>OZ038455.1:26345656-26361005 GCA_964036195.1 Sphaerolaimus hirsutus
CTTAAAATTAATTCCTTAGATAAATTATTCAAGCAAATACGGTAGTTTTTCAGTCTGTTTCGTGTGATTTTTTGTCATGAATACTTTCATTTGGACATGGTCATGGGACATTGAACAAGTCCATTTTGTAAGGAGAAAATGTCTTTTTAAAGTAACTCAAACTGTCAGATGACATAAATTTGATGTGAAAATGACGAAACTTGTGGTGTGACAGAGCATGCATTTGAAGTGCCTCTCAATGTTAAATAGATGTGTTCTAATTTTGACTGTGTTTTTGCTTCTCGGCGTGGTAAAGTTCAAAGATTATGGTGTAAACTATGTTTCTTATATTTTTTGCGATCTCATAGAAGGGGTCAGGCTCCTGCGCACAAATGCCTGGTACGCACAAACGCCCGGTGCGCACAAAATTGTGCCCGCCACGCACATCTGCCCAGTAACTTACATGGCTGATGATCTTTGCGTACCGGACAGATGGTCACTAATGTTATTGCACAGCTTTTTTCACTTCACTGATATCTGAAAATCACTTGAAAAAGTGTCAAGTGAAAAAAAACGGTTAAAAAT
Organism: Sphaerolaimus hirsutus; assembly: GCA_964036195.1. Lineage (NCBI taxonomy): Eukaryota > Metazoa > Nematoda > Chromadorea > Monhysterida > Sphaerolaimidae > Sphaerolaimus > Sphaerolaimus hirsutus. The sequence continues at coordinate 26,346,221 of OZ038455.1, forward strand.
AGCCATTATCCACCATTTTTTCACTTGACAATTTTTCAAGTGATGTTCAAATATGTGTGAAGTGACAACAAGTTAACTAATGTCATTGCGCAACTGTTTGTCACTTCACTCACAAGTGTGATGTGAAAGACATGGTCAAAATGTAATGTAATGTCATTTCGTACCGGGCAGATGTGCGTGGCGGGCACATTTTTGTGCGTACCGGGCATTTGTGCGTACAAGTGCACCGCCCATAGAAGAGCACAATCCTGCTTCCCATTTACATTGGCCGATTTTGCTGCCCTTCGAGTATGTTGGGGTTTGGGTCTGGGCTATGACGAATTGTTTTGGTCTGCTCGAATAATCCCCAGTCCCGAGATAAGGGGGTCTATAAAAAGGTGGTCATTTTGTATGGCCGCTCAGGGGCCAGTCCCGCAAGTAGACAAGTATCTACTTGACTCTTGACTTTGCCACTTGCGGAGCCAGCACCAGAGTCAATTCAAGAGTCAAGTTAAAGCCATGAGCAAAGTCAACAGTAAGTCAAGAGTCAAGTACTTGTCAACTTGTGTGACTGGCCCCTGGACATTGATTTTGAAGCTTTATAAATAGGCCATTTCTGGGCCGATTTGGTTCGTTCAACACTTAAAAGGATCAGGACAACCTGCAGATTCGATTTTTGTGGTCGGATTTTTGATGTCTAAATTCCGTATGCCGATTTGACCCGGTTTTTGATCATGAAAAAGTAATTTTTTGAACATGCTATCATATACTTTAGACAAAAAGGATGAATCTGGCACACAAAATTATTTCGATATCTCGTTCCAATCAAAAGTTATAGCACTTTGAACTTTCGCCCCCACTCATAAAATATCGTATTACCTCGAATTAACCCCCCCCCCCCCTTGAATTAACCCCTCGAAATACCTCCCCCCCCTAAAATTTGGCTGAGGAAATAATAAACCCCCCTCGAGGCTCGAAATACCCCCCTAAAATTGAATGTAAAGAGAACGTACATGACAAATACCACAGTTTGTGATCTGTATAATGCAGAATACCCCCTGGGGGTATTCGAGGTACCGTATTACCTCTAATATAAGGTATACCTTATATTGTTTTCGTCAGTTTTTTTGAGCCAAATGTTATACCTTATATTAGAGGGTACCTTATATTAGAGGGTACCTTCAATTATTTTAGCCAGATTTTCCAGAAATGTTACCAACAGTAAACAACGATACAATTCATTTTTTCATATTGGAACGCACGAAAAACGTGGTACATGATAAATACAAAATGGCGGAAGTCGACGAACAGTTATCGCAGTGCCATTCGGCACCATTTTTATCATTTTCCGACATGTTTGGCAACCGTTGTTATGATTTTGCGCGTTTTGGCACGCAGCCAGGTATGCCTTATATTAGAGGTATGCCTTATATTAGAGGGTACCTTATATTTATTTCGTCGCGTTCAAAATAGCCAAAAGTTATACCTTATATTAGAGGGTACCTGATATTAGAGGGATGCCTTATATTGGAGGTAATACGGTAATGTGGTAACCACATGAAGAACAGTGCATGCAGTTAATCAGAAGACAAAAATGAGATCTACAGGTTATTATGATCATTTTAAGCATTCATAGGTGAAAATCGGCTGAGAAATCGCTGAGATGTAGAGTTTTGAATTTGTATGCTTTGTCCTTCATGTGGTTATTTATATTGATGGTTTGCAGGTGGAAGTTTGAAGTGCTGTAACTTTTGACTGGAAAGACCGACAGAGATATTGAAATAATTTTTGCGCCATATTAATTATTTTTGTCTAAAGTATATGATAGCAGGTTCAAAAAACCATTTTGACAAATTATTATTACACTTATTTTTCATGTTCAAAAACCGTGTCAAATCGGCATACGGAATTTAGACATCACTAATCTGACCGCAGAAATTGAATCTGCAGGTTGCCCTGATCATTCTAAGTGTTGAACGATCTGAATCGGCCCAGAAATGGTGGAGTTATAAAGCTTCAAAATCAATGTCCAGATCGGCCAAGCAAAGTGGGCACCTTGTTATAGACCCCCCTTATCTTGGGACTGGGGGTTTGTTTTGGATTTGTGGAAGTCGATGCCTCATTTACATCTGTCGATCTTGATTAGTGATGTCAAGGAGCCATGACAATTTTGTAGTAGTTGATTGGACTAAATAATTTCAACTAAAATGGTGGAACATTTAAATGAGAAATTGTCTACCTACATTTTCAAAACAAACGCACAGGGAAACATGCTGCCCAATTTCGGTACCATTTGTTGTGTGGGGTATCCACTACATTTGTCTACATATATGCCAAGTGGCCAGGGTTGGCAAAATCTCAGAAAATGCTAAAAATAAAATAAAAATGGAAAAATCAAGAATAAAATAAAACAAAATGGAAAATTTCAACAAAAAAAATTGTATAAAAATTCAAATTTTTGTAAAATTGTAGAAAAATTCATCTTTTTGTAAAAAAATTATCTTGTTGCTTGGGGTTCTTCCTGTTTATTCGTGGAGTTGTCCATACTCCATAGTGGACATATCACATTTCTTGCTAATTTTTCCCATAAAAAAGGAAGCGGAGGAATGGACTTGTCGACTTCTTGCACTAAACTAAGTGGACTTGTCGACTTCTTGCACTAAACTAAGTGGACTTGTCGACTTCTTGCCCGAAATTTTTGCATTTTTCCCCAAAAATGTCAAATTTGGCACTTTGCCAGATGGGCATGTGAGGTCAAAATTTTTATGGAAAATGATAAAAAATGAGCGGAAGTAGCCCCAGATGACGTTTCCGGGCTTAACTCAAAATTTTCATATTTTGGCCTCAATTATGTGATTTTCTCATTTAAACTCTCCACCAGTTTACTACAATTTAACGCGAAGACGTTTTTTCTGTGGCTTTCAGGCGTTTGCTGCTGGAGTCATGGCGCTTTTTGCCACACTAATCTTGATATCAGTTGACGCAGTGTGCTATTGTATTTTTTTACATGAATATGTATCTGCGTACTAAATACGCAGTAAAAAATTATGCGTTTATATGCATGATAAATGCTTATTACCGTATTTCCTCGAAATACCCCCCCCCTCGAAATACCCCCCCCCCCTCGAAATACCCCCCCCCCTCGAAATACCCCCCCTCAAAATGGACACTATGAACTTATAAACCCCCCCCTCGAAATACCCCCCCCCCCCAAATTTAGTGTATAGGGAACGTAAATGACAAAGGCTGTGGTTTGTCATCCCGACAATGCAGAATACACGTTAAAAACGATGACTCTGTTATGTGAGAACAGTGTTTGTACGTCTACACACTTATAAATGTCTTTAGAGTCTTATAAATGGCGATTTTTGTTGCATTTTTCGTTACAGTACAGTCTGCGTACGTTTCAGACTACATTTTAGTACTGGGATTTCAAAAAATTTCTGGCGAAATAATAAACCCCCCCCTCGAAATACCCCCCCCCCTCGTTTAACCCCCCCTCAAAATTCTCACTCTGAAACAATAAACCCCCCGGGGGTATTTCGAGGAAATACGGTAGGTAAATGTGTAAAACTTTGAATTTTTCAGTTGCACCCAGTGTGTTAGAATTTTATGTATAATCGCTTAGACATGGCTTAGAATCTTGATATGGCATATCATTTTTGTTAGCTGAGCTGTAGCATCGGCGTTAATTACCACTGTGCTCATTTGAAAATTGTTAGCAAGCAACAATTAGACGTGTCCTATATAAAACTGTTTGTAACTAAACGTTAGTTGCGCTTTCACAACGTGCAGTGAACGTTGAGTAAAGCGCGGGAGGCGCAAACTGCTGACAACTCCCTGACAATGACAATAAGAGTTGTTTGTCAGCGCTTTGCCAATCCCCATGCAACCCGATCCGGTTCAAATCGTGTACATGCCAGAACTGGTGCCGGTTCCGCAAGTGGCAAAGTAAAATGGCTTATGATAAAAGCAAAGTAATTTGACGAATGTGAAGTGAAGACTGAAGTCACGAGCTACGGTAAAGTGAAATGAAAAGTGAATACTGAAGTGAACAGTGACAAATAGCAAATTGGCACGTAATTATCACTTGATTCTTCACTTGGCGTTTGGCCAATTTGTTGGTTTTACCATTAGCCATTTGACTGGCGCAACGGGCCCCATAAGCGAGAAGGTGACACTGGCACCAGGTGCGATACATTGCATACTAAGGGCAATCTCGCAGGGGGCGGACGCGCGCGGCGACGAGCACCGGCCCGACGAGCTGTTGGAGCCCGGCCGCCAGCCGCCTGCCGACTCCGCCCGCATCGACAGGCCCTCCAGCAGTTACTGGGTCAGTGGGGCCACTCATAGCTGAAATCGGGGGTAGCATTTTAGGGAGTCTGCACTGCTCGGCATCTAAACCTGCATGGCATCTGGACCTGGATAGCATGGATTTCTGCCTGCTTGGCATCTAGACCTGCTTGGCATCTATCGTCCCATAGATGCCAAGCGGGCTACATGCCGGCACATGCCATGCGGTCTCCATGCCGTGTGGGTGTAGATGCCAAGCAGGCTGAACCCCCCCCCCCCCACACACCCATGAGACGGCACATGTATGCATCTGACCCCCCCTCCCCCCCCCGCAGCCGATTTTAGGCTTTGAATGTGCATATCATTATACTTATACTCTGGTTACTTTACACCTTGCACGCGTGGTTCCCGCTGGGAGTCTGCCAACGATGGTGAGCGCGTGCGAGTTTCATAAAAAGATGACAAAATTGATTGTTGTTATAATGTTATTCATTTACATATTCACATCGATGAATTTTTTCATCTTTTTACAGAAATCGCGTGACTTAACAATCATTGGCATGCTTCCAACACGAGACATAAATCAGTGCGATGGCGGAGTATCATGTACGCCGAGTATACTATTGATGCCGTGCCTTTTTTATTTTGCATTTCAAATTAATTGATTTGATAGGTAGTCTCGACGTTACACGTGCACACAGAACGGAACTGATTTTAAAGTTCTGTATCTATTTGTGTGGTGCACGTGCAAACACACGTGGACACGTGCACGCGCACCGCATTGGAATATTGCCAGCTGCGAAAACGCGTGCACACTTATCTAATAATTGCACTGCATTGGACTATCGCCAATGCAAACTGCACAAATCTACTAATCACTAATCTACTACAAATCCTATAATTACACGTGAATTTTTCTTGTATTGGAATTGGGGACTTCCGTTCCAAAAGTTCACAAGCGCCAAATCTAGAAAAATCGAGTTAAGCGTGGAATTGACCTCCACATATAGTTTTTCACATTTTAGAGAAAAAATTTCAGCATTATAGTCCATTTCAGTCCTGAGATTTTGTTCATTCCGATTTTCAGTAAAATCACAATTTTCATATCGAAAGTTCACATACCCATCTCAAATCCCCTATGAAAAACAGAAGTTTCACGTCGAAAGTTCACATATCCATCACAGACCACTTGAGTTTCATTTCTTGAGTTCATAAGTTCACAAGTCCAAAAAATATTTTCATTTCCATTTCCGATGCACCGTTAGGAAGTTATTTACATTTCAAGTTCAAATTTTCAAATTTACATATTTTGGGTGGTTTACAAAATATGATATAACTCCCAAAATTCGGGATCGGGATTGGCTTTTTAGGATTTTGGTCAATGTCAATGTTCGATATTTATGTTCGACATCAATTAATTAATTCGATCATTGCATGTTGCACCGACGTCTCTCGCAAACAAACCCAATCAAAACATCATGACTCGCAATCGATCGGTGTGGGCAGCGGGGGTGGGGGGGGGGTATGCGTCAAACATTGAGCTCAGAAGCCAAACACAAAGGGACATCCATTGTTATGTGTACTTCCATTCTTCTTTGCCCTTTTTGTTTGCCGCCTGAGTTCACATACCTCCCCGCGCCACCCGCCCGCGCGCCCGGATGGCATCTAGCCCGCTTGGCACCTGGCCCCAGCCGTCCGCTTGGCACCTACGCCACCGCCCGCTTAGCATCCAGCATTGGATAGATGCCAAGCAGGTCTAGATGCCAAGCAGGCAGAAATCCATGCACTCCGGGTTAGCATTGAAAAAAACTACCGATTTTGAGAAAATATAATTAAATATTATCTCAGAAAATCTGTCAAGAAAAAAATTTAATTAAATCTCTTGGGTCATTTTCGAAAATATAATTAAATCTCTGAGAAAATATCTTGCAGTTCAAAAAATCACATAAAATCTCTCAACTTAAAGTATGATTTAATTGATTTTTCAAGGTGTTTGAACCATTGAGAGTAGATATTAAGCACATTATGTGTCGTTAAACCTTTTCATTCACAATGACATATGATAACAGCATATTGTCTACTGACAGCACACTCTGTACTACCATGTAGTATCTGAATAATGAACAAAAATATGATTTAGGTACATTTGTCCTCGTAGAAGCCAGTGCACAAAGTAAACAGCAGTTACCCGGTGCACTAGTAAACAGCAACCTCCAGTGCCAATGTAGACCTCCAGTACAGCCCCCGTACTATTGGGTACTGGGTCTTCATGGGACTGCAGGGGTTCAGTATGGTTCAGGAGGGTTTAAAACATATTTACATTTACACAAAAATACATATACTTGAGTACTAAGTAAATACATCTAAATTTCCTCTGAAAAAGTACCAGTATTCTCTTTTGTGTATAATAGTTTGTGTCTTTTGTTTGAAGGACTTTAACTCTAATGTGTCTTTTGTTTGAAAGTACGTTAGTACAGAAATTGTATTTTGGATAGACTTTTTTATTGGCTCTTTCATGCCATAGAACAGAAAAAAGGGGAGGAAAAACTACAAATAGGGGGGAAAATAGCCAAAAATGGGTATATAAGAAAATAAATACCATAGTATGTTGAATTATCCCCCCTTGAATTAACCCCCCTGAAAGTTTGCTGGCGAAATCATATACCCCCATGGGGGTATTTTGAAATAATATGGTAGTTAAAAAAGATGAAAATTGGCAAAAAAGCACATGAACTAGTGAATTTGAGGTGAAAATGGGCAAATGTAGAGAGATTTTCTCGAGAGATTTTCCCAATCAGAAGAAAATATAATTAAATCTCTATGGAAAATCATGGAAAAAATATAAATCTCAGAAAATCTTATATTTTCTGAGATTTTCTGAGATTTTTTAAATATAAATCTCCCAGAGATTTTTTCAATGCTAATCCGGGTCCAGATGCCAAGCGGATTAGATGCCATTTAGGCCTGACCCCATTTTACGGGGGTCTAACCTGCCGGCACGTGTTTATCTCTCGGGAACCGCTTGGCGAAAATTGTTGATATTTGAATAAAATATGGTTTCAGGTTGGGGATAACATGAAAATCGAGGGCATCCTCGAATAGTCCCCCATTCCCGAGATAAGGGGGGTCTATAAAAAGGTAGTCATTTTACATGTCCGATCTGGTATATTGAATTTAAAGCTCAATAACTCAGCCATTTCTGGGCCGATTTGGGTCATTCGACACTTAAAATGACCGGGATAACCGGCAGATTCCATTTTTAAAGTTTTATTACTGATGTCTAAATTCGGCATGCTGATTTGACCCAGTTTTTCAACACAAAAAAAGAAATTTTTCAATCAAAATATTTCATCAGATTTCCCATACAAGAAAATAATGCGAACTTTTGAACAAATTTTCACAATAACAATGCATACAAATATACTGTGGATTAAAACAATATCTCCATGTCATTCTGATCATTTTATGTATTCATTGGTAAAAATCGGCTGAGAAATGGCCAAGATATGGACTTTAAAAGTTGAATGCATCATTCTTCATGTGGTTATTTATGTGGATGGGAGGGAAAAGTTTGGCCAACATTTACATTACTTTCAACACTGTGCAGGCTATTTCACATTTTATACTCGGCGTACGTGACACTCTGCCCTCGCACTGATTTATGTCTCCTGTTGGAAGCGTGCCAATGATTATTCAATCATGCGATTTCCGTAAGAATATGAAAAAAATTCATTGATGTGAATACGTTCATGGATAACATTATAACAACAATCAATTTTGTCATCTTTTTATGAAACTCGGACGCTTTAACCATCGTTGGCACACTTCCAGCGGGAACCACGCGTGCAGGGTGTAAAGTAATCGGAGTATACAGGGCATTTTTCAGTTTACAGGGCTTTTGACACTTTCCATTTTACACAGCATTTGTCATGGTATTTTACAGTGTCTGGGAGTGCCCTTGACCGTTCGGCCGGTTTGATTGATTTGATAGGCACGGTTCCTTTTTCATTTGAAAGAAAGTGAATCGATCATCATCTTTTTGATGGAAAAAAAATCAAAAAATTGGAAAATGTTTTTCAAAATTTTGAATTTTCGTTTCCCATCATTAGTATACTCGGCGAACCGCAAAGTATGCGCCTGAAATTACAAATACAAATACAAATAGAAAATTTGGAGTGAGACTTGGGCATTTGACCGTATAACGCAATGATCACTTTTTACGGTATGACGCATTGGCCCCACACACACTAGTTTACCAACATGAAATGCTCGACCATTTTGGTAAACTGTTTTGACAAAACAGTACGAAGCACCGTACAACTCTGTACAGTGTTTCGTACTGTTTTGTCAAAACAGTTTACCAAAATGGTCGAGCATTTCATGTTGGTTAACTAGTGTGTGTGCTGGCATTGATCACTGTGTTACCGATCATGCATAACATCTCCGCGGCCACAATGTGTACTCATGTCTTCGTCCATAACGTGCCAGCAGCATACTTATGAATGCACTTTCACAAACAAAAAAACATTTAAAAAAGAAAAAAGCGGAGTCGCGTACATGCGACGAATGTGAAACGTTTTTTTCTTCTTTTTTGTTTTTGTTTTGAGATGGCGAAAATGCATTCGGTGGTTCAATCACACTCTTACATATTCACTGGTGCCGTTGCACTAATTTAAACCAAAACGTTCACCTAGCTACACAAATTTCAGAGTGCCGAGCTGGGGCCAGACTTGATCGAATTGGATCCAATGTCAACTGACAATCATCAGAACACACTTCCAGTAGACTGCAACATCTACAGCAACCCAATGGAGAGCGAGTTTTTTTATCAGAGAGTTCCTGCCGCCGATGCCGAATCGCATGCACATGACAGTTTGTTTTATTGTATTTTTTTATTTTTTTTCGGCTTTGGTGCTGCACATACTAGTTGACATGCGTGACATGTCAATTGGTTGATGTCAATTCAGATTTAAGAATTCAAATTTCGTGATTTGTCACTAAATCACAGTGTCTGCATACATCTTTATTTATTTTCAGGCATTTGGCACAGTTCCAGCAGTTTATAACCCTTGTATTGAAGACCGCCCTACTATTTATTTCGTGACCCCCAAAAAGTCAAAAATTGTACCTTCTATCGGAGACGCCCTTCTATTGGTAGAAATACGGTACCCATTGGAAATGAATTTTGCAGAATTCACACAAAAAGCTTGCCACAACACAAAGTTGTGGACACGATTTTCACAGCAAAAAATGTGGGTTTGATGCGTCGTGAAGCGTCTTGAAGTGCCTTCACGGCAACACTTCCCGACGCTTCACGAAGCTGGTCGGCGCTTCCCGGCGCTTCACGAAGTTGAATGTGATGACACTTCACATCACAGACGTGTGTCAACGATGCTGCACAATGTTTGTGAAGTGTCTTCACTGCGTCAGCATCGGGAAGCGCGCTTCACGAAATTTTAGCCATCGTGAAGCTAGGTGAAGTGTGTGGAAGACACTTCACCAAAAATCTCGTGAAGCGTGTTGAAGCGTGTGGAAGTGTCTTCACAGAGGCCGCTTCACGACGCATCACACCCCCATTTTTTGCTGTGTTTTGCACGAATGCAAGTAAACCCGCCACGGCACGCAGACGGCAGCAGCTGGTCGGGCTCTCTGCACAGCGCGCAGGAGCCCCCGGGCGCGGCCGATCTGCGGCACCGACGCCAGCTGCACTTGCCTGTGTGACCCCGGCATCCGGTCACTCTCGTCCACCAGGGCCCGCTGCATTGCTCCGTAGGGCGCTCGTGAGGCCCCTGCGCGCCCTACCTGCCCATTGAATTCGTCACCGCCCTTCAGGGGCCAGGCCCTTTAACCCTGTTCCACCCTGTTAGGTGTGAGACAAGACCCTTTAAAGTGTCAAATGGCATGTAAAAGACCTGTAATGGTGGCATTTGTATCCAAATCTGATTGTATCATATAAATCTTATGTTTTCGTATTTAAATCTTATGCCCAAAACTTCGATTTGGACAGAAAACAAGATTTGGACACGATACAATAATATTTGGAAAACATGACACTATACAGGGTCTTTTACATAATTTTTGACACTCTATAGCGTCTTTTACATGACACCTGACATTTCACAGGGTCTTTTACATGACATACAATATACTGGGCCTTTTACATTTTACAGGGTTTTTAAAGGGTCTGGGACTGGCACCTGGTCGTGCGCTAGTTCAGTGCGTGCTTAGTTCAATCTTCAATTCAATCTTTACGTTCACACTGAGCTTGCGCTGTCGCCGAGAATAAATCGTCATGATGATATGTTTTATGGATGGGTCCGCCATTCGATGCCCAGATATCTATCAATGATTATGCATTGAGCCCCGCTGGTCGAGTATTTCAAATGTATTCATCTACCGTAAATCCTCGAATAGTACCCCCGGCAGCCGAGTGGAGCAAAAAAAACAATAATAATAAGAAATAATTTTCGAATTTTTCAGGGAATTCAACGCCACAGATTTCGAGGAAATACGGTACTCATTTTTGTTGTCCTCAATGACATATTATTATCATTTGTGGTACAATTAGAATTGGTACCGCAAATGGAGACGCATTGATTGTGAACAGTGGATTTTTGATGATTTTGATAGTGATCGATAGTGCCTCATTTGATGCAAAATATTTACTGAAATACTTTTATCATGTCAGACACATTTCCTGTACATTGAACCTTACCATTACATTTTTGCTCTGTTTTCTACTGTGTTTTTTCAAAATCAGTACACTCAAGACCTGGTGCCAGTTCCGCAAAATGAGAAGTGAGAAATGAAATGGCAAATGGTAAGTAAATTGGCAAAAGCAAAGTGAAATGGCAAGTGAATTGGCATATGCGAAGGGAAGTGGCAAGTTGATTGGCAAACATGAAGTAAAATGAGAAGTGAATTGGCAGGTAACAAGTTAGAAAACAAATTGAAAGTCGTATAGTGAGAAAAAAAAATGCAAGCCATTTCGTTGGAGGAGACCTCGTAGGTAGAATTTGGCAGCTGGCCAAAATTGCCAAAAATCGAAATCGCTATAAAAATAGCTAGAAGTAGGTATATAGACAAAAATAGTGATTATGAAGGTGAAAAATGAAGACTGGAGCAAATTTTAGCAGTTTTGAGCACGATATTTTTTATATTCTATCGCTATATTTTGATACAGTAATATGCAACTTGGACGTGGGCCAAGTTTAAATGTGACCCGATCAATTTCATCATACAAATATCGGCTGGCATGGTGCCAAAGATATTTGCATACGCCATGTTTCAATCTACATGCAAAAATCGTTCCAAAGAAATATCCCCGAAATGAAATTGGTCCGCAATTAAGAGAGAAAGAGTGTATCATGCTTCTATGCACAACTCATTTTTGTGACAATAGCGCGATGTGATCGTTCACACAAAAATTAACAGGAAATTAATTTATGGATCGCAGTTCAGTATCCATTTATCAAAGTGTTTCCATTAAACTTTCTACTTGCCATTTCACTTCTCATTTCACTTCGCATTTGCCATTTCACTTCTCACTTATCATTTTGCGGAACTGGCACTAGGGATCAATTCCGAACTTCGACATGCACCCGATTGTGCCTGCACACACTAGTTTTCACCGTGACTTCGTTTCAAATGCAAATTAACGAAATTTTTCAAATGCAAATTAACGTACATGGTTGGATGATTTAATTTACCGTATTACCTCGAAATACCCCCATGGGGGTTTATTATTTCGCCAGCAAAATTTGAGGGGGGGTTAATTCGAGGGGGGGGTTTATTCGAGGGGGGGTTTTATTATTTCGTCAGAAATTTTCGTAAGGATTGTAGTAAATAGTAGGCATTTGCGTACCCAAAATAGGTAATAAATGTGTCCAAACAGGATATATTTGGACATAAAAACGTAGATAGCTACACAAACTACTCTATGTGTAGCTGCAATGCAAATTAACAGTAATATACATCATGTACATTGCGTACATGACGTATTTATTATGTACATGACGTACATCATTCCGAAGGGGGGGGGGTATTTCGAGGGGGGGTTTATTATTTCCCCAGCCCATTTTGAGGGGGGGTTAATTCGAGGGGGGGTTAATTCAAGGGGGGGGATTATTCGAGGTAATACGGTAATTTAAATTAATGAAAGTAAAAATTTGAAATTTTGAAAACTAGAACACATATAGCATACAATATGACTAGGCTGGATGTGGCCATGTGGCCATTTCAGTTTTCACATCAGTCACAGTGAAAACTAGTGTGTGTAGGGCCATTTGAACACTGGATATTTATGAGCAGGGTGTCAAGTTGTAAATGTGAACTATTTTAGTAATCATCGTTACTAGCTGACTTTGTATTGTATAATATATTATAAATATAGTCTACGTACCTATTCATAATGTACCTTCGGTATGGCAACTAATCTGTGAAATCGACAGCTCAATTTTTTTCGTTTTTTCGTACTCACTATTATATATTTGGCATTTCGATACCATTTACAAAATTATTTCTGGTCAAATAGCGAGTGAAAATACTTTTTGTCCATTAAGCAGAGATTACAGCTCAGCGTGAATATGACTTAAAATGACGATATAAAATTACGTCGTAAAATTAATTACTTGAGTGTGGGGTATGTACAGGTCTAAAATTTTTTATTGATAATATATGTATCAATACCTTAATCGTGTCCAATTTTTCACTCGTATTTGATCACGTTTTGATTGTTTACAGTATCCATTCTAAAAAAATTTCAGCAGAGTTGACATACGATCAACGATGGCAAGCTCACTGGAGAAACGTGTTTAAATTTAAAAGTGTTTTTCTAGATAATAATTCTAAATTTGATATTTTTCCAAAAATTGTTATACAACTTTCAAATTAAGTTTTGTGTTTTTAGCATCATTACAAGCATCTGTGGCCAACTTTATGTATAGAGTATTCAGATTTTTAAATCTCTCTGGCAAACTGAAATTTTATCATTTAACGATTTAACGTTTTTCGGCGTGGTGGAAAATACAATTTGAATACCTAGTTTCACATCGTTACAGCTAGTGATAGTAAAACTCCCGAAAGATGGCACCATGGTTTTTGGTTACATCAGCATAACAGAAAAATGTAAAGACAACACAGTTACGTATACCGCATTTCCTCGAAATACCCCCAGCCCCAGGGGGTTTATTTTTTCAGAGTGAGAATTTTGAGAAGGGTTAAACGAGAGGGGGGTATTATTTCGCCAGAAATTTTTTGAAAACTAAATATTTGATTGTCGTTTGTAACGTACGCAGACGTCGAAAAATGCAACAAAAATCGGCATTGATAAGACTCTAGACTAGTGATGTGAAAGCGCCATGGCGCTGGCGCCTGGCGCTACTGCCAAAGCAAAAAGCGCCATGGCGCTTTTGGCGCTTGGCGCCATTTTGCTGTGGCGCCATTGGCGCTTGGCGCTGGACTTCTGAAAAGCGCCATGGCGCTTTTGGCGCTTGGCGCTATAGTGCCCTGGCGCCATTGGCTAGTGTTTTTAAAAGCGCCAAAAAGCGCAACATAGTTGACAATTTTCTGCATTAATTGATGCGAAAGATGTGTGTAAAATGCAATTTTGCAAAACATTTTCATTCTAAAATATACATTCTGCATTCCCGCTATAATTGTTTATAGTGATTGATAGTTTCACTGCTTGCTTTGTGTAGAGAATGTTACAACAATGTGATGTGATATATTATTTATGCATCATATCACAGATAGTGATGAGGTTTAAAATTGTTCTGTTTTGTTATTGATGTGCGGTATATTGGATATCACAGTAGGGTGTGCTCACAGACAATTAATTTTCTCATGGAACTGCAGGCGTGCAGGGTCTCCAATGGGGAGGGTTTGTTGGGCTGGTATCACCACCCCAATCGGCGAGCTACCCAACCCAGACCCAGCTCAGCTATCCATCTATCTTGAGGCGAATTTTTTCGGCTACTGTCACCTGGTGCCACACCCAGATGCCCAGTAAAATGCGAAATGTCATGCAAAGTGTCAAAAGTCAAGGCGTTTCGTGAGCACAGCCGCATACATTTACAAACAGTAAAAAAATTTTGGCGCTGGCGCTTTTGGCGCTACTGGCCTCTGGCGCCATTGGCGCTTGGCGCCGTGGTCTCAAAAAGCGCCATGGCGCTTTTGGCGCTTGGCGCCTTTTTGCCGTGGCGCCATTGGCGCTTGGCGCTCGGCTTGAAAAGCGCCATGGCGCTTTTGGCGCTTGGCGCTTAACTCCTGGCGCTTGTCACATCACTACTCTAGACTTGTATAAGTATGTAGACGGTGTAAACACTGTTCTCACATAACACAGTCATTGTTTTTAATGTGTGTTCTGCATTGCCGGGATGACAAACCGCAGCTTTTGTCATTTACGTTCTCTATACACTAAATTGGGGGGGGGGTATTTCGAGGGGGGTTTATTAGTTCATGGTGGCCATTTTGAGGGGGGTATTTCAAGGCTATACGGTATGTCAGTAATGTC
>OZ038455.1:26361205-26392331 GCA_964036195.1 Sphaerolaimus hirsutus
AGTAATGTCAATGTGGTCAACCATTTAAGCAGTGCTGCAACCTCACAACGTCTGTAATGTTCTTGAGGAACAGGAAAAATTTTTTTCCGGTTCATTCGTATTCGTATTTACATTTGTCAGGTGCATATGCACACTTTCATTAGGGATGAGATTAAATTTGTAATACCGTAAATGCTCTATTAGGACGACCCCCCTCCAATAAAGCGACCTCTCCAATAGTACGACCCCCTTTGGCACGTTGTCTAAGTATAATGCGACCCTCTCCAATAATGCGACCCCCTCCAATAATGCGACCCCCAGAGAAAAATAAAAAACAAAAAACGGACGTAAGAAAATGATGTCGCAATCTCCGGACGCTGCTAATTCGGCAAATTTTGCCGCAAATTTAGCAAATTTTGTGGCTTTGTGGTGATTTTTGCTTTACAATATTATTTTACGATGCCATGCTCATACGAGTTAAAAGAACAGTTGAGTTGTTGAGGCGTCGAAAAATGCAATCCGACCCTCTCCAATAAAGCGACCCATCCAATAATGCAACCCCCAAAAATGTGCTGAAAAACAATAAACCGACAGTCGCCTTATTGGAGCATTTACGGTAGTCATAAGCAGGTAAAAAAATTCGATTTTGTTCGAGTAAATCATAAGGCAATTGCGACGTTTCCAGAGTTGTTTAAAGTACTGAACTTTTATCAAACTATATTTATATAAGTGTAAGTATTTGAAATTTACCTACTCACTGTCTGAGTACAGAAAACGTAAAGTAAAACTCTTACTTGAGCTGAACATTGAAGTAATTTTCACCTGAGAAAACTTGAAAAAAGCAGGATTCTTTCTCAGTTTTTCACTGAAGAAAATGTACAAGAAATGTAAAAGTGCTTTTCCCAGGAAAATGTAAAGCTCAGTATTTTTTCAATTTTTATTGGCGCGAATATTTAGTCATCTTTTGTGTATAAAAATGTTTGTCAACACTTTTAAAAATTCGTTTTCATAAATGTAAACATTTTATCTCAGTACTCGAGTAAAATCAAATACATTTTCTCAACTCTGGCCGTATCAACTCCTCTGTGTGGTACTTTTCATCTTTATCTTCTTGGTATAACATATTGTGATTCAATTTCCGAATTTATATCGTTTACATTATTCGCCATTGATTTGATGCACACATAATTTGCGTCCCCTTCCCAAAACATATTTATGCCTTGAACAGAGTTAATGAATTTCGTATTAACATACATTGAGCAATTGAGCCACCAGCGCAATTCGGTCAGGAATTCAATTCCAGTTTGTTTGTTTGTTTTGTTAACGTTTGTGATATCAAAGTGTGAAAATCATCATTTTTTGCAAATGTAACAATGCAAAAGTTCTTTTCTGATCACATCCTAAATGTCAATTTGTTGAAAAAAATAGAAAAAGAAATTTTTGTATCAATATGCATTTGAGATCATATTTTCGTTTATTGATATTTATTGTGTAACACAAGTGGCCACTTGTAACAATACTGTAAAAAACGTTTGTAAAAGTATGTAACACGTAGGTATGTACATAAAAGCCTACCGTATTTCCTCGAAATACCCCCCCCCCCTCGAAATACCCCCCCTCAAAATGGACACTATGAACTTATAAACCCCCCCTCGAAATACCCCCCCCCCCCAAATTTAGTGTATAGAGAACGTAAATGACAAAGGCTGCGGTTTGTCATCCGGGCAATGCAGAACACACATTAAAAACGATGACTCTGTTATGTGAGAACAGTGATTATACGTCTACACACTTATACAAGTCTTTAGAGTCTTATAAATAGCGATTTTTGTTGCATTTTCGACGTCTGCGTACGTTTCAGACGACAATTTAGTACTTGGTTTTCAAAAAAATTTTGGCGAAATAATAAACCCCCCCCCCTCGAAATACCCCCCCTCGTTTAACCCCCCTCAAAATTCTCACTCTGAAAAAATAAACCCCCCGGGGGAATTCCGAGGAAATACAGTATCTTTATTACGATCCATCGAAAATTTCTGGGGAAATAATAAAAAAACCCTCGAAATACCCTCCCTCAAAATTTGCACTTCGAAAAATAAAACCCCTGCTGGTATTTGCATGTATTTACGTTGCATACATGATGTACATCATTCAAGATGGGGGTTCCAGATTCCATTCAAGGGGGCTTAATTCAAGGGGGGTATTCCGACGATATACGGTAAACTAAACAATAGTTGGGTATATTGCTGCTCTTAAAAATATGAATAAGCACATGCTGTGAACGAAATTTTACACCCTATTACGACTTTGCCTGTGCATTTTACTTAGGCCCTGGTGTTAGCACATAAAGGCACCCTCGAAGAAGGACACTGCGCCGGCTCCGTGCTATTCTTAAAGATGGCTCCGGCACCGGCAGGGCACCCTCGAAACAAGCACCACACCGCAGTGGCAGCGGTGCTGGTGCCCTTCGCCTTCGGACTTCGGTGCATAGCATTGGGGCACCGCCGCGTGACTGTGAGATTGCACGTCAGCCATGGTAAGACCGAGTGCGGGTTCGGGTAGTAGAGTCGGGTTCGGGTATCGGGTTTTGGTTCCAAAAAGTGTATTCGTTTATGGTCGGGTTCCCAACCCAACCAACAGTGAATAATGTCCGAAATGAGCAATTTTGGAAATATTTACTTTCAAGTATATGCGATATATACGAATGATAATTTTACACATATTTCAGTACTCACTGGACTGGACCCATTGGAGTACTTTAGGACCATTTTTGCAATTTTACTTTTTTTATCGGTGTCCAAGCTTTGTTCCTGGAGTGGCTATTGACTCGTGAACTGACTCATATATAACCAAACTGGCACTCCCTCAGGCCACCCTTGTAAAATACTTTGTAAAGGTTATGTAACTAATTTTCCATTTATATTTATGTTCCACCAGTTTATTTATTTCAATTCCGTTCAGTAAAATGTGACAAACATGTTGACTCACAGGCCGCATCATGTTGACTAACGATGGCAAAAAAAAGATTCGAAAATTTGAAAATGTTTTCAAATTTTCGAGTTTTTTCATAATTTTCGAATTTTTATTTCATCCCTGAAAAAAACACTTAAAAATCGATTTATTTTTCGGAAAATTCGAAAATTCAAAAATTATTTTCAAATTTTTCAGGGAATTCAATGTCACAACACGCATTCTTAAGTTGAATGTGTGAAATCAATGGAAAATTTATATGCAGTGTGTCTGAAAAAGCAAAAAAGTAATGAAAATATGTCAAAACCACAATTGAAAAAAGTGTCAAAGTCATTGAATATGCTCTGGAAAATGGCAAACCTATTTTTACGTTTTCAGTAAATTTACAAATGTTTATTTTTGTTGTTTTTCCTCGTGTTTTATAAATGTGTAACATTCATGCTGTGAATGAAATGAAGATGTGGCAAACGGTCCACAATAGTGCTTTGACTTTTTAAAATGCCAAATAACAGTGAAAATAAGGTTAAAACGCGATCCAAGCATTAAAACTATTTAAATACAGCATTTAAAGCTTCAAAATGAATATTTTACTATAAAAATTCGAAAATTGCCAAAAAAAGATTTGAAAATTAAATTCGAAATTCGGAAATTATTTTGGAAAAATTTTTTGAAAATTCGAAAATTCATTTTAGAAGAAACACTTAAAAATTTAAATACTTTTTTCCGGGGGTTTGCCATCGTTAATGTTGACACAATATCACAAAATGTTGACTCACATGTGTTTACCTGAATATTTTCTTTGATATTGCCCTCATAACAACAGTGAAATTACCAGTCTTTGTCACTGAACTGCCGTATTTCTTCTAATAGAAAGGGTCCTGCTGATTTCGTCAACTTTTTTACTCGCATCTATTGCATAGTTGTGAAAAGGTATTTACGTTTACTCGACTTTTACGTATACGCGAGTACTGCGTAAATACGTTTACGTTTCCTTGCAAAAAAAGTACCTGTACTCACTTACTCGCATACTTTTTGGAAGTACACGAGTAACGAAGGCGTAAATCAGAAAATTCAAGAATGTTAAACATAAAAAACCGCAGTGTTATGTATCTGCAGTCATTCTCAGTTTGAATTTTAAATATCTTTTGGGGATTTTTTTTTTCAATGGATCGACTCGACGAAACGGCCCAGAAAATGGCAGCGGAGATGATCGAAGTTGAAATGAGTACAGTATGAACGAGGTTGAAATTGAACAGCATGGAAGTTCAGCGGATCGGCTGGAGCGCGGGCACCCCAAGAGAATAGTCGTAACGATTTTTAGTCACCGGAATGGAGCAACTTTGAAGAATTACAAATGTTTCAAGTAAAATACTTCTTGATAAAAGGGAAAGACCCTTTTATCCTCGTAAAAATGCTACTATGTACATTTTCCCCCAAAATTTATCTAGCATTTACATTTACCGTATTTCCTCGAAATACCCCCCTCGAAATACCCCCCTCCCCCCTCGAAATAACTCCCCCACCCCCCAAAAAATGGGCACTATGAATTTATAACCCCCCTCAAAATACCCCCCCCCCTCCCCCCAAATTGAGTGTAAAGGGAACGTAAATGACAAAAGGTGTGCTTTGCGGTTTGGGTCTGAGCAATGCATTACACACATTCAAAACAATGACTGTGTCCCTTTTGAACATTGTTTATACCATCTACTTACTGATATAAGGCTGTAGACACTTATACATGGTGGTCTTTGTTGCAGTTTACTACGTCTGCGTATATTTCAAACGACGTTTTAGTACTAGTATTTCGAAAAATTACTGGCGAAATAATAACCACCCCCACCCTCGAAATAACCCCTCCCCTCCTCGTTTAACCCCCCCCCCTCACTATTTTCCCCGGGGGTAATTCGCAGAAATACGGTAATTTACATTTTCAGGAGTACAAAATAGAAACAAATACTCGCTTTACATTTTCTCTGGACAAAATACTCACTTCGGCATTTTCACTGAAAAAATACTCGTTTTTTAACGTTTTCCTCGCCCAAAATACGCATTTTTAGGTTTTCTCTAAAAAAAGTATTTTACTCATGGTTTACGCAGTGTAAAAGTACTTTACAAATACTTTACGTTTTCTGTACTCAGGGGTGAGTAAAGAATAAATACTTTATGTTCACATTTACTTTGAAAAAAGTTCAGTACTTTTAACAACTCTGCTCTGTAGACGCCTACGGTATTTCTTCTAATAAAATGGTATACCTACCTGCAATAGAACGGCACCTCCAATAGTACGGTAGGTAAAAAAGTTGACAAAAACGGCGCTCTTCTATTAGATAAATACGGTATCTATTTGTGGCCAATTTTCAACAATTTTTTTTGTTTCTGTTGAGGTTTTGTGTGAATTTTTGTTTTTGGTTTTGTTTCAAGTTCTGTGGAAGTTTTTTAAAGGGTTACATCACCAACGATTCAAAGAATGACAATTCATAGAGTTCATTCAACATTTTATTTGAAAATAGCACTAAAACCTACTAAAAACCGTTTCCGCGGACACAATTTTTGTTATATTTTTTATGCATTTGGTACAATTCTAGCAGTTTTGGTCTTCTATTGGAGATCCGCCCTTCTATTAGAAGAAATATGGTAGTATGCAATTTGCATGGCCTGACCATCAAATACCAAAAATAAGTTATTTTTAGAAGGCGGTCCGCAAAGTGTGTGAAGAATCCTACCATCATTTAATGAATAAAATATTCTGATAAAATCCGTGATTTATTATTCATAGTAAAAAAACAAAATATTATAATGGTCAACTGTATAATTTTTGGTTCCTTTATTCAGATGGGTTATGTTAGGTTTCCATACTAAGTGTGGTCCGCCCAGTACGCAGCCGAAATTGCTGCTGTATCACACAATTTGTCTTACTGCAAATACAAACGACAATTTTGTCGCTATGGTTTAAAAATAATCAAAACGTTTCCGTCAGTCCACGCGAAAAGACTTTGGCAAACAACCAAGTGCAATTTATTTATGTTTTTGTCCAATTTTCCACAGCCGCGGCGTTGTGCGTGTCTAGTCAACCGTGGTCGATTTCGTTGCGCGATGCAGTTTTCAATGTAAAATGTAAATAGGTAATACATAAATATTTACCGTGTCACAGCCATGGTTGGTTTTAGTAAAAATATTTTTACTAAAATTGTATTTTATTTTTATTAAAATGATATTTTATTAAAATTTTATTCGTGTTTCATTTTATTTTATTCTGAAATGTCATTAATAAAATAAAATGAAACCATTTGACAAAAAGTTTACAAATATTTTACAAAAAAATTACAAAAAATCTGAATTTTGGATGCAAGGTCATAAAACAATGTGCACGCTAGAAGCATGCAGATGAATACAAGAAAAATTTAATGTAGACTTGTGACATGGGTTGCGAAGTAGGTATCTTGAATTTTGACCATCACAGGGGCCGCATAGATATGCAGCTATGTAGTTGCTCCTCCCGAGGGGAAGATGGCTAAAATGTTGTTATTTTGGGCCCCCCCCCTTGGGGCTTGCGGTGTTCAATATAAATATAGGCTTTTTCAAGGTATGAAATGAAGAAAATGGTTTATAAAAATCACATAAATTAGTGATTTTTAAGGTGAAAATATATAAAAAGATGTGAAAATTCGCAATTTTGGGCAAAAATATTTTTCAATCACAACAATGAAAGCAACAACAAGGCACCAGTTCTGCAATTTGGCAGCTAGAATCTTAAGCAACAGGATAGAAAACTTTTTATAGAATTTTATAGACACTCAAGTTTTTGTAAAATCCGAATTTTAGTAAAATAGTATTTTTATGTTTTAAATTTTCCATTTTATTTTATTTTACTTTATTCTTCAATTTTCCATTTTATTTTTATTTTATTGTTATTTTTTCTGAGATTTTGCCAACCCTACAGCATGTCGCTCAGTCACTCAATTGGTGTTTATAAATATTCAGTTACGGCGAAAAATCAATAGATTTACTGCATACGCATGCACATGAATGCATAAATATTTTTGCACATCTTATATTCTTATACGATACACATACCTATTGGGCTGTCGGGAAAGTTCGTTCCGTCTCCCCTTGGATCGTCGTTGATTGTGAGGTTTGAGTCGGTGTATATAAGCTGGAATTACCTACTGCTCAACGTAAAATTCAAAAATAAAAGTTTACCGCGAAATTGATTACATGAAAGTGGATGATAATACATATCTCCAACTTAATGTTTCCAGCCGATTTTACATTGAAATTTCATCGAAAAATCGAAAACTCCGGAAACGCCGCATCGTGCACGTTGAGCTTTGAACATTATTGAGAGATAAATCAGCACTGCATCGACTTTTACGTAATCAATTTTGTGGTAAAATTTATGCTTGGATAAATTCCAGCTAATATACGCCGGCTGAATGCCCACTGATCGTCCAGGACGATCCAATGCGAGACGATCCTGAAACGGAACGAACTTTCCCGACAGCCCAATACTTAAATATGTGTATCTTATTTTTTCCATATTCCATAATGCATGAATATTATAAATATCTCTGTTTTTGTGTCTTTCATAACACTCAATTTCGTGTTTTTTTTACATTTGATATTTGAAGTTTAGGGTTAGTGATGGAATGGCGCCATGGCGCTGGCGCCAAAGGGCGCCACTGGGACTTGATGCCCTTTGAAAATTTGGGCCCAGCTCTCAGTTATGCAGTATGCTGCTACTCTGAAAGCCTGCAGAACAAACTCATATATTTTGCTCTTCATTATTCTGTATTATCTCGAAATACCCCCAGGGGGTTTATTATTTCGCCAGCAAAATTTGAGGGGCGGGGGATAATTCGAGGGGGGTCTAGTATTTCGCCAGAAATTTTTGGAAATTTCAGACATATAAAATACAAACAATTTCATAGATGTACATGTGTTTATAGTCATATATGACTTTACATACCATATTTGCTTGAATAATCCCCCCTGGGGGATTATTATTTCGTCAGACTTTTTTGAGGGGGGAACTATTCGAGGGGGGGGAATAATTCGAGGGGGAATCATTATTTGATAAAAGTTTTCTACCATTTTTCTATCAACTAATTTGATGAAATATGCTTTATTAACACAAAAATGTGACATTTTTGTTAAAATTGTGCACAACAAATTGATAAAGTCTCTTAAGGGGGGATTATTCAAGGGGGAATTATTTTTTCCTCACTCATCTTATAGGGAGGCGGTTATTTGAGGGGAATTTGTCAAGGGGGAACTATTCAAGCAAATACGGTACACATAAATCCTTCCCTAACGTGGTTGTGTTTGTGTGGAACGTCGCTCGGCGACACGGGTCTCAAAGTTTTAGCATCTGATATTCATAGGTGGTCACCCCCCAAAGGGGACATGAATGATGAGGGAAAATGAGTCAATGTACATCAACTGACCTAAATACCCAAGTAGTCACATACAAAAATTGGCTGAAGCATAAACTTTAGGGGTTCAGAGACCAATCACCCAAAATCTACTTAAATACACAATGTGGTGTAACCACAACAGTACAGATGACAAACTGTGGTATTTGTCATTTACGTTCTGTCTACATTCAATTTTAGGGGGGGGGGGATTTCGAGGGGGGTTTATTATTTCCTCGGCCAAATTTTAGGGTGGGGGTATTTTGATGGGGCAAAGACTGATGTCCAAAACATTTGTTGGTTTGTGTCTGGCACCCCAATTGCTTGCTGCGTGATACTGGGCCACCACCACTGAAATGGCCCAGTGATGGCATTTGACTTACCATCAAACTGATATTGTTTACAGGCTGCCCCTACCAAGTGCCTCACACCCATCTTGTCACACTCTGCAGTCAGGGGACAATCCCAAGCCCTGTAAAGTGTAAAGTAAAGTGTCAAATGTAAAGTCAAATGCAAAGTAAAGTGTCAATCAAAACAAAATAGAAAATATTTTATTACTGAACTTTGCATGACAATTGCCACTTTACTTTGCATTTGACTTTACATTTGACACTTTACTTTACACTTTACTGTGCTTGGGATTGCCACCAGGTAGGCCACTCATGAAAGACTGCATGTTGTCTGCCGCAGTGACAATGAACAACTTGATGTACTGAATGACCTGATTTAGCAGGCTTTTTTCCATTTTCTGACTCAATTCTCTGTTTTCTGTTTCAGCCAAACTGGTAAACATGCATGCAGGTTCTCAATTATGTGAATTGTTTCTATTTCTCGCAAGATTTCTGCAAATTTTTTTATTTCTGGATAAATTTCTGCAATTTTTTTCCGTTTCCGGCAAAATTTCAGCAAATTTTTCCCATTTCCGGCATAATTTGAGCAAATTTTTCCGTTTCCGTTTCTGTTTTCCGGCCTTTCATTTTTCTGTTTTCCGTTTTCCGGCAGGTGCAAAAATTTTTTCCGTTTCCGTTTCCGTTTTCCGGCAAGTGTAAATTTTTTTCCGTTTCCATTTCCGTTTTCCGCCAAAAAGTTTTTGTTGACACCCTACCTTTAGCAGACACTCAGCTGAGTACACCACAGTGTATAAACTGCATAACCGCGTCTTTAGCCCATGGCTCAGTGAATGTGCATGCATCACAAGCACTGCTCTACTCATCTCACAACTTTGCTCCATTAGCCTCACTCTGCATTCCTCGCCCAGGTGCCATGAGCACTGGCATTTTTAGCAAACACTCAGCTGGGTGCACCACCCTGTGTCTGCTTGTTGTGTTTTTCAGTTATACTCAGGGGACTTTATGCCACACATTTTTCCTGAGGATACACTCCAGCAGTCAATATCATCAATTTTAACTGCTGTCCAACTAGGTAGTTCCAGTCTGAAATGCACAAAAAGGCAGAGTTGGAAAAACGTATTTATGTTTACCCGAAATACCCGGTTATTCAGGTATTTATACTTATGTTTACGTTTACATTTTCCAAAAATACCATTACGTTTTGTTACGTTTACCTGACCAAAATACCCGGGTACTAAGGAAAACGTAAAAATCATATGGAAAAAGAATAACTGCTATTTATTTGAAATATTTTCAAAACCCTGTTTGAAATATTTTCAAGTTCGTGCACGGCAACTTTTGGTGTGTTAATGTATTGCGATTCATTATGACAACGCGCTAGGGTGCTGATATTGGTGGAAAAAAGATAGCCAAAACATTTATCTACCAACGTATAAAATGCACCCTAGCTTTATCCTATTCCTACCCCCATCCCGTGTAGAGTCCCCAAAATGAAATTGGCGTAGACAAAAGTTCATGCACCAGGAACAAAAGTTCACTGCTATGATAACGCTAGGGGGTATGATAAAGTTGGGGGGCTGGAATTTCATACTTTGGTAATGAAGTGTTCTGGCTATTTTTTTATACAAAAATCAGCCCCCCCCCCCCACCCCTAGCACATCGTCATCACAAATCGCAATTATAAACATACAAAAGTTGCCCATGCAGGAACATTTTGTGTGGGGTGTATTAGATTCCACTCACCATTAGGGTGTCAAAAAATTTTTTTTACGGAAAACGGAAACGGAAAAACATTTTCAGCGGCCGAAAAACGGAACGGAAAACAGAAAAAAATTGCACATGACGGAAAACGGAAACGGAAAAAAAATTCAGCGGCCGGAAAACGGAAAAAGAGGCCGGAAAAACGGAAACGGAAAAATCAAATTTGCACAGAAATGGCAAAACTTGCTGAAATTTTGCCAGAAAACGGATAAAATTTGCTGAAATTTTACTGGAAGTGGAAAAAATTTGCAGTAATTTTGCTGGAAACATAAAAATTTTTTCATCATTGACAATCTGCATGAACTTTTACCAGTTTGGCTGATCAGAAAACAGAAAGTTGAGCCAGAAAAAGGTAAAATGGGGCGGAAAAATGGAAAATTGAGGCGGAAAATGGAAAAAAGTTGGAAAAACTGGAAATTGAGGCAGTAAATGGAAAAAAGCGGAAAAAGTGAAAATTTAGCTGGAAAACGGAAAATGAGCCGGAAAAACGGAAACGGAAAAAAGTGTTGCCAGAAAATGGAACGGAAAACAGAAAAAAATTTCAGCAGCCAGAAAACGGAATAGAAAACGGAAAAAAATTGCCTGCGGAAAACGGAAATTTGACACCCTACTCACCATCAGGGTTGGCAAAATCTCAGAAAAAAATAAAAATAAAATAAAAATAAAACGGAAAATTGGAGAATAAAATAAAATAAAATAAAATGGAAAATTAATAAAATAAAAATACAATTTTACTAAAATTCGAATTTTAGTAAAATTTTAGTAAAATTGTACAAAAATTCGAATTTTTGTACAATTTTAGTAAAATTTTACAAAAACTCGAGTGTCTAAAATTCTATAAAAAGTTTTCTATCCTGTTGCTCAAGATTCTAGCTGCCAATTTGCAGAACTGGTGCCTTGTTGTTGCTTTCATTGTTGTGATTTTTGCTCAAACTTTCACATTTTTTATATATTGTCACCTTAAAAATAACTAATTTATGTGATTTTTTCTCATTTACTTTGTTCCATACCTTGAAAAAACCTATATATAAACCCCGCAAGCCCCTCCACCCCACCTAAATAACAAATTAATAGCTATCTTCCCTTGGGAAGAGCAATTAACTGCAGATCTATCCGGCCCCTGTGAGGGTCAAAATTCAAGATAAACTCGGGTTACTTTATGCCATACAATTCTGCTGACCGTAACCCATGCATGACGTCATTTTTGGAATTCGGCCAAAAATAAAAAATAGGTAAAATAAAATGCGCAATGCAAACGCGAATTCGGTTGTTATAACGTTGATCAAAGTTTCAGTATACAATTATACAATTAGACAATTATTTTGGAACGTTAGCAATGTTAAGTAAATTAGTTATTTGCAATGAAGTTAGCGCAATTAAATACCTCCCTCGATGCTGAATCAACGTCCGAGCTTGCAGTAATGCCCAGCAAGACAACGGGCTAGGGAAAAAATTTTCTTTTTTTATTTCTATTTTTATTTTTATCGGCAGTCGGAACTTATGTTTCGCCTCAGCCGACGCTCAGCGAAGGGAAACATAAGTCAAACAAAACTGATTCGTTTCATGTAAGTCGAGTTTACCTACATCGCAACCAATGTCACAAGTCTACATGAAATTTTTTTTGGTGTTCATCTGTATGCTTTTAGCGTGCATATTGTTTTATGCCCTTGCATCCAAGATTTCCTATTTTTTGTAAAATTTTTGTAAAATTATTGTAAAATTATTGTAAAATTATTGTAAAATTATTGTAAAATGGTTTCATTTTATTTTATTAATGACATTTTAGAATAAAATAAAATAAAATAAACTGAAACATGAATAAAATAAAAATAAAATACAATTTTAATGAAAATAAAATACAATTTTAGTAAAAAGAATTTTACTAAAACCAACCACGCTCACCATGTACTTGACAATGAATAAATACTTCACATTATTCATCATGTTCATCAAACTGTAAAAATAGGTGAGGTTTTTTTCACACGCTATGATGATGGGACTGCTTCAAAATATTTTTACGTTTACGTTTTTTTTACGTTTACCCGGGTACTTTCAAAGTATTTTACGCTTTAAGTATTAATACTTAAAATTGAGAAAAGGTATTTACGTTTACGTTTACGTTTTCCAAAAATACTGGTATTTGTACAACTCTGCAAAAAGGTAATCTGTAGAATATTTGATTGATTCATTCGATTGTGTTTTATGAGCAGGTTTGATGCGCCATCGGAACAAAATATTTCCTGCTTCTTAAGGCCACTCAAGAAACATTTCACAGCACAGTGAGATGACTGGTTATAAGTTCCGCCGATGATAGCAATTTCTCTGGCTTCCGGAAATGTGATTTTGATTAAGAAGGGAGATAAATATTTGCGGTGGTAGAGTATCATGTGGACTGCGCAAAAGTACAGTGACCATGTTGAGCCCATAGCTGTCAAGTTGCCCAAATGTCACCTGTGCAGTGAGCAGCCTCAACTCAACCTGGGGGCAGTCACAAGCCCTGTAAAGTGTGAAGTAAAGTGTCAAATGTAAAGTCAAATGCAAAGTCAAGTGTCAATCAAAACAAAAAAGAGAAGATTTTATTACTGAACTTTGCATGACAATTGACACTTTACTTTACACTTTACAGGGCTTGGGATTGGCACCAGCCTCAGCGAGTGATTGCTCAGCTCAGCCATCCGTGCTAGCAGTGTGTAAGCAAAAGTACTTGCGATTCTACTCAACTGCGATGGAAGACATTTCCAAATAACATGTCAACCTTCTCGTTGGCAATCGTGACGACTGTTCACTGAAACTACTTCCATATCCGATCTAATATAGCAAAAACACAGTCACTTTATCCCAGCACACAAAGTAGATGAAAATTGCAAACCGGAGTTACATGCACAAACACAAAATGAATAAAAATATGTAAAGAAAATCAAACCTACATAAAAGTTGAAGTTAATGAATGACCTTGGTGCGGCAGCTTATTAATGTCTAGTGAAATATCACCATTGCGGGTTTTGCACCGCACATTGAAACACGTGAAGGTAAGTACAGTGTGTTCCATAAATACACTATTTACAACATTAATACGTTTACCAACTCTACGCCCCACAGATCTCTTCAGTTCTAATATCATACTTTTCATCATGCGTTAATCCTAAATACCACTTAATCCATCCTATCAGAACAACATTAATAAATTTTCGTCACCAAAATGGCCGCGCCCATCGACGGACCGGCGCCGATTAGAAAATTTGAAGACATTTTGAATTTTATCGGTCCATTGGGTCGGTGGCAGTTGGCAGTTTACGCGATGTTGGCATACTCCCAATTTTGGGATTCCATGATCAACATCACGCCGGTGTTCATGAAAGCGCCGCTCGACTATGAGTGCAGGGACAGGGCCGACGCACTGGCGCAACTTTATGACCTTTACGGAGTCGATCCATCGTTGCAAGCTAATTTCACGTTCGTTCATGCACATGTTGCCATTTATTTTTGGAACAGTCACTGTATGAGAACTTGGGTACATTTAAAAGTTATGTTTTGTCAAAGTTTGTTCCTGCAATAATGTCATTATGACATCACAAAATTGACCCCAAGTAAATTTTGTAGAGGAGGCATTTGAAAGGTTATTTTCTTTACACAACCTTCAACCTTGAACCTTCTCCTGTAAATCACCATAAATCGACATTTCAAGTGTCTAACAAAAAAGTTGCTAAAAGTAATTTTTTTGTCGGACACTTAGGAGGGGGTGGGTGAAGCAGAGACAAACTGGAATAGATTCTAAAACTTGAAAAGGATTGCAAAAAAATTAGAGCATAAGCAAACCATTCAAACAAAATTTTGAAAAAGAATTTAAAATTCGAAAATTCATTTGAAAAAATAACACTTGAAAATGTAAACTTCTAGAGGGTTTGCCATCGTTATCCGCGACGCATAGGGGGGGGGGGGAGCTGCTAAAATCGCCACTGGCTGTTGGGTGCCATTTTGTTGCAAATTTGAAAATTTGGTCTCATCGACATGGTGAACCGCAGGAGCTCCGACCAGTGCGACAGCTACAACCGGACCGCGCTGTTTGAATTGTACCCCCGCTTGAATGGCACCGTGCCAAAAGGGCGCGAGCTCTGCCGCAGCGGCTATGTGTTCGACAGGCAGAACGGTTCCATGCGGGAAACTGCCATCTCGCAGGTATTCCGTTTTTTTCCTGACCGCTTGCTAGATATGCATTTTAATAAACGATACGCCCCGTCATGCCGTCATCGTAAATAAAATCAAAATTGTTGCAAAAAGAAGCCTTTTTAGGTAAATAGCCTATGGCTAGTAAGCCTATTCAACTTTCACAAGAATGTACCGGATTGAGTATTCCCTCGAAATATACCCAGGGTATTTTTCAGAGTGGGAATTTTGAGGGGAGTATTTCAAGGGGGTGTTTCAATCATAAAAGAAATTTTTTGCGCATGGCATGAAACATTTTAAAATATTTTCCAACAATTTTCATTTCATCAATGATGACGTGATGAATCACAATTAGCGTTCCAAAAAATGGCCGATTTTGAGAAAATATAATCTCAGAAAATCTCTCTAAAAATAAAGTATAATTAAATATCTCATGTCATTTGGAAAATATAATCAAATATCTGAGAAAATCTGCTGTGCTTGAAAAAAATCTCAAAAAATCTCCCTGCTGGAATTTTAGTTTTATTTGATATTTCAAGGTGTTTGGACAACACAGAGTAAATATGTATTCAATCAGCTCTTATGTGTTGCTTATAGATGATAAGCTGCTCAGCACTAGCAGCACTTTAAGGTATACAGAGTATATTCAGTGCAAAATGTTGGGCATTCGTTTCACCCAATTTTCATATAATATCATAAACTGCCAATTATGAAAGACTGATCGTAATGTTGATGATGATAATGGTGCATTGTATGATTGTTCTGGCCACAAAACTTCCCAAACAATGACATCACCCTCTTAAACCTCAGAATTCACTGACTTTTCACTTTCACACATTTTACCATTCAACTTTTCTCTCTATTTTCTAAAGTTGCTTAAACATATTTATGTTTTCTCAAAAAATATGTATACTCGCGTTTACTGAGTTTAATGAGTAGATATGTTCACATTTCTTTGAAGAAAGTACCTGTACTCACTTTGATATATACTTATTGAAACTACTCGAGTACAGAACTTGTATTTCAAATAGGCTTTTATGTATGCTTTTTCAAGACATAGAAGGAAATAAAATAGACAAACATGGTATATAAAAAGCACATGTATAGCCAAAATTAAGGGAAAAAAGCATGGATTGTAGTAGATTTGAAGGTGAAAATGGGCCAGGCTCATTACGCACAGAAACCCATTACGCATATGCGCCCGTTGCGCACAGAATCAAAACCCGCCACGCACCGACGCCCGTTACGCACACAACTGGGCCCTGTCGGACAAGTCGGCCATCTGAGTTCAGGATTTTCATGTGTGTTGAAGTAGTTGACACCTGAAATTTCATCAACTGTTACAGCTGTTTTCTACATATTTTACATTCGCAATCGCGAAAGTCAAATATGTAGAAAACAGATGTAACAGTTGGCAAAATTTCAGGTGTCAACTACTGCTATACATAGGGAAAAGAATAGAAGAGAATGTGAAAAATCACATAAACTGTGTAGTGTGTAGGCACAGAAACTCGACATGCACATGGCATCAGCTATGTGCGGGCCAAGTTTCTGTGCGCAGCGAGTTAACTTCTGTGCGTAACGGGCTTCTGTGCGTGCCAAGTTTCTGTGCGTACAGCTACAGGCTCGGTGAAAATGGGCAAAAAGTGTGAAAATACTGGCAACATTTCTTAAAAAGGTGACTTCAGGGAGATTTTTTTATATTTTCTCCCACAGAAATAAAAAATATAATTAAATCTCTCTGAAAAATCTCAGAAAAAAATATATATATTTAAATTGCCATTTAATTATATTTTCTGAGATTTTTTAAATAAAAATCTCCCAGAGATTTAGAACGCTAATCACGATGGACTGTTCATCAATCAAAGCATAGAGCAGGCAATCTGCTGAGTAGACCTAGTAAACCGCGTGTATGGTTGTCAACGGGAGGCGCGCACTCAGTACTCGTTGGTGTGCGACCGCAAGATGTACTTTGAGTACAGCCAGAGCATCTACATGGCCGGCTTCCTGGTCGGCTCGCTGGCAGCCGGACTCCTCGCCGACTTGTGAGCTTCTTACACTGCGTGTCCACATCTCTTTGGGCCCATTGCCCTATCACGTCTTGTCGTCAGTCATTTTAAATACACTTGTTAATGCGTATTTACTTTGTACTCAAAAAAGTACGCACACTTGAGTACCGAATAAATACGCATACACATACACATACGTACTTCACATTTACTTTCTGAGAGTACTTGAGCACAGTAGAGTAATTTTTGTGAGTACAGAGACTGAGAGTATTTTTGACTAGACCTATTTTTGACTATTCTAGACCCCTGCTTTTCATAAAGAATGCTTATAAATAGAAAGAAAACACTTTTTTGTGGTCCAAGGTTCATAAAACATTCATAATGCTCCCTTCTACATTTTCCAAAAGTAAAAGTAACTTTACTTGCTTTTACGCTCTCCTGAGAAAAATACTCGCATTCACGCTTTCTGGAGAAAAAGTGTTTTACTCTCATTTACTCCAAAGTAAAAGTAAAAAAAATTTCATTATGCTTCGGTAGTGAGTAAAAATAAATACTTTACGCATACACATACTTTGCAAAAATCGTGAGCAGGGTGGCGCCAAGCCAGGGCGCTTTTCCGACCCTCAGCGCCAAAAAAGCGCCAAGACTGACTTTTGATGATCATGGCGCCGAGCGCCAATAGCACCAGGCAAAGTGGCGCCGAGCGCCAATAGCACCAGGCAAAGTGGCGCCGAGCTCGGGCCATGGCGCCAAGACGCGAGCGGCGTGGCACTTTGGTGTCACTACTGAGAGCTGTGACCAAGTCCCCCCCTTGTCGCAGCTTCGGCCGGAAGTGGACGGCGCTGGCGATGCTGGTGGGCGAGTGGGCGCTGGGCATGGCGCAGGCGTTCATGCCCAACTATTGGTCCTTCTGCTTGGTCCGATTTGTGCTCGCCTGCTGCGTTCTCGGCTCCTGGATGTGCCAGGCTTCACTCGGTCCGTCCTTCCATTTGTTTCCGTGTAGTTTCCATTAAGATTTCGCCGTTAGAGAGTCTTTTTTGTTTATTAAAATTTGAGAATTCAGTTTAAAAAGTCCACCAAAAAGCGCAAAGGCGTTCATTCACGATGGCAAACAAAAATTCAAAAATTTTAAAATGTTTTCGAAAAATTTTCAGTGGAGAAAAAACAAATCTTTATTGTTCGTAACTTTTTGATTACTTTTTGAATTTTAAAATATTTTTAGGACGTTTTTTAAATCTTTGGCATCAAATTACTCGATATTCGAATTTTTCTGGTAATATTTGAATACACTTTCATGCTTTACAGCCTTCCGAGCTTTTACCTGCACATTTGTTGTTCCGCAGCTATAACTAAATTCATATAAAACTGTTGCTTTGAACTTCGTTCCAGAATTTTTTAGGCATTTTCTGCCAAAAAAAAAGTGAAAAAAAATTGAAAATTCAAAAACACATTCGATCTTTTCTCGAAAAAAAATTTTGAACCGTTATTTCTAGGGGAAAATAAAAATTCGAACACTCACAAAAAATTCAAAAGTTTGAAAACGTTTTCGAATGTTTGCTTTATCATCGTTGATGTGAGCACCAACGTGCAAGGGAACGCTCGTGCAGGCTCCGAGATCACGTCGTCCAAGTACCGGACGTGGGTGGGCGGGCTCATGTTCCTGCCCTACGCGCTCGGCTACAGCTGCACCGCCCTGGTCGCCCTGCTCACCAGGTGCCAGTTCCACACCCTGGAAAATGCCTGCAAAATGCCTTATGTGATGCAGGTTGTCCAAAGTCATGTAAAATGCCCTGCAAAATTTCAAACGTACGTTTAAGATTTTACAGGGCATTTTACATGACCTTTGATTTTTCGCATGACATTTGACATTTTACAGGCCAATTTACAGGGTATGGAAGTGGCACCAGGCATTGGGCCTGGCTGCAGTTCATCAGTTCAGTCCCGCTCGTATTCGGCATACTGCTATACGTTTTGTTCGTTCATTTACGTTTGTGTTACGCTTATGGCGAGTAACGTTGGCAAACAAAGATTCAAAAATATTTTCGAATTTTTGAGAAGTTGTCACCAACGATGGAACAAACACAGAAATTGAACACAGAAACTCATTAAGTTTCTGTGTTTTTGTTTTACACAGAAACACAGAAACACCAAATTTCAAAAAACTCAAAACACAAAACACGGAAACACAGAAACACGGGAACACAGAAAAGTTTTTTGAGTTTTTTCATTGGATTTGAGGAATACTGTGTTCTGTGCTGTGTTTTACTGAACACAATGGTGCACCGCACACCGAAATTGCAATTGAAAATGCAGAAACACAATTCAGAACCTTGATTTCGCACGGATCTAAGTATTCATAGCGGCAGAACATGAATGTAAAAATTTGTGTGCGGTAGATGCTATGCATTTTTCTGAAGGTTGTTATGACGTCATTATGATTTTCATCATGACGTCATCGTTAATGAAAATAAAATTCATCCCAGAAAAAAGATGATTTCAGATATGAAACATAATATGTTGGTTGTATACTGGGCGGACCGCACGCTATGCATTTTTCCGACGGAAACACTCCATCATGACGTCATTGTTAATAAAATAAAATAAAATTTGTTAAAACAAAAAAAACGTCTCAGAAAAATACGTTTGTTGCTTGTACGCGACTCCGCCTTTTTCTTTTGTTCTTTTTTTCTTTTTTCTTTTTCTTCCACCTCTCTTTTTTTGTGAAAGTGCATACATAAGTATCCCGCTGGCGCGTTATCGACCAAGACATAAGTAATTTTCGGTGCATACGTTGCGGTCCGCCGAGTATACTCGGCTCCGCTTTTTTAATAAAATATTTTCATTTTTATGAAAATGCGTGTGTATGCATAATCATCCTGCTCGCTCGTTATCGACTAAGACATAAGTAACTTTGGGCGCATATCATATGTAAAGCCGCTGCGCACACTAGTTTACTGTCAGATTTTGGTAAACTCATAAATCGGCTGTTAACGCATTTAAGTTTGCCAGAATCAGAGTTGTTAAAAGTATTGAACTTTTTTTGAAAGTAAATGTAAACGTAAAGTATTTTTGTTTTACTCACCCCTGAGTACAGAAAACGTAAAGTATTTTATTTTTACTTTTACACTGCGCAAAAGATGAGTAAAATACTTTTTCCAGAGAAAGCGTAAATATGGATATTTTTTCTCACAGAAAACATAAAAGTGGATCTTTTCTCACAAGTACATGTAAATATTGGTATTTTTACAATTTTTACCCTGAAGTACGTCAAAGATGTGTATTTTTGTCTCCTAATGAATATTACTTAGGAAAATGTCATATCATATGTAACTTTTTGTCTGGCAAAATGACATTTTCTGTCCCCTTAAAATACGTTTTCTGTACTCACATTTTTTCAAAAAGTACGCGAGTATATGAGTACTGGTACTAGTAAATGTAAACATATTTATGCAGTACTCAAGCATCCATATTTATCGAGTAAACATAAATATGGTTTAACAACTGTGGCCAGAATAAGGTGTCTGTCAACTGCAGTTGATGGGGATTACGAATAACTCATTCCACGTAAACTCAAATGCATTCAAAGCCGATTGATGAATTTACCAAAATCTGACAGTAAACTAGAGTGTGCACGCGCAAAATGGAGACAGCCGTGGACCAAATCGCAGCTTCCTCCCCGAAAGTCCCCGTTGGCAATTGTCCAAAGGCAAAGTCGCGCAGGCGGAGAAGCAGCTGAAAGCGG
This sequence comes from Sphaerolaimus hirsutus, assembly GCA_964036195.1. Taxonomy (NCBI): domain Eukaryota; kingdom Metazoa; phylum Nematoda; class Chromadorea; order Monhysterida; family Sphaerolaimidae; genus Sphaerolaimus; species Sphaerolaimus hirsutus. The sequence continues at coordinate 26,381,589 of OZ038455.1, forward strand.
CCGCCAGGTGGAACCATGCAAAGTTGCCGGAAAATTTGGATTTTCACGCTGTCGCCGAAAGTCTCGCTAAGGTTGCATTGATTTTTATGTAAATATATGTTCAACTTTACTCGAACAAGCTCTACCTTATTTTATTTGAGTCTAGGTTTCTCATTTTTATAATTTTTCATTTGAGTGGCGATTAGTGCAGCTCGACGTAAAATTCGACCGAGCGTAAAGTTGATTTTGGTCGGAAAATGAATTACAGATCAATAGATAAGATACGGCACTGATACGGCAATCGAAGAAAGTGTTTGTAGATTCAGATGTTTCTTGTGTAGGAAGAGTTTATTTCAATTGTACCAAGAGTTATGAATTTTAGCACAAATGTTTTCAATTATGCGTATTAATTTTACTGCGTTCATTCCAGACGGATGCGGGAGAGGTGGCTCGAAAGGAGACTATTTTCCACGTGTTTTACATTGACAGGGGCAACAGATTCTGCTTCAAGTACCCGCACATGCTCGTCAGGTCACTCAATCTGTTTTTCCAGTGGTCAGTATTTTTTTAAATTTTTGCACATTTTCATTTTCATTTCATTTTGCATTTTTCCTTTTCAACCAGTTATACTAGGCGGACATGATAGTCTGCCCTCGCACTCATTTATGTCTCACGTTGGAAGCGTGCCAATGATGATAAAGCATGCATCTTTTGTAAAAAAATTAAAAATCATTGTTGTGAATATGTTAACATATAGCAGAGACGACTTTTTTCAACTTTCTGTGAAAATGGCATGCGTAAAAAAATCGTTGGCACGCTTCCAGGGGGAACCACGCATGCAGGGTGTAAAGTAACTGGAATATACTTGAAGAAATTTTGTAGCGTTTACATGATGCATAAATTGAGGCCACGAAAAATATCCAGACAGTGGGCTGTTCGTGCTGAGCTGATTGTGAACATGATTGCTAAAAATTTATGTTTACCGTATTTCTTCTCACAGATTCTTCTAAATTCCTTTTTCAATCAGCTTTACACATACCTTTTGGAGGCCGCTGTTCTATTTTTTGTGAGTGAAAATTCCGAAATTCTCAATATCCAGTCGAAAAAATCCCGACAAAAAAATAACTCCCCTGGAGGATTTGAGGATATACACGGGTATACGGCATACGAGGATATACGGTCCCTCACAAATGTGCCAGGTTCGTCTGCTCCATGGTGTACTACGGTGTAACGCTGAACATCACCGATTTCGCGGGCAACATTTTCTTGAACAACTTCATCGCCGGCGTGCTCGAGATTCCCGCTTACATCCTGTGCGTGCCGCTTTTATACTGGTGCCAGTCCCAGACCCTGTAAAATGCCCTGCCAAATGTCACTTGTCATGCAAAGTTTCTAAAGTCATGTAAAATGCCCCGCAAAATGGCAAACTGTGTTTGCCATTTTACCGATCATTTTCCATGATGTTTGACACTTTGCATGACATTTGTCATTTTCCAGGGCATTTTGCAGGGTCCGGGACTGCCCCCTGGGGTCGCAGAAAGGCCATGTTTGTCACGTTGGCCCTCAGTGGAATCACGCTATTCCCAATACCCTTTATTGGTGGGTTTGCAATTGTTTGTTTTGCCCACGCTAATCCTGATACCATTTTCCTATTTTACACTGCGATTACCTATGGTGGGTGACATGGGGCAAAGTGAATGAGTAAAGTGAAAAAAGTTGCGCAATGACATTAGTGAACTTTTTTCACTTTACTCATATCTGAAAATCACTTGAAAAAGTGTCAAGTGAAAAAACGGGCAAATGTGCGTATCGGGCACATGTGCGTATCAGGGCACTCCCTGTGACATCGGTTCGGGACGCCAGAATGGGGGGGGGGGGGCGCTCACCCTGAAAAGTGTTAAGTGAAGTGATGCCATGCAGAGTGTGAATAAAAGTTGCTTTTTTTAAAAATTACTGAACTTTTGCAATTTCGCATGACATTCGACACATTTATTTTGTATGACATTTTACATGTCATTCGTCATCTAGCTTTACACTTTAGAGGTTGCGGGACTGCCACATGTTAAGCACCCTCCATGTTTCAATTGTGTTTTGATTTCCAGTGACCCCGTTTGTCTACACAATTTAGTTAGGTATCTGCTGTAATTTCAAGGGGTAAAAATAGGAAAACACGCAAAGCAGGTTTGTACACATTTGAGTTCACTGGAATGAGGCGTCTGTCAACTACTATATTGGCGCTGCACACTTGTTTACTGCCAGAAAATGACCAATTCTGTAAACTCATATATCATCTTTGAACGACACTTCAGAATGAGCTGTTCGTCAACTACAGTTAACGGAGATTAAAAATAACACATTGCAGAAAACTCAGATGTGCTCCGAACTCCGAAGCTGATACATGAGTTTACTAAATTGTTAGTTTACCGGTAGTAAACTAGTGTGTGCTGTCCCATTGACTCATTCCCGTAAACTGAAACGCGTTCAAAGCTAATGTATGAGTTTTCAAAAAAATAAGGCGGTGTTTACACGGATTCTTTGTGACGATAAAAATTGTGATTTTTTCAACCATGTTTTTGGGTGAAAACCAATGAGTAGATAGATCGGACACCTCAATTGATTATTATTTGATTGACCCCATTACATGGAACAATAATCAATTTTTATAGATTATGCAATAATGAACAGCAGATAATGTATTTTTCTTGTTGTCGTAGGTTTGTTGGAGGGTTTGTTCTACGCGGCCTCGCTAGGGAGGCAGCGTAGAACAAACCCTCCGACAAACCTACGACAACATGAAAAAAGTGTGATCTAGTGTGCGTGATTAGGGAAATTATGGAATTTGATGTATGCCCCAGGCAGTGAAGCTGGCACAATCACGATCAATTGAAGTATCACACATGTAGTAGATCACGTTGATTCAACAAGAACAGTTATAAAAATTGCATTTTTTGTCGTCACAGCAAATCCGTGTAAACGCCGCCTAATTGAAATTTCATCGGGATCGGGATACTAGTGCGTGTACGCACTGGCTCTGTGCCTGTAGACATGTAAACCCGTTCGACATCTAAGTAAAACATAGCTAACAATAGGTATATAACCAGGTAAAATATATCCCAAAATAGTGATTTTAAGGTGAAATTTTACAAAATGGAAAAATTAACAATTGTGAGTGTAAATTTGGGAAAACCTCTTAAAATTTAATCCACGCAATTAGACCAATAGCTGAGCGATTTGGGGGGATGCTCAGGAAAAAGTAGCCAGAAATTTGCATCGGGATGGGTAGATAGCTGAACGGGCCTCCGGGATAGATACGTAGATACCTAGCTAGCGATTTGGGGGGAAAGCCCCCCCCATTGGAGACCCCTGCAACGGGTCTACATATCGAGCGGGTTTACATGTCTAGAGAGCCTATGTCATAGGCACTACACAACATGTGACCTCAAACAATCACAAAAGCAAATGCCCCCCCCCCCAGCATCGGGCCACTGGCTGCAGCTGGTGCTGGTGTTCGCGGGCAAGTTCGCCATCACGGCCAGTTTCAGCGTGATCTACGTGTACACGCTGGAGCTGTTCCCCACGGTGATGCGCGCTAGCGGGCTGAGCGCTTGTTCGTGTTTCGCACGCGTGGGCGGAGTTATCGCGCCCTTGCTTACTGGGTTGGCGAAAGTGAGTGAGGACACTAGTGAGTTGGGTTTGGGTGGGTGGTTGGGCACTTACAGCAAAAATGGGTGTGTGATGCGCCGTGAAGCGGGCGTCACGCTTCCACAAGGATCACGAAATTCTGGGTCAAGTGTCTCCACACACTTCACCTAGCTCCACCGCGCGATTCAGGCGCATCCAAGATTGTGGAAGACACTTCACAAGAACGGCGCTTCCACATGCTTCACTTACATAAACATTTGCTTGCCAGCACTATATTAAGAAAAAAGCGTGAAGTGTCCTCACGCCGGTTTTCGTGAAGTGTGTGGAAGTGCTAACGTGCTTTATGAAGCGTCGGGAAGTGTCAGCGTGAAGACCTTCATGACGCTTCTCCGCGTATCAGCGCACCCATTTTTTGTTGTGACTTTCGTTTTGGGCTACTTTACAAGGCAAAAATGTGTGTGTGACGTGCGGTGAAGTGTCCTGAAGTGGACTTCACACAGACGCGCAATGCCAATGTGAAGACACTTCACGGCACTTCATGTGCCAGGCAAAGTATGCAGCGATGGTCCGTGAAGTGCGGTTCACGAATATTGTCCATTGTGATGATAGGTGAATTTGTTTAAGACGCTTCACCTAAAATCTCGTGAAATCTTCCACACACTTCATGAACACACTTTTTGCAGTGAATTTGTTTTCGTTTACTTTTTTGCGTATGATAATTAGACGGTGACGGAGTGGTTTAGAAGTTTTGATGGTTTTTGTGTTAGTATTTTTGGATGTTCTCATAGGTAATTTTCAAATATAGAATTTCATTTCGAATTTTTGACATTTTCCTGTAGTTATTTTTCAATTTATGAAGATTTTAGGAGCATTTTTAATTTCTGTACCTGTATTACTGTACTGCCATTAGAGACACAATTTGCTCATTCACATTTCATTTTCGCGTAATCTTCTGTCTCAAATGCATTGCTTGAATGTTTTTTAGAATTTAACTTTTGGGAAAAATCTATTGTTTTTCGCGGGAAAAAATTGTCAATTGAAGTTTTTGTAGCTTTCTCAATTTATACCGCAGTGTGGTCGCTCACAATTAACCCCCCCCCCCCCCCCCAACAGAGTTTCTACCCTCCTTGATATTCGGTATCGTGTCACTGATCGCCGCTGCTTTGGTCCTAATTTTGCCTGAAACGAGGGGCAAGCGAATGGCTGAATACTTGGAGGACGCCAAAACTTTACAAGATGATTTGAGGTGCGATTTTTGTGCCGCAACAAATTGAAATGTCGATTTTGCGTTATAATTTTGCGTCATTTTTTCAGCGTGAAACGAGATGGGCGCGATGATAAAGTATTCGATGTCGCATCCGCTCCGCCAAAAAATGGAACTACGCACACGACGAATTTGTGATTTTTAACGGCCTGAAAGAGTTCTCTTTTGAAGAGCGCGGTTCCAAAACGTGCTGGCGTTTCATTTAATATTTAGGTAATTATTACTGGCGCCAATTATCTCTGTCGCTTCTGGCGCCCAGCGCCAATTTTTCGATATCACCGCAGCGCCATTTTCATTAGACTTTTTCTTGACCTGGGTAGACTCTTTCTACAATGTGCTACATTTTCGTACGATATAAAGCTCCCTGTTCCCTGCAGTTGTATTTATAAGTATAATGTCGTTGTACACAAAAGTTAACCAACTAAATTGTGAAAATTTGGTAAACACATAAATCAGCTTTGAACGAATTTGAGTTTTCAGAATGAGTTACTGTAAACTCCATCAACTGAAATTCCCGGACACCTCATTCAGAAAAACTTAAATGCGTTCAAAGCTAATTTATGAGTTTACTAAATTTTCAGTTTACAGTAAACTAATGTTCGCAACCCAAAAATAAAATAAATTCCTAAGAGAACTGCCGTAGTCGAAACACTGGTGAATAATACTGGCATTCAAGTCGGAATGCCCGTGAAAAACTGAATTAACCACGTTCAAAACGATGCAATCACGCATCACTGTCGTAAGGATGTTCATGGCCGGAAAATCATTTTTAAATGATAATTTCAAAACCAAAAACAATAGAAAATCCCTAGGTCCAACCTACTACAGCACAACCAGTGTGATATTGCATAAAGTACGTCTTACATATCACGCGTATTATACACACGACACCATGTCATGTCACTTTGTGTAATTTTTTAACTTTTTTATTTTAAAAACGGATGTGCTTCGATTGTCCCATTGTTGCGGAATCGGCAAACGTCGCCAAAGCCGCAGAAAAAAGTGCCGCCGCCAAAAAAGAAAACCTTGACTCATCGGCATTGAATTATAATGAATTCGGTTTTGAAGCGCTTTTGCGGCTTCTATTATGCACAAAAGGTGTCTAAGTTGAGTCAGCTCTATGGAACAGTGGTTAAAAGAGTTGTTAAAAGTACTGAAGTCTTTTCAAAGTAAAAGTAAACGCACTCCTAACGTCGTCAACGTACTCCCGTAAACGTAACCTTCTTCTAAAGTCTTTTATTTTACTCACCCCTTAGTACAGAAAACGTAAAAAATACCTACGATGCGTAAAATATGAGTAAACGTAAAATTACAATATTTTTACTGCGGGAAAACGTAGCAATGAGTACCGTATTTCCTCGAAATACCCCCGGGGGGTTTATTGTTTCAGAGTGAGAATTTTGAGGGGGGTTAAACGAGGGGGGGGTATTTCGGGGGGGGGGGGTTATTATTTCGCCAGAAATTTTTTGAAAACCAAGTACTAAATTGTCGTCTGAAACGTACGCAGACGTCGAAAATGCAACAAAAATCGCCATTTATAAGACTCTAAAGACTTGTATAAGTGTGTAGACGTATGATCATTGTTCTCACATAACAGAGTCATCGTTTTTAACGTGTGTTTTGCATTACCCAGATGACAAACCGCAGCCTTTGTCATTTACGTTCGCTATACACTAAATTTGGGGGGGGGGGGGTATTTCGAGGGGGGGGGGGGGTATTTCGAGGGGGGGGGTATTTCGAGGAAATACGGTAAATCTAAACACGAGAGTTGTCAGTCTCCTACTCTTCGCAACTTAGATCATTTCTGCTGCCATTTTCGCAGCGGTTTCAATTCGTCTGAGTCATTTTTACTTTTTATGCAATCCATTTATTTTTCTGAAATACGTTTTCCGTACACGCGTACTTTAAAAAAGTACGCGTAACGGTGAGTACAGGTATTTTTCCGAAGGAAACGTTAACGTACCTCCTCGGTACTCAAGTAACCACATTTTTGCAGTAAACGTAAATACGTTTTAACAACCATGGCTAAATACTGACAAAAGTGGGAACACACTGGCAAGTGGCAAGATGGAAGCTCGATTGAGAGCGCGTAGTCAAAGCATGCGTAGTGAATCACTTCGCCATGAAACTACCGACTGTTTCGAGAAGCCGCACTGACCACTAGTTTTTTGTCTGTGCCCATGTGCTTCTAAAGGCGCGCCGATTTCTATCAAAAAAGACCTCATAAAAAGCTGATTGTCAGTTGTCACTCATTTGGCGATTTGAGACGGATTAATTAGCTAACTGGGTTAACTGGTGCCACTGTGAGACCCTGTAAAATGTCAAATGCCTGTGCAAAGTGTCTAAAGTCATGTAAAATGTCAATTGTCAAGTAAAAAGTAAATGAAATTTTGACATTTTACAGGGCATTTTACATGGTCTGGGAGTGGCGCCTGGTTTATCAAAGAGAGCAAAAGCTGTGATAGGAGCGGCGACCGGTGGGGAGCATGCGTCTGCGCTTTTTATCGTTTTTCGCCATAGCGGTGAGCCAGTTTTGCACTATTTATCGATGGCGAACAATATTCAACAACATTTCAATTTTTTTGACATTTTTTCACATTCTAACGATGGCAAACAGTCGAAAAAAAGTATTTAAATTTTTAAGTGTTTTTTCTGAAGTGAATTTTCGAATTTTTCTCCAAAATAATTTTCGAATTTTGAATTTTATTTTCGAATTTCAAATTTTCAAATCTTTTTTGGCAATTTTCGAATTTTTTTAGCGATTTTTTGAATTTTTTCAGATAAATTTCAATTTTTTTCTGAAAACTATTGAATCTGAAGCTTTCAACACAGAATTTGGACTGTTTTCATGTTTTGATCACTTTTTAATGTTATTTTCACCATACTTTAGCATAAAAATAATGGAATGAGTCATGTGTTGCATTTACTCTGTGTTAAGATAGGTCTGAGTTGCTACTGAGGAGACCCAGCTCAGCTAAGGTGCTCCACACGGTGGTTGACGCTACTTTTTAGAAGTCGATTGAGTCAACTCAGAGTCAACTGTTTTTTTTAGTTGACCCCAGAACCTATTTAGTTGAAAACATGCACACTTTTTTTGTGTCAACTGAAAAATTTGGACAGTTGACAATTTTGAGAAAGTGACAAGTCAATTCAAATGACACGTGTGCGCTAAAAAGTGTAAGTTTTTCATTCAGTTAACATTTCTAGATGATTACCTTTGTCAATTGGGTGATTTTATTAGGCAAAAATCAACTTTAGTTGACATTTTTGCTGCACTCAAATAACAGATTTTTATAGTGAAAATGTCAACTAGTGAAAAGTGTGTATGTAGTGCATGCAAGTGTATGTTTTTAGTTGAAATTTTCATTTTACAGAAATTCAATTGACACAAGTAGTCGCTCTTCATTGTCAACTGCCCAAAATAGTGCAAAAAAGTACATTTTTTCGCTAGTTGACACAGCACTCACCGACTTTCTAAAAGTACCTTTATTAATTAATTTTTAATTGAAAATGTATGAAATTTGAGACTCTGATAGAGAAAAATTTACTCCATCTTTCATAGAAGAACTTTTTGCATGAAAAATTTAAATAAAGTTTTGAAAAACATTTTTGTCCAAATTTTTTGCTTGAGTTGACATCAGGTTTTTGTACTGATCGTACGCGCACGCTCACTTGACAACCATGAATTTTTAACTTTGTCAACTTCAAAAAAAGTTTTATCACAAAACTTACTAAAAATGTAATTTGATGCTGTAGTAGTGAGGGAAAAGGTGAAAAAGTCGATAAAGACTGGTGAATGCAGACTGTCATAGATAAAATGACCAAATTGCTCAATTGACATATCATTGTGATTGTATTTGTCAAATTCATGAATTCATGCTCAACTCAGCAATTTTTCACTCATTTTCAAAAATCATTTTTGAAAGTCAAAAATGTTTCCATTCTTAACAATTAAAAAAATATGTTTGAATATTTTTCCTCTATCAAATGACATGTATTACACAATTTAAATTGCAGTAAAAACATAACTTCAAAATATTTATACATAGAATTTTCTAAAAATCATAAATTTTGTTTCCTGTATGCATTTCTTTTTGTTCAGTGATCACTATGTTCCAAATTTTTTTATCTTTCTGCTGGTACTGTTTGCAATATGATATACATTTGTTGTGTTAAATGAAAAATGAATTTTTGTTTGATACAAAATAATTTTTTCATCTATCATTAAGGCATCATTTAAACATGTTGATATATCAAAAATTGCCCTATATTAATACTACATGAATCACCAAAACAATTTTCACACAATTACACATGTCACAAATTAAAATTTTTTCAATGTGAAACAAGAAAATAAATTTTAAAATTATCATACTTTACTTTAACATGAATAATTGAGTGTAACAATATCAAATGGATTTTGCTTAACAACATAGGAACATTTAAATCACACAAATAGCATCAAAGACGGCTGGGTCAACTCATTTCTGAAAATGTATTTTTTGCAAATGACAATATCATTTAACAGTCAGACCTAACTACCCAAAAAATAACAAAAAACAGGTTAACACATACGGAAGTAGGGAAGTAGAGCGCAGCGGTTGGGATAGTTTGGTTGGCACATTGCATTCCTCAAAGGATGTGTCGGGGTTAGTGATGGAAAAGTGCCGTGGTCCTTTCGGTGTTTGGCGCCATGGCACTTTTTCCATCACTAGTCGTTGTCCGCCTCTTCGACATTTCTACATTTTATGATGTTTTTTTATGTTACATTGCCAATTTTTGTAGCACGTCGAACTTAAGAGTGCGTACTGTTGCCTAAAGTATTTTCAAATTTTTGAATTTTCAAATTTTCGAATTTTTTGAAAAATAAATCAATTTTTAAGTGTTTTTTTCTAGGGGTGAAATTTTTTTTGAAAATTCTGAAAAAAATTCAAAAATTCGAAAATATTTTCGAATTTTTTTTGCCATCGTTATCACATTCAAAAACTATTTTTGGATAAAACAGTCATTAAAAAAAAACAATTGCCGACTTTCTTCTAAAAGAACGGCATACCACTAATAGAACGGCACCTCCAATAGAACGGCAGGTTTTGGCACTTTTTTTACACCCACAAAAAGAATAGAGCGGCAGCCTCCAATAGAATGGCCCCTACAATAGTACAGCAGGTAAAAAAGTTGACGAAAAAATAGAACGGCACCGTTCCATTAGAAGAAATACGGTACATAAAAATGGAAAAATGTCGCCATTCCCATGAAGCTATTCCATCTACTACCACATAAAAGCTCTCATAAAACGAGAGCACCATGGCAGGCATTTGTGCGAGTCAAGGCTCAACAAGCGACCACAACGCCAGCTGCATCTACATCCGCTTCGTCCAGCTCAAGCCCGTCGAGCGCGAGTTCCATCAGCACTGGCTCCAGCGGCACGCAAACTACCAATGCAGTCACTCGCACTGTCAACGTGAATACGCTGCTGCGGGTGAATGCGACCCCGTTTTGGCTGGGCTTTCACGTTCATGTACCGTATTTACTCGGATAATCCCTCCCCTGTGCCATCCCACATCTAAACCCATCCCGCATCTAAACCCATCCCACATCTAAACCCATCCCACATACCGGCCCATAAATTGGATGCCTGTGATATTTGATGCGTATTACTTGCAGTTTTGGTGGATAATGGATGCAAAAAAATGTTGATGATGAAAAAGTGCTACATTAAGAGCCACTTTCATGGACTCCGTGATTTCGCAGGTCAAAGTTGTACTCAATAACACTGACTGCACTCAATAGTTGTCAACTGTCATATTTTAACACATGTGGAGTCAAATTGTCTTCAAACACTCTAACATGTTATATTT
>OZ038455.1:26392531-26426884 GCA_964036195.1 Sphaerolaimus hirsutus
AAATGCCACACTTGTACTGGAAGCCTAAATACCAAAATTATGTAATTAGTGGTCAACACACCAGGGGCCACTCACGGACCCTGTGAATGTCAAATCTCACGCGATTGGCACGCAAAACACGAAAAAGCATGTAAAATGTCCTGAAAACGTCAAACGACGTATAGAACAAATAAAATAAAATTTGACACATTGCAGGGTATTTTACAACACATTTGACACTTTGCATAATATTCAACATTTTACATGGTCTGGACCAGGGTTGGCAAAATCTCAGAAATAAATAAAAATAAAATTAAAATAAAATGGAATATTCAAGAATAAAATAAAATAAAATAAAATGAAATTTAAGAATAAAAATAAAAATTGTTTAAAAATTCGGAATTTTTGTAAAATTTTTGTAAAATTGTATAAAAATTCGTATTTTTGTAAAATTGTATAAAAATTCATTTTTTTTTGTAAAATTTTATCTCGTTGCTTGAGTTTCTACCTGTTTAATCATGGATATGGGAGCAGTCCCAAGTGTAAAGTGTCAAATGTCATGCAAAGTGTCAATTGTCATGACAAATGTAAGGTAAAGTGTAAATTGTCATGACTAGGGTTGGAAAAAAAACGTTTTTTTTTTAACTCGATGTTTTTTTTTAAAAAAAAAACGTTTTTTTTTAAAAAAAACGTTTTTTTTTAAAAGCTCCCAGATATGACCTAGTGTCAACATATATAGGTATATCAGACACTGGCAATACTCTGTGATGTTAAATATGACCATATAATGGCTGTGGAGCCATGGATAGCATTATAAGTGGTGATTTGTGTCAAAAATATCCATTTTCGTCGACATATCGTTCGTATATCGCCCTTATAGTCGAATGTTCGTGACTTCAGGTAAAGTTTGGCACGGAATGGTGATCAAACAAGGTTATAAAAGGAGGTTGTTACTTTGGGAGTGTAGTTACACACTGTGGAGGTACACGGAAGCACATTACCTCAATATTATATATTACAGCAACATATGTCGGCTTATTCACCCATGGTAGCACATAGAAATGGATGTTTTGATACTAAAAATGCAACAAAACCAATGAAAACAACCACCAATGTCAATTTGTGTGTGAAATTGCGCGCTTGCGCGCAAAAATTTTGCAAAATACCTAGTGCTTAGTACTAAAAATTTTGGCCGATGTTTTTTTTAAAAAAAAACATTTCGGACGTCATGTTTTTAAAAAAAAAAAGTTTAAAAAAAAAAAAAAACGTTAAAAAAAAAACATCGGCCAACCCTAGTCATGACATGTAAAAAATAAAGTATCAATTGTCAAGCAAATTGTGTCCAAATCTTATGTTTGATATCTATATCTTATGTTTTGTATCCAAATTATGTTGTTGTTGAATCCAAAATCTTATGTGAACATTTGGATATAAAAACATAAGATTTGGATACAATACATACTATGGATACAAAAACACAAGATTTGGATACACAATTTACACTTTGCATGACATTTGACATGACACTTGACATTTTGCATGACAATTGACACTTTACTTTACATTTGTCATGACAATTGACAAATTGCATCACATTTTATAAATGTGCCCAGCACACTCCACTAGTCCTTCTACTGAAAATGCAAACCATTCTTATCAATAATTGTAACTTTACACTTGCAGCTGGCTAACAATACATACTGCATGCAACTTTTGAAAAGTAAGGGAAAAATTTGTCACAGGTTTTTCATGTATAGGTCTGATTATAACATTTTTCTGGCCTTGCATGCATGATTCTTATTTTTTGTAAAATTTTTGTACAATTTTTGTATAATTTTTGTAAAATGTGTCATTTTATTTTATTAATGACTTTTGGGAATAAAATAAAATAAAATAAAATGAAACAAGAATAAAATAAAATTTTTATACAATTTTTATACAATTTTACTAAATTGAATTTTTATAAAACCAACCCTGGTCTGGACCCAGAGTCGGAAAAAAACACAATAAATAATGTCCGACCCTGTCAAATCCTCTATACTTATCATTGTGGACAACAATTTTGACGCACTGTCCACCTTTACCCTGTGCCAATTGGTCAGTGAGCTGCGGGCTGCGTATTAATCTGGACATGAGCATTTGCCTCAATGCTGCCGTCGATGTGCGATCTGGGGCAGTCCCAAACCCTGTAAAATGCCTTGTCAAATGTCAAAATGTCAAGCAAAGTGTCCAAAGTCATGGAAATTGTCCTGGAAAATTGCTAATTGTATTTTGTTTTTCCCCCGGTTGTTTGCTATTTTCTAGGACATTTCACATGCCTATTGCCACTTTGCATGACATCTTACAGGTCATTTTACAGGGTCTGGGACTGGCACCTGGTGTTTTCCTGTCCAAACGGGCGGAAAATAGACGCCGCCCTTGGATGATCTGAGGTGAATAAATATTGACATAGCGCAGATTCAGAAGAAAATGTAAAAACTGTGGAGAAATATTGCAGCCGCGTACACTGAGAAAGGGGTATTGTAGATTTTGACAGCTGAGGAGTTTCAGAGGTAAATGGTAAATCGCTTCATCAGAGGGATATATAGCCGAAAACTTTTCTGGGGGTTGAGGGAGGGTTTGGGAGGGATTGGGTGGGGGTCACAGGGGGACTCAATAAAATATGGGCTTTTTCAGGGTAGAAGGTAGAAAAGGGAGAAAAATCGCTAAAATAGGAGGAACTAACTAAATATAGGTGTATAAGCACAGATGTATTTCCTATAATTACCCCACTCGACAATAACCCCTCGAAATACCCCCTTAGTCTGAGCACTTGATATTACATTTTCCCTATATACCCAACTTTGAGGCTACATAAAAATTTATTGATTTGGAAAGGTGTCAATCAGGAATGTATCCAGGATTTTTGAGCGGGGGGGCTGCTTGTTTACTGAGCCCGGCGAACGGGGGGGGGCTACCTACACAATGAAGGAATAGCGCCATGGCTTAGGCTGCAGCCCTCACCCCGCCTCCCCCCGGATACGGCCTTGGTGTCAATGATAAAAAAGCATGCGATTTTTGTGAAAAGACGGTAACATTTATTCCTGAAATTACGTTAATGTAAAACATTATAACAGGAAAAATGGTTGGCACGCTTCAAGCGCGAACCACGCGTACAATGTGCGTAAAGTGACTGGAGCAATTTAGGGTGGCAAAACGTAAGGCCTTGCGGTAAACCGTACGGTACGGTAAATTTCTAACAGTGCGGTAAACGGTACGGTACGGTAAATTTTCCAAAGATGCGATACCACACGGTAAACTCAGTCACCCTACGGAGCATAGCCGCAAAACGAACCAGGTCGTGCAAGCTGCTGGTGCCGGGCACGGCGTACAACCTGGTGTGCGCCGCCGTGTCCGCCGTGATGACGGCCGCCCCCCGCGGGGCCACTTCCGCCGCCGCACCGCTGCAGCTGGCGCGCGCCGCGTCGCATTCGCCCAGCGCCGACTGCTGCGTACCTGCGACCCATCGGGGGGTTCCCTTCAAAAGCTACCGGGCCACACCGGGGGTCCCCGGAGAGCCACTTGCCGTCTATACAACCCCCGAGAGGGTCAAAATCCTGGAGACCCCTGGCCAGGTACTAGCCTTGGGATTAGGGTTGGAAAAAAATCGTTGGTTTTTTTTAAACGCCTTGATTTTAAGATTGTAAGAGAAGGCTTATACATTGACAGTGATGTTACAGACTGTAGAAGTATGTGGGAGCATATTGGCTGGATATTACATCAGGGGTCTCCTAGGGGGGGGGCTGCCCCCCCCAAATCCGCCAGCTATCTATCTATCCCGGAGGCCGCTCAGCTATCTATCTATCCGGAGGCAAATTTTTGGCTACTACCCCCAAAGACCCCCCCCCCCCCAAATCGCTCAGCTATCTATCTATCTGGAGTGGTTTTTGAGAAATTTTCCCCCAATTTTCGCTCAAAATCACTCATTTTTGCACCTTTTTATAGTTTTTCACCTTCAAAATCGTGCTCTCCAGCTATATGCATGGTTATATGCCTGTTTTTAGCCATTTTAAACCTACTTTTAGCCACTTTTGACCAATTACTAGCGATTTTTCCCCCTTTCGGCCTTCTATGCACTGAAAAAGCCTATTTATCTTGCCCCCGCGAGCCCCACCCAGAATATTTTTTCAGCTATCTATCCCTTGGGAGGAGCGATTTGCTATCTATCCAGCCCCCGCGAGGACCAAAATCTTGGAGACCCCTGTATTACATACTACACTGGCATATCACCACGGCTTATTATTACATGGTAACATGAATAAATGGAAGCTTTTACACTAAAAATGGCACAAAACTCATGAAAACACCACCAATGGTAATGTGTATGAGAAATTGCACGCTTGTGCGCAAAATTTTTTTAAAATACCTGGTGCAAGTCTACCAGAAATTTTGCCTTTTGATTTTTTCAAATCAAATAAGTTTCCACTTTTTGATTTAAAAAAAATCAGATTTAAAAAAATCAGTTTAAAAAATCAAATGCCAACCCTAGTTGGGATCTGATGGAGCCGTTTTTCCTGGCGTGACGCCCTTTGCCCTGGCTATCCTCCTGACTAAGTGTTTTGCTGTCCTCGAAATTGAAAATTCACGATTAGCATGTACCTCATGTTCATTAAAATCATCGAAAAATTCCTGTGCTTTTGAATTTTTCAAATTAAGTCACCAAAATTTCTGCCACAGTCACTATTTAGAATCCGAATTCAAATGCCGTTAGACTTAAAAGTCACACTTTTTTAACGAAAAACAAACCGGCAAAACTGGCGGATGAGCGAGCCAGCGCTCTGGGTGGTTTCGGCGGTCGTCCAGGGGCCACTCACAAACCCTGGAAAATGTCTCGTAAAACGTCAAATATAACACAAAGTGTCAAAAGTCACAAAAAATGACAAAAACAATGAATTTTTTACATTTTTCCCGACATTTCACACTACATTGGTCAGATTGCATGACATTTGACATTTGAAATGACATTCACAGGGTCCGTGAGTGGCACCAGGGGGTACTTTGGGGCTGGCGCATGGCGGCGGGGCAATTCTGGCCGCGCCATCCGGCGACCGGCCACTTTTCGAACGGGACACTTGATTTGGGAGACCCGATGCAGATTCAGCTTGTTCTGAGTTTGGTAAATGCTTTTGAGTATGACGATCTGCTTCGACCAAGGGCGTACGCAGGGGGGGGGGGCGGGGGGGGCGGCCGCCCCCCCGTTCCCGGGTCGGACAGAAAAATTTGCCAGAAATGGCACTTTTCTGAGGCGAACTGGTAGGCACTTAAAAAATTTTTTGCGCGCGAGCGCGCAAATCTCCACCCCATTCTTTAATATGTCTTTTCAAGCGTAAAATTGCACTAGAAAAGTGTCCAACAGTGCCAAAAGCGGACCTAGTACCATATATAGGTATAAATAGATACCTATATGGTAGACGTTGACGCCAACGCCAACGCCAATACTGCCATGGCGCTGGCGCCTACAAATGGCGCCAGCGCCATGGCTCTATTCCTTTACTATAGGACAAAATTTTAGGGGGGGGGGCGCCGCCCCCCCCCGTTCGCCGGGCTCCGTATACAATCCGCCCCCCCGGCTCAAAAATCCTGCGTACGTCCCTGGCTTCGACTATGGATGGAAAAACGTTTATTTAAGAATTTTTTAAATTAATAACCCAGTGAATCGGTACTCAAAATTTCAGCTGTTTTTAAGAAAAATAGTCTTTTTTTAAAACGACCAATAAAACCTTATGCTTGCTTAGTTCGGACATTATAACCGACGGAAACACACCGAGAAGGGCGGCTGCCCTGGCGTGGAGTGGATCAAATAGTTCGCGGACATGGAGCGCACTCGCAGTGACCGTGACTCCGCCGAAATCGATCAAATCTTCGTGCAGACTCGACCCGTCGAATGGCACCTGTGAACAATGTCACTTCAGGGGTTCAGTAGGGGGGTTGGGGGGGGGGGTTACCCCCCCCCCCCCCAAATCCGCCAGCTATCTATCCATCCCGGAGGCCCGCTCAGCTAAATATCTATCTATCCCGGAGGCAAAATTTTGCGCTACTATCCCCTAACCCCCCCCCCCCCAGATCGGCCAGCTATCTATCTGGAGCGATTTTTGAGAAACTACACCCCAGTTTTCGCTCAAAATCGCTATTTTTCATACCTTTATATAGTATTTCACCTCCAAAATCACTAGTTCATGTGTCTAAATGCCTATTTTCAGCTATTTTTAGTACTATATGTCCTTATATACCCATTTTTCACCTACTTTTAGCCATTTTCTCCTCTTCCTCCATTCTATGCCTATATTTTGAACCCCCGCGAACCCCCCCCCCATAGAAAATTTTTCAGCTATCTATCCCTCCGGAGGATCGATTTGCTATCTATATGAACCCCCGCGGGGGTCCAAATCTACAAAACCCCTGTGTCACTTTATAATAAAAAGGCGCCAGGCTAATATCTTACATACGGCGCATATAACACACTGGGATTTTGAGTTATGTTATAAACTTTTTTAGACGGGGAAACGAAATTCGTATCTTCAAGATTTAAAATTTTGGTTGAAAAACAGGCGCACAAAAAAGTGAGCACCTGCAGATTCCATCCGGGCGCGGGCGCCTTGCCGCCGTATGAAGCCGTGCTGCGCGGAGATATTTGACTTTCCGGCGCTTTGTTATTCTCATATTCATCTAGTGAAGCGCGCCGCTGGCAGCCTGCCAGAGAAGTGTAAAAAATCCACCATTTGAATTTTTGTTACAAAATTTGAAAAAATGACAAAATTCTTTACCAGACAACATAAATGGTTCAAATCCAATGGCGGTCGAATCTGTTGACACTGGGGGGCAGTCACAGACCCTGTAAAATGCTCTGTAAAATGCCAAATGACATGCAAATTGTCAAATGTCATGTAAAATACCCTGCAAAATGACAAACACGTTTGCATTCCCCAGGACATTTTCCATGACTTTAGACACTTTACCTGACATTTTACATTTTACATGGCATTTTACAGGGTCCGGGACTGGCACCTGGTCTATTGTTCGCAACTCCACTACTCGGTGTGCTCATGGCACCAGAATGTAGGCTATGCCAGCCTATCATTGGGGTATATTGCAAACTTTTCTGTTCTGCACTAGAATTAGTTTGGTGAGTAATGTTAGCACTATTAGCATGTGAAGTTTGCGGCTCAGCTGCGTAGTAAAGTTGGGAGATTTTTCTGATGTTCTCTCGAAGAGCAGTGTCCTGGGAAAATGGGGTAGAGGGTCAGTTTCAGGGGTATTTTGAGAGTCAGTTTTGGAAAAGTGCCAGGAAAAATGGCGCCGAGCGATGAGATTGACACGGCGCCATTCAGCCAAGTGCATATCTCCACCAATTTAAATTTTTCAAATTCGCATTTTAAAGTTTAGCGACTGTCAGCATGACGACACTCCTTTTTCACAAGTATGCACTTTGCTGACGATATTTGAAACTCACATATTAAGTGGAAAAGTTTCATGGCACACAGTTTGCATCGTGAATAAAACATAGTAAATTTGTAAGCAATAAGTACAGTGACAGGATAATTATATCCTTATCACCAAAGCTTATCACTCTCACGCGATAATAAAAAAACACGCGCCAGCTTTTTCAAAGTTTTTATCTTCAAAGCATCAAACGCAATTATTTCACTCACTTTGGGATCCTCAAAATCGATCAAATTTATGCGCGATTGTTCTTCCACTTCGAAACTCTTTTTCGACTCTTCAATGGCGCGCAGCAAATCTCCATCGTTCTTGGACGAATTTTCGGCAGATTGTCCATCCATATGTAGTTAATAAAAAACAATTGGCGCCGCTCGACGGATACGTTTGTAGACGATGATTTTGAGTAAAATAGATACGTTTTGTTAGTTAGTTACGTTGCGTGCACAAAAAAATGTCGTTTTTCCGTTGTTTGGGATGCTGCCAAGCGCCGAGGCGCAAAATTTCTTCCCCGGAAGTATTTCGTATCCAAAAATTGCTTTACTCGATGGATCGCACCTCGATGGCTTGCTGCCAAGTTCCAGGGCTGCGTATTATAAAAGACGCAGGATTTCCGCACGCGACACCCACGATGGCCGCAGAATGCAATTAAGCGACCAGAAATGGCCGATAATAGTTAGAAATAGAAATATCCCGCACACTAGTTGACACTTGTGTGTCAACTGGCCTGTGTCAACTCATATTTCGGCTTCGCGTGTCGCAGGGCGATCTCCAAATGCACATGCCGTAATGTTTACTTTTCAACGTTGCCGCATGTGCATTTGGAGCATCTGCGACACGTGAAGTCGAAATCTGAGTTGACAATTTGTGTCGTCAGCGCGCGCATAGAGCACGTCGCGCATGTTCGCCATCGTCGGTGACGGTGTATTTCGATTTATTTCAATTTATTTCGGGTGTATCGAAATCTGTTGGCGTCGCGCCAAGTCCTCATACGGCATGGTTCCCTATCCAACTGTTGTAGCGAAAGTAAAAAAAGAAATTTATGGAAAAATGGAGGTTCCACTGGCAACAGTTTCTACTCAAGTGAACAAGGTGTCAGAAAAGTTCGATCAATTTCTACAAGGCCACTCGAACAATCTACAAAAGCTAGCCGACCGAGCGCACACATTGGACACTGAGCTGCTGCAAGGTTTGCAAACAACAGCAACTTGGCACGATGCCAAAATGCATTGTTTTCGCCATTTTGCGTATTGTGCAGATGCCTCGGGGGAGCCGGATTTGAGCGTGACCGGAGTGATGCTGTTCGAGCAGTTTTCGAAGCGCGTCCGCGAGAATGTGGCCAAGTTAGGTCAGGAGCACAGGGACATGCACGCTGCCGTCAGTAAAATCGGCAAGGAAGTCGATCGAGTGCGTTTTATGGTTATATGGAATTTTTTGCGTTGTCGGCTTTTCTTTATCGGTTGCAACAGGGTTTTGAAACCCCCTCAAATCAATCAATCAACTATAGCTATCAAACATACTTTTTTGGCAAACGATTTCTCAGTGTTCGTTTACTAATTGGCTTGGGTCCAAGTGACACTCGTACCTCCTTCCAGAGAATGAGTGCATCACCAAAACACGCAGACCTAAGCCTAAGCAGAGCCTAAAATATTGTGAAAATATTACAAATTTGTATGTAAAGCACATCCAAACCAAATAAATGCGAAGTACAAACCGTATCCAAATCAATAATCCCAATCGAATTTTTGGCACATTATCAAAAAAGTCGCATAAAGAATGCCGATGATATGAATCACTACTTTTTGAGTGAGGTCCGTCGTGCGTCGGGGTGCCACAAACATTTCAGATAGTGTTTTATCCCGTTTTAAAATTGGTTTGATAAATTTCAGGCTCTGCATTCAAACTACACTGATGTGGCGCGCGCATCAGATCAATATGAAAAGGTGGCGAGTAAAAGGGAGAGGCTTAACTCTTTGATAAATCAGAGGTTACTTGCACATGGTCTTTTGAGTGTCGCTGAGACTTTTGAAAAGGTTTTTTTTCATATTTTTTTCTTTTTTAGTTTATTCTCAGCTTCTCATCCTGTGGAATGTTTTCAGGAAGCCGGTATATCAGTTGACAGCGATCAGCGAGAAAAATATGAGCATATCAATAAGATTGTTGAAGCGCTGCGACAGAAGGATTTGGAGCCAGCTTTGCAGTCTGTTAACTGCAGCCTAGGGATGGCCAGCGCTTTTTTTCAAGCGCTTTTTTATAAAACGCCGCTTTTTTAAAAAAAGCGGTGTCGTTGAAAAAAGCTCTTTTTTCCATCCATACTGCAGCCTATGCAGTTTTCATTTTTTCCACAACTATTCACTATTTTTGCAGGTGGGTAAACTCTCACGGACATTTGTCGCGGAATGGGACAGATTTCAACATGCTAGCGTTTTCTCTGCATCGACTGCGTTATTTGCAAATGCTGAATGGCGGCCCGGATTTCATTAAACACGCGGCGGCTTATGCAAAGAACTTTGCGCCCTTTGCGCAGTCTTTTTCACGTGGTCAGTTTTCACTGTAGCTTGTAATGAGGACCCGCACGCTGTAGTTGATACAACAATTTGTTGCACATTTCTATGTCGATAATAGCAGTGCAAAAAATGCCCAATAATTTTGAAAATCAAGGTGCGCACTAGTAGGGTTCAAACGGGATCCCGATCCCGGATCCCGCGAAATTCCGGGATTTAGCAGTCCCGATCCCGATCCCGAAACTTTTCAAATCCCGATCCCGAGAAACTCCGAAAGTCCGGGATCCCGATCCCGGAAAAATTAGTGGAAATTATCAAAAGTGAAAAAACGACGTTTTTGCATGCAAAAATGTGAACGCAAACCCCCGGCGTTCATTTTATGCCACGTCTCTGGCATCCAACAGTGTTTTCAGACCTTTATGAACAACTGTGGATGCCAAAACATTGGCCAAAATCTCTATCCCAAGACCCCAATCCCGATCCCGAAAAAAATGCCAATCCCGATCCCGTGACCCCAATCCCGGCCAATCCCGATCCCGATCCCGAAATCTCAAAAAACCAATCCCGATCCCGAAAAGTCAATCCCGTTTGAACCCTACGCACTAGCAGGGACGTACGCAGGATTTTTGAGCGGGGGGGGGCGGATTGTAAAGCGGTCCCCTAAATTTTGGCCCTACAGTAAAGAAATTGAGCCATGGCGCTGGCGCCATTTGTAGCCAATGTCTACTATATAGGTATCTTTATATACCTATATTTCGGCCTAGAATCATGTTGAGTACTTTTCTAACGCTGTTAGATTCTGGAAAAATACATAGTAATCACTGGGTGGGTATTTGCGCGCTTGCGCGTAAAAAAATTTAGGAATGCCGACAAAATCGCTTTAGAAAAGTGCCATTTCTGGCAGTTTTTTTTATGCCTGGCACGGGAACGGGGGGGGGGGGCGGCCTCCCCCCCGCCCCCCCCCTCTGCGTACGTCCTTGCGCACTAGGGATGTGAAGTGTTTTTAACACATCATTTTTTGAGCACCTCCTATATCAAAAATGTTTACAATATCTAAATCTGAAAATCGCTATCGAAGTGTTTGTCAACCCTAGTTTTCATTTGGCTTTCTTTTACATATTGATGTCATTAACTAATCGCCCACGCAGACATTGAAGTGCTCATGGGGGCGTTGGCGTTCAGTCACTTGGCACGCGGCCAACAGTCAGAGTTGTCTATCCCGCTCAGGTACCGGTCCATTTTGAACTGCAACGAGGACGCCAACTGGGGCGACATTTGCGACCAGTTCAGTCGGGTCGCTTGCCGTGCCTTTGGCGTCGCTTTCGTCAATCCTTTGGGCACAGTGTCCGTTCAATTTTCGCATTTGAAAATGGCGATACGGGCGTGTTTGAATTGGTGCGTTTTGCATTCGCAGATTAGAGGCTGGATGCATTGCGCTGCCGCAATTGTTGGCAATTCGCCAGGCGGTTCAGCTTCAGCAGGTTCAGTCTGCACTGGGTGGCGCCCATCAGGTGAATCTTGTTTGTGAATATGTTCAATATGGCTCAAAGAAGTAGCCAGGCGGATTACCGCCACCCCCCCCTTACCGGGGGATACCTGAAAGATATCGGGAAATTTTTTTTTTTGCTGAAAATGTCAAGTTTTGGCGTAAACATACGAATGGCGCGGTAGTCTTAAATCCTGTGATAATGTACTGAAAATTAGGGTTCTAATCAGGGACCACGGTCGGAACAAAAACTTGCAAAATACGTAGTGCTTAGTACTAAACATTTTGGTCAAGGTTTGTTTTTAAAAACGGTTACGATTAGGGATGGCCGAAAAAGGTTTTTTTTCAACGACAGGTTTTTTTTTAAAACACCGTTTTTTTTAAAAACAGGGTTTTATTTTAAAATAAAAACGTTTTTTTCAAAAGCTCCCAGATATGGTCATGAGTCAACATATACAGGTAAATCAGACAGGTGACAGTACTTTGTGATGTTATATATAGCCATAGAATGAGTCATGGATAGCATTTTAAGTGATGATTTCTGTCAAAAATATCTGTTTTATGTAGGGTTGGAAAAAAAACGTTTTTTTTTAACTCGATGTTTTTTTTAAAAGCTCCCAGATATGACCTAGTGTCAACATATATAGGTATATCAGACACTGGCAATACTCTGTGATGTTTAATATGACCATATAATGGCTGTGGAGCCATGGGATAGCATTATAAGTGGTGATTTGTGTCAAAAATATCCATTTTTCGTCGACATATTGTTCGTATATCGCCTTATAGTCGAATGTTCGTGACTTCAGGTAAAGTTTGGCACGGAATGGTGATCAAACAAGGTTATAAAAGGAGGTTGTTACTTTGGGAGTGAAGTTACACACTGTGGAGGTACATGGAAGCACATTACCTCAATATTATATATTACAGCAACATATGTCAGCTTATTCACCCATGGTAGCACATAGAAATGGATGTTTTGATACTAAAAATGCAACAAAACCAATGAAAACAACCACCAATGTCAATTTGTGTGTGAAATTGCGCGCTTGCGCGCAAAAATTTTGCAAAATACCTAGTGCTTAGTACTAAAAATTTCGGCCGATGTTTTTTTAAAAAAAAAAAATTTCGGACGTCATGTTTTTTTTTAAAAAAAAACGTTTTTTTTTAAAAAAAAAACATCGGCCAACCCTAGTTTTATGTCGACTTATTACGGATATCGCCTTTTGTCGAACATTCGTGACTTCAGATGAAGTTGGGTATGGAAAAGTCCCTCAATAAGGATATAAGAGCAGGCTAACACATTGGGCCCACACACGCTAGTTGACATCGACACCAAATGTCAACTGGTGCCGATCCCGATTCAAAGCTTGCTGACGAGTGGACGAACGACGTTCAAACGCAATCTTTGAATTAGGAACGGAACGAGTTGACATTTGGTGTCAATGTCAACTAGCGTGTGTGGGGCCATTGATAGTGGTGTTTCACACTGCACAAGTGTGTAGGGGCACATTGGCTGTATATTTTATACTACACTAGCACATCGTGGCTTATTATGAGATATAGCACAAACAAATGGAAGATTTTACACTAAAAATGCCTCAAAACCAATGAAAACCACCACAAATGGTAAAGTACAGAAAAAATTGCAAAATACCTAATGCTTAGTACTAAAAAATTTGGCCAAGGTTTAAAAAACGGTTTCGATGGTCGGGTTAAAAAATAAAATAAAACGTTTTTTTTATTTAAAAAACCTTTGAAAAAACCTTGGCCATCCCAAGTTGCGACGTTTATGTTCAAAAAACACTGAAAACCCCCCGGCCAACCTAATTTCAGGTTCCGTTATCGGGTCTGACCTCGGACACGGTGGAAATGCCGATCGAAATCCACTTGGACCAGCCGGTGGATCCGATCACGGGCGCCGCGAATCCCGTCCAAACCAGATACCACTCAGTGTTCGCGTGTCCGATTTTGCGGCAGCAGACCACTGCGAACAACCCGCCCATGCGCCTGGCGTGCGGCCACGCCATCAGCAAGGACGCCCTGACCAAGTTGGCCAGTGGAAATAGGTTGGTTGGGAGGGGGCAGGCCTGATACGCACACGTGCCCGATACGCACATATGCCCGTTTTTTTCACTTGACACTTTTTCAAGTGATTTTCAGATATGAGTAAACTGAAAAAAAGTTGCGCAATGACATGAGTGAACTTTTTTCACTTCACTCATATCTGAAAATCACTTGAAAATGTGTCAAGTGAAAAAAAAACAGTGAAAAATAGACATTTTTCACTGTTTTTCATTTGACACATTTTCAAGTGATTTTCAGATATGAGTGAAGTGAAAAAGTTTACTAATGTCATTGCGCAACTTTTTTTCACTTTACTCATATCTGAAAATCACTTGAAAAAGTGTCAAACGAAAAAAACGGGCATATGTGCGTATCGGGCACGTGTGCGTATCAGTGCACGCCCGTTGGGAGCAGGGGTCTCCAATGGAGGGGGTTACCCCCCCCCAAACCGCCCAGCTATCTATCTATCTGGAGTGGTTTTTGTGAAATTTTGCCCCAATTTTCACTCAAAATCACCAATTTTCGCATCTTTTTATAGTTTTTCACCTTCAAAATCGTGCTTTCCGGCTATATACATGGTTATATACCCATTTTTAGCCATTTTAAATCTACTTTTGGCTACTTTTAACCGATTTTTTCCCGTTTCTGCCTTCTTAACCGTGAAAAAGCCTTTATATTAGTCCCCCGTAAGCCTCCCCCCCCCAGCCCCCCCAGAAAAATTTTCAGCTATCTATCCCTTCGGAGGAGCGATTTGCTTTCGATCCAGCCCCCGCGAGGGCCAAAATTCTGAAGACCCCCTGCTGCAAACCCCCTTTCAATCGCGTGCCACCTTTGCAAAGACCTCGCAGGCTCAAGTGTCCGTATTGTCCGAGCGAGTCGCTGGTCGACGAGGCCGTCCAGTTGCTTTTTTGATTGTAAACATTTCGTGTGTTTTAACATGATCAATTGTGTGACGGATTTAGGTGTCAAACCGGGATTTTCGGACCTATAATTTTTACGATTTTGTGGTGCCGAAGCCTAAGCCCACACACTAGTTGACACAAGGACGTATCCAGGGGGGGGCGGGGGGGGGGCTGCAGCCTAAAAAGTCCTAAAAAGTCCAGGGGGGGGCGGGGTGAGTCCTAAAAAGTCCCGGAAAATGCATCTTTTCCTATATATTTTTCGATGTTTCTTAAAAATTTTGCGCGCAAGCGCGCAATTTCGTCCCCATGCATTGTATTTTATGCGCACCGGACCCTGTAAACCAATATCGTTGGAAATGAACACATTTTTGCAAATTTCGCTGTATATGTATGTACATATGCATCCGGTTATGTAAATATGCATCATGTCAAGCGGTTCCTGGCGCTGGCGCCAACGCCAATAGCGCCATGGCGTGGCGCCTTTGTATGGCGCTAGCGCCAAAACGTCTTTCCGTCCCTGTATAGGGAAAAATTTTAGGGGGGCTCCCGTTCGCCGGCCCCCGTACACAAGCAGCCCCCCCCGCTCAAAAATCCTGGATACGTCCCTGAGTTGACACATGTCTGATAACGGGTCTGCGTCAGTTCAGATTCCGACTTCACTTGCCGCACAGCGATCTTTCAATTCACTTGCCGTAATGTGCCTACACACACTAGTTTCCACCGTGACTTCGTGTGAAAACTGACATCTTTTCAAATGCAAATTAATGAACACGGTTGAATGATTTGATTTATTAAAGTTTAAATTTTAATTAATGAAAGTTAAAATTTGAGAACTAAAACTCATATAGCAGACAAAAAGAGTAGGCTGGATGTGGCCATGTGGCCATTTCAGTTTTCACATCAGTCACGGTGAAAACTAGTGTATGTAGGGCCAATACTTATTTTTCAACATTGCCGCATGTGCATTTGGATATGGCTTGGGGAGACCAGTTGACACACATGTGTAAACTTGTGTGTGGGTTTCCAATATAAAATGTATATAATGCATGTGAATATGGTTTTTTGATCGTGTTCATGATCGGTGGATCTGTGTGTACAGTATTTTTGTAAATGTAATGCCAGTAAATTGTAGGATACAATTTCAAAGTCGTTGTTCGGTTTCCGGGCGTTTCCGTATTCGATATTCGCGGTAAAATGTTCGCCGGCAGCGATCGCCTGTTATTTTCATCCCATTTCGCAACAGATTTAAATCCCCAAATTCTCCAATCCAAACTACAGTCGCCCAGCAGTCAAATGGAGCTGGTCACCGCCATAGAAAATGTGTCAAAATGTCCATCTGCTGAAGCTTCGCAAGCCGCCTGCTCAGCGTGCGACAAATTTTTCGAGCAAAATGAGAATGTGTTCAATTTTCCTGATCTTGATGAGAATCTAGTGATGGTTAGTTTTCGGGTACCGTATTTTACTGCCGATTTTTGGTTTTCTGGTGTTTTTGGGCGCAGAAATAAAATACGCTTACTCCATGGGCGTTTTGCGAACGGGTGGTGGAAGTGCCCGGCGGTGCGACAGGGGTCTCCGAGGGGGGGGGGGGCTGCGAAAACTGGATATCGTCTAGAGGTCCGATCCCGTGACCCGAACCCCTGTTCCGAAAATTGAATCCCGTTTGAGTCCTAGCCCCCGCCCCCCACACATTTTTATCTATCTACCCAGACGAGCGATTTGCAATCTATGCAACCCCTGAGGGTCAAAATACCCCCCCCTCGAAATACCCCTCCTAAAATTCGGCTGAGGAAATAATAAACCCCCCCCCCTCGAAATACCTCCCCCCTAAAATTGAGTGTAAAGAGAACGTACATGACAAATACCGTAGTTTGTGATCTGTACAATGCAGGACACACGTTAAAAGTGATGGCTAAGAGACTGTAGAAAAGGGTTTATGTGTATATACAGTTATATATGCCTATAAACACATACATCTACGTAATTGTTAGATTTTTCTACGTCTGCCTATGGGGAATTTGCGAAAATTTCTGGCGAAATAATAGACCCCCCTCGAATACCCCCCCCCCTTCGGATTATCTCCCCTCAACTTTTGCTGGCGAAATAATAAACCCCCTGCGGGTATTTCGAGGTGATACGGTACGATCTTTTCAAACTTCTCCAACATTATTTAATTTGCAGGCGATTCGCACCGACATCCCAGTGGCATACGCCGGTGAAAATGAAAGTTTACATTCACTAGCTAAAATTTTACGTTTATTATCCCGCGACGCGCGTATAGTGAATGTTTTGTTTTCGGATCAAAGTTTTGTTCTTTGGATTGCGCACAGAATTGGGTGGCAAATGGACGATCAAGTTTTGAACATTAGTGAAGGTCTGTATTTTTCCATTTTTTCAGATAAAAGTAGATCCATCTAGAACGAGTGGTAAATAATGATGCTATTGAAAGATCCTACACACTAGTTGACAAGGATACTAAATGTCAACTGGTTCCCGTCCCAATTCAAAGATTGCGGACGAGTAGCACTACAGATTGCATACAAACACTGCATGGTGGCCTTGAGCATTGCATATACTGCAATGTTTTCTTCAAAATTACAGATTCATTTGCAACACGTTACACGACTCAACACTTTTGTATACATCGGTGCGTCAGCAAGCTGTAAATAGGGGTGGGGACCAGTTGACATTTGGACTTGTCAACTAGTGTGTGTAGTGCCAATGACTTCACAAACTGCTCATATAAATACTAATACATCATAAAAATTACAGCGCGCACCGAGCTTTTGAAGGTAGCAACGAACGCAGCATTCAATAGCGCCGTGGCGCGTACAAATATCACGTTAGAAACTTTTTATCAATAGCTGTTCACACGGTTTTTCTGAGTTTTTACGACCACTTTGGGATGTGAATAAAAATGTTTTTATGTGACGTCTCGAGCGATATTGCCTAGGACAGACGTCAAATTTTCTCAGACGTCCGAGTACATAATCATGCGCATAATACATATGAGGCGCCTAATTCTAAAAGTCGACAAGTCCACAAAATTCGATTTTGAGTCAATCGCATTTTAAGTTTCAGACCCAATTCCAGGCCCGGGGTGCGTGTCCAATTTGGCTCTCTCATGCTTTCCATCAAGTCTCTCATGCTTTCCATATGTTGACAATAAAGTGTCAAATGTTCAGCCCCTAATCTCAACGTAAACACCTTCCCGGACAAGTTCACCACCCATTTTTTTATTTCACTTAGATGCATAAGATGCAATATCTCTGGCTACGGGAGTCGTATAAACTTAATATTTGGTGGGTATTTAGTCCTAACACCCTGCTACTCCGAATCAATGGGGGAAGGTGCGGCGACTCACTACAGGGTGGGTCGCCCTATATGCAAACATTTTCTGTGGCTTTTTCGGTGTCCCAAACAAGTTCACCACCCACTTGATTAGCAACACTACGAGGGCCATATCTCCAGCTGTGAGGGCGATAGAAAGCTGTAATTTGGGGGTTGCTTTGCAAACAACCCCCTGTCACAATACACCAGTGGGTGGCCGCCAACGACCCACTACAGCATGGGTCGCCACTTATAAATTTGTTCATTTTTTACAAACAACTCAAGTCTCCCAAACAAGTTCGCCGTCCAACTGCATTGTAAAAAAGTGTTGTGAGAACAAACCTGATATAAAATTGAATCAGATTTGAACCTTAGTTCTGCTCATTAAAAAGTTTTCAGACGGGCACCTACCCTGTCCCATAAATCAGGGGTCTCCAGGATTTTGGCCCTCGCGGGGGCTGGATAGATAGCAAATCGCTCCTCCGGAGGGATAGATAGCTGGAAAATTTTTCTGGGGGGGGCTGGCGGGGGCACAATATATAGGCTTTTTCAAGGTTAAGAAGGCAGAAAGGGGAAAAAATCGCTAATAATCAGTTAACAGTAGCCAAAAGTAGGTATAAAATGGCTAAAAATAGGTATATAACCATGTATATAGCCGGAAAGCACGATTTTGAAGGTGAAAAACTATAAAAAGGTGCGAACATTAGTGACTTTGAGCGAAAATTGGGGCAAAATTTCTCAAAAACCACTCCAGATAGATAGATAGCTGAGCGATTTGGGGGGGGGTAGGGTGGCAGAATTTACCGTACCGTACCGTACCGCATTTTTGGGAAATTTACCGTACCGTACCGTTTACCGCACTTTTAGAAATTTACTGTACCGTACCGCGTACCGCATTTTCCAAAATTTACCGTACCGTACCGCGTACCGCACTCATTTACCGCCGAAAATGCAGTAAATTTTTCTCAGATTAACCTTAAATATGTCAATTTATTGATGCAAATTAATGTGATTTTCTGAAAAAAATTTGCGCGCAAGCGCGCAACTTTCACAACATTGTTTTCCTGTTTGCAGCCCTTCCATTTCTGCATGCATAATTGCTATAATTCATGATTAACATTAGTATAATGTGCTTTATAAAATCAAGCCATGCGCTTCAAGACGCTCTCAAGGTGTGAAACATCACCCTCAATGTATTTACTTTCTTTTATGAGCTTTTTTGTTGCAATGATAGGTTTGATGTATGGTCATATACTCATTTTCAAATATTTTCAGCTACTGCATTTTTTCACCCACTTTTTGCAACGTTTTCTCCATTTCTTCCTTCTACACAATAAATAAGCCCCTACATAGTTCTGCATTGATACATTTCTGACATTGGAAATTTACCGTACCGCGTACCGCACTTTTCAGATTTACCGTACCGTACCGTTTACCGCAAAATTGAAGATTTACCGTACCGTACCGTTTACCGCAAAATGGGAAATTTACCGTACCGTACGGTTTACCGCAAGGCCGTACCGTCTGCCACCCTAGGGGGGGGTCATTTGGGGTAGTAGCCAAAAATTTTGCCTCGGGATAGATAGATAGCTGAGCGTCCTCCGGGATAGATAGATAGCTGGCCGATTTGGGGGGGGGCAGCCCCCCCCCCCCAGCCCCCCCCCTAGGAGACCCCTGCCATAAATGGCATACTGAAAATTTCACTTAAAACCAATGTTTTGTTTCATACTTAAGAAGTTGGTTTACAAAGTTCACTAGGGGAGGGTCTAAGGTTCAAAGTTATGTAAACAACATAAACCCCTGTTTACCTCGATCCGGATGGTTGTGAATTTTTAAAAAACGTTTCGTTCACGCCCCCTGTAAAGTTTTCGGGAAAATTGACCCGACTAAAAAAATAGCCCAAACAGTTGTCTACATGATGTGCGGATCACCCCCCAATATAACGCTGCGTGGCCCGCTTACACGGCCCACGCGGCGTTATATTGGGGGGGGGGTGATCCGCACATCATGTAGACAACTGTTTGGGCTATTTTTTGAGTCGGGTCAATTTTCCCGAAAACTTTACAGGGGGGCGTGAACGAAACGTTTTTAAAAAATTTGCAACCATCCGGATCGAGGTAAACAAGGGTTTAACCTCTAAACTGCCTGCATAACAAAATTTATTTGGGGTGAATTAAAAAGTAAAAATTTTGTCAAATTTTGTTCCTGTAATGTTGTGATTATGACATAATAATACTCACCCCAAATAAATTTCCTTATGGACGCATTTTAGAGGTCATGTTGTTTACGTAACTTTGAACCTTAGACCCTCCCCTAGTGAACTTTGTAAACCAACTTTTTAAATGTGAAACAAAAAATTGGTTTAAAGTGAAATTTTCGCTCTGCTGTTTTTGGAACGGGGTGGGTGCCCTACTGAAAAAAATTTAATTAGCAGAACTAGGGTTCGAATCTGACTCAATTTTTTATTAGGTATCTTCTCACAACATTTTTTATAACTTGTTTGGGACACTTGGGTTGTTTTGAAAAAAATGAACAACTGTACATACGGTAATGCATACCGTAGTGGATCGCTGGCATGCACCCCCACTGGTTTATTGTAAGGGGGGTTGTGGGCAATACATCCCCCAAATTTCAGCTTTATACCAGCCTCACAGCTGGAGATATGACCCTCGAAGTGTAGCTAATCAAGTGGGTGGTGAACTTGTTTGGGACACCAAAAAAGCCAAAAAATTGTTGCATATAGGGCAACCCACCCTGTAGTGAGTCGTCCCACCTCCCCCCCATTGAAGCAAAGTAGGGGGGTGTTACAACTTTATATATTCAAAGTTTCAACTTTATAACACCCCCATAGATGGAGAAATTACAACCGAAGTGAAATAAAAAAATGGGCGGTGAACTTGTCCGGGAAGGTGTTATTATGTGAAAAATGGGGTCTCCATAAACTTCCATTCAGTCAGAGCAAAACTGTTTCGGTGAGGGAAATGGACTTGTCGCCTTCTTGCACGCGAGAACATTGTTGTTCCCGGGGAAGCCGAGGCTGCCTTATGGGAAAATTATGGACTTGTCGCCTTTTAGATCGGTTTCCACAGTGGACTTAACACATTTCTTGCGTTGTTTCCCATAAAAAAAGGATGCGGAGGATGGACTTGTCGATTTTTAGCCCAAAACTAAGTGGACTTGTCGACTTCTTGCCCAAATTTTTTGCATTTTCCCCCAAAAATGTCAAATTTGGCACCATATGGGTCCATGCCATATGGGCATGTGAGGTCAAAAAATTTATGAAAAATTATAAAAAATGTGCGGGAGTAGCCCCAGATGACGATTCCGGGCCTAACTCGAAATTTTCATATTTTGGACTTGTCGACTTTTAGAATTGGACGCCTCATATTTATGTGGAGGCATGGGGTAGCATTATAAGTGGTGATTTCTGTCAAAACTATCCATTTTTGTGTCGACTTATATATGTTATTTACGTATATCGCTTTTTGTTGGACGTTCGTGACTTCCAGTGAAGTTTGACATGGAATAGTGCTTACTTATGGTATAAGAGAAGGCTGATAGTGCTTGAATAAGGTTATAAGGGAAGGTGAATACACGGACAGTGACGTTTCACACTGTAGAAGTATGTGGGAGCGCATTGGCTGGATATTATATGTGAACGGTGTGAAAAAACAGTGTGAACGCCAGGGCCGTATCCAGGGGGGGGGCGGGGGGGGGGCTGCAGCCCCCCCCCCCTCCCGGGGCGAGACCAGAAAGTGACCAGAAAATGCGACTTTTTCAACGTTAGCGTAAAAAATTTTGCGCGCAAGCGCGCATTCTTCACCAGATATAAGGTATTATCATCAAATTTGCTCCATGTGGCCGCAAATCATTAAAAATGTTGTGCTTTTTGCTGTTTTGTATGTATATTTACATACATATACAGCGTTCCATGGCGCTGACGCCAACGCCAATGGCGCCATGGCGTGGCGCCTACTAATGGCGCCAGCGCCATGGAGCCATTCCGCCACTATGTAGCTAACATTTTGGGGGGGGGGGGGCTGAGCCCCCCCCCTCGCCGGGCTCCGTAAACAAGCAGCCCCCCCGCTCAAAAATCCTGGATACGTCCCTGGTGAACGCGCTCTTAATATTACCTATGTCGTTTTATCCAATTATTATCAAACGTCCTTTCTCGCAGAAATTGCCTGTCGCCGCGGCGAATTTGTTCGGAATTAGAACAACTTTGCACTGAGCCGCCGCTGGTATGCAAAAATCGGCGACTGCAAAAATATGACCTGTCGTGGAAAAGAATGTTTGACAGTTGCATCAGTTTTGACTCGGAAAACACCGATCAAGAATTGATGCGAAAAACCCAACTTGATTGGACTAACAGGGTTTATGTGTACAAATTACTGTTCGTGCTTACTGGATTCGATGTGGGATTCCGAAAAAGGTTGTGTGCTGGGGCCAGTTTCACTTCCCCAGGGCCTGTAAAATGTCAAAGCGTCAAACGTCATGTAAAATGACCTGCAAAATGGAAAGCTTAGTTGCCATTTTACAGGGTTTGGGAGTGGCACCTGGTGGCTGTCCCGCACCCTGTAAAGTGTAAAGTAAATGTTTCAAATGTCATGTAAAATGTAAATCAAAACCAAACAAGAAATGATTTTATTACTGAACTTTGCATGACAATAGACACTTTACTTTACATTTGCCGTGGCAATTGAGACATTTCATGACATTGGACACTTTACGGGGCTTGGGACTGCCACCTGGTCGATTGCATCGATTTTCCATTACATAATGCAACCTAAAAAAAAATACAGAAGTCACGAGGATCACTCGATGGGGAGATATATCAGCGCGGCTATGCACAAGATAATTTTTGCCAATTTTAAATTTGGTGAAAAACTGGTGCTGTGCATGGAGGAGACAACGTTGCTGTCAGAGATGTCCAAATTATTGTTTAACGTTTGGTCCGCTGCCGAGTTTAGAGATGCTCAAGTTTTGGATGAGGTAATTTTTGACGTTTCCATGCAAATTTGCATTTTCCGTTTTCCGGCAAGTGCAAAAAAAAATTCCGTCGGTATCTAAAAATTTTCGCGCATTTTTCCACCGTACGCGGTACTCATCCAAAATCGGTACCTTTACACTCAAATCACTGTAATACATTGAATTTTATGCCTAACTCTATATATGTATGTATTTTTACGTACATATCAGCTAATTTTTGGTACCGGCGCGACACCGAACGCCAATGGCGCCATGGCGTGGCGCCCACGAATCGCGTAAGCGCCATGGCACCATTTCGTCACTTTTGAGTTAAAAATTTTAGGGGGTGGCTGACCCCCCCCCCCCTCCGTCCACCGGCCTGCGTAAACAAGCCCCCCCCCCCGCTCAAAAATCCTGGATACGTCCCTACCCAGCCACCTCTACCAAACGTGTACCCAGGGGTCTGGTAGGGGGGCGGGGTTGGGGGGGGGGTTACCCCCCCAAACGCTCCAGCCCTCTATCTATCCCGGAGGCGGCTCAGCTATCTATCTGTCCCGATGCGAAATTTTTGGCTACTATCCCCTGAACCCCCCCCCCAAAAAAAAAAATCGCCAGCTATCTATCTATCCTGGAGCGATTTTTGAGAAATTTACCCTAATTTTCACTCAAAATTGCTACTTTTCATACAAGTTTATACATTTTCACTGTCAAAATTATCAATGTGTATGTCTTATCGCACATTTTCAGCTATTTTTGGCTATTTATGTGCTTATGTACCTATTTGTACCTACTTTTAACCTATTTTTAGTCATGTTAAACCTAGGGTTCAAACGGGATTGACTTTTCGGGATCGGGATCGGGATTCACTTTTTGAGATTTCGGGATCGAGATTGGGATCGGGATTGGGGTTTCGGGATCGGGATCGGGATTGGTTTTTTGAGATTTCGGGATCGGGATCGGGATTGGCCGGGATTGGGGTCACGGGATCGGGATCGGGATTGGGATAGGCATTTTTCCGGGATCGGGATTGGGTTCTAGGGATAGTGATTTTGGCCATTTTTCTGGCATTCACAGTTGTTCATAAAGGTCTCAAAACACTGTTGGATGCCAGAAAAGTGGCATAAAATTGACGCTGGGGGTTTGCATCCACTTTTTTGCATGCAAAAACGTCATTATTTCACTTTTTATAATTTCCACTAATTTTTCCGGGATCGGGATCCCGGACTTGGGAGTTTCTCGGGATCGGGATCGGGATTTGAAAACTTTCGGGATCGGGATCGGGATTGGTATTTTTAAGATTTCGGGATCGGGATTGGGGTTTCGGGATCGGGATCGGGATCGGGACTGGTAAATCCCGGAATTTCACGGGATCCGGGATCGGGATCGGGATCCCGTTTGAACCCTAGTTAAACCTATTTTTAGCGATTTTTTCCCCATTTTTAGCTTCTTAACCTCAAAATAGCCTATATATTGAACCCCCAAACCCCCCCAACCCAGGGGTCTAGAATGGGGGGGGGGTTGGGGGGGGGTTACCCCCCCAAACCGCCCAGCTATCTATCTATCCCGGAGGCCGCTCAGCTATCTATCTATCCCGGAGGCAAAATTTTGGGCTACTACCCCCTAAACCCCCCCCCCCCAAATCGCTCGGCTATCTACCTATCTGGAGCGATTTTTCAGAAACTATACCCCAATTTTCGCTCAAAATCGCTATTTTTCATACTTATATATAGATTTTCACCTCCAAAATCACTGGTTCATGCGTCTAACTGCCTATTTTCAGCTATTTTAAGTACTATATGCTCTTGTATACCCATTTTGAGCTATTTTACACCTACTTTTAGCGATTTTTCTCCCTTTTCTTCCTTCTATGCCCCGAAAAAGCCTATATATCGAACCACCACAACCCCCCCCCCCAAACCCCCCCCCAGAAAATTTTTCAGCTATCTATCCCTCCGGAGGAGCGATTTGCTATCTATCCAACCACTCGGAGGGTCAAATTTCAAGATACCCCTGCCCCAACCCAACCCCCTCCAAAAAAAAAAATTTTTTTCAGCTATCTATTCTTCCGGAGGAGCGATTTGCTATCCATCTGAACCCCCGCGGGGGTCCAAATCTACAAGACCCCTGCGTGTACCCCAAATGTTCGATTTTCAAACTCCTAAATACTACCGATCCCGTCACAGCTGGATTCGGTCAGCCTGACCCAGTTGTTGCACAGCGCCCGGCTCGTCTTCAGCATGCGCCTGCCTTGCGCCAAAAACGGCGCCATTCCCGCGCCAGCGCTGGCGCGCACTTTTGCGGAACTGAATAGCCATTTCGTCGGTTTGTTGACCTTGGCGCCCGCTGGACATCGGAAATTGCTCACTGAGAAGGTTAAGATTGAGGGATTTGACGAGTTGTGTTATTTGAACGGCGGCAGGTGCCAGTCCCGGACCCTGTAAATGCTCTGTAAAATGTAAAATGTCATGCAAAGTGTCTAAAGTTATTTAAAATGCCCGGTAAAATGGCAAACGTACGGGCAAGGGCCCATTCCGCATCAAAATCCATTCCGCACATGTGCCCATCCCGCAAATTATGTGACCCATCCCGCAAATGTGCCCATCCCGCAAGTTGCATCACCTGTGTGCGGGATGGGCACATTTGCGGGATGGGCAAAAATGCGGAATGGGCTTTTTTGCGGAATGCTACACTGTCAACGTACGTTTGCCATTTTACCGGGCATTTCACATGACTTCTGACACTTTGTATGACATTTGATATTTTACAAGGCATTTTACAGGGTCCGCGACTGCCCCCAGGGCTGAGATTCTGGTGGAGGATAGAGATATGGCGCCGATTGAGGGGATTTTGGAGTTGATGGTTTCAAAGATGAATCAAGTTGCGAAGGTTTGTTTTTTGATCGGTTTTGAATAAGCGCCAGGGTTTTAGTCGATTTGGACCCCCCGGGGTAGATAGTAAATCACTATTCCGGTGCTGAAAACGTATTTATTTTATGGGGGAGGGGGTGTTCGCGGGGGTTGAATATAAAGGGGTAATTTTTTGACTTGATATCAGTCGAACTTATACTCTCCCATTATGTTTGTAATCAAACATTTTGTGTTATTTAAAAAATCTAATTTCCATTTTTAGAAATGAATGTTTTTCCCACCCCAGCTGGCAACCCCCTTTTTCCAACAGGACCAGGACCGTTCAGTGGCTTCCGAGCGTCCAGTGCCGAGCGACACATTGGTGCCAGTTTTCTGTCTATTGTCCGATTTAGCTGCGAGCGATGAGCCCAGCAGGCGATATTTGCGCACTAGAATTCTACCGCCTCTGCAAACATCAGACCTGTATCGAAGGTTTGACGAAGATTTTTTTATTTTCCAGTGTGAAATTAGCAAATCTCAGAGGCTCAGGGGAGGTTGGTAAATGCGACGGCAGCCACGGAAAATTCAGAATAAAAAAATCTCGATAGAAATGTTAGGTTAACGATGGGAAATAAAAATTAGAAGACACCTTTTGGGGTTTTCGAAAAATTTCCAGAGGGTTTGCCATCGTTAGTGGGGGGAGGGGGTCGTTCGTGGGCGGATCTTTATGATCTTAATAATTTATGATAAACTTTAAGTTTACCAGTTTGCTGCCGTTCCGTTTGTAAGCTGGGTTTGTAGACTCACACTTTGCGAGGCTCCAGGTATTTAGATAGTAAATTGCTCCTCTGAAAAGAAAAATCGCTGAAAAAATAATCTTGTGGGGGTTCGCTGTGGTATAATGTATAGGCTTTATCATGATGAAAAAGGCAAAAAGTGCAAAAAATCGGAATAAAAAGATATAAAACTGTAGCTAAGCTATTTTTTTGTGTAAATTTGGTTAAAATCGACCATCTAGGTTACTCCACATCAAGGACGTATCCAGGGGGGGGGCGGGGGGGGGGGCTGCAGCCCCCCCCCCCGTTCCCGGGGTCGGACCTGAAAAACACGGGGAAAATCAACTTTTGGTATCAATTTTTAAGGTGTGGTGTAAAAAATTTTGCGCGCAAGCGCGCATTCGTCCTTTGCACAGAGGTATTTAAAAAATCGGCCCTGTAATCCAAATTCTGTATTAAATACCCTAAATGGCCGTCCTGTCGCTCTATATGTAGGCATATTTACATACATAATAAGCGATTTTTGGCGCCAGCGCCAACGCCAAATGGCGCCATAGCGTGGCGCCTACGAATGGCGTAGCGCCATGGCGCCATTCCCTCACTTTATAGGTAAAATTTTAGGGGGGGGGGCTGACCCCCCCCCCCGTTCGCCAGGCTCCGTAAACAAGCAGCCCCCCCCGCTCAAAAATCCTGGATACGTCCCTGCTCCACATTCGTCCTCAAATGTAGACAGCACGAAAGTTAAGCCAAAATTGTGTCAAAGACGTGGGGGAAGCGCTGCCCCCCCCCCCCCCCGAATGGGTCAAGCCCCACTCGTTTCCGCAGGCCGGAATGCGGCAGTACGCTGCGCAACCGCCTGACTGCGCTGATGACGCAGGTGGGCCCCGTGTCCATGGCCACCGCCCAGCTGCTCTACGTGCTCTGCGGACACAATGGTACGTAGCTGTGTTTGTGTGTGTTCTGTTTTGTCGTTTTGTAGCCCTTTTGAGGGGGGGGGGATTAATGGACCGATAAATTCAGCTGCAGTTTTTTTATATTAAAAACGGTTTCGATTTTTTAAAATTTTATTAAGGAACCAATGTTTCTATAATAAATGCAAAAACGGATAAAAACACCGGTCATCTTTAATCCATCCCGGAACATGTCACCTGGCTAGGGTTCAAACGGGATCGGGATCGGGATCCCGTTTGAACCCTAGTGTGTAGGTTTATGTAGAGCGCAAGAAATGCTGGTGTGCAGGGCTGGCAAAATCTCAGAAAAAAATATAAAATTGAAAATTGAAGAAAAAGTTGAATAAAATAAAATGAAACATGAAGAAAAACATGAAATACAATTTCTATACAATTTTACTACAGTTTTAGTGAAACGAATCTTACTAAAAGGAACCCTGGTCACGAAGTAAAATGAAAAAAATGGAAAATTGAAGAACAAAATAAAATGAAATGAAACATGAATAAAATTAAAATAAAATACAATTTTTATACAACTTTACTACAATTTTAGTGGGAAGAATTTGGCTAAAACCGACCCTGGTGGTGATAAATTAATTGCGATGATATACTTTTTACAACTGGCTTACAAGTTGTTTTTTACAGCTGCCTTGATTTTTTTGTATCTTTTCCGATTTGTTTAAAAATCGAATCTCGGATCAAATTAATTCAAAGCAGTTTATTTGTGTTTACATCGTGTGAAGCTGTGTGGAGAAAAAGCTCAAAATTTCGGCAATGGATGAGGGTATAAAATATCTTTTACCGATTAGTAAACTGCAGACTGCAGAAATTATCTCATTTGAGCACGTGCCATTCTACATCTAAACCGATTATGCATCTAGGCCCATCATGCACCTAATTCTACCCATTATGCATCTAGATCAATTACTCACGAGTACTCACTTACTTGCGTACTTTTAGAAAGTTCGTGAGTACAGAAAATGTATTTTAATGGGACAGAAAATGTCATTTTGCGAGAGAAAAAGTGACAAACATAGGATA
Organism: Sphaerolaimus hirsutus; assembly: GCA_964036195.1. NCBI lineage: Eukaryota > Metazoa > Nematoda > Chromadorea > Monhysterida > Sphaerolaimidae > Sphaerolaimus > Sphaerolaimus hirsutus. The sequence continues at coordinate 26,420,854 of OZ038455.1, forward strand.
TTTTCCTGAGAAATACTTATGAGGAGAGAAAAATGCCTACTTTTACGTTTTCTGTGAGAAAAAAATACCCATTTTTACGTTTTCTCTGGAAAAAAATATGAAATTTTATGTTTTCTCTGGAACAAAGTATTTTACTCACCTTTACGCAGTGTATAAGTAAAACTAAAATACTTAACGTTTTCTGTCTCAGGGGCGAGTAAAACAAAAATACTTTACATTTACTTCAAAAAAGTTCAATACTTTTACAACTCTGGTTAGATGCATAATGGGTAGAATTAGGTGCATGATGGGCCTACTGCATAATCGGTTTAGATGCAATGGCCCTACACACACTAGTTTTCACCGTGACAGATGTGAAAACTGAAATGACGACATGCGACATCCAGCCTACTCTTATTATGTATGCTTTATGTGCTTTAGTTTTCAAATTTTTAAATTTTAACTTTCATTGATTTTAATTCAAATTTAAATTTCATTAAATCATTCAACCGTGTTCATTTATTTGCATTTGAAAAAACATCAGTTTTCACACGAAGTCACGGTGAATTGTGAAAACTAGTGTGTGTAGGCACACTATGAGTCCTACTCTCTCATTTATCAGATAATGCTCAGATAATTTTTGTGCAACTTATTTCGCAGAATTAATCCGGTAATCGGCTGCGTGGAAGAGCCCCGACCGAATCCCTTCGATTCCATGAGCGACGAACAGAAAGAGTACGAAGCCATGAAACTGGTCGAGCATATCGACAAAATGATGAAAACGGTTGCATTTTTATTTTTTTATTTTTTTTGTTGGAGAAGAGTGATTTGGGCGGTTTTGGTGTGACGACGGAATATTCGAGGCGTCAATAGGGCAGGGGTCTCCTAGGGGGGGGCTGGGGGGGGCTGCCCCCCCCCCAAATCCGCCAGCTATCTATCTATCCAGGAGGCCGCTCAGCTATCTATCTATCCCGAAGCAAAATTTTTGGCTACTACTCCCAAAGACCCCCCCCCCCCCCAAATCGCTCAGCTATCTATCTATCTGGAGTGGTTTTTGAGAAATTTTGCCCCAATTTTCGCTCAAAATCACTAATTTTCGCACCTTTTTATAGTTTTTCAGTGCACATAGTTATAGTTTATAGTTACTTTTTATAGTGCACATGCGCCGCCAGTCGTGCCCCCCCCCCCACTAATCTCCAACCCGGCCCGAATGAATACCCGGTCCGAATGTATACCCGCTCCGAAGGTAAGCCCGGCCCGAAGGTAGCATCAGTTACCTTCGGGCCGGGCTTACCTTCGGAGCGGGTATGCTTCCATTCGGTGCGGGTATACATTCGGGGCGGGTATACATTCGGAATGAGCCTTGGTCGTTTAAAAGTGCCATTTCTGGCACCTTTTGTGTCTGTGAATTTTTCCGGGATCGGATTTTTTCGGGATCGGGATTGGGATTTTCAAAATCTCGGGATCGGGATTGGCTTTTTCAAATTTCGGGATCGGGATCGGGATTGAGGTTTCGGGATCGGGATCGGGATCCCGTTTGAACCCTAGACGTCAACCACATTTGTGTGATGAGATATTTTGGCACTTCTGTCTGTGATTAAAGCGGCAGATTTGTCGATGCAAATGAAATTTTTTTAATTTCAGAATTTATCGTCTCAGGTTATCGCGATTTTTCAACACAGGCAAATATGACACGCGTCCTACATTTTCACCACAAATTTGACTGAAATTTTTATCGTCACAAAAAAGTGTGAATGCCCGTTTACCCCCCCCCCCCATTTCAGGGTGTGATCAGTCCAGCAACCATAGGAGATGACGGCAAACCGAAACCTATGAAGCATATACTCGAACTGCAGAAGGATGTACCAGAAAGTAATGCATCTACTGATGAGAGCGATTGAATTGTGCCCTTTGTGTCTTTATCGGAAGTTAAATACCGTAAATTCTCTAAGGCCGTGTGTGTGACTTTCGTGTGATGACAAAAAAATGTGTGTCGTCACAGACTTTTTTTTAAATGAAAATTGCAAATTTTACGTGTGTGACGACAAATCGGCCTCGTTATCAAATATCAACCACTTTGTCGTCCTGTCAGATTCTGCGTGTGACGACAATCTGTGATCGTCACACTGTCGCAGCGTGAAAATCGAGTTTTTTTCAGATTTTTCGGAAAGCTGTCGGAAGGCCCGGCGGAATAAAAAAAATTCAACGGTCCATAACTATTTAATGACTAAGCCAAATGAACTGAAATTACACACACATATACACCTAAGTATGATATATACTCAACCATTTAATGGTATATATGGAACTGAATATGGAACTTTATTCCGGAGTTATGGAACTTTAAAACAACGATTTGTCGTAGCCATGAAATCTGTGTAAACGCCGCATAATAATACAACAGTCGTATTATTATTTTCGCTTTATTGGAGACCGTCGCCGAATAGAGAATTTACGGTATACCGGGCTTTTTTGTTTGGCTCGAACTCGACCCGACTCGATCACAGAAAAAAATGGCCGAGTCGAAGCTCGAGCTTTCTCCGATGCGACTAGAATTTCAGTCAATTTTCTAGTCACGGCTTTGACATTTTTGTCATTTTGTCAAAATTTTTTCGTCGATTTGCGGCGATCCGTGACTGATGGAATTTTCCTCACTATATACTGACTCGCAGACTTGTTGGGAGTAAAACGTGTTTTCTGGAATCCGAACTTATCAATGTGTGTCGTCGTTGTGATAGTGTTCTTTTTAGTGTATTGTACTTGCCATGGGTCATTTCATTTTTAGTTATGGTGGTTTTTAACATTGTGTCGGGACTTGTACTTTACAGCTGATTTACAGTTTTTTTAAATGATTTCCACACCAAAATGCTTTGTAGACGTGTGCAAGGGATGTTTTTCTTACATCTAGGTATTTAGTATGTTTTATTCTGATTTTTTATCAACTGAACGACTCAATAGTCGTTACATTCATTACCCAGTGCTTTTTAGGTTTTTTAATATCGTGTCCAATAGATAATTTAGACTCTAATAGTTAACGATTGCTAATTAGTGCATATTTTAGGTGTTTTATACGAATTAACCATGTCGTTTTTGGGAATTTCGAATGGTGTCCTGGCATGACCTCTTTGGACGCTGTGTAGAATATCATTTGTCGCTAAAATACCCGAACAGGTCGAAATGAATACCGTATTTCCTCGAAATACCCCCCCCCCCTCAAAATGGGCAATATGAGTTTATACCCCCCTCGAAATACCCCCCCCCAATTTATTGTATAGAGAACGTAAATGACAAAAGCTGCGGTTTGTCATCCGGGAAATGCAGAACGCACGTTAAACACAATGACTGTTATGTTAGAACGCCGTTTATACCGTCTACATAAATACCTATACATGTGTATAGAGACTTATACATAGCGGTTTTTGTTGCATTTTTCGACGTCTTTACTGGGAATTTCAATCGATTTAGTACTGGGATTTAGAAAATTTCTGGCGAAATAATCCACCTCGTTTAACCCCCTCAAAATTTCCACTCTGACAAAATGGCGCTCCACACGCTGGAAATGCTGGAATGTCAACTGGTTTGGGGTCAACTCATTTTAGCTGAATTGAGGTAGCAGGATTATTTTCAAGTTCACATGTGGCAATGTCGAAAAGGACTCAATATTGCCATGTGCATTTGAACATGGTTTCGCGACCCATGAACGAAAATCTTGATGAAAACCATTCGACCAGTTGACATTGGGATGTCAACTGATGTCAACTGCACCAACCGGTTTTCATCAAGATTTCAGTTTATGGGTTGCGAAACCATGTTCAAATGCACATGGCAATATTGATTCCGTTTCGACATTGCCGCATGTGCACTTGAAATTGTCATGCAACCAAAATTGAGCTAAAATCGTGTTGACACTGAAACCAGTTGACATTCCAGCGTGTGGAGCGCCAATAAAACCCCGGGGGTAATTGGAGAAAATACGGTATTCTATCTGTTAGTGTTTAGTACAGATAGCGTCGTGTACATACACTCCATCTATATTAATGTTGTGCGATCCTTTGAACTTTTTTGTTGTGAAAATAAACATGATGTTCACTATGTCTTATTCAATTCTACCATAAATGGTTGTCACACTAGACTGGTGCCAAAAAGAACCAGTTTTCCTGGACTTCTGCCAAATTGGGTCAGTCTGTTTGGCGCTGCCTGATAACAAAGACATTTTCACTTGCAATTAACATTGAACGAATCTCTGGAACCATTTATACTTATAAATATATAAAAAATATCAAAGGATTTATATTTTAAAGAGCATCTGTATTTTTCAGGGAGTTTTCGGGATATAAACTGCTGTCGCCTCAGGTTCGGCACCAATTTTTTCTCTTTTTACCGGTGCCATATCTCCAGCCGTGTTCGAGATATGGAGCTGATACTTGAGGGGTATATGGGCGTAACACCCGCCTACTATACACCAACAAGGGGGGCTTTGGCGACTCACTACAGTGTGGGTCGCTGAACATGCCAAAAAAAATTGTGCAATTTTCGCGGTCCGCGAGAAGTTCGTCACCCACTCGTACCCCCCACTGCGGATGCCATAACTCCAGCTGTGGGGGGCGTAGAATACAAAAATTTTGTGGAGGTGTAGCCAGAACCCTCCCCTACCATACAACATCGGGTGGGGAGCAGCGACTCACTACAGTGTAGGTCGCTGAACATCAACAAAAAAAATTTGTCCGCATCAAGTTCAGCACTGAATTTTGTTGTCCCATCGACACCAAGTTCAGCACCTGACGTTGTTATTTCAGATTAATGTTAATGACGATGTTGATTGTATAAAACCATGCAGCAAATATTTCTGTTCATCACTGGAGAACAGAAAATGCTCGCCACCCGACCCCACCCAAGCCAACCTGACTATACCCCCACAGGGTGGCAGACAACAATGTGACATTATGTCAGTTTTTTTATTACGCACATGAAAACTTGGTTTACGGTGCCCTCTATAGAAGCGTTGAAGCTTTCAAAGTGCCTAAAGAACATTCCCTTGAAAATACCCCCCCTGAAGAATTTTGTAGGGGGTAAGTGTAATGATGACATAATGACATCATCACAGGAACAAAAATCCACCGATTTTCACACTTGCATTTACCCCCACAAAATTCTTCAGGGGGGCATTTTCAAGGGAATGCTCTTTACGCACTTTGAAAGCTTCAACGCTTCTCTAGAGGGCACCGTAAACCAAGTTTTCATGTGTGTAATAAAAAACTGACATAAAGTCACTTTTTCCTCTGTTACCCTGTGGGGTGGGGTCAGGTGGCATGCATTTTCTGTTCTCTGGTGATGAACAGAAATAGTTGCTGCATGATTTTATACAATCGACATATTCATTAACATTTATCTGAAGAAACAACACCAGGCGCTGAACTTGGTGTCCATGGGACAACAAAATTCAGTGCTGAACTTGATGCGGACAAAAAATTTTTTTTGGATATTCAGCGACCCATCCTGTAGTGTGTCGCTGCTGCCCGCCCAATGTTGTATGGTAGGGGAGGGTGTTGGCTACACCTCCCTAAAAATTTGAGTATTCTACGCCCCCCACAGCTGGAGTTATGGCATCCGCAAGGGGGGGGGGGGGATACCAGTGAGTGCCGAACTTGTCGAGGACAGCCAAAATGGCGCTAATTTTTTGGCATGTTCAGCGACCCACACTGTAGTGAGTCGCCGAAGCCCCCCTTATTGGTGTATGGTAGGGGGTTGTTACGCCTATCTACCCCTTAAGTATCAGCTCCATATCTTGAACACAGCTGGAGATGTAAAAACTGGTAAATATGTAAAAAAAATCGGTGCCGAACCTGAGGCGACAGCAGTTTATTTAATTATAAGTTCTTTTTGGGAAATTTCTGAGATTATATTTCATTGTATTTTCTCAAAGTCACGCCCATTTTTTCAATGCTATATATGTACAATAAACCATAGATGCGTGATTTTCAGATGTCATAATTTAGCTGAACGTTCAAGTGGTCGCTTTTGCCTACGGGTTCTGGCGTCGGAGCGATGTACG
>OZ038455.1:26427084-26474397 GCA_964036195.1 Sphaerolaimus hirsutus
GTTACTGCAAACTTTTAGATATGACGCTCAGAATGATTAAATGTCTGGTAAACAACAAATTTCTTTTTTCTGTCTCAGATGCAAGTCTCCCGCGTCCGCCGCTGCGCCACGCTCAATCACGATTCAGCCACGGGCGCTTTCGATTTCAGACATTAGTGAGTTAGCGCACACTTTCCAGCGAAAGTCCCCCTTTTTGTTAATTTGTCGTATTTTCAGCGCTATCAAACTGGTGCCCAGCGGTGTGAGTCGGCCGGTGAAAAAGCTCATTCAGAAGAAAGTTCCAAATCTCGCCAAATATGAGGATATCAGTGACTTTGTTCTCAAGTGCGTTTTGAAGTTGCCTGTGTCGACCCTGTGCCTGTAGTCATCTAAGCCCGCCAGTGCATGTAGACTTGCTAATCACGTATAGGGTGGGCTACATGAATAGCGGGTAGGGTATTAGCGGCTGGCGTAAATATTGTACATGACCATATACCCCACCAGCGATGGCGATATTGCGTGATGCGGACTTTGCGATACTGCTCGGCCAATCGGCACACAGTGGATGCAGTGGCAACTAGTCTGCTGCACCAGCCAGTCGCTGCTGTTAGCAGATGTGTCCTTGATATGTGCCACTTGGCTGCGCAGCGTTGCCTGTGGGGTGTATACTCATGTACGCCCACCGCTAATACCCTGCCCGCTAGTCATGTAGCCCCCCCCTGTACGTGACTCGCGGATTTACATGACTGGCGGGTTTACATGACTAGGGAGCCTACGTCGCCTATATCAAAGTTAAAGTTATCATTCCGAGCGGTCGTGGTTTTTGCAGCCCTGGCAATCTGAGCGAGAGCGAGGCGGAGTTAGATTCGAAAGAAATCGAACTCGCCGCGGAAATGGTCGAGCGCGGCGTGCACAAAGGGGGCAGAGTTAACGTCAGGTTATCGGGGTTGACGTTGGGTTTGCGTAATGACTTTTCGGTTTGATTACGTGCGTAATCGAGTCAAATAAAGTTGTAAGTTGTTGATTTGAAGTGACAGTGTTTTCTAAATTGAGCTTGACCGTTTGAATTCGTTCGGACGTGGCGCCGAGGATGAAAAAACGTTTTTTTGCTATGACCGGGTTTTTAAAACAAAAAAAAACGTCTTTTACGGTTAAACGTCAACATATGCAGGTATGTCAGACAAGTGGCAGTACTTCGTGATGTTACATATAGCCATAAACAATGACTGTGGAGTCATAGGGTACCTTTATAAATGTTTGGTTATTCCGGCCCAAAAAAAAATATGTCGATTCGTTGCTTAGTCAATAAGTACAAAAAAATTCTCATCGTTTTTAAAAAAAACGGTTTTGATGCTTGCATCAAAATGTTGAAAAACGCCGGCCATCACTAGTCGTGGCGCCATACTTTTTCAAAAACTCCTCAAACAGATTGGTGGAATTGGGCCCGCGCATGTCGCTGCGTCTGTTCAAGATCGAGGCCGGCCTCAGCGACGGCGAGGTGCTGTTCCACGCGGACGGACGCAAAAGCAGAGCCGAGACGGCCGAGCTGAGAAAGAGACACGCGAAGATGAGGTTGTTTGGTTTTGGGTTGATTTGCGGCCAGAATTGTGGGGTTTTTTGAATAGGCCAGAATAGGTGAGGTTATATTTATCGTATTTGCTCGAATAACGCCCCTTGAATAAGGCCCCCTGTTTTACACGTGGGGAAAAATATTTCACCCCTCGAATAGTTCATCCCCTTTAAGCATACGATAAATTTGTTATGTATCATTTGAACAACAATGGCAGGTTATGTTGTTAATAAAGCATACCTATTTCATGAAATGAGTTCATAGAAACATACCGCATTACCTCTACACTTGTCTGGGTGCCCTTCGGCACCATTTTTATCGTTTTCCACCATGTTTGGCAACGGGTTTTATGATTTTATACTCTTGGCACGCAGCCAGATGTGCCTTATATATTGGAGGTATGCCTTATATTTATTACGTCACATTCAAAAAGGTCAAAAGGTACACTTTATATTAGAGGTATACCTTATATTGGAGGTAATATGGTACTTGAAAATTTTGATGAAATAATGCCCCCTTTGAATAATTCCCTCTTTTGAATAGCTTCCCCCTCAAAAAGTCTGACGAAAAATGATTATCAGGTGGTTGTATCCGAGCAATTACGGCACGTCATATTTTTGAACGTATTCTAGTGACGAGAATAATATTTATTACTGGCTATTAAGTAGCTTATTGCAGACAAATAATTCAATTTACAAGTGTAGTATTTAGTCCCTGGGGCCAGTCCCGCAAGTACTTTACTCTCGACTTTTGACTTGACTCTTGACTTTGCCTTTGATTTTTAACTTGACTCTTGAGTTTGTCACTTGCGGAACCGGCACCACGGGGTAGGGTTGGGACGATATATCGTATTGAATATCGGATATCGACAATTTTTCATATCGAATATCGATATCGAAAATTTTGAAAAAATATCGAATATCGACCATTTTTTCGATATTTTCGATATTTTATACTCCCTGGGCCTGACTTCAAATAAGCCAGGAATGGCACTATTAGAAGGCGATTTCATAAGCAATTTTAACAAATTTTGTGCGCAAGCGCGCACTTTGTTCTCATATGACAGGTATTTTTGTTTAGCACTTGCGGCAGCATCAAATCTTGTGCAAATGCTCTCTCAGATGTTCACATAAAGGTATATGTATGTTTAATAGCTACTTACACCATGGAAACATCAATGGCACCATGGCATGGCACTTATAAATGGGACTGGCACACCTTTTCCTTACCACATCTGTCACATTTTTAAATCATTTTCTAATTTTGATCATTGTGTGCCATTTAAATTTGTATCATCTACTTTACAGTAGAGATAATCAGTTGGGTTCGTGATCAAATGGAAATGCAATATGCCAAATGAGATATGCCCTGCTATACCAAAAGCAAAATATCGAAATATCGAAAATATCGATATCGAATATCGAGCATTTTTTAATATTGAATATCGAATATCGATATCGAGTGTCAATATCGTATCGATATCGAATATCGAGTTTCAGAACAAAATATCGAATATCGATATCGAAAAGTCATATCGTCCCAACCCTACCACGGGGCAGCCCCGAAGTGTCAATTGTGTATCCAAATCTTATGTTTTTGTACCGAAATCATATGTTTTTCGTATCCAAATCTGATGTTGACTACAAGATTTGGATACACGATTGACAATTTGGGACTGCCCCCAGGTGCCGGTTTCGCAAGTGACAAGTCATGAGACAAGTTAAAAGTCAAAGCAAAGTCAAGAGCCACATCAAAAGTCAATAGTAAAGTACTTTTCAACTTGCGGGACTGGCCCCTGGACTACCACTAGCAACTTTTCTGACAATATTTGTTTGCACATTTCCAACTGCAGACACTTGAAAGAAGCCCGCCGCAAGGAGCAAGAGCGCCATGTGCAACGAAAAATAGCCGAGCGAGAATTACACAAAAAGAAATGCCTCGAAGGGCAGAAAAATAAACCTAAAAATAAGGATAACATGAAATTTGATGATAATTCTAGGGATGGTTCTCAAGTTGAATTAGAAAATAGAAAAAGAAAGCTGTCGCAATCTTCGAAAAGTGACACACGAAAAACGAGAAAAATGTGATTTTCGATCGAAATGTTGTTTGTTTTCATATATTTCGTTGATTGTTGTAGAAAATGAATAATTCAGATTACTGGTGCTAATGTCATAAATGCAAACGACCTAAATATTTATTTACACAGTGACTAATTTCCCACGTTGTTTGCAAATCGCCCAGCTGCTACCCAAAACCCGAGCAATATGCCACGACTGCTCGAAAAGTCTTTGGGCCCCCACACACAAGTTGACAACAACAAAAAATGTCAACTGGTTCCCATCTCAATTTAAAGCTTGCTGAAGATTGACACTGCGCATACCACACGCACATATTTACGAGGGTGCACTTATACGCACCAACGATGGAAAAAACACAGAAATTGAACACAGAAACTCATTGAGTTTCTGTGTTTTTGTTTTACACACAAACACGGAAACTCACAAATTTTGAAAAACTCAAAACTCAAATGAGTTTTTTTGGGAGAACACAGAAACACGGAAACACATAAAAGTTTTTTGAGTTTTTGTTTTTTTTTCAGCGAAGTGGTCGAATGCACATTAATTCAGTTAAACTAAACAAGATAAGATAAGCATCTATAGTATGTAAATATTTATGTACATAACAGAGTTGCGAAAACGTATTTACGTTTACCCGAAATACCCGGTTTTTTGGGTATTTATACTTACGTTTACGTTTACGCTTTCCAAAAATACCGTTACGCTTTGTTACGTTTTCCTGGCACAATTACCCGGGTACCAGGGAAAACGTAAAAATATGCTACACGGAACAATATTGTTTGACAAATGTAGTGTAATATCATGAGTTCAACATGTTCTAATGTTGAAGAGTTCTAATTCCGCAATTGGAGAACTCAACACCAATTTGTAAGTGAAAAGTAAAAAGTTGAAGGAAAGTATTTTTGTGAGGGAGAACTGAAATGCAATTAAAAAGTTAAAGACATTTATAGTGTTTTCTCATGACTGGCCATTTGTCTTTTAAGTTAACATTTCACTTACAAATTTACTTTTCTTTCAATTTTTACTTGCCATATACAACTTGCCATTACTTCTCACACATAATTTTTTTTAGTTCTCCTGTTATGGAATTGGCACCTTATGGCCCTACACCCACTAGTTGACAACGACGCAAAATTCCAACTTAAATCCCAATGCAATATCCCGATCCCATCATTCTAAATATATATAAAATACAGGTAAGCAGAAAGTGTCGATGGAGATCATATGAACATCCATAATGTTGTAAAAAACATTGTGTTTTTTTTGTATTCTCTGATAGCGGAAGCACTTACTATAATTTTTACGTTTACGTTTTATTTTACGTTTTCCCCGGTATTTTAAAAATACCTTACGTTTTAGTATTTATACTTTTGATTTGGAAAAGGTATTTACGTTTACGTTTACGTTTTCCAAAAATACCAGTATTTGTACAACTCTGGTACATAATGAATTCATATTTTATAATGGTACAAAAACTCAATTCAAGATGGCATGCACATCTCATGGTGGATTTGACAATTTAAGTTTTGACATTTAAGTATACCTTATTACCTTGAATTGACCCCCCCCCCCCTTGAATTAACCCCCCCTTGAATTAACTCCCCTCAAAATGGACTGGTGAAATAAGAAGTCCCGCCCCCCTCGAAATACCCCCCTCCGGGATGATGTACATCATGTATCCAATGTACATGATGTATTTATTACTGCCAATTTGCATCGCAGCTACACATAGACTGTACTAGGTTGTGTAGCTATCTACATGTTTATTTCAAATATATCCTGTTTGTACGCATTTGTAACCTGTTTTGGGTACGTAAATGCCTACTATTTTCTATGATCCTTACAAAACTTTCTGACGAAATAATAATGCCATGGGGGTATTTCGAGGTAATATGGTAGTTGTAGTTCAAATCAATTCCGTAGTCTTCCATACAGTGCACATCCATTGAAGAATTTTGGAGTACTGCGTAAATTGTCATTTCTGGGCATTTTGTTGCTGGTGTTGTGATGTTGATGTCCTCATTGTGGACATTTTTATGGACTTTTTTGACACTTGAATGAATACACAAATGTTATGTGAGGTTAAAACATGTGCAAAACCAATATTTTATAAGAAAACCACTGTTTCCAGATCAAAATGCCGTAAATCAACATTTTGGGGGGAAAACTCGAATTTTTTGGAAAAAACTCAAAAAAACTTGAGTTTTTACAAAAAACACAGAAATAAAAACAGAGTTACTCAAGTTTTTTTCAAGAAAAAAACTCAAAACACAGGTATTCATTTTTGAAAAACTCAAAACACAGAAAGTGGTTTTTTTTTGGAGAACTTACCCATCGTTGATACGCACATCTGCCCGTTACGCACATTTGCCTGTTATGCACAAAGTTGTGCCCGGTACGCACATGGCTGATGCTCTGTGCGTACTGGGCAGATGTTTGTATCAGGCAGATGTGCCTACCGGGCAGATGTGCGTATGCGTGTGCGAGGCTGACCCACAACATTATCATTTTTATTTGATGGAAAAGCAGTATACTCAGTGGACTTGATACTCTGCATGCTCAGTTATTCATGTCTCATGTTGGTAGCATGCCAATGATGTTAAACCATGCGATTTTTGTATAAAAGTTGGAAAAGTCATTGTTGTGAGTAAGCTAACGTTTAGCATTATAACAATGATTACTTTTTCAACTTTTTATGAAAATCGCAAGCATAAACAAACCGTTGGCACGCTTCCAGTGGGAACAACGCATGCAGAGTGTAAAGTAACTGGAGTATAGTGGTGATTGATAGTGCTATTCTGGCTGGTGTTAAAGTCATGGCTTTGTTTCCAACACTATTTTTTGCCACATTGTGCATTTCCCTGGCTTCGCTGTGATTAGTGATGGAAAAGCACCATGGCGCTGGCACCAAAGTGATGGCGATTTTTCCAACACTAGTTGCATTCCAATTTCAAATATATATGCATTTCAGTGGGCTGTGATTAGTGATGGAAAAGTGCAAGTTTAATAAAGGAAAAAAGTGCAAGTTCTGAGCAAAAAATCACTCCCCCCTTGAATAACATCCCCCCTTGAATAACTCCCCCCTCCAAAACGTCTGACGAAATAATAACTCCCCTGGGGACTTATTTGAGCATATACGGCAGATATATATATATATATATATATATATATATATATATACACGTTTACTCGTGTATGGGGGGAGACCGCAACAAACACACATGTGGGCAGCAAACCGAGGTGTGTGAAAATCGTTACGCACATCTGCCCGGTAGGCACATCTGCCTGCGACGCACATCTGCTCGGAACGCACAGAGCATCAGCCATGTGCGTACCGGGCACAACTTTGTGCATAACGGGCAAATGTGCGTATTAGGCCTTACCCAGATTTACTTCATGCCGGACTTCATTATTCACATACCGCACATACAATTTTAAAAAAGTCTGTATGTTCCCAAAACTGGGCACATACATGTTTTTCTAAAATGTATGTGCCCAAAATCTTGGGGAACATAAATACACGCGTGTATGTTTCCAAGCGCGGGCACATACATTGTTTTCAAAAGTTGCATGTGCCCAAAGCTGGAAACATACATTGTTTTTATTGTGTGCATGTTCCCTAATATGGGGAACATACATAAGGGGCAGATGCAGGGGCACATACGTATGTGCCCCTCCCAGACAGCCTGACCGCAATATTTTTTAAACACTACAACTTCGTTGGCAACACGATTCAACGCTTTTGCGTCGTCGGTGGGCTCGCGAGAAAGCTTTCAATTGGGATGGGAAGCAGTTGACATTTGGTGTCCCTGTCAACTTGTGAGTGTATTGCCATTTTGTCGCTTTGTCAACTGAATTCGCCGAAAGTAGGCACGCGCAAGCAGTCACATTCACATTCGCCGCGGCCGCAATAAACCACATGCTCTGAAAGCACTCGGATCGATACTTTAGTGCACTGCATTTCAGAGCAACGCGTAGCGTTTCATAACCAATGTGCCACTGCGCACGCGTTTTTATGTGTGAGGTGTCCCAGTATTTTTGGGACGTGTCCTTGCATGCGCAGCTATACCCAATGTTGAGTATGTAGTTTTGCATGCGGTCGCTGCGCTGAGAAATGTCCTGTTTGTGTTCCGTCGGATGCGGGTGCATTTGTGTTCAATCTTCTCTGACGCTTTTGCTTTTTTTGCTGCGTGCTAGTGGTTTATTTATTTTAAGCTGCGAAACATCTGGATGTCATTTTTGAGCGCACTTCTATTTAAATGCCAACGTCATTGAATATTTTCTCTCGCCGTGGGGCATTTCGGGTTTTTTCCAAATAAAATTCGCCTGTTATTGGGCACATATGTGCGGTTTGCGCCAAAGGGCCCACACACGCTAGTTGACATCGACACCAAATGTCAACTGGTACCGATCCTGATACAAGGGTTGCTGACGAGCTGACGAACGATGTTCAAACGCCAGCTTTGAATTGGGAACGGAACCAGTTGACATTTGGTGTCGATGTCAACTAGCGTGTGTAGGGCCAAAGTCGTTTACTGCCGTATTTTCCAGCCGACTGAAGTGAACATGAGCATTTTCGGCTCTCACGTTCTACGCACGATTACCTATGCACATACTGCTAGTATTTCCGTTAAGCATTCATTTTGTCCAGGTGCCGCTTCCAGCGTCCGTCAAATGTCAAGCTGTGTCAAAAGTCATGTGTTATGGAAAATGTCAAAGTCAAGTACAAAGATAAAATAAAATTTGACATCTTACATCTGACAACTTTTTATCTTTTGCTGCTTCGCAAGACATTTTGCGGAGTCGTGGAGGGAACCTGGGGTAAATTTCGATCAAGTGTATAGGTAAACAAAACAATTTACGTATAAATGAGAAGGTAAAATTTAATAAGCCAGAAGTGAAATGGCAAGTTAAAAAAATTTGCTACTCGCCATTTGTTTTTTTAAGTTTTCACTCGCCATTTGACTTCTGACTTTATATTTAACTTTATACTTGCCACATCACTTTTAAATTGTTACTTATTCTCACTTATAAACTTAATGTTGTTTTAAATGTTTACTTCTCACTTATGGTTTTTTTTCCTTCTCAACTTGCGGAATTGGCACCCGGTGCCACGCCCTGTAAAGTGTAATGTAAACTGCCATGTGAAATGACATACAAATTTGTCAATTGTCATCCTGTGCAAGGTTTAGTTATAAAATGTTTCTTAATTTTGATCGACTTATGACATTTTGCACTTGACTTTACACTTGCAGGGTGGGGACTGCCCCCTGGTCGCCTTGGTGTCGTCTGGCCGAGTTCTGAGAGTCCAATGACACTTACGTCTGCCACATCGCTTGCCAAATAAAAAATACAATAGTAAGGCGCGTTAAGTGTCGTATGCCAGCCGGTATGGAATTCCAATTATTGGGACGACCGCGGGATGACGTAATTTCTGTCCTTTGAATCCTTATGGCAATTCTGAGCTCCGTTGTAAGCTAAATAGTCATGCAGCTATAACGATGGCAAAGCGTCTGCAAGAGAGCGTTTCAATTTTTAAGTGTTTTGCTAAAATGAAATTTTGAATTTTTTCCTCCAATTTTTCGAATACTTTTCGAAAAAAAATTCACTAAATTATCGCATTTTCTAATTTTTATACAGACTTTGAATAAATTTTTATGTTCTACAGCCTTTCAGGCTGTTATTTTACCCCAGATAAAATACACCTGTGTATTTTTGTTCTGGTGCCAGTCCCCCAAGTGGACAAGTAAAGAGTCAAACTTCAAAAGTAAAGTAAAATTGCCATTTGTGGTTGTTTTCATTGGTTTTGAGGCAGTTTTAGTGTGAAAGCTTTCATTTGTTTGTGCTATTGTGTAATAATAAGCCGTGATATGTTAGTGTAGTACCGTATATCCTTGAATAAGACCCCCCCTCGAATAACTCCTCCCCCTTGAATAACTCCCCCCTCAAAAGCTCTGACGAAAAAAATAACTCCCTCCCTCGAATAACTCCCCCCTCTTGAATAACACCCCCCTCTGAGTGAAAAATAAGCTACAAAATTTACAAAAATGATCGACGAAAATACAAAAAAATGTTAACATATGGCAGCGACAGCAGATACATAACGTGTACGCAGTGTATACACACCTTTTTGTTGTTGTTGAACTGTTAAATAGCTGAATTACATGAGTTAAATAGCTGGATTACACGCATTCATAAAATGAATTAAGTCCAAGTTTCTGAGGAAAAAATAACTCCCTCCCTTGAATAACTCCTCCCCCTCGAATAACTCCCCCCTCAAAAACTCTGACGAAAAAATAATTCCCCTGGGGTCTTATTCGAGGATATACGGTATATAATATCCAGCCAATGTGCTCCCACATACTTCTACAGAGAAATGTACGGGCTACATTTTGATGCTGGTGGCCCGCCCTAAATTTATTTGGTTGCGGAATGAAAAGCGATTCAATTTTTTTTGATCGATGTCCCATTATTTCCGTCCGGCACTTTAAAATGACAAATAAAGAGAAGGTTAAGTTAAGAGAAAAGTCAAGAGCAAAGTCAAATGTAATGTAAAAGTAAAATTTGAATGGAAAGTCAAGAGCGCAGTTAAGAGTAAAGTTAATAGTCAAGGACCAAGTCAAAGTAAACTACCTACCGTATTACCTCGAAATACCCCCAGGGGGTTTATTATTTCGCCAGCAAAATTTGAGGGGGATAATTCGAGGGGGGGGGGTTATTCGAGGGGGGGGTCTATTATTTCGCCAGAAATTTTCGGAAATTCCCCATACTCGGACGTAGAAAAATCGAACAATCACATAGATGTATATGTCTTTATAGGTATATATAACTGTATATACACATAAACCCTTCCCTAACGTCACTCAATCTTCAGTTTTAACGTGTGTTCCGCATTGTACAGATCACAAACTGCGGTATTTGTCATGTACGTTCTCTTTACACTCAATGTTAGGGGGGGTATTTCGAGGGGGGGTTTATTATTTCCTCAGCCGAATTTTAGGGGGGTATTTCGAGGGGGGGGGGGTTAATTCAAGGGGGGGATAATTCGAGGTAATACGGTACTCGTCCACTCTTGGGACTTCCCCAGCTGCTACAAATTGATCCATGTGAAATAGCGTGGCGTTGAAATAAAAATTCGAAAAATCAAAAATTCGAACACGTTTTCGAATTCTTGTTTCCCATCGTTATCCAGCTGTGAGCCGCGCGCTTTTAATGGATGTCTGAATGATGCCATGGCAAAATTGGCACCATTTGAGTGAATTTGGAAATTGAAAATTCCGGAAGCGACGAAATAGAGCGGCGACACTCGTTCAATTATCGCATGCTCCACATTGGCCATATAACAATTGCAACTGCCGTTTAAGCACTTGAAACCGGCCGAAATTGTGTTTTGTTTCGGCCCAAAGTCGATCCGACTTTTCCGAAGTGATAACTTATTTCGAAAAGCATGAAAAAAATGCACTATGATTTGCACAAAAACGAGCGAATATGCGAGTAGCATGGAATTGGGCTTCCGATGTCTATTCTGCTGATTTTTGCCTGCGTTTTTCTGGTGCTCATCGCAATTCGAACAGCTTTAGACGTTGATCCACCGATTGTTAGTTGGCTATTTGCCAGTTCAAGAGCGCTGATTTTTGATAAGCTGAATTTTCTTCATGCCGTCCTTGAACATTGTACCTACACACACTAGTTTTCACCGTGACTTCGTGTGAAAACTGAACTTTTTTCAAATGAACACGGGTGAATGAATTGATTTTATTTAAATTAGAATTTTTATTAATAAAAGTTAAAATTTGAAAATTTCAAAACTAAAACACATAGCATACAAAAAAAGTAGGCTGAGTTTCGCCATGTGGCCATTTCAGTGTTCACATCAGTCACGGTGAAAACTAGTGTGTGTAGGGCCAATATTTCATTGAACACAACGGCTTCATTAGCAACATGATTGAACACTTTTGCATTTGAACGTGGCCGATCGGCAGCGAGCTTCGAATCGGGATCTGGCCCAGTTCCGCGAGTGGAGAAATGAGAAGTAATGGCAAATGCGATGTGAAATGGCAAATGCGATGTGAATTGCGAAGTCAAATGGCAAAAGCGAAGAGAAATTACTTTATTTTTATTTCTTTACTTCGCTTTTGCCAATTTTCCCGCCATTTCACTCCATTTTTGCCATTTTAGTTCGCTTTTGCCATGTTACTTCTCAATTCTCAATTCGCGGATCTGGCACCTGAACCAGTTGACATTTCACATCCTGTCAACTAGCCCTACCCCGCGCCCACACACCCAATCTACATAGGTAGGCACTCTATACAGCACCCCCCCCCAGCCCTACTTCGACGAGCTGTGCTACTGGGACATGGCGGAGCTGACGGCTGCGATCACCACGCCCAAGTTCCTGGGCTACGAGCGCATCGAGGACGACTTCGTGGATCGATTGCACTATATACTCACGTCGGCGGCGCTCGTGGTCGCCGGCATTCTGGTCAGCTTCAAGCAGTTCGGCGGCAAGCCCGTCGAGTGCCAGCTGCCCGAGCCCATCGCCGCCTACGAACAGGTGTTGGAGCTGGGCACACTGTTTTTATAGTCGGGCGTGTGGGAGCAGTCGCAATGGTAAAAGGGCCTTCAGAGGGGACACTGCTGGCAACATGCCAGAAATATGGAAATTCGCCAAAACAGTTGGTCAAATGTGGCCGACAATGATGAAAACGTTGCTGAAGGGAGCTCGGGCAACTCTGTAGACTTGTATTCGACCCGTTCCAACGTTTTGTTACATTCCACTTTGATAACATGAATCTACCGTATTACCTCGAAATACCCCCAGGGGGTTTATAAATTCGCCAGCAAATTTTCACGGTGAGGGGGGGCTTATTCGAGGGGGCCTATTATTTCGGAAGAAATTTTGTAAAATTCCACATACCGTATTTCCTCGAAATACCCTCCCCCTCGAAATACCCCCCCTCAAAATCGGCACTATGAATTTGTGGTCCGGGAAATGCATAACAGACGTTCAAAACACTTACTGTGTTACGTTAGAACATCGGTTATACCATCTACATCCTTATATAAGGCTGTAAAAACTTATAAATGGTGGTTATTGTTGCATTTTTCACGTTTTTCTCTCAAAATTCTCACTCTGAAACAATCACCCCCCGGGGAGTATTTCGAGGAAATACGGTATTGATATATACGCATAAACCCTGCTCTAACGTCACTCAGTCATCGGTTTCAACGTGTGTTCTGCATCATACAGAACACAAACCACGGTATTTGTCGTTTACATTCTCTTTACACTAAATTTGGGTGGGGGTATTTCGAGGGGGGGGTTATTATTTCCTCAGCAAAATTTTAGGGTGGGTTAATTCAAGGGGGTTAATTCGAGGTAATACGGTAGTTGTTTTTGTTCGCAATTCGTTGGATTTTTTCAAAATGCAGCAAAAAAACGGTGTGTATACCTCTAAAGCGGGAATTAGAGCTCAGCGTCGATTCGACGTGAAATGTCGTCGTGAAATTAATTACACGAGTGTGGATCATGCTACGGGTCTACAATTTTCTAAGGATAATATATGAATCAATACCTTAATCGTGTCCAATAGTGAGTGTTATCAGCCACAACTAGAGCGAATTGAAAAATTCAATTTTTATCATTTCACGTCATCATCATTTCACGTCACAGTGTCAGGGAACAACTTGACATTTCACGTCAGACTGCTGCTTGCAATAGTCTGACGTGAAATGTCAAGTTGTTCCCTGACACTGTGACGTGAAATGATGATGACGTGAAATGATAAAAATTGAATTTTTCAATTCGCTCTAGTTGTGGCGGATAACACTCAGTATTGGACACGATTAAGGTATTGATTCATATATTATCCTTGGAAAATTGTAGACCCGTAGCATGATCCACACTCGTGTAATTAATTTCACGACGTCATTTCACGTCATCATTTCACGTCGAATCGACGCTGAGCTCTAATTCCGGCCTAATAAGAGGTATTCTCTAAGTGTAGGTCCAGGAAAAATAAATGAAATAAAAAGGATGTATAGGTAGGTATAATACCTATTATCAAATCTACCGTATTTACTCGAAATACCCTCCCTCAAGATGACCACTATGGATTAATAGACCCCCTCTCGAAGTACCCTCCCAAATTGAGTGTAAAGAGAACGTAAATGACAAAAGCTGCGGTTTGTTATCCAGGCAATGCAAAACACACATTTAAAACAATGACAATTACGTTAGAACAGGGTTTGTATAACATCATCTATTTACAATCAATAGAATCTTATATATGGTGGTTATTGTTAGTGATGGAAAAGCGCCAGAAAAAATGGCGCCAAGCGCCAATGGCGCCATGGCGCCATTCGGAAACTGGGCGCCACGGGAAAAGGGCGCCAAGCGCGCCATGGCGCCTTTCAGAAAATGGGCGCCAATGGCGCCACAGAAAGAGGGCGCCAAGCGCCAAGCTGCCTTTGTCTTAAATATTACTTCAGCACCGTACTGCACACATTTCACGTGTTCTTTCACTTAAAATGCCCTGTAAAGTGTCAAATGTCATGCAAGGTGTGAATAGTCATGTAAAATGGTAAACAACATATACTTCCCTTTTCCCATTGATGTTTTCTTGAAATGATGCGTCTGATGGATCTGTTGGGCTCAAGATTTTAGTCCAATCGTACCATTCCATCCATTTTTTGGCGAATTTCTATTATCCGTACACACGCTTCTTCATTTTTTATTATATTTTATCTTCTCCTCACGCCGCATTCTCCTTGAAATGTTGCTGGCGCCATTTTGGCGCCCTTTCTGGGCAGGGCGCCACGGAGAGAGGGCGCCAAGCGCCAAGGGCGCCATGGCGCCTGTCAGAAAGTGCTGCGAGTCCATAAATTTCTGGCGAAATAATCCCCACTCGAAGTACAGCCCCCCCTCAAAATTTCCACTCTGAAAAAAGAAATCACCCGGGGGGTAATTCGAGGAAATATGGTAATGTGGTAATATAAAATACGTGTAAATACAGGGAACTATTGTTAGTGCATTCTTGTGACGCCCTCATATCCCCGACTCCCATCATCGACAGAACTACAGAGGACGCACAAACGGGGCAAGCCTGATACGCACATTTGCCCGTTTTTTTCACTTGACACTTTTTCAAGTGATTTTCAGATATGAGTAAAGTGAAAAAAAAGTTGCGCAATGACATTAGTGAACTTTTTTCACTTCACTCATCTCTGAAAATCACTTGGAAAAGTGTCAAGTGAAAAAACGGGCAAATGTGCGTAACGGGCAGATGTGCGTATAAGTGCACCCCCGCACAAACTCCTGTGTGCAGTAGCACCGGCGCATGTGCCACTGCGGCTCCGCCCACTCGCTTCTGCCTGATTGTATTGAATGCTTCTAATTTCCACAACTTTCATTTCTGTATTTAGCTGAGCGCTGGCTCGGCCGGCACACTGATGCGAGTACGTCACCAAAAAGTATTGTTTGATTTGGTTTCAGTTACTGTCTTGAATACCGTATTTCCTCGAAATACCCCCCCCCCCTCGAAATACCCCCCTCAAAATGGACACTATGAACTTATAACCCCCCCCCCTCGAAATACCCCCCTCAAAATGGACACTATGAACTTATGACCCCCCCCCTCGAAATACCCCCCTCAAATTTAGTGTATAGAGAACGTAAATGACAAAGGCTGCGGTTTGTCATCTGGGTAATGCAAAGCACCCGTTAGCATTCGAAACATAGCCCGTGATTTATATTTTCGAAAATCACAATAAATATAAATAACCTGTGATTTATATATATTTATATTTTTTTCAAATTCTGAGTGATATATTTATATATATTTTTTAAATAAATAAAAAATCACTGAGAAAATCACTCATACTAGATACATTGTGGTTCAATGATTGCACTTTATGACTAAAACATGTAATCTGTGCAAGATATTTTTGCGAGTGATTTTCTCCAGAAAACATTTCTGTCCATGTAGAGCATTTTTGAGTTAAAATAATGTGCCTATACTTTCATCATGACTTTTTTGAAAACTGAAATGGCCAAAAATGATGAGATTATCCAGTTTTCCACTACTGAATGTAAAGGTCAGTGGTCACTTTATATGGTCAGTTTTCACAAATGGCATGAATTTTTGTCAGGTGGTGTTGGCAAGTCACTAGTTTGCCCTTGTGTTTACCTAATGTGAAACACAGCAAAAACTGGTTGTGTGAATGCGCGGTGAAGTGTCATGAAGTGTCTTCATGCCAACACTTCCCGACGATTCACTGAGAATGTTGGAGCTTCCACACACATCACAAAAATCTGCATGAAGACACTTCATGCATCTTAATATGGTCCTCCCAGACAAATGTATTTATACATAGGGGAAGCGTGTGGAAGCACTAGCACTGTGAAGTGTCTTCCACATGTTTGGATGCGCATGGAGCGCGTGGTGAAGCTAGGTGAAGCTGGTGGAAGACACTTCACCGAGATTTTCGTGATGTTGGTGGAAGCGGGTGAAATCGTGTGGAAGCGTGTGCAATGTGGAAGCATGCCCGCTTCACGCATATCCAGCCTGCTTCCACACGCTTCACGGATCCATTTTTGCTGTGAAAACTCAAATGATGACAAATGGTGATATTACCATCACTTTGTTTTCATTTTGTGTGTGACAAAGATGTGAACTGTTTTAGTAATTTTTTATTTATGTCATCCTATGAACTTTATGCTCTATTTAAAGGTTGGACATACAGCATGCAAAAAAGGCAAGAAAAATTTTTTCAATACATTTTTTAGTATTGATTGTGCAATTTTTTACCCAAACCGTAGCACCTGATACACAAAACCTGAGTGACAGCATGGAAATCACTTTTTGCTACGAAAATGACCAACAGTAAATTTTATTGTAATATTTTTGAAAGCCTGAAATCAGTGCTGGCTGACAAAGTTTACTTGATGTCTGGACTGAGAGAACAAATTCTGGAGTGGATGGAGTGTATGGACTCCTGAAAGCAGTGTGCCTGGTTTCAGTTTTGCTGTTTGAAAAAAAAAAATTAAAAGCATATTAAATTCAACTGGATGAAATATTTTAGTTGCATTGACTAAAATCTGCTCAGCATACCTGGCACTGCTGCAAGTGTTGAGCACCAATTCAGTCAAACGTCCATTGCGACAACCAGGTGCTTAAGGTTGAGTGCAAATGTTTGCAGCGCAATATGTTTTTTAAGTTGTCATTGAGGATGTAGGTTGAATTTTTCTCTTCTGATATTTCCTTGATGTTTTCACTTATTGTATAAATATTGTGGAATGATAATAAATGACTGTAGGATATTAAAGTACACTTTTTGCTTGCAAATAGTAAACAAAGCCCAGAATATTGCTTGAAGACAAAATAAATGGCAAGTGATTTTTTGTAATTTTTTTCAAGCTTAGAGTTATTTTTTCAGTAATTTAATTATATTTTCTGGCAACCTAGAGTGATTTATATATATTTATATTTTTCCTAAATTTGGAGTGATATAAATATTTATATATATTTTCCAAAAAATCGGTAATTTTTTTGAATGCTAACACCCGTTAAAAACAATGACTCTGTTATGTGAGAACAGTAATTATACGTCTACACACTTATACAAGTCTTTAGAGTCTTATAAATGGCGATTTTTGTTGCATTTTCGACGTCTGCGTACGTTTCAGACGACAATTTATTACTTGGTTTTCAAAACATTTCTGGCGAAATAATAAACCCCCCTCGAAATACCCCCCCCTCGTTTAACCCCCCTCAAAGTTCTCACTCTGAAAAACCCCCCGGGGGTATTTCGAGGAAATACGGATAAATACATCTGTGAGCATGCACACAAGTAATTAGGTGTTTAAATCGATGCCAAAAAGCCACCAATGGAAATTCACGCGCTCTGCATCGTTCGTGCCAGTGTGTGTGCTAGTGGCGCACCGAGAATATAACGGGACATATGTGACACATGGCTCCGCCCCCTCGCAGTACGCTGAGGTGTACTGCTGGTCGAAGGACACCTACTTTGTTCCCTGGCTGGAAGACGTCCCCGTGATTGTGGAAACGAGGGAGGAGTCCGAGATCACCTATTACCAATGGGTGCCATTTTTCCTGCTCGCACAGGCGGCCGCATTTCAGTTGCCCTACTTGTATTGGAGCAATATCGCCAGCTATTCTGGTTGGCGAGGCACTGTTTTTTTAATGGAGGGGGGTGATATGATGGCCCTACACACACTAGTTTTCACCGTGACCTGTGTGAAAACTAAAATGGCCACATGGCGACAATCAGCCTACTCTTATCGTATGCTATATGTGTTTTAGTTTACAAATTTTTAAACTTTAACCTTCATTTATTTAAATTCAAATTTAATTTATATTAAATCATTCAACCGTGTTCATTAATTTGCATTTGAAAAAATTTCAGTTTTCACACGAAGTCACAGTGAAAACTAGTGTGTGTAGGCACGATAGATAACCAAAGATAAATTGTGATTTTTCAACTTCATTGTGATCACCGTTCTAAAAACGTGTGATTTTCAAAAGATATAATTATACTAATCAATAAAAATCTCTCAAAAAGAAAATAGAATTAAATCTGCAGTATTTCGTCGAAATACCCCCGGCGTGTTCATTATATGCCAACAAATTTTGACAGGGGTTAATTCAAGGGAGGAATTGAGTTTGTTTCAATAATAGTAACGTGCTGCACTTGGCAAATAGATTAGCCCTAATCAATAGGTAATGTTGTACGGGTGTGATTGGACTAGCGTTGAGGCGGGCTCACAGGGAATAGTACCTTACTGACAACTCGCTGCCAGCTAGGAGACAACAAGCTGACAAGCAGTTGTTTACACTTGGCATCCAGTTGTCAGCGTGCGGCAGCGAGCTGGCAGCTAGCTGTAAAAGGCTGTAGTGTAGTTGGTAGCGAGCTGTCAGCTTGCTGAAAGCACATATTCTATAAACACATTACAGCATTAAAAGAACATGTCAGCAAGCTGGCAGTGAAGTGCAAAAAAGTTCAAAGCGAGCTAGGCCTGATTTTTGCTGCTTGGCAAGCGAACTGTCAGCGAGTTGTCAGCGAGGTACTTTTCCCTGTGGGCTGGCGCAGGCATCCGCGTGCACCAGCTGGTGCGCGAGGCCACGTCCGAGGACACGGTCAACCCGCAGGAGCGCAGACGCACCGTCGCCGTGATCACCAAGCACATCGAGAACGCGCTCAGGTTCCACAGGAGGATCAACCAGAAGAAGTTGCTGCCGCACTCCTTCCTGAGGTTCCTCAATTTGCCCTATAGTAGGTCGGTTGTTTTACCACGTTTTCTACTTTTTACTTTCTACACGTTGGAAGAGCCTGTGTGTTGAACCCCCGCAACCCCCCGAACCCTCCGCAACCCCCCACCCAAATTGTTTTCAGTTATCTGTCCATATAATGGGGTGATTTGCTATCTAATCAACCCTGGCTGTGAGGGTAAAAAACTGGGATAGTTATCCCTGAATTTTATACTTGATGCATAGTTTGCATAAAAAAATACTTCTAAACACCTTCCCGATCAAGTCCGGCCCCCCATTTTTTATTTTACTTCTGACGTCCTATCTCCTGTTCTAGGACGCGCCAGAAGCTGAAACTTGGGGTAGATATTGGCGCAACCCCCCTCTATTTCGCATGAATTGAAGGGGTCGCGGCGACCCCCTACAGGGTGGGTCGCCGAGTGCAAAAAAAATTTGCAGCTTTTTTAGTGTACCACACAGGTCCGGCCCCCACTGATTTCTTTCACTGCAGGTGCCGTACCTCCACCTGTGGGAGGGGTATAACTCTAAAATTTTGGGGATGTGTCGCCAACACCCCTCCCCTACTATACACTGGCCAGGTGGTTTTTGGCAACTCACCACAGCGTGGGGTGCAAAGTTTAAAATTTATTAAAATGTTTGCTGGGGGTGAATTTCAAATTGTGAATTTTGCCTATTTTTGTTCCTGCAATGATGTCATTTTTACAATTTGAAATTCACCCCCAGCAAATTTTCTTATCAAGGCATTTTTGAGGTAAGGTTTTTTACACAACTTGAGACCTTTAACCCTCCCCTATAAATTATTGTAAACCAGCTGTTCAAGTGTCTAATAAAAAAGTTGTAAAAATTGATTTTTTTGTCACCCACTTGGGGGAAGGGGTTCATGTGGTGGCCAGTTTTAGGTTGGATAAGATATTTTTAGAGGATATTTCATGCTTATTTCACATTGTCAACCACATTAGTGTTAAAACAACACAAAAGTGTCCATTTTTTTAAATTCAATTGGATGCTGGACTTGTGTGGGACAGTAACATTTTAATCAATTTTAAACTTTGCACCCCACGCTGTGGTGAGTTGCCAAAAACCACCTGGCCAGTGTATAGTAGGGGAGGGGTGTTGGCGACACATCCCCAAAATTTTAGAGTTATACCCCTCCCACAGGTGGAGGTACGGCACCCGCAGTGAAAGAAATCAGTGGGGGCCGGACCTGTGCAGGACAGTGAAAACGCTGCAAATTTTTTTCACATATATGGCGACCCCCTCTATAGTGAGTCGCCGCTGCCCCATTTATTCATGTGGGGTAGTGGGGGGTTGCGCCTATATACCACCCAAGTTTTAGTTTTCCACCCCTCCCGCAACCGGAGATATGGCCTGCGAAGTGAAAAAAAAATAGGCGGCCGGACTTGATCGGGAAGGTGTTTAGGTAACGATGGCAAAAAAAGATTCGAAAATTCGAAAATTACCCCAAAAAATTCGAAAATTGCCCAAAAAGATTCGAAAATTCGAAAATTAAATTCGAAATTCGAAAATTCATTTGAGGAAAAATTCGAAAATTCATTTTGGAAAAAACACTTAAAAATTGAAATACTTTCTTTCGGAGGGTTTGCCATCGTTACTTCTAGATGAATTCTCGATTTTGACGGAAATGCCGTTGAAATGCAGCAACGTTCAAATTTCCCGTGGCCTCAGATTTTCCGACTGAAAATACCCAACTAAAATTCCCACTTTCCAGGGCCTACGTCTCATTCATGTACATTTTGGGCAAGTTTTTTTACGTGGGCAATTCGTTCGCGCAATTTCTGCTTCTGAACTTCTTCATGCTGCATAGCAAAGTTAGCTGGCACGGGTTCGAAGCTTTCCAGCAGATAATCAATGGTACTAGTTGGGAGGAAACTAGTCACTTTCCTAGAGTCACCATGTGTGACATAAGGGTCAGTTTTTTCATATTTTTTGTCGATTTTTTTTGGATATATTTACATGGCTACACTGGTATTTTATGTCAGATATTTTTGGTAAATATCAGATTCTTACTGAGGAGTTTGAGAGGGTTATTCATATTCGAGAGTGGGGTATCTCATATATAACTGGCAGAACACCGTACAGGGAAATATCTACAATTTTCATCTGAATAATAAAATACCCTATTAAACTGGTGGACAATTTAAATGGAAAATTGACTACATAAATTTCCGAAATATTCTCATGTGCAAATGATCAGCCCAATCTAGCTAAAATTTTGTGTGAATGTGGGGCCAACATTTCTTTACATTGTCCCCAAATGGCACCCCCCAGCACCCCCCTGGTTAGCCATGACAGCCTTCTATATATTTTTCCGATTTTTTTTCTGGCCAATATAATTGGAAAATTTTGGAATCCCACACAGAATATTGTTGCGGGAAAGCGCGCTGCCATTTTGGCATGCTGCCAACACAAGCATTGGATACACTTGTGCTGGCAGTTTTTTGATGGAAACAAAATCACTAATGGCTCGCTCAGAGCTGCACATAGGTTGCAGGGTGATTTTTACCCGCTGCTGTCCCCACACTGCTGCTGCCTCACAAAAATCCATCCTAAATTGCAGATATCAGCCACTTCATGACATTCAAACATATTAAGAACTTTATAAGTGCAAACATTTTGATTGTGATTGCAAAAACCACAAATTTACACTTTCTGGGAATGACCTCTTCATCTGTCTGGCCCATTTACACAAAATACAGGACACATTTCCAGTTGTCCCCTGGTATATGTTTAACAGATAATTGTTGCCTGAATTCAATGGGCACTTGCATTTAATGATTTGCATGCAGATGCTGCAGAGGCCAGTCACGCTTTTACGGAAATGCTGTCTTTGAACAGTGGTATTTCCACTGATCGCCATAAATGCAATCTTCGTGCAACAATGTGGTGCAGGACCAGCCACATGTTGCTCATGACACTTAGGAAGCCAGTCCTGGCCACCATGTGCTGTATCATAAGCCTGGGGCTGTGTAAGACACATTAGTTCCAATATATGTTATGTTCAAAAAAATATTTCAGGTTTGATCTTCAGCAAAATCTTGGTGTAGGGATTGCGTCGGTTGTGAGGGGATGGAATAGTTGCAGGAAGTTACCATCTCATATGTCCCAAAAAATCAGTGGCCTTAACCATCCCCAACCCATTTTATAAATAAATCAAATTCTGGCCTGAACAAAAATTTGTATGGATTTTCCATTTATATTGACCAGAAAAAAAGTGGAAAAAAAAATTTTTTCAGCAACAAGGGTGGCCTGAGGGGGTGCCACTTTGGTTACCTATATATAGTATATACTTTGGGGCACCCTCACACTAAGTGACAGCCTGATGGCTTGCTTGTGTGATTTTTAAAATGTTATTTTGTGAATTTTCCATTTATATTGTCCACCAGTTTACCTCGGAATACCCCCATGGGGGTTTAATATTTCGCCAGCAAAATTTGAGGGGGGTTTATTCGAGGGTTTTTGTATTATTTCGTCAGAAATTTTCATAAGGATCATAGTATAATAAAAAGTGGGAAAGTGGGCATTTGCGTACCCAAAACAGGTAATAAATGTGTCCAAACAGGGTACCTATTTTTGGATATAAAAACGTAGATAGCTACACAAACTAGGTAGCCTATGTGTAGCTGCAATGAAAATTAACGGTAATACCTATACATCATGTACATTGTATACATGACATATTTATTACGTACATGACGTACATCATTCCAAAGGGGGGTATTTCGAGGGGGGTTTATTATTTCCCCAGCCCATTCTGAGGGGGGGACGGTTATTCGACGGGGGTTTATTCGAGGGGGGATAATTCGAGGTAATACGGTAGTACTTTTTCACATTGAATTTGCTTTCTCAACGCGCAAAACGACACTCATGTATACCGTATTTACTCGAATAATTTGCCCCTCTTGAATAATCCCCCCCCATTCGCCAAGTGAGGAAAAAATAATCCCCCCTACATATAATCCCCCCTTAGGTAAATGATAAATTTGTTGAGTATATCCTGAACAAAAATAACATTTTATGCTCTTAATAAAGCATATTTCATGATATGAGTTGATATAATAATGCTGGAAAATTTTGACGAAATAATAAACCCCTTGAAAAATCTCCCCCTCAAAAAGTCTGACCAAGAAATAATTCCCCAGGGGATTATTCGAGTAAATACGGTAATATTAATTTTCAGCGTCGAACTATGGGCAATTTGCAACGATTCTCATTCCAATGTGCTTTGGTAATAAATCTACTCAATGAGAAGGTCTATATTGTTTTATACATTTGGTACGTCCTGCTAACGATACTGTCGGCTTTATCTTTGATTTATTGGACAAGTGTCATTTTCCTGCCATTTCTAAGACGCTGGTTTATTGTGCGACACTTGGAACTGGCCGATATGCCATTTGTCTACAAAGGTCAGTTGAGTCAACTGAGTTGACACAACGAAATGCTCAGTGTATTGGCGCTGCACGCACTAATTTACTGCGGATAAACTAAACATTTTGTAGTATTTGATTGAATTACTACAATATTGTAGTAATTCAATCAAATACTACAATTTGGTGAACTCATAAATCAACTTTGAATGGCATTTGAGTTTACTAGAATTTGGGGTTCGTCAACTACAGTTGACGGAGGGTAAAAATAACCCATTCCAGTAAACTCAAATGCGTCCAAAGCTGATTTATGAGTTTACTAATTTTTAAAACTTTATCACTAAACTAATGTGTGCAGCGACATTACCGTATTTCCTCGAAATACCCCCAGGGGATTTATGATTTCGCCAGCAAATTTTGAGGGGGCATGATTTTAATTCGACTGAGGCGTCCTGTACATGAAGACCCGGCGCGCATGTAGGGGGCAACGTGTGCGCCGGGCCTCGATGCGCAGCGGGCGACTACATGCGCGCCGGGCGGCGGCCGGACACGCTCGCCGCAGTGTTGGCGAGGGGGGAGGAGCGAGCGCACTTGACGCGGCGCCAACGTCGTCTGGCGCCGGGATAATTGGCGGATGGACTAGAAATTTCTAAAAATGCAATTATTTAGTAGAAATTTCAAATTATTTCAAAAATTTGTA
Source organism: Sphaerolaimus hirsutus (assembly GCA_964036195.1). NCBI lineage: Eukaryota > Metazoa > Nematoda > Chromadorea > Monhysterida > Sphaerolaimidae > Sphaerolaimus > Sphaerolaimus hirsutus. Next base: position 26,451,087 of record OZ038455.1, read on the forward strand.
AATAGATTTACCTATTTGGAAATAGTGATGTAAAGGCACCGGGGCGCCGGTGCCCCCGTGCTGGGCACCGAAGGGCACCAGCACCGGTGCTGGTGCGGTGCCATTGCAATCTTCAGGGGTGCCATGACGGTGCCGGTGCCATTTTTTTCAGAATAGCACCGGTGCCGGTGCAGTGCCATTTTTTTGCCGGTGCCAAAGGTGCTAGCACCAGGGCCAAAGTAAAAGGCACCGGGAAAGGCACCGGCCAAGGCTTCATGTGCTGTGCAATTTTGTCCATAGTATTGGGCTGTCGGGAAAGTTCGTTCCGTCTTCCCTTGGATGGTCGGGGATTGTGAGTTTTGAGTCGGTTGTTATAAGCTGGAATTACTGCTCAACGTAAAATTCAAAAATAAAAGTTTACCGCGAAATTGATTACATAAAAGTGGATGATAATACATATCTCCTACTTTATGTTTCCAGCCGATTTTACATTGAAATTTCATCGAAAAATCGAAAACCACGGAAACGCTGGATCGTGCACGTTGAGTTTTGAACATTATTGAGAGATAAATCAGCACTGCATCGACTTTTACGTAATCAATTTTGTGGTAAAAATTTATGCTTAGATAAATTCCAGCTTATATACGCCGGCTGAATGCCCACTGATCGTCCAGGACGATCCAATGGGCGACGATCCTGAAACGGCACGAACTTTCCCGACAGACCAATATGTGCTTATTCATATTTCAAAAAACAGCGATATATTTACCCAACCGTTTTTGCCTATTTTGTAAACCTCCCATCAAATAAATATACCTACTGTGAAATCCATTATACCCGATACGTGATCTGATGCGCGAATCTAAAATTTTGTTGAATTTTAAATCATTTTTATATTTTATATTTATCTTACTTTTTTGTTAAAAATTTGTTGTCAGTTTATGACAGAGATATTTACCTAGTTCTATTCTCTGTACAGCAACGACTCCGATCAGTAGACAATAGTGGCTATGGACATTGTAGTAAATTAAATATTTTATCTTTCATTTGTAATCATTGTAATTGCTTCATAAAAGTGATTGCCACATCATTCTGATCATTTTAAGTGCTCAACCATCAAAATCGGTTGAAAATTCATGGAAATATGCACTTCCAACGGTGAGACCACTGAGAAACTGCCCGATATTTACTTCAGAAATTCCAGCCCGGTGCGGTGCCTTTCGGTGCTAGCACCGGCAACCCGCCGGTGCCCTTCGGTGCCGGTGCCATTTTTTCCAAAAGGCACCGGTGCCGGTGCGGTGCCATTTTCTGACCGGTGCCCCAGGGTGCCAGGTGCCCTTTTCATGCGTTGGCAAAGGTGCCGGTGCGGTGCGGTGCCATTTTTCCCGGTGCCTTTAACATCACTATTTGGAAATCGAAATTTCGATTTGCCTGTGCAAATAAATTTTTTTGCAAATGGAAATTCGATTTGAATATTTAACTACCGTATTTCCTCGAAATACCCCCCCAGGGGGTGATTGTTTCAGAGTGAGAATTTTGAGGGGTGGTTAAACGAGGGGGGGTATTTCGAGGGGAGGGCTTATTATTTCGCCAGAAATTTTTTGAACCCACAGTACTAAAATGTTGGTTGTAACGTACGCAGACGTCGAAAAATGCGACAATAAGCACCATGTATAAGGGTCTATACACTTATTTTAGTATGTAGATGGTGTAAACCCTGTTCAGACGTGACACAGTCATCGTTTTTAACATATATTCCGCATTACAAGATCACCAACCGCAGTTTTGGCATGTACATTCTCTGTACATGCAATTTGGGGGGGCGTATTTCGAGGGGGTGGGTAATTATTTCATAGTCGCCATTTCGAGGGGGGGTATTTCGAAGAAATACGGTGGATATATTTTTCTAGATCGAAATTTCTCATGTTCAAATATAGATAATTTTTTTGTAAATTGAAATTTCGAAGTTCGAAACTAGATATTTGAACCTCCAACACTCGCCAACGCGGCAGATGAGCATGTACGACCGTCGCCTGGCGCATGTTGGCCCCCCTACATGAGTGTCGGGTCTACGTGAGCGCCGGGTAGTAATAAATGGGCGCCGGGTATATATGCAGACAGCAGGGTCGTTAATTCGAGGGTAAATTTAGGCTATTTCGAAAAACACGGTATTTGGCAACTTCGCAGAGAGTGAGAGCGAGGTGGAGCGGTTCGTGTTCCACTACCTGCACATCGACGGCGTGTTCGTGCTCAGGATGCTCACCGCGCACGCGGGCATCATGATCGGCACCGAGGTCAGCCCGGGGGGCAGTCCCAAGCCCTGTAAAGTGTAAAGTAAAGTGTCAAATGTAAAGTCAAATGCAAAGTAAAGTGTCAATCAAAACAAAAAAGAAAAGATTTTATTACTGAACTTTGCATGACAATTGACACTTTACTTTGCATTTGACTTTACATTTGACACTTTACTTTACACTTTACAGGGCTTGGGATTGGCACCAGGGGCCACTTCCGCATGTGGACAAGTTACAAGTAAAATGGCAAATGCCAAGTGAAATGGCAAACATTTGCTTTTGTTTGAATTGATGCTCTAGATTTAAATGTTGCTCATGCATCACTCAAAATGTTCAGATAAAAAATTTGTGAAAAAATGATTTGTCCAATAGAACGGCACCTCTAATAGAACGGTAGGTAAAAAAGTTGACGAAAAAAACATAGAACGGCGCTCTCCTATTAGAAGAAATACGGTACTTCTTGAGAAACCAAAAATTGATAATTCCAAAAAGTCGATTTCGGGAAAAATTATATTTTCAGTTCTCTGCCGGTGATGCATGTCTAGTGCGTGCGTTCACTGACAAGCGTAAAGTTTGTGTTGATTTTTATGTGTAAAATTTTTCCGCCTGTGCTCCCAGCGATTTCTTTGCGACTACAGTTATCGACTTGTTGCTGGAGATTGTTGAAAATTGTTCCTGAAAGTTGTCAAAAATATCAAAACATGACAATTTAAAAAAGGGCAAGCGATGTTGAAAAAAGTTCTAAAAAAGTGAAAAACGTGCACTACCTATTCTAGATGCCGTTTCCGTGTTTCACTTTTCGATTTTAGAACATTTCGACGTCTAGAATTTGCCTAGTCGAGAAAATTTCCAGCCCCAGTCACTCAAATTGGGCCGCAGCCAAGAAAAGTCAACGGGCAGAGCTGTTTCAAAAGCTGACTTTCACAGGTAACGGCGTCGCTGTGGCAGAGCTGTTTCGGCCTGTACATCATCAACGACGACGGCACCACCTCCGAGTTCGTGTCCGAGGAGGCCAGACTGGCCAAGCACGCTGCCACCACGCCGAAAAAGGTAGGTCCCGCCACTTTTAAGCACCCAATTAGTAATACCGTATTTCCTCGAATTACCCCCGGGGGGTTTATTTTTTCAGAGTGACAATTTTGAGAGAAAAACGTGAAAAACGCAACAATAACCACCATTTATAAGTTTTTACAGCCTTATATAAGGATGTAGATGGTATAAACGATGTTCTAACGTAACACAGTAAGTGTTTTGAACGTCTGTTGTGCATTTCCCGGACCACAAATTCATAGTGCCCATTTTGAGGGGGGGGGGGGTATTTCGAGGGGGGGTATTTCGAGGGGGGGGGGGTATTTCGAGGAAATACGGTATAACGTATTACCTCCAATTACCCTCCCCCTTGAATGACCCCCCCCTCCCCCTCCGGAATGATGAACATCATGTATGCAATGTACATGGGGTATTTATTACTGCTAATTTGCATCGCAGCTATTTGACACAGACTAATTTGTGTAGCTAAAATTATCTACATTTATATGTCCAAATAAATCCTGTTTGGACACATTTATAAGCTGATTTGGGTACGCAAATGCCTACTATTTACTACGATCTTTACGAAAATTTCTGACGAAATAATACCCCCCCTTGAATAAGCCCCCCTCGAATTACCCCCCCCACTCAAATTTAGCTGGCGAAATAATAAACCACTATGGGGGTTTTCGAGGTAATACGGTAACAAGTGCGGATGGACCGCATCATACGTCAATGTTTGCGTGGCGCACTAAAATTAGCACCAATGCCGGAACCGGTAAAATGTGAAAATTCATTTACGGTAAATGCCATGTAAAATGTTATGCAAAAAGTCGTGTATAATGCCCTGCATGTCAAACTTTTTATACTTTCAACCGGTTGTTTGACATCTTACAGGGCACTGCACAACTTTTGACACTTTGCATGGCATTCTACATTTTAAACGACAACAACATAAAAATTAAAAAAATATAATTAATATAAAAAAACATTTAAATAATTGGCAACCACATAAAAAGTCATACACGCATATTCAGAATATCGACGGCAGAAGATATCAACTAAACATAAATGTGGCTCTGCTCACAAACTAATTAAATACAGCCAAAATTTTGTGAAACTGATTAGGTAATCTGTTTTAACCACACTTCAATTTAAGTGAATAATTATCGATTTCTGTTGACCGTATCGTATCAATTTTGATTGCGTACTCATTCCGGAAAGCTCAGTGTCAAAAGTCGATTTATTTTTATTTACTTCCGAAATGCTTCAGCTAGGACGGCAAACCCTCTAGAAAAAAAGTGAATGTGCAAGTGAAAGAAAAAGTGAAAAGTTATCGTTCGCCATGGTTACCGATGCGGACGAAGCACGACTAGGGTTCAAACGGGATCCCGATCCCGATCCCGGATCCCGTGAAATTCCGGGATTTACCAGTCCCGATCCCGATCCCGAAATCCAAAAATACCAATCCCGATCCCGATCCCGAAAATTTTCAAATCCCGATCCCGATCCCGAGAACCTCCCAAGTCCGGGATCCCGATCCCGGAAAAATTAGTGGAAATTATAAAAAGTGAAATAATGACGTTTTTGCATGCAGAAATGTGCAGGCAAACCCCCAGCGTCAATTTTATGTCACTTTTCTGGCATCCAACAGTGTTTTGAGACCTTTATGAACAACTGTGAATGCCAGAAAAATGGCCAAAATCTCTATCCCTAGAACCCAATCCCGATCCCGGAAAAATGCCAATCCCAATCCCGATCCCGATCCCGTGATCCCAATCCCGGCCAATCCCGATCCCGATCCCGATCCCGAAACCCCAATCCCGATCCCGATCCCGAAATCTCAAAAAGTGAATCCCGATCCCGATCCCGAAAAGTCAATCCCGTTTGAACCCTAAGCACGACACAACCAAAGTTGTTAAAATGTACATACATTTACTTAAAAAATACGCCTGCGCGTGTATGCGGTAAATACGTTTACATATACTTTAAAAAAGTAATGTACTCACTTTTACACTTACGTTTTAAAAGTACACGCGAACAGAGAAAATGTATTTTTGTTGCTAAAATTACAATTTTCTGTTGCTAAACAAGAAAATTTTGAAAATATCATATCATTTTTATACTAAGGCCCCTTTTACACCTTTTTCTGTCACGAATCCGACAACATAAAAAAGTTCAATAATTCAAGTAAAAAGTTCCATATTCATAAGATAAAACAGCCAAGTATACATACCACCTAGGCGTATATGCACGCCAAATTGCAGATAAATCGTGCTTGTCGTTCAAGAGTTATAGACGTTTGAATTTTTTATGGCAAACAATGGCAAAAAAATTTCCAAACGTCTATAACTCGAATGTCAAACGTCTATAACTTGAATTATTGAACTTTTTCATGTTGTCGGAGTCGTCACAGAAAAAAGGTGTAACAGGGGTCTAAATAATCACTAAAAACGAATCTATTGTGTCTTCCAGTGTAAAACTCACTCTCACATCTAAAAAGTACTAGCTTTTACATTTTCCAGGGGAAAAGTACTCGCTTTTACATTTTCCTGCGAAAAAAAGTATTTTACTCACATTTACGCATGCGTAAGAGTAAAAACAGCATTTTACATTTTCTTTACTTTGTCATAAGTAAAAAATAAATACTTACATTTACATATACTTTTTAAAAAAGTTGAGTAATTCTCACAACTCTAACCACGTGCACACCCATGCGGGCGCAGTTCCACGACATGGCGCGCAAGGCGATGTTCCTGCACGGGCCGGCCATGGGCGGCCTGACGCAGCGCAGACTGCTCGCCGCGCTCGCGGTCAGACGCGCCGCACAGGGTGAGTCGCTTTCGCGTCCGGGGGCAGTCCCGCGCCCGGCACTGCACCATTCCGCATGTAAACCCATCCCGCATGTTGACCCGGAACGCAATTAATTATACCCGGCATACTGAAAATGGGCTATAAAACACCTGACCTAGTGATTTTGAAGGTGAAAAGCTATAAGAAGAATGAAAATAAGATGTGTTTGGGTGAAAATTAGAGTAAAATTGCTCAAACGCGCTCCAGATAGCTAGGAATTTGCGGGGGGGGGGGTGTTCAGGGGAAAGTAGTCAAAAAAATTTGCGCCAGGGATATAAGGATAGCTGGGCGGTTTGGGGTGAGATTACCTGCCCCCCTTTCTTAACCCTGCGGGTATAATGTGCCTATAATTGGTCTAGATGCGAGCTGGGTTTAGATGCGGAATAGGCTTGACCCCCCCGCGTCCTGGCAATTGCCCGTTGAGAGTCTATGTCATGCAAAGCGGCTCGAGTTGCAGTTTGGCACGCCATTTTACATGACTTTTGACATTTTGCAGGGCATTTGACATTTTACAGGTCTGGGATTGGCACCCGGGGATAATTACGCAAGAAACCAAGTGAAATGAGAAGTGAAATAGCAGTGAAAAACAAAAAAAAACGTGATGAACCCTAACTTGTAATTTTGGTAATGGTGATTCAGTGGGAAACGCGCCCATCTTTGCTCGTATCGGAACTTTGGAATTGAAAATGTTGCGAAAATTAATTCAAAAACTATTTCACTTCACTCTTCACGTCACTTCTCACTACCCACTTCACTTCTCAATTTGCAAAACTGGCACCAGATGTCTAGTGGGAGTAGTTTTCGAAGCGAACTGAGAACTTATGTCTCATCGCAGAGGGCATCAAGACGGGCAAGGCGGAGCGCGTCATGACCGGCAACATCATGGTCGACTATGGCAGCTTCAGTCCCGAGTGCGACTTGGGCATGGGCTAGCCCGAGCGCTCACGTTCATACACCTACCGTAGTCCCTCCAAATACCTACCGTAGTCCCTCCAAATACCCCCAGGGGGTTTATTTTTCGTAGTGGAAATTTTGAGGGGTTTATAATTTCGTCAGAATTTTTTCAGGTTCCAGTACTTATTTGTTGTTTGTGACGTACGCAGACGTACAGAAATGCAGCGATAACAACCATGTATTTACAACAATCTATAGACTTATACGAGTATTTAGATGGTATAAAACGTGTTCTCACGTGACACAGTCATTGTTTTCAACGTGTGTTCTGTTTTTGGCAATTACACTTGAGGCGTCTAATTCTAAAAGTCGACAAGTCCACAAAATGCGATTTTGAGTAAATCGCATTACAAGTATCATTTCCATTTCCAGGTCCAAGGTGCGTGTCCAATGGGGCTCTCTCATGCTCAACATTTAGTTTCAAATGTTAACAATAAAGTGTCAAATTTTCAGCCCCTGCTCTCAACGTAAAATGGAAAAATTGGTTGTCTATAAAATTCTACTCGGACCGAACAAAACTGTTTTAGGGAAGGAAATGGACTTGTCGACTTCTTGCACTCGAGAACATTTTTGTTCCCGTCCAATTTGCGCCTGCCTTATGGGAAATTTATGGACTTGTCGACTTTTAGAAATCGGTGTCCATCAGGGGTCTCCAGGATTTTGGCCCTCGCGGGGGCTGGATAGATAGTAAATCGCTCCTCCGGAGGGATAGATAGCTGAAAAATTTTTCTGGGGGGGGCTGGAGGGGGCTTGGGGGGGGGGGCTGGCGGGGGCACAATATATAGGCTTTTTCAAGGTTAAGAAGGCAGAAAGGGCAAAAAATCGCTAAGAATCAGTTAAAAGTAGCCAAAAGTAGGTATAAAATGGCTAAAAATAGGTATATAACCATGTATATAGCCGGAAAGCACGATTTTGAAGGTGAAAAACTATAAAAAGGTGCGAAAATTGGTGATTTTGAGCGAAAATTGGGGCAAAATTTCTCAAAAACCACTCCAGATAGATAGATAGCTGAGCGATTTGGGGGGGTCTTTGGGGTAGTAGCCAAAAATTTTGCCTCGGGATAGATAGATAGCTGAGCGGCCTCCGGGATAGATAGATAGCTGGCCGATTTGGGGGGGGGGCAGCCCCCCCCCAGCCCCCCCCCCTAGGAGACCACTGGTGTCCATGATGGACTTATCACATTTCTTGCGTTTTTTCCCATAAAAAACGGCGGCGGAAGGTGGACTTGTCGACTTTTAGCCAAAACTAAGTGGACTTGTCAACTTCTTGCCCAAAATGTCAAATTTGGCACTTTGCCATATGGGCATATGAGGTCAAAAAATTTATGGAAAATGATGAAAAATGTGCGGAAGTAGCCCCAGATGACATTTCCGGGCCTAGCTCGAAATTTTCATTTTTTGGACTTGTCGACTTTTAGAATTGGACGCCTCACTTCTATTACACACGTACAATTCTATTTACACCGATTTCGAGAGGGGGTATTGTGAGAAGCAATTATGAATTCATAGTGGCCATTTTGAGGGGGTATTTCCAGAGGGGATTCTAGATTCACAGTGGCCATTTTGAGGGGGGTGTATTTCGAGGAAATACGGTATTTTCCGTTTTACCCTTCGATGAATAAACATTCCGTTGTATGAATTTTATGGCATGCCATAGATTCTATGTTGCAGCTACACATTTGCTTGTCTTCACAAAGGAACAGTATTTGGAACAGTATTTATACGTGCGATCGAATTTTGATCTCAAATAAACGAAATTAGGACGTGTTTGACGATGCGTGCATTTTAATATTTTATGATAATAAATTCCAGATGAACTATTTTTCAGAGATCAATCTAAATTTGTCACAATTATCGATAGGTATAATATACTGTGGAGCCTCGATGGGTCAGGCCTCCTACACATAAATGCCTGGTACGCACAAACGTCCGGTACGCACAAAATTGTGCCCGCCACGCACATCTGCCCGGTACCTACATGGCTGATGATCTTTGCGTACCGGACAGATGGTCACTAATGTTATTGCACAGCTTTTTTCACTTCACTGATATCTGAAAATCACTTGAAAAAGTGTAAAGTGAAAAAAACGGTCAAAAATAGCCATTATTCACCGTTTTTTCACTTGACACTTTTTCAAGTGATGTTCAAATATGTGTGAAGTGACAAAAAGTTAACTAATGTCATTGCGCAACTTTTTTTCACTTCACTCACAAGTGTGATGCGAAAAACACGGTCAAAATGTAATGTAATGTCATTTCGTACCGGGCAGATGTGCGTGGCGGGCACAATTTTGTGCGTACCGGGCATTTGTGCGTACCGGGCATTTGTGCGTACCAGGCATTTGTGCGTACAAGTGCACCGCCGCCTCGATCAGGATCAGAGAAGATAATGACTCACGCGTGTTGGGGCCATCCTTGTGGCAATTCGAACACTACAATTGAAAATCCTACATATCGAAAATGCGCTGTGAATTTATAAAAACCACGCGAAAATAAATTATAACATTTCGATAAATTCCAACCCCAAATAAGCGTCATTTTCAAACACGAAAATAATCATTCAAGTAATTGTCGCAACGACAAAGTGAACATAAATATCAACGCGATATACAGAAAGATACTAGGCTCCGGGCAAGAGATCGCAGCTAAACGGAACTTACAGCCTCATGCATAGGGTGTCAAAAAATTTTTTGGCGGAAAACGGAAAGGTAAAAAATTTTCACTTCACGGAAAACGGAAAGGTAAAACAAAATTTCTGCCGGAAAACGGAAAGGTAAAAAAAAATTCACTCAGCGGAAAACGGAAAGGTAAAAAAAATTATCAGCCGGAAAACGGAAAAATGAAATGCCGGAAAACGGAAAGCGAAATTTTCACGGAAACGGAAGAAATACAGTGAAATTTGCACGGAAATGGACAAATTTGCAGAAGGAAAACCTGCATGCAGGTTTACCTGTTTGGCTTTGATTGTGGTAGCTGTACATTCTGCAACTATGGATCATGCCAGTAACTTCACTTGTAGTTCAAGCTTAACTGAACCAACACAAAATCATCAAAAGATAGCAAAAGTAGACTACAACAACAATAAGAATTTAGCAAAATTGAACTTTGATGTAACTGAACAGTAAAAAGTATACTCAGCGGACTGCAAAGTATGTGTCCAAAATTAATGGTGTCTTTTACAGATTTGGATAGAGATAAAAATTATGAATGACACAAGAACCTGGGGCAGTCCCAAGCCCTGTAAAGTGTAAAGTAAAGTGTCAAATGTAAAGTCAAATAAATGCAAAGTAAAGTGTCAATCAAAACAAAAAAGAAAAGATTTTATTACTGAACTTTGCATGACAATTGACAGTTTACTTTGCATTTGACTTTACATTTGACACTTTACTTTGCATTTGACTTTACATTTGACACTTTACTTTACACTTTACATGGCTTGGGACTGGCACCAGGTAGTGAAAAAAATAAATATGGATTGAAAAAATAGAAAAATGCCAGAAAACTGAAAATCAAGCCAGGAAAAATGGAAAAAAGGCCTGGAAAAATGGAAACAGAAAGGTAAAAAAATTTCAGCCAGAAAACGGAAAAATGGGCCGGAAAAACGGTAAGGTAAAAAATTTCCAGCCGCCGGAAAACGGAAAGGTAATATTTTTTCGGCTGCCGGAAAACGGAAAGGTAAAAAATTTTCAGCTGCCAGAAAACGGAAAGGTAAAAAATTTTCCTGTGGAAAAGCGGAAACGGAAATTTGACACCCTACTCATGCAGCCAAAGGCTGGAGCGCGCTGGCCTCAGCTGATCTGCGCAAAGGAACACAAATAAGTGTTTTATCACCTTAAAAGTGTGAGCGCCGTGCCAAAGGCCAAGCGGCCATTGGATATGCATAAACACCGAGCCCTTGACCGAGTGAGGGCCCGTGTTCATGTAATCCCGGTGGTCATGTAGCGTTACCCGGTGCCCAGGGATTTTTTAACGGGGGGGGGGCATTTGTAGGCGCCGCGCCATGGCGGGATTGGGATTTGCTAGTTTATGGGATTGCAAGTTTACTATATAATAACTGTTTTCAAGGACGTAGCCAGGGGGGGGGGCGGGGGGATGCCCCCCCCTCCCGGGTCGGACAAAGAAATATGCCAGAAATGGCACTTCCGTAAAGCGATTTTGTTGGTAGCTTGGCAAAATTTTGCGCGCATGCGCGCATTTCGTCGCGCTACAGTATATTTCATTGGTACCTATTGTTTGGGACCAGAAAGCACCCAAAATCTGTCCCGGTCGCTGTATATGTATGTAAAATACATACAGGTACAACGGTATTTGACGCCATTGCCAACGCCAATGGCGTCATGGCGCGACGCCTACGAATGGCGCTGGCGCCATTCCTTTACCACAGGGGTCAAATTTTAGGGGGGGGGGCGCCGCCCCCCCCCGTTCGCCGGGCTCCGTATACAATCCGCCCCCCAGGGTTCAAACGGGATTGACTTTTCGGGATCGGGATCGGGATTGTTTTTTTTGAGATTTCGGGATCGGGATCGGGATTGGCCGGGATTGGAGTCACGGGATCGGGATTGGCATTTTTTCGGGATCGGGATTATTGTCTTGGGATAGAGATTTTGGCCAATGTTTTGGCATCCACAGTTGTTCATAAAGGTCTAAAAACACTGTTAGATGCCAGAAACGTGGCATGAAATGAACGCTGGGGGTTTGCGTTCACATTTTGACATGCAAAAACGTCGTTTTTTCACTTTTGATAATTTCCACTAATTTTTCCGGGATCGGGATCCCGGACTTTGGAGTTTTTCGGGATCGGGTTTTGAAAAGTTTCGGGATCGGGACTGCTAAATCCCGGAATTTCACGGGATCCGGGATCGGGATCCCGTTTGAACCCTACCCCCCTCCCCCGCTCAAAAATCCTGGCTACGTCCCTGACTGTTTTTGCAAGTGTCCTAAAAAATATCGATACAAAAGCGACATTCCGGGGGGGGGAGGGTTTGTTGTCCGGCCGGTAAGGAATGGGTGGCCGCCCCCGCCCCCTATTCTACTCCTGCCGTTGGCATTCCAAAAATGGATGTTTTTCAGGAAAAATAATCTCAAAGATCTTATAAAAATCGGACAAAAACCCCAACCTTTTCCCGCACGATTTTCACCAGTTCATCACACATTTCCTCGGTTTTCACCTTCACCAAAAGCGTGGCAATTTCAGGTTTTTCGGTCAATTTTTTCGTGGTTGTCTCGGTTTGGCATTGCGCCAGTGGGGGGTTGGGCACGCAAAAAAGTTGCGCGTTATTCGTTCCCGATTTGCTAATGCGGACTGACGGGGATAGACGGATGTTGAGAAGGACCGTGCCTGAAAAATTAGGGGAAGACTTTTTGTGATGATCAAACGTTACAGCAGAACACAGCAGAACCTAATCTTCAGCTAATCTAACCTAATCAAATTTTCAGCCATTGTTGTGCGATACATATGAAATATTTTTCACGTGTGAAGCCTCAATCGATTATGACTTGATCAGCCCCACTGCTTAAGACAAACATAAAATTATATATTTTGCGTGTTCATGCGCTCTAGATCACACTTTTTTTTGTTGTCGGAGGTAGTCGCTGATTTGTTGTCGCCAGCCCCTTTAACGAGGCCGCCGACAACGCCCCTTGAACAAATACAGCGACAGCCTCCGACAAAAAAAAGTGATCTAGTGTGCATGACCAGGGTTGGTTTTATAAAAATTCATTTTAGTAAAATTGTATAAAAATTGTATAAAAATTTTATTTTATTTTTATTTTATTCTTGTTTCATTTTATTTTATTTTATTTTATTCCCAAAAGTCATTAATAAAATAAAATGACACATTTTACAAAAAATTTACAAAAATTTTACAAAAATTTTACAAAAAATCAGAAACATGCATGCAAGGCCAGAAAAATGTTATAATTAGACCTATACATGAAAAACCTGTGACAAATTTTTCCCTTTCTTTTCAAAAGTTGCAAGCAGTATGTATTGTTAGCTAGCTGCAGGTGTAAAGTTACAATTATTGATAAGAATGGTTTGCATTTTCAGTAGAAGGACTACTGGAGTGTGCTTGGCACATTTGTAAAATGTCATGCAAAGTGTCAATTGTCATGACAAATGTAAAGTAAAGTATCAATTGTCATGCAAAATGTCAAGTGTCATGTAAAATTTCAAGCACAGTGGCAATTGTCATGACAAATGTCATGCAAAGTGTAAATTGTGTATCAAAATCTTGTGTTTTTGTATCCATAGTATGTTTTATATCCAAATCTTATGTTTTTGTATCCAAATGTTCACATAAGATTTGGAGTCAACAACAACATAATTTGGATACAAAAAATAAGATTTTGAAATAAAACATGAGATTTGAACACAATTTGCTTGACAATTGATACTTTAATTTTTACATGTCATGACAATTTACACTTTACTTTACATTTGTCATGACAATTGACACTTTGCATGACATTTTACATGACATTTGACACTTTACAATGCTTGGGACTGCCCCCAGATCCATAAAAAAACAGGTAGAGACTCAAGCAATGAGACAAAATTTTACAAAAAATATGAATTTTTATACAATTTTACAAAAATACGAATTTTTATACAATTTTACAAAAATTCGAATTTTTATACAATTTTTATTTTTATTCTTAAATTTTCCATTTTATTTTATTTTATTTTATTCTTGAATATTCCATTTTATTTTTATTTTATTTTTATTTTTTCTGAGATTTTGCCAACCCTGTGCATGACACACAATGTATATAATTTGATGTTTGTCTTAGGCAGTGGGGCTGATCAAGTTATGATCGATTGAGGCTTCACACATGTAAAATATTTCATATATGCATCCAACAAAAATTGCTGAAAAATTGCATTTTAGAATTGAAAAAAACAGTTTCACAGTGTGAAAGGCGCCTCCTGGGTACATACAATACAAAAACGAACAAAACACTGAAATGACAAATCCGGAATACAATGCTGCTTCAAACCGGCGATGTTGTGTTTTTTTAGCTTGCGCTATTACGCTGACCAGTGGCGTAGCCAGGGGGGCGGGGGGGGGGGCGGCCGCCCCCCCCTTCCCGGGCCGGACATAAAAATTGCCGAGAATGTCACTTTTCTATACCGATTTTGTAGGTTGTTTTCAAAAAATTTGCGCACAGGCGCGCATTTCGCCCTTCACAATCTTTTTTTTTGTGATGTATGTCGCATTAGTAAAAATACCGCTTCAAATTACTAAATGCGGTACAAATTTTCATACATTTAGGTATAAAAATTTTCTTATATTGTAGCCATTGGCGCCAACGCCAACGCCAATAACGCCATGGCGCCAGCGCCATAACTCCATTCCGCAATTACAGGGGCCAAATTTTAGGGGGGGGGGCGCCGCCCCCCCCGTTCGCCGGCCTCTGTATAAAATCCGTCCCACCCCCCGCTCAAAAATCCTGGCTACGCCACTGACGAAGTTTTTAAATAGCCATACCCAAAGTGTTATCAGCGCGTATCAACAGCTGCGTTTTCGACCCATCCCCATCGACCGGCTTCAAATACAATATACCGACGCCCTTGTCCTTGTACTTTTTGTCCTCGTCCAGATAATACAGCTTGCACCTGGAAAAAATCACTTTGAATTGATAGACGAAAAAGAAAAAAAAAAGAAAAAAAATGTAAGCAACCGACCGAACATTGTGAAATGAGTCGCGTTCCCCTTCAGCAAAAGATTCGGCTTTCGGGGGCTCGTGCGGTTCCTCTGTTCCCTCGTCCGTATCTACGAAGAATTTGCAAAATGAGCAAATGCACAGTGACAACGCAAATGACAACATTATCATCAAGGACGTACCAGCTACTAGGGTTCAAACGGGATTGACTTTTCGGGATCGGGATCGGGATTCACTTTTTGAGATTTCGGGATCGGGATCGGGATCGGGATTGTGGTTTCGGGATCGGGATCGGGATTGGTTTTTTGAGATTTCGGGATCGGGATCGGGATCGGGATCGGGATTGGCCGGGATTGGGGTCACGGGATCGGGATTGGGATAGGCATTTTTCCGGGATCGGGATTGGGTTCTGGGGATAGAGATTTTGGCCATTTTTCTGGCATTCACAGTTGTTCATAAAGGTTTCAAAACACTGTTGGATGCTAGAAAAGTGGCATAAAATTGACGCTGGGGGTTTGCATCCAGTTTTTTGCCTGCAAAAACGTCATTATTTCATTTTTTATAATTTCCACTCATTTTTCCGGGATCGGGATCCCGGACTTGGGAGTTTCTCGGGATCGGGATCGGGATTTGAAAACTTTCGGGATCGGGATCGGGATCGGGATTGGTATTTTTGAGATTTCGGGATCGGGATCGGGATCGGGATTGGGGTTTCGGGATCGGGATCGGGATCGGGACTGGTAAATCCCGGACTTTCACGGGATCCGGGATCGGGATCGGGATCCCGTTTGAACCCTACCAGCTACCTATCCAAAACCCGGAGGGTCAAAATAGAATACCCCTGCCGAAATGAGTACCGTATTCAAGGACGTACGCAGGGGGGGGGGGCGGGGGGGGGGCGGCCGCCCCCCCCGTTCCCGGGCCGGTCATAAAAATTTGCCAGGAATGGCACTTTGTTAAAGCTATTTTGTAGGTACTTTGAAAATTTTTTGCGCGCATGCGCGCAAACCCCACCCCGTTGTTAAATGTATAATTTCAGGAGTCCGGACAGCATTATAAAAGTTCCCCACGTGGTCATAGTAACTATATCTAGGTCTTAATAGGTATTTACCTATATAGTATACGTTGGCGCCAGCGCCAACGCCA
The DNA here is from genome assembly GCA_964036195.1 of Sphaerolaimus hirsutus. Classification (NCBI taxonomy): domain Eukaryota; kingdom Metazoa; phylum Nematoda; class Chromadorea; order Monhysterida; family Sphaerolaimidae; genus Sphaerolaimus; species Sphaerolaimus hirsutus. Next base: position 26,467,003 of record OZ038455.1, read on the forward strand.
ATACTGCCATGGCGCTGGCGCCTACAAATGGCGCCAGCGCCATGGCTCCATTCCTTTACTATAGGGCCAAATTTTAGGGGGGGGGGCGCCGCCCCCCCCCGTTCGCCGGGCTCCGTATACAATCCGCCCCCCCGCTCAAAAATCCTGCGTACGTCCCTGACCGTATTTACTCGAATAGTTCCCCCCTGTTAGACGATTGAGGAAAAAATAATTCCCCCACTTGAATAATTCCCCCTCCCCAATGATAGAACAAAGATACCCTTCAAAAACAATCGATGAAGTCAACCAAACAAACGATCTGTGTCTGGTTTGATCCATAGACTTCAAATGTTGCGCATCCGGTGAGCAATGATGCAATGGAATGTACACTAGCACTAGCGACAATGACAAAGTGTGTATGTAGTGTGATAGATACATGTTTGAAAATTGTGACAGAATAATAATTCCCCCACTTGAATAATTCCCCCCTCGAATAGTTACCCCCACAAAAATATCTGACGAAAAATAATTCCCCAGGGGAATTATTCGAGTAAATACGGTAGTTGAGATGGGCGCGGCACCCCCACTCCGGGGTTCGCATAAAACGCGCACATACGGAAAGAAATGGTGGCCAGGTCTAGGGTTGGAAAAAAACGTTTTTTTTAACTCGATGTTTTTAAAAAAAAAACAACGTTTTTTTATAAATAAAAACGTTTTTTTTAATAAAAAACGTTTTTTTAAAGCTCCCAGATGACCTTGTGTCAACATATATAGGTATATCAGACAGTGGCAATACTCTGTGATGTTATATATGACCATATAATGGCTGTTGAGCCATGGGATAGCATTATAAAGTGGTGATTTGTGTCAAAAATATCCATTTTTTGTCGATACGTTCGTATATCGCCTTATAGTCGAATGTTCGTGACTTCAGGTAAAGTTTGGCACGGAATAGTGATGAAACAATGTTATAAAAGGAGTTTGTTACTTTGGGAGTGAAGTTACACACTGTGGAGGTACATGGTAGCACATTACCTCAATATTATATACTACACCGACATATGACGGCTTATGAACCCATGGTAGCATATAATGGATACTTTGATACTAAAAATGCCACAAAACTAATGAAAACAACCACCAATGTCAATGTGTGTGAAATTGCGCGCTTGCGCGCAAATTTTTTGCAAAATACCTAGTGCTTAGTACTAAAAATTTCGGTCGATGTTTTTTTATTAAAAAAAAAACATTTCGGACGTCATGTTTAAAAAAAAAACAACGTTTTTTTTTAATAAAAAACGTTTTAAAAAAAACATCAGCCAACCCTAGCCAGGTCCCCGATTGTGATAGGAGAAAACCAACAAGTCATTACCTTGGCTTTTGGCTGCACTTGTAGCGCCGGATGGAAAATTGAACAACCCTGACTTCACCGCACCCCCATCTTCGCCCGATTTCGTAATCCCAGTACTGCCGAATTGAAATCCAGAAAATCCGCCAGGTTTTGGCGCTGTGCCAACGTCACTTTTGGCTCCAAATCCGAAAATAGACGCTCCGGGGCCCGCGGGCGATTCGTTTGTTGTTTTGCTATCCTCAGACAGATACGACGATTTTCCGGCATCTTTTGTTTTTGAACTGGCACCAAAGAGAGCTGGAAAGGTCGGCCTGCAAAGTTGACAACTCGACAGCTTTTGAAAGGTACATACGCTGTATGGCCATAATTGCGCTGTGCACAGGGTGGGTTAGGGGGGGGGCAGCTCTACACATAAAATGAGGCACATGGCGCATGCCTGGGCCCATTCCGCATCAAAGCCCATTCCGCATGTAGACCCAATTTAGACACATTATGCCTGCAGGGGTAAGAGAGGGGGGTGGGTAACACCACCCCAAACCGCCCAGCTATCTATCCCTGGCGGAATTTTTTTTGATAACATTCCCTTGAACACCCCCACACCCGCAAATTGCCTAGCTATCTAGCTATCTGCAGCGCTTTTGATCAATTTTACCCTAATTTTCACCAAATTCCCTAATTTTTCTACTTCTTATGGATTTTCACCTTCAAAATAAACTAGGTCATGTGTTTTATTACCTATTTTCAACACGCCAAGTATAATTAAATGTGTTCCGGGTCAACATGCGGGATGGGTTTAGATGCGGAATAGTGCACTGCCCATGGAGCAGGGGTCTAGTAGGAGGGCAGGGTAACCCCCCAAAACACTCCAGCTACCTATCTGCGTCCCAGACCCCGCTCAGCTATCTTTATCTGTCCCCAAGCGAAGATTTCAAAACGTCTTTAAAAAAGTTTTTGAACGTTGTTTTAAGAAACGAGGTCGTTCAAAAGTAGTATTTTTCATTCATAATGTGTAGGGACAAAATGATAGGATAGGAACATTTCACGGCCAATATTTAGATAGGAACACAAAACTTACGCGGCTGAAGATTTTTCAATTGATCCCTCAGTCGATTTCTGCACGTACAATGCAACAATAAATAAAATAGATATTTAGAAAATATGACAACATCACAAACTGAGCAAATAGGAATACCTGTTCAGCGGAGCTCTTACTGCAATTGCCAAACAAAAACGGTGATGCACCACTGTCATCTGTTTTAGCGGCAAAATTCATATTCAAATTCTTGCTATCAACTTTTGCCGCATTCGAATCAAAATCATACTTTGACGAGGGCTTTTCAACAGTGGTTTTGGCATCATTTTGTATCGTTTTTGAACTGCGAAATAAAATCGATAATCGCGATTGAGAATCGAGTTTAAAAAAGCAACAAAAAACACATTTTCCCACCCGTCTGTAAAGTCATCGCTTTTAGATGTCGGCTGCTCAATACGCTGACGCTTAGCGCCGCATAGAAACTGCTCTTTTAGTTTTTGAAAATGCGTCATGTAGTCCTGCGACAGGTTCAGTGTTACACGAGGACGAGGTCCATTCGCGAGAAAAGGGGCTAAAACTGAATTTACCGTGAAATCGTTATACCGTATTTCCTCGAAATAACCCGGGGTTTCAGGGGTATTCTAGATTTTGACCAGGGGTCTCCAAGATTTCGGCCCTCGCGGGGCTGGATAGGTAGCTGAGGGGCTCGCGGGGGCAAAATATATAGGCTTTTCAATGCATAGAGGCAGAAAGGGGGGAAATCGCTAGAAACATGTTAAAAGTAGCTAAAATAGGCTAAATATATATACCGTATTTCCTCGATTTACCCCTCCCTTTAATTAACCCCACCCCCTCAAAATACCCCCAGGTGTTTTTGAGCTGGGGAAAAAAATAACCCCCCCTCGAAATACCCCCGTCTGGAATTATGTACATGATGTATGCAATGTACATGGTCGGGCTGAAAAGTCCCCGGGCAGTGCTCGCCATTCGCGCTAGGGGTAAGCTACGGTTATAAAGTTTTAACACGTTAATATATCAGGTGTTTTGAGTTTTCACCCAAAATTTCACCCCTCTAGCTCCACCCACTGCGGAACTGTGGGGGTTACAATTTCGGTCATTTTGTACTGATGTACAAATGGTGCTCTAGCTCAACGCTGCTTTAAGTTGTGATCATGAAACTTTGGCTAGTGTAAGCCACCAGTGTTGGCAATGTGCCAGCACTAACCAACATTAGCTATGAAATCATAAGCCTAGTCCATATTGCCATGACTGTCACCCTCTCACTACCATATTCATCATTCTACCTCTACGGTTGGTAAATACAGGTTAATACAGGAGGCGTTTTTTATGCACACTGCTGTTGAACACAGGTAATGTGTCCACTACAGATTAGTAATGAAACACAAATGAAATTAAATTGACATAATAATTTACTGCACATTTCAAAACAACATTAAAATCAGTGCAATACAACATGGTCTCAGATGATCACCAAAAACATCCATCACAGTTCCCACGTTTCTTGCACATCACCCTGATCTGCATATTAATTTTACCTTAATAGCAATGATGTTGTTAAAATTGTTGAATACTATCAGCACATTGCCAACACTGGTGGCTTACACTAGCCAAACTTTCATGATCACAACTTGAAGCAGCATTGAGCTAGAACACCATTTGTACATCAGTACAAAATGACCGAAATTGTAACCCCCACAGTTCCGCAGTGGGTGGAGCTAGAGGGGTGAAATTTTGGGTGAAAGCTCAAAACACCTGATATATTAACGTGTGAAAATTTTATAACCGTAGCTTACCCCTAGCGCGAATGGCGAGCACTGCCCGGGGACTTTTCAGCCCGACCATGTACATGATGTGGGTATATAAAAGCGTACTCATTACTACTAATTTCGTAAAAATTTCTGACGAATAACCCCCCCCCCCCTCGAAATACCCCCCTCAAAATTTCCGCTCTGAAAAAATAAACTGGGGGTATTTCGAGGAAATACGGTATATATATATATAAACATGTGTCAAGGCGAAAGCCGCGATTTTGAATGCGAAAAACTATAAGAAGGGGTGGAAACAGGCATCTCATTTTCAAAAATCCTAATGTATTTGAAAACTTTCATTTGTGGGAAATTTTTTCGACATTCAACCCGACATTTCGCAAGAATTGCATTACACAGATCACAAACTGCAGTTGTTGGCAATTACATTCTGTTTGCACTCATTTCGGGTGGGGGGTATTTCCAGGGGGTGGCCGGTGGGGTACTTTTTCAAAAGCTCGCTCAGACCTGGGGGACAGGGCCGTATTCAGGGGGGGGGGGCGGCTGCAGCTGACCGGGAAAATGTGACTTTTTCAACGTCAGCTTAAAAAAATTTGCGCGCAAGCGCGCATTCTTAATATTATCATCCGATTTGCTCCATGTGGCCACAAATCGTTATAAATACACTCAATGTTGTGCTTTTTGCTGTTTTGTATGTATATTTACATACATATACAGCATTCCATGGCGCTAACGCCAACGACAATGGCGCCATGGCGTTGCACCTACTAATGGCGCCAGCGCCATGGCGCCATTCCGCAACTATGTAGCTAAAATTTTAGGGGGGCTGAACCCCCCCCCCCTCGCCGGCCTCCGTAAACAAGCAGCCCCCCCCGCTCAAAAATCCTGGATACGTCCCTGCTGGTGGATATTTGGACGAAATACGGTAAATCAGAATTCACCTTGAATACTGGCGAGAAATCCAGCGCGCTACCCTTGTGTCTTTTCAATTCAGCATTTGCAAACTGCAGCACTTGTTCATTGAGTTTGGCCACGGCGCGACGAAAATTCTCCGCCGCCGACACCGCACTTTTCTCATTGGGAGACGTTTTTTGAGTGGATTTTTCAGCGCCCGGCGGTCGATTTTGACTGGCGTTGGCATCAGATTCCGGTTTTCCCACGACCACCGTTTTCGTTGCGGCGCCATCCGAACTGTTGCAATTTCACAAGCAAATTTGGTTGTAACCAACGAACAGTCAGGGGTGGCAAAAGTTTTGGTTAAACTGTGGTTTGGTGTTCAACGTTCGTTGAGCGAAATGCAAAGTAAATATTATAGTATGAGGTAGGGATGGTCGGGTTTCTTTCAACGGTTTTTTTAAACGCAAGCATCGAAACCATTTTACAACCTTGAACTTTTTTTTAACAACGTTCACACATTTTTCCATCTCTAGTATGAATAATCGTATTGGCCCTACACACACTAGTTTTCACCGTGACCGATGTGAAAACTGAAATGGCCACATCCAGCCTACTCATTTTGTATGCTTTATGTGTTTTAGTATTCAAATTTTCAAAGTTTAACTATCATTTATTTAAACTCAAATTTAAATAAAATCAAATCATTCAACCGTGATTTTTAATTTGCATTTTTACAAAAAATATATAGTCAGAAAACAATGGCAAAATTGGCAACAAACCCAAAAGCGAAAGCGCCAGCCGCGCCAGCCGGGGGATGCCAGCGAAACGGCGGAGTCGGGGCCCCCGCTGAGGGGGGTGGACGTGCTCAGGGGCTTGTCGCCGCCGAACGCGCTGCCGAACGGCGTCGCCGGCGCAGCTTTCCCCGCCGCAGCGGCGCCAGGTCCTGTTGAAGCGGCCCCGCTGCCTGCGTTGGCTGGTCTTGTAGATTTGGACCCCTGCCAGCCTTCTGGTGGATGGGAAATCAGGAGGGATAGACGGCTGACACATTTTCCGGGGGGTCGCGGGCATATGGGATTTTGGGGGTAGCTTTTTAGGGGGGGGGTAGGGGGGTCCGCCATTGTTTGAGCACTCACAGCTAGGGTTCAAACGGGATTGACTTTTCGGGATCGGGATCGGGATCGGGATTCACTTTTTGAGATTTCGGGATCGGGATCGGGATCGGGATTGGGGTTTCGGGATCAGGATCGGGATCGGGATTGGTTTTTTGAGATTTCGGGATCGGGATCGGGATCGGGATTGGCCGGGATTGGGGTCACGGGATCGGGATCGGGATTGGGATAGACATTTTTCCGGGATCGGGATTGGGTTCTAAGGATAGATATTTTGGCCATTTTTCTGGCATTCACAGTTGTTCATAAAGGTCTCAAAACACTGTTGGATGCCAGAAAAGTGGCATAAAATTGACACTGGGGGTTTGCATCCACTTTTTGCATGCAAAAACGTCATTATTTCACTTTTTATAATTTCCACTAATTTTTCCGGGATCGGGATCCCGGACTTGGGAGTTTCTCGGGATCGGATCGGGATTTGAAAACTTTCGGGATCGGGATCGGGATCGGGATTGGTATTTTTGAGATTTCGGGATCGGGATCGGGATCGGGGTTGGGGTTTCGGGATCGGGATCGGGATCGGGACTGGTAAATCCCGGAATTTCACGGGATCCGGGATCGGGATCGGGATCCCGTTTGAACCCTACTCACAGCTAAGCAACAACTCAGCGAAATTTGCTGAAATTTTGACATAATGGGGTTCATGTCGGGGCTGTATTGAAAATCGAATTCGACGTTCTATGACCCCCCAGACCCGAGATAGGGGGGGGGTCTACAAAAGTGAATTTTTCAGGGGTTTTCACTGTCGCCCAAACATGCGAACTTTGCAGCGCTATAATTCTGCCATTTCTTGCCGATTTTTGATCGTTTAACTCTTAAACTGATCAAGAATACCTGCAGATTCCACTTTTTAGTCGTATTAGTGATGTCTAAATTCCGTATGCCAGTTTGACCCGGTTTTTCAAGATCAAAAATAGACGAATTTTGTTTCTAGACATGCTATCATATACTTTAGACAACGAGAACTCGTATAAACAAAAATGAGTTCAATATCTCTTTCCAATCAAAAGTTATAGCGTATCAAACTTTTCCCTCCTATCCACATAAATAACCGCATGAACGAACAAAGCATGCAACTTAAAAACTCCATATCTTGACCATTTCTCAGCCGATTTCCACCAACGAACACTTAAAATGATCAGAATGACATGGAGATGTCATTTTTTATTCCCAGATTCT
>OZ038455.1:26474597-26658419 GCA_964036195.1 Sphaerolaimus hirsutus
CCAAAACAGTTGGCCAAATATGGCCGACAATGAGGAAAACGTTGCTGAAGGGAGCTCAGGCAACTCTGAAGACATTCCGCTTTTATAAAATGAATCTACCGTATAACCTCGAAACAGAGTTGCAAAAACGTATTTACGTTTACCCGAAATACCCGGTTATTCGGGTATTTATACTTACGTTTACGTTTACGTTTTCAAAAATACCGTTACGTTTTGTTACGTTTTCCTGGCCGAAATACCCGGGTACCAGAGAAAACGTAAAAAACGTTGTGAGACCAAACAATTTTCAGATAAATGCAACTTCCGTAATAAATTTCCGACAACTTTAAAAATTCTGCGCGCAAGCGCGCAATTTTCCTCCACAGAAGCCGTACTTTCAAAAATTGGTATATTCAAGATTTAAATTATTCTATAGTTCGACCCCACCTGCAGTGCAGTGCACAGTATTATGTATTAGGTACTTTCCAAACTTGAATTGTGCAAATGCTTATAAAAATTCAGCGGACGCTGTTATTTAGTGGCTTTCGTCGATTGATTTTGTGCTATATTTGACGATCAAATGTTGAAAAACTCTATAAATCATCATAATATCATTTTTTTGTGACATAACACTTGGGAAAACGTTGACAGAACGTGAAAAATTAACTGAAAAACTGGCGAGAAAATAGAAAGGCGGCTTCCAACAGACGGCGTCTCCATAATAGAAAGTTGGTGAAAAATAGAAGGGCGCCCCTCTATTAGATGAAAAATGGTCATAATTTTTTACGTTTACCTTTTATTTTACGTTTTCCTGGGTATTTTAAAAATACCTTACGTTTTAGTATTTATACTTTCATTTTGGAAAAGGTATTTACGTTTACGTTTACGTTTTCCAAAAATACCAGTATTTGACCAACTCTGCCTCGAATACCCCCAGGGGGTTTATTATTTCGCCAGCAAATTTCCAGGGTGGGGGGGGGCTTATTCGATGGGGGTCTATTATTTCGGAACAAATTTTGTTAAATTCCACACACTTAGACGTAGAAAAATCAAACAATTACATGGTCGGGCTGAAAAGTCCCCGGGCAGTGCTCGCCATTCGCGCTAGGGGTAAGCTACGGTTATAAAATTTTAACACGTTAATATATCAGGTGTTTTGAGTCTTCACCCAAAATTTCACCCCTCTAGCTCCACCCACAGTTCCGCAGTGGGTGGAGCTAGAGGGGTGAAATTTTGGGTGAAAACTCAAAACACCTGATATATTAACGTGTTAAAATTTTATAACCGTAGCTTACCCCTAGCGCGAATGGCGAGCACTGCCCGGGAACTTTTCAGCCCGACCATGTACATGTATGTATTGGGCTGTCGCATAAGTTTTTGCCGTTTCGGCAACGTCTCTCATTCGATCGTCGTGGACGATCCTAGTGTGTTTCAACCGGGTATATTAGTTGGATTTAATTAAGTGTAAAATTTTCCCACAAAATTGAATACATAAAACTGGATGCAAATACTAATTCATCTCTTAATCGTGTCCAAAACTCAGCATGCGTTGTTACCGTTTCCGGGGTTACCGATTTTTCAATGAAATGTCGATGTAAAATCATTTGGAAACATAAACTAGGATCCCCCCTTCGAAATACCCCTCCCTCATTTAACCCCCCCCCCCCTCAAAATTCTCACTGTGAAAAATCACCCCCCGGGGGGTATTTCGAGGCTATACGGTAATGGTATATACGCATAAACCCTGCTCTAACGTCACTCAGTCATCGGTTTCAACGTGTGTTCTGCATCATACAGAACACAAACCACGGTATTTGTCGTTTACATTCTCTTTACACTAAATTTGGGTGGGGGTATTTCGAAGGGGGGAGGGGTTATTATTTCCTCAGCAAAATTTTAGGGTGGGTTAATTCAAGGGGGTTAATTCGAGGTAATACGGTAGTTCTTTTTGTTCGCATCTCGTTGGATTTTTCCAAAATGCAGCAAAAAACGGTGTGTATACCTCTAATAAAAGGTATTCTCTAAGTGTAGGTCCAGGAAAAATAAATGAAACAAAAGGATGTGTAGGTACCTATTATCGGATCTACCGTATTTACTCGAAATAACCTCCCTCAAGATGACCACTATGGATTAATAGACCCTCTCAAGAAGTACCCTCCCAAATTGAGTGTAAAGAGAACGTAAATGACAAAAGCTGCGGTTTGTTATCCAGGCAATGCAAAACACACATTAAAACAATGATAATTACGTTAGAACAGGGTTTGTATACCATCATCTATTTACAATCAATAGAATCTTATATATGGTGGTTATTGTTAGTGATGGAAAAGCGCCAGAAAAAAGGGCGCCAAGCGCCAATGGCGCCATGGCGCCATTCGGAAACTGGGCGCCACGGGAGAAGGGCGCCAAGCGCCAAGGGCGCCATGACGCCTTTCAGAAAATGGGCGCCAGGCGCCAATGGCGCCACAGAAAGAGGGCGCCAAGCGCCAAGGACACCAGGGCGCCATTTGGAAAATAGGGCGCCAGAATAGATACTTATATAAAATACCCTGCCTTTTTGTCTTAAATATTACTTCAGCACCGTACTGCACACATTTCACGTGTTCTTTCACTTAAAATGCCCTGCAAAGTGTCAAATGTCATGCAAGGTGTGAATAGTCATGTAAAATGGTAAACAACATATACTTCCCTTTTCCCATTGATGTTTTCTTGAAATTATGCGTCTGATGGATCTGTTGGGCGCAAGATTTTCGTCCAATCGCATCCTCCATTTTTTGCCGAATTTCTATTATCCGTGCACACGCTTCTTCATTTTTTATTATATTTTATCTTTCACGCCGTATTCTCGTCGAAACCTTGCGGGCGCCAGTTTGGCGCCCTTTCTGGGCAGGGCGCCAAGCGCCACGGGCGCTATGGCGCCTTTCAGGAAGTTGGCGCCAGGCGCCAATGGCGCCACAGAAAAAGGGCGCCAAGCGCTAATTGCGCCACAGAAAAAGGGCGCCAAGCGCCAATGGCGCCACAGAAAAAGGGCGCCAAGCGCCAATGGCGCCATGGCGCGTCGCCTCAAATAGCGCCAGCGCCATGGCGCCATTCCATCACTAGTTATTGTTGAATTTTTTCCACATCTACGTACGTTACACACAACAAATTAGTACTGCGAGTCCATAAATTTCTGGCGAAATAATCCCCACTTGAAGTACAGCCCAGAGTTGTTAAAAGGTACGTACGTTTACTCGAAAAATACGCGTACGCGAGTACGCGGTAAATACATTTACATATACTTTTCTAAAAAATACCGTACGCACTTGTACGCGTACACTTTCAAAGCGTACGCGTACGGAAAATGTATTTATGAAAATTCAATGTGGGACATATTTATAAAGTAACTAGGTACACTGCTATGTATATCTCAGAAGTGGTTCCATTGAATATTTTAGATATGCGGGGGTAGTGCATTTAAAAATTTCAAAATTCGCAACCAAATCGAAATGGTTATGGAGACAATGGATGTGGTAAACGAGTCGGGAGTACGATGATTTTTATCTCCTAGAAAAAGAGACCTTGAAAACTATATAATCTGTCATTTGCTTATAGGAAAACATACGTTGTGCTGTACACGTATGGAAAAGTGCTCACTTTTACACATTCTATGAAGAAAAGTAGTCGTTTCTACACTCACAAAAAAGTACCCACATTTACGCGTACGTACGAGTAGAAAAAAAGTATTTTACGTTTTCTATACTTTGTGGTGAGTAAAAAAAAATACTCTACGTTTACATATACTTTCAAAAAAGTTCAGTAATTCTAACAACTCTGGTACAGCCCCCCTCGTTTAACCCCCCCCCCCCCCTCAAAATTCGCTGGGCCTAAAAAGGGTCGATTAAAAGAATATGGTAGGCATCGACAAGGCGGAGTGCGGCGCTCTTCTGAAGTGCTTCTCAGCGCCAGATCATGACTTAATGCGGTATAATCCTCTGGCGGCATGAGCTTTGTTTGCAGTGCATTTGAAAAATACTGGGTGGTAAATAAATAACTGTGCAAATACTGTTTCACGCGCACAGCTAAATATGATCGTGAAACTTTATATAAAAATGGAACAACTCAAAATGCCGCCCATTTTCTAGCTGTATTCCCATTACCCCACTCAAATGACTTTTCGAAATTCAAACTTTTTCTGATGAATTTTTGTTAGATCTAGGTATAATGCACATCTTCTGGTAAATGTACTTCTTTCTTTGTCTATGATCAGGTGATATTTAAGTGATAAAATGCACTGAGAATTTTTCACATATTTTTTATTGAAAATATATATTGATAGGTTGAAAATATATATTGATAGCGACATCACAAAATGTATTCAAAATTGTAAATTCCGATGAGAACAAATTTTAGGTTTATCATCTAAAGCTCAATCATCTAAATCTATCAATTTTCACCTCAAAATTTCCACTCTGAAAAAAGAAATCACCCGCGGGGTAATTCGAGGAAATATGGTAATGTGGTAATATAAAATAGGTATGTGTAAATACAGGGAACTATTGTTAGTGCATTCTTGTGACGCCCTTATATCGCCGACTCCCATCATCGACAGAACTACAGGGACGCAAAAAACTCCTGTGTGCAGTAGCACCGGCGCATGTGCCACTGCGGCTCCGCCCACTCGCTTCTGCCTGATTGTATTGAATGCTTCTAATTTCCACAAGTTTCATTTCTGTATTTAGCTGAGCGCTGGCTCGGCCGGCACACTGATGCGAGTACGTCGCCAAAAAGTATTGTTTGATTTGATTTCAGTTACTGTCTTGAATAAATACATCTGTGAGCATGCACACAAGTAATTAGGTGTTTAAATCGATGCGAAAGGCCACCAATGGGAATGCACTCGCTCTGCATCGTTCGTGCCAGTGTGTGTGCTAATGGCTCACCGAGAATACCGTATTTGCTTGAATAATCCCCCTGGGGGATTATTCTTTTGTCAGACATTTTTGAGGGGGGAACTATTCGAGGGGGAGAATTATTCAAGGGGGGAATTATTATTTCGTCAAAATTTTCAAGCATGTTTCCATCAACTCATTTCCAAAAACAGGCCTTATTTTTGTTAAAATTAGGTAGAACAAATTAATCAAATCAAGGGGGGATTATTCGAGGGGGGGAATAATTATTTCCTCACTCGTCTTACAGGGGGGATTATTCGAGGGGGGGATTATTCAAGGGGGGAACTATTCAAGCAAATACGGTATAACGGGACGCAGCCGACACATGGCCCCGCCCCTTTGCAGTACGCGGAGGTGTACTGCTGGTCGAAGGACACCTACTTCGTTCCCTGGCTGGAAGACGTGCCCGTGACTGTGGAGACGAGGGAGGAGTCCGAGATCACCTATTACCAATGGGTGCCGTTTTTCCTGCTCGCACAGGCGGCCGCATTTCAGTTGCCCTATTTGTATTGGAGCAATATCGCCAGCTATTCTGGTTAACGAGGCACTGGTTTTTTAAATAGAGGGCCTTAATTGGCCCCTCAAAATTTTCACTCTGAAACAATCACCCCCGGGGTTTTTTCTCGAGTAAATACGATATTTTACCCATTATTTTCCGCGTAAAAGTGAGAGTAGGCGGAGCTTAGTTCAGTACTTGTATTTCACAAGTGTGTTGGCGCAGGCATCCGCGTGCACCAGCTGGTGCGCGAGGCGACGTCTGAGGACACTGTCAACCCGCAGGAGCGCAGACGCACCGTCGCCGTCATCACCAAGCACATCGAGAACGCACTCAGGTTCCACAGGAGGATCAACCAGAAGAAGTTGCTGCCACACTCCTTCCTGAGGTTCCTCAATTTGCCCTACAGCAGGTGGGTTGTTTTACCACTTTTTTCTAGATTATACTTTCTACACGTTGAAATAGCCTGTATGTTGCAAGCACCCCCCAAACCCTCCCCAACCCCCCACCCAAATTTTTTTCAGTTATCTGTCCATACGGAGGGGCGATTTGCTATCTATTCAACCCTCGCTGTGAGGGTAAAAAACTGGGATAGTTATCCCTGAATTTTTTACTTGATGTTTGCATCAAAAAATACTTCTAGGTGAATTCTCGATTTTGACGGAAATGCCGTTGAAATGCAGCAACGTTCAAATTTTCCGTGGCCTCAGATTTTCCGACTGAAAATACCCAACTAAAATTCCCAATTTCCAGGGCCTACGTCTCATTCATGTATATTTTGGGCAAGTTTTTCTACGTGGGCAATTCATTCGCGCAATTTCTGCTTCTGAACTTCTTCATGCTGCATAGCAAAGTTAGCTGGCACGGGTTCGAAGCTTTCCAGCAGATAATCAATGGTACTAGTTGGGAGGAAACTAGTCACTTTCCTAGAGTCACCATGTGTGACATAAGGGTCAGTTTTTTCATATTTTTTGTCGATTTTTTTGGATATACCGCAAATCCTCGAATACGAGCCCCCCCCCCCCCTCGAATAACTCCCCCTTGAATAAGTCCCCCCTGCTGGCGGGGTGAGGAAAAAAACTCCCCCCCCCCTTGAATAACTCCCCCTCTTAAAAACGCCTCCCTCTGATGAAAAGAATACAATACAAAACTAAAAAAGAATAGTAGCCAATGACATCGACAGCAAATACGCAATGTGAATACAGTGTATACACATTGTTTTGTTGTTATTGGATGGTGAAATACCTGAATTAAACGATTTTACATACTGCATCCATACAATGAATTACGTCCGAGTTTCCTGAGGAAATAATAATGTTGCCAGTTGGCATGTGATTCACGTGAAGTGCACATGCGCCGCGGTGGCGACGCAGTGCGCAGTCGCAGTAGGGCGGCTGTGCACTGGGTCGCCATGGCGGCGCATGCGGATTACGGAAGGGCACCGCGCGGCCCGAGTATAAATAGCGCCGCCGCTCTATCATATTCGGCAGTCCTATGTTTTCTCACCCCTTTTTCTCTTTCCCATTTCCATGCCTTTCCATGCGCACTTATGAAATGGAGTGTTAAAAGAGAGCGGTCTTGTCGCGTGGCGACATTGAGCACAGAAACGTGACTAGCACTTTACACGCACGGTCCTCCTTCTCGGTTGCCGGCACCCCTGGAGAATCTAACACACTTTGCCCAGTTAGAGTTCTCGTGGCCGGTCCTTCTTGATCGGAACTCGGACCCGGTTTTCATTTTTGTATGTGGGCCATATTTGAGTCCCATTCATACAACATGGTGACCACACAGCATTAAACCCCAGCGAAAACATTCTCCTGTCCCTGCAAAAATTACCAGCGGCCCCGAGAAATGTCTGAAAGCAACCAAATCAACGCGCTAGCGGGCACACAGTCCAGCTCCGCCCCGCGCACGCAAATAACGTACCAAGAGCATGAACTGAGCCAAAAAATTTCCGAATGGACAGATTTCCGACGCAGAAGAGCGTTAGTGAACGCCATTGAATCCATAAACAAACTACGGAAATCAGACTGGCCCAAGGGCACAGTGGCGGGCAAAGATAGCAACGCAACGCTAAGCCGGCGGCTGCTACGCCTAGCGGAAAAATATTTTGAATCGTCGCAACTATCGACGATAACAATCGATAACCCTGAAAATGACGACGCAAATAGCAGCGACGACAGTGACAGCGGTGACAACACCGCGAACAGAGCACCATTGCTTCAACCGAGAATGCAACCCCCGGACGCGCAATCCCCCAACGCGCAATCCCCCACACCATTTGCCGAAGTCAAAGCGCAGACATCGGATCTAGCGGCTATGGCGTCACTTTTTCAACAGCAGTTCAGCCAACTACAACAGCAGGTCACCTCGCAAAACAAGCGAATGGAACAATTGACGCGCTTGCTGGCAAATAACACGCACACAAGCTCCCCCCAAACGGCGACGCAACGCAACAGCGACCCGTGGCGTTGGTCGACGGAAGATCGCCTGGCAACACTGACCCAAGGCCCTCTGCTCCAGCAAATAATCGAATACATGGAACGATTTGTGATCGCACCCGAAGACGGCCTACAACCATTAAGCACAATCCGGCCCCCAAAAGACAAGGTCGGCATGGGCCACGTGGCAACCACAGCGAGCAAACAAATCAAATTTGACAGGAGCAAAAACAGCCGGACGGGACCATTTCGATTTTGGCTGCACATGATCGTGCAACAGGCAATGGGAATACCAGAATGCCAGCAGCAATTCTTTTGGAACAATGTATTCATGCAGTGCCTCACAGAAGACGCGCAAAACAAGTATCAGGCGGTAAGGATCAACAAACGCCACGACATAATATATGTAGTGGACACATTGGTAGAGGCATACCAAGCAGACCACACGGTGCATTCAGTGGCGGACTGGTACAATTTGAAGCCAGAGACAGGAGAATCCGCGTCATCCTTCCACACCCGCCTCTGCGCAAATTTCCACCACGTAAGCGAGATAATGTCAGACCACGACCGACAGCGAATGATCGGCGACAAGTTTTTCACAGAAGCCCCCAGCCTAGCACCGGTAAACTGCTGGTACATGTGGCGCGAACGCTGGCAAGACGGAGCATGCACGCTGAATCGAGCGATAACCAAAATCGACGCAGCCCGGGAAGAAGTAGAGCGGGCTCGGGCAAAGCGCAAAGATGAGCAAAAAACCCAGCGGTACCGGCCACGGTACAACACAGGCTGGCAAAGCGAGCAAAAAATGCGCAATAACAAAACAGACGGTGTCAGAGCCGTGTTTGACCCAAAAACGCACAAGGGCCCATGGTGCACATTCCATCTACACCTGAAACCAATGGCCCACGACCCAAGCAACTGCTACATCAATCCCGCATCCCCGGCATGTCAAACCGGCAAAGCAGACAATATCCTGCAATCGCTGGATAGGCGGGGGAAAACAGAAGAAGAAGCCAGGGAGAACATGAGACGGAAATGCAAAGAGATGGACATCGCGTTCAGGGAAACGCCCAACGTCCGAAGCACGCAAGAGCAAGACGAGGACGAAAGTTGGGACAATTTCGTCGACCCAGAGACCGAGGACGGTAATGAATCCGACGACTGGTTCCCCACAGTAGCAAGCACCAAGGAACAATCATGTGGAGCGACCATGGGCTCTCCAGACCCAATGGCCACAATCATTTTCCATGAGATCCCCATTTCGGGACACATTGACACAGGATGCAACATCGGACTTTTCATCGAGGACGCCACTTTAGAACGTGTATGGGCAAAAGCACAACTGGACCCCCAAAAGGAGCGGGCAAAATTCCGGCCATACATGGGCAGCCATATCCGCACCTCGGGAAAAATCATCAAAGGAGAATGGCTCCGGATTTATGACATGACAGTTACGCACCAGACTCCGGATGGCGTACAACGCGAAGACACACTACCCGCAGTAGTGAAATTGATGGAATTCCTCCCACCAGCAGATCCACTACTAATCGGCCGGGCGGCAATCCTAGGCCCTTTGCAAATTGTTCAAACAGCCCACAGAGAATTAGAGCGACTATCGGGCGAATACAGCCATGAGGGTGGCGTGCTCCGAACAAGCAAGGACGCGGAAGGAACATCCCGCACGGCCGACGTGTGCACACTGCATGACGCAACCATTTTTGCGGGCCAGCAGTATCACATCAAAGTAGCGGTCGACAAAAAACACCATATCCCATCACAGACAGATTCAGGAGACAGGGTGGCATACGCACTGGACCCATACGCACGAGACACAGACGGCAGTTTAAGGCAGCTAGTACCCGGCATCGCATGCGATGCAGCCTTCCAAGTAAGCCGACAGTGGCTAGACACGGCAGAATTCCCACTATGGGTCACAAACACGACGGGCGCAGAATGCCACATCCCAGCGTACACCAAAATAGCGGAAATATACGCAACGACCCACGCCTTGATTCTGGAGGAACCAGAAACAGTCATGGCCCAGGGACTGAAAGAGTTGCCGCAACCACCGCCCCCATCCGACAGTATCCCTGAATGGAAAGAGCTGTCACAAGAAGAACAAAAACGAATTGAAGAAATCTGGCCAAGATTGCCAAGTGAGAGCAAAGACGCACTCCCGCCAGAACTAGGAGAACGGTTCAAAAACCTACTGGCGCGACAAGAGGGGCTGTTCAGTATGAACGAATATGACATCGGGGAGACACAAGTCACTGAACACAAAATAGAACTAACCCCAGGCGCGGAACCGATAAAATGCGCAGCTCGATTCGAGACCCCCCCAAAGCGAGCATTTGTGTGGCGAACCATAGAGGAGATGCTGAAGAAAAAATTAATAGTCCCCTCAGCCTCCCCATGGGCATTCCCCCTGGTCATTGTCCCGAAAGGGAAGTCAGACTATCGACTGTGTCTAGATTTTCGAAAATTAAACGACGTCACAGTACGAGACGCGTATCCACTCCCCAGGATAACAGACATGTTCCAGCAGATGAGCGGACGGTCAATATTCTCAACCATGGATGCCAGTTTTGGTTACTACAATGTGACCATTTCCGACCCAGCAACGAGAGACATGGTCTCATTCGTTTGCAGTCGTGGCCAGTATAGTTACACGCGAATGCCCCTGGGTCTAAAAAACGCGGGAGCTAGTTTCCAAAGGCTCATGGACTGCGTGCTGACAGGGCTGAACCAGGAACCCGAACGGCCAGCATTTTTTGCATACATTGACGACTGTCTCGTGGCCAGCAACAACCCAGAAGAACACATGCAGCACTTGGTGCAGCTATTCAACCGGTTGAAATGGGCAGGAATACGACTAAAGCCAGAAAAATGCCACTTCTTTTGCGCCCAAGTAAAATTCCTCGGTTTTGAGTTAAGCAAACACGGCATTGCCCCAAAAAGAAGCAACATCGCAGCAATAATGGAAATGGCAACACCAGCCACGAAGCAAGCCATAAAAACCTTTTTAGGAAAGGCAGGCTACTTCAGTCAGCACATCCCAGGGTTTCACAGACTGGCAGCGCCACTGAACGAAATGGCCAAAGGGAAGTACCGAGTAAACGGAAATGACCCAATCCCACCCCACGCAAACTGGACAGACGATGCAAAAAATTGCCTATGAGGTACTAAAATTGAAGCTAAGCTCAGCACCCGTCCTGGCCCACCCAGACCGCGCAAAGGAATATTACCTATACACGGACGCCTGTGACTTAGGGCTAGGAGCAGTGCTCATGCAGAAAAGCAACACGGACCCAGATCGGCTACGACCAATTTCCTTTGTGTCCAAAAAACTGCCCACGTCCCACAAAAACTGGTCCACCATTGAAAAAGAAGCGCTAGCTTGCACGTGGGCACTAGATAGACTAGGTGACTACATTGACGGCCAGAAAGTCATCCTACGAACCGACCACAAAGCACTAGTTAACGCACTAGTAAAACCAGCGCACGGAAAGATTGAGCGCTGGACTCACCGCTGGGCGATGCGTCTATCACTGAAAGACCTAACAATTGAATACTGCCCAGGAGAACACAACGTGGTCGCAGACGCGTTAAGCCGAAACCCAATCGACGACCCGGACACAATGGCATTTCAGAGGGCTAGCGAGGTTATTCGGATCCCATTAGAAAAACTATGCCCACACATGTCCCGATGCACACAAACAACAACCAACTGGCGCCAGGAACAAGCCAAAGACCCAGAAAGCGAAATAATCAGGGACAAGTTCGCCAAAGGCACAATGGGTTCTGCCCAATATAAGATAGCAGATGACATCATCCAGTACCGGGGACCACACGGTTTCCAGCCATGGGCCCCGCAGCACATGAGAGAGGGATTGTTACACCGAGCGCATGCAGGCAACTTAGGCGCGCACGGCGGCGCCGAGCGCACTATGCAACAAGTCAGCACAGCAGCCGCGTGGCCACAAATGCGGCAAGATGCAGCGGTTTTCGTCAAAAAATGCCACACATGCAAAATCACGAAAGATGGCCAGCGGAAGGGTTTCAGCCCATTATTCCCAGTAGAGCCAGGAACACGGCCATGGCAAAAAGTTGCCACCGATACGACCCCGATGCCAGAATTCAAAGGATTTAAGCACCTGCTAGTGGCGGTGGACTACCTCACAAGGGCCGTAACATTAGCACAGGACATTAGACAGGGGAAGCAGTGGTGAAAGCGATTGAAAAGACAGTCATTCACCGGTTCGGACCCCCAACGGAATTGATCAGCGACAACGGCACTGAATATGTCAACAAAGATGTCACCCAGATGGCACGCAAGTGGGGCATAAAATTACGAACAACGACCCCCTACCATTCCCAGTCCAACGGACTAGCAGAGCGAGCAATACGCAGCGTGGAACAGCTCACTCGCCAATGGGCGCAAAATAACGCAAATTCACGCAATTGGCCGGAAGCCCTGTCCGAAATCGCGCTACGCATGAACGTGGCATACAACCGCAACATCGCACACGCACCATTTGAACTACTGTTCGGGTACATGCCCCCGCTGCTGAACGGAACGATAGAAAACACACCAAACATAGACAATAATGAAGACACGAGTCCCCCCAGCGCCAACACAAGGCTGCAAAAAACCCTGAAAGCGCTAGCCATAAAAGTGCCCAGGGCCGCAGACCAACCAGGGCACTTACAAGCATTATGGCAACGAGCCAAAATGCACCTGAAAAACACGCAACAGCGATACAAACAGGCACACGATAAGAAAGCGGGAACAGAGGTTCAGCCGGGTGACACAGTCTACATAGAAACGCGCTGGGGCATGGCGGTTGAACAGAAAATACGCCCGCTGCGCACAGGCCCATACGAAGTCGTGGGAATAGACAAATCAATTGCCCTTGTGGATACGGGAGACTATATCCAAAGAGTCCCCATGAATTGGCTCACGATTGCCAATGAAATTGAGAAAAAAGAAAAAAAACTGGGCAACGTGCCAACTCGAAAAAACAATCCCCACCCTCCAACCAGCAACCGCTTATTCGACGCGGCAATGGCTTCTCGCGGCGGATACGGCAGCGAGCGTGGGCGCAGCAGCAATGAACGCGGGCGCGGCAGCACCAGCCGCGGCCGGCGGCCGGCGGCGGCTCAGCAGCGCAACGACAGCACAGAGCCACGCCAGCCAAGCCTGAAACGTGGACGCACGGAAACGGTCAGTTCCGTGCACCATGTATTTTGTAAGGATCCAGTCCCAAAGGGGAATTGCGAACACAGCCCCCTAAACGCCGGGGCACCCGCGCAGACACCGCCCTCCGGCCGCCCTGTCCAAAAATTGGCGCCGCGAATCATCTCGACCGAAGTGGCAAACGGCGAGCACAGCAACTTGGCACCGGTCCCACTGAACGAAGTGCTGGCGCAAGCCCCCGGAGACCCAGAAGGTGAGCGCCGGGGTCATTGTGTGGGTCGAGCCGCAGATTTGGCACACAGCCAAAACACCCTCCAACCTCTCCCCGCAGACACACAAAACAACTGGCGACAGAGCAGCTACACGGGCGAGAAGGGCGACAAGTACGCCGACCGCATGGCCGCGGCTGCGCGCACTGGCACAGACACACGTAAGCCAGTTCGCAGTCGGGTTTTTTGGAATGCTAAAATTAAGCGCGAATCACGCGCAGACTTGACGCCCCGTGGACCGACGACCCGCCCCCTACTTCCGACACCGCAGCCCAACGGCGGAATGGCCGTTGAAGGTGAGCGTACGGCCAGCAAGGGTTACCGGGCAAACAGGGCGATACACGCACACAAAACCCCCCCCCCCCTCCGCAGTCGGCACCGAAATGTCCGCGCTGCGCAGCGTGAACCGCCTGCTGGAGTCGGCCATCGACCGGCTCAAAGTGCACCCACAGGAAGCGGCGCAGATGGTGCGCTGGAGCCTGAACGCCGAGGCCCGCGTTCGCGATGAGCGCGACGCGCTCCAGCAGCAGCTTGGCCAGCACAAAGACAAACTCCACGCGGCGATCCAAGGCGCAGAGGCGGCGCAGAAGGAGGCGGCCGACGCACGCCAGCGCAGCGCCAAAATGGCCGAGCAGCAGCGCAAGGCGCGCACCGCGCGAGTCGGCCGGCTGAACAACCGCGCCGTGCAGACGCAGCCCCCCCCGACCACTCGCAGCCGCGCGACGCAAACTGCACCAGCCGCCCCGCCCCTGTCGTCCGACCACAGCCCGGTGGTCAGCGACTGCGACGACAACCTCCTCCCGCAAAGTTCCCCAGAGGTGAGACGAGTCGGGCTGGCGCCTTATTTCCTGTTCACAAGGATACCCCCCCCCCCTACTCTCCCCCCTAAAACTACAGCCCGCCGCAAGCCACACGGAAACGCACCGCCCACGCCCCCCCCACCCCACTCGGCGACAGCGCTGGGGAAGCGGCGCCACGCCGCCGCGTAGTGACGACAGACCTGCGGTCGTGGCTGCAGCGCAGCAACAAGAAAGTGCAGTAAATTGAGGCCAGTTTTACGGATTTGATAGTGAATTTGAGGGGGAAAGCGCGATTTTATTTTGTGAAAGTTTTTTTTTCTTCAGTCAACAGAATGCAGTTGACAATTTTCGAATTTCACGGGTGTTATTTATTTATTTAGTTATTTATTCCAAATATTTGTAATATTTTGAATTTTCATTTGTGAATAACGGAATTAGAGTTCCTAATACGGGTAGGAAGCGGATGTGTGTCTTTCATTTTTTTAAACCTCTTAATTTTGTATTTTTTCATTTACGTGGCCATTTTTTTAGCGGATTCACGTACGTTACGGGTTGATTTTTTTTCATTTGTACCTTTTTTTTGCTGCTTCGAAGGCACCCCTGCCCCGAGCATGGGGGGGGTGTTGCCGGTTGGCATGTGATTCACGTGAAGTGCACATGCGCCGCGGTGGCGACGCAGTGCGCAGTCGCAGTAGGGCGGCTGTGCACTGGGTCGCCATGGCGGCGCATGCGGATTACGGAAGGGCACCGCGCAGCCCGAGTATAAATAGCGCCGCCGCTCTATCATATTCGGCAGTCCTATGTTTTCTCACCCCTTTTTCTCTTTCCCATTTCCATGCCTTTCCATGCGCACTTATGAAATGGAGTGTTAAAAGAGAGCGGTCTTGTCGCGTGGCGACATTGAGCACAGAAACGTGACTAGCACTTTACACGCACGGTCCTCCTTCTCGGTTGCCGGCACCCCTGGAGAATCTAACACACTTTGCCCAGTTAGAGTTCTCGTGGCCGGTCCTTCTTGATCGGAACTCGGACCCGGTTTTCATTTTTGTATGTGGGCCATATTTGAGTCCCATTCATACAACAATAACTCCCCCCTCGAATAACTCCCCCCTCGAATAACTCCCCCCTCGAATAACTCCCCCCTCGAATAACTCCCCCCCCCTTGAATAACTCCCCCCTCCACCACGTCTGACGAAAAAAAACTCCCCTGGGGTCTTATTCAAGGATTTAAGGTATTTACATTTTATTTACACTTATTTTTTTACACTGGTATTTTATGTCAGATATTTTTGGTAAATGTCAGATTTTTACTGAGGAGTTATAGAGGGTTATTCATTTTCGAGAGTGGGGTATCTCATAGTCTAACTGGCAGAACACCGTACAGGGAAATATCTACAATTTTCATCTGAATAATAAAATACCGTATTACCCCCGTCAGCAAAATTTAAGCGGGGGGGGGTAATTCGAGGGGGGTTTATTCGAGGGTTTTTTCATTATTTCGTCAGAAATTTTCGTAAAGATCGTAGTAAAAAGTGGGCATTTGCGTACCCAAAACAGGTAATAAATGTGTCCAAACGGGGTATATATAGGTATATAGATAGCTACACAAACTAGTCTATGTGTAGCTGCAATGCAAATTAACAGTAATATACATCATGTACATTGTATACATGACATATTTATTACGTACATGACGTACATCATTCCGGAGGGGGGGTATTTCGAGGGGGGTTTATTATTTTCCCAGCCCATTTCGAGGGGGGTTATTCGTGGGGGGTTTATTCGAGGGGGGATAATTCGAGGTAATACGGTAGTACTTTTTCACATTGAATTTGCTTTCTCAACGCGCATTTTATGCTCTTAATAAAGCATATTTCATGAAATGAGTTGATATAATTATGCTGGAAAATTTTGACGAAATAATAAACCCCCTTGAATAATTTACCCCGTCAAAAAGTCTGACCAAAAAATAATTCCCCAGGGGATTATTCGAGTAAATACGGTAATATTAATTTTCAGCGTCGAACTATGGGCAATTTGCAACGATTCTCATTCCAATGTGCTTTAGTAATAAATCTACTCAATGAGAAAGTCTATATTGTTTTATACATTTGGTACGTCCTGCTAACGATACTGTCGGCTTTATCACTGATTTATTGGACAAGTGTCATTTTCCTGCCATTTCTAAGACGCTGGTTTATTGTGCGACACTTGGAACTGGCCGATATGCCATTTGTCTACAAAGGTCAGTTGACGCAACGAAATGCTCAGTGTATTGGCGCTGCACGCACTAATTTACTGCGTATAAACTAAACATTTCGTGAACTCATAAGTCAACTTTCAATGGCATTTGAGTTTACTAGAATTTGGTGTTCGTCAACTGCAGTTGACGGAGAGTAAAAATAACCCATTCCAGTAAACTCAAATGCGTCCAAAGCTGATTTATGATTTTACTAATTTTTATAACTTCACTAAACTAATGTGTGCACCGACATTACCGTATTTCCTCGAAATACCCCCAGAGGATTTATGATTTCGCCAGCAAATTTTGAGGGGGCATGATTTTAATTCGTCTGAGGCCTCCTGTACATGTAAACCCTGCACGCATGTAGACCCGGCGCGCATGTAGGGGGCAACATGTGCGCCGGGCCTCGGTGCGCAGCGGGCGACTACATGCGCGCCGGGCGGCGGCCGGACACGCTCGCCGCAGTGTTGGCGAGGGGGAAGGAGCGAGCGCACTTGCCGCGGCGCCAACGTCGTCTGGCGCCGGGATAATTGGCGGATGGACTAGAAATTTCTAAAAATGCAATTATTTAGTAGCAAATTTCAAATTTTTTCAAAAATTTGTAAATAGATTTACCTATTTGGAAATCGAAATTTCGATTTGCCTGTGCAAATAAAAATTTTGCAAATGGAAATTCGATTTGAATATTAAACTACCGTATTTCCTCGTAATACCCCCCAGGGGGTGATTGTTTCAGAGTGAGAATTTTGAGGGGTGGTTAAACGAGGGGGGGGGGGGTATTTCGAGGGGAGGGCTTATTTTTTCGCCAGAAATTTTTTGAACCCACAGTATTAAAATGTTGCTTGTAACGTACGCAGACGTCGAAAAATGCGACAATAAGCACCATGTATAAGGGTCTATACACTTATTTTAGTATGTACCGTATTACCTCGAAATACCCCCAGGGGGTTTATTATTTCGCCAGCAAAATTTGAGGGGGGATAATTCGAGGGGGGGCGTCTATTATTTCGCCAGAAATTTTCAGAAATTCCGCCTACTCAGACGGTTGAAAAATCAAGCAATTAAATAGATGTATATGTGTTTTTAGGCATAATAACTGTATATACACATAAACCCTTCCCTAACATCACTCAATCATCAGTTTTAACGTGTGTTCTGACTTGTACAGATCACAAACTGCGGTATTTGTCATGTACGTTCACGATACACTCAATTTTAGGGGGGGTATTTCGAGGGGGGGTTTATTATTTCCTCAGCCGAAATTTAGGGGGGGTATTTCGAGGGGGGTTTATTCAAGGGGGGGGGATAATTCGAGGTAATACGGTAGATGGTGTAAACCCTGTTCTGACGTGACACAGTCATCGTTTTTAACGTATATTCCGCATTGCAAGATCACCAACCGCAGTTTTGGCATGTACATTCTCTGTACATGCAATTTGGGGGGGGGGCGTATTTCGAGGGGGTGGGTAATTATTTCATAGTCGCCATTTTGAGGGGGGGGGTATTCGAAACGGGAGGTATTTCGAGGGGGGGGGTATTTCGAGGGGGGGGGGAATTCGAGGAAATACAGTATATATATTTTTGTAAATCGAAATTTCGAATGTTCAAATATAGGTAGATAATTTTTTTGTAAATTGAAATTTCGAAGTTCGAAACTAGATATTAGAACCTCCAACCCTCGCCAACGTGGCAGGTGAGTATGTACGACCGTCGCCTGGCGCATGTTGGCCCCCCTACATGAGTGACGGGTCTACGTGAGCGCCGGGTAGTAATAAATGGGCGCCGGGTATATATCCAGGGAGCGGGGTCATTAATTCGAGGGTAAATTTAGGCTATTTCGAAAAATACGGTATTAGGCAACTTCGCAGAGAGTGAGAGCGAGGTGGAGCGGTTCGTGTTCCACTACCTGCACATCGACGGCGTGTTCGTGCTCAGGATGCTCACCGCGCACGCGGGCATCATGATCGGCACCGAGGTCAGCCCAGGGGCCACTTCTGCAAGTGGACAAGTTACAAGTAAAATGGCAAATGCCAAGTGAAATGGCAAATGCCAAGTGAAATGGCAAACATTTGCTTTTGTTTGAATTGATGCTCTAGATTTAAATATTGCTCATGCATCAATATAAAATGTTCAGATAAAAAATTTGTAAAAAAATTTATGAAAAAACGGCTGCCTCCAATAGAACGTCACCTCTAAATAGAACGGTAGGTAAAACAGTTGACGAAAAAACATAGAACGGCGCTCTTCTATTAGAAGAAATATTCTTCTTGAGAAACGTTGAGAACTCCAAAAAATCGATTTCAGGAAAAAATTATTCAAAAAAGTTTATTTTCAATTCTCTGCGGTGGTGCATGTATTTATAGTGCGTGCGTTCGCTGACAATCGTAAAGTTTAAGTGTTGATTTTTTTATGTGTAAAATTTTTCCGCCTGTGCTCTCAGCGATTTCTTTGCGACTTCAGTTATCGACTTGTTGCTGGAGATTGTTGAAAATTGTTCCTGAAAGTTGTCAAAAGATCAAAATATGACAATTGAAAAAACGGCAAGCGATGTTGAAAATAGTTCTAAAAAAGTGAAAAACGTGAAAAAACTCAATTTTAGAACTTTTCGACGTCTAGAATTTGCCTAGTCGATAAAATTTCCAGCCCCCGTCACTTAAATTGCGCCGCAGTCGAAAAAAGTCAACGGGCAAAGCATCCCCCAAAAGCTGACTTTCGCAGGTGACGGCGTCGCTGTGGCAGAGCTGTTTCGGCCTGTACATCATCAACGACGACGGCACCACCTCCGAGTTCGTGTCCGAGGAGGCCAGACTGGCCAAGCACGCGGCCACCACGCCGAAAAAGGTATGTCCCGCCACTTTTAAGGACCCAATTAGTAATATAACGTATTACCTCCAATTACCCTTCCCCTTGAATGACCCCCCCCCCCTCCGGAATGATGAACATCATGTAAATATGCAATGTACATGATGTATTTATTACTGCTAATTTGCATCGCAGCTATTTGACACAGACTAATTTGTGTAGCTTAAATTATCTACATTTATACCTATGTCCAAATAAATCCTGTTTGGACGGTCCCCGGAAACCTTCCCTCCGTGGACATCTTACCTTCTGAAGGTATGATGTCCAGGCGGACATCATATCTCCAGGCGGACATCTTACCTTCTCGGGAGACGGTCATCATCACTTCGCAATATAAAATTGATAAACGTTTGGGCGTTAGAAGCACGGAGGCGCCTGTTCCGCCTGCCTGCCGCGTTGCGTGTGCCTATTTACGTCTGACTATGGTGTCCGTGTGTCCAGTTATGCCACACTGCATGCCAATGCCCCCAGCGGCACACTACATATTTTTTGACATTTGTGTTGTCATTTATCAGTAAGGATGGCAAACACTCTGGAAAATTGTATTTAAATGTTACTCTATAGGGTTTTTTGGGCAAAAATACAGGAAAAAATTTGAAAAGATGTTTTCATAGTTCTCTAAAAAATCGATTTTTAATTGTTTTTGAGTGGTGAAATAAAAAGTCCAAAAAAATTCAAAAAAGTTTTCAAATTTTTGTTTGCCATCATTGTTACAAAAGCATAGACAGGCGCACATATGCGCGCTCCAATCAATCGATTAGACCTATGCATTGTAACAGACGCCTCTATTACACTACTAAATGCGGGTCGTTTATCGGCGGAGCTATGTATAATGTCCCAGATATATGCATTTTACTAGTGTTTATACCGCGGACATTATACCTTCGTATGTCGAAAATGTTGAAGGTATGATGACCGCGGAGATATGATGTCCCCGCGGACATCATATCTTCCGAAGGTAAGATGTCCATGGAGGGAAGAATACCTGGAATTTGTTTGGACACATTTATTACCTGTTTTGGGTGCGCAAATGCCTACTATTTACTACGATCTTTACGAAAATTTCTGACGAAATAATACCCCCCCCCCCTTGAATAAGCCCCCCTCGAATTACCCCCCCCACTCAAATTTTGCTGGCGAAATAATAAACCACTATGGGGGTATTCGAGGTAATACGGTAACAAGTGCGAATGGACGTCAATGTTTGCGTGGCGCACTAAAATTAGCACCAATGCCGGAACCGGTAAAATGTGAAAATTCATTTACGGTAAATGCCATGTAAAATGTTATGCAAAAAGTCGTGTATAATGCCCTGCATGTCGAACTTTTTATTCTTTCAACCGGTCGTTTGACATCTTACAGGGCACTCTGCACAACTTTTGACACTTTGCATGACATTCTACATTTTAAACGACAACAACATAAAAATTAAAAAAATAATTAAAAATAACATTGAAATAATTGGTAACCACATAAAAAGTCATACACGCATATTCAGAATATCGACGGCAGAAGATATCAACTAAACATAAATGTGGCTCTGCACACAAACTAATTAAATACAGCCAAAATTTTGTGAAACTGATTAGGTAATCTGTTTTAACCACACTTCAATTCAAGTGAATAATTTTCGATCTCTGTTGACAATATCGTATCAATTTTGATTGCCTACTCATTCCGGAAAGCTCAGTGTCCAAAGTCGATTTATTTTTATTTACTTCCGAAATACTTCAGCTAGGACGGCAAACCCTCTAGAAAAAAGTGAATGTGCAAGAAAGTGAAAGAAAAAGTGAAAAGTTATCGTTCGCCATGGTTACTGATGCGAACGAAGCACGACACAACCAAAGTTGTTAAAATGTACGTACATTTACTTTAAAAATACGCCTGCGCGAGTACGCGGTAAATACGTTTACATATACTTTAAAAAAGTAATGTACTCACTTTTACGCTTACGTTTTAAAAGTACACGCGAACAGAGAAAATGTATTTCTGTTGCTAAAATCACAATTTTCTGTTGCTAAAACAAGAAAATTTTGAAAAAATCATATCATTTTTCTAAAAAATACTAAGGCCCCTTTTACACCTTCTTTTCTGTGACGAATCTGACAACATAAAAAGTTCAATAATTCAAGTAAAAAGTTCCATATTCATAAGATAAAATAGCCAAGTATACATACCACCTAGGCGTATATGCATGCCAAATTGCAGATAAATCGTGCTTGTCGTTCAAGAGTTATAGACGTTTGAAAAATTTTTGGCAAACAATTGCAAAAAAATTTCCAAACGTCTATAACTCGAATGTCAAACGTCTATAACTTGAAATATTGAACTTTTTCATGTTGTCGGAGTCGTCACAGAAAAAAGGTGTAAAAGGGGTCTAAATAATCACTAAAAACGACATCTATTGTGTCTTCTACTATAAAACTCACTCTCACATCTAAAAAGTACTAGCTTTTACATTTTCCAGGGGAAAAGTACTCGCTTTTACATTTTCCTGCGAAAAAAAGTATTTTACTCACATTTACGCATGCGTACGAGTAAAAACAGTTTTTTTACATTTTCTTTACTTTGTTGTGAGTAAAAAAATAAATACTTACATTTACATATAGGTACTTTTTAAAAAAGTTCAGTAATTCTCACAACTGTAACCACGTGCACCACACCCATGCGGGCGCAGTTCCACGACATGGCGCGCAAGGCGATGTTCCTGCACGGGCCGGCCATGGGCGGCCTGACGCAGCGCAGACTGCTCGCCGCGCTGGCCGTCAGGCGCGCCGCACAGGGTGAGCCCTCGCGTCCGCCGCAGTCCCGGACCCTGGAAAGTGCCCAATGAATGTACAGGGTGCGGCAATTTAGACGCCCCCTCTAGATTTAGAATAACTTGTCACCGGGTAGTCGGATTGGGCCTGTGCCTCTGTGCATGTTTACCCGCTGTGCATGTCAGGAGTATTCAAGACTTTGAGCCTCCAGGGGGTTGGATAGATGGCTAATCGCCTCTCTGGAGGGATAGATAGCTAGAAAAAAAATTTTAGGGGGTTTGGGGGTTCGTGGGGGTTCATTGTATGGGCTTTTTCATAATGAGGAAAAAGGTAGAAAAATTGCTAAAAGTAGGTGAAAAATTACTAAAAATGGGTATATAAGCACATATACTACAAGAAATAGCTGAAAAAAGACAATAAAACACATGAACTAGTGATTTTGAAAGTGAAAATGTATAAAATGGATGAAAATGAGCGATTTTGTGTGAAAATTAGGGTCTACATGCACAGCGGGTAAACATGCACAGAGAGCCTCAGTCGTCGGATTAACGTCAAATTTTAGGTCAACATTAACAACTAGATAGCAAAGGATCCCTAAAATTATGGCTGCGATAGCTCCACTCGTTCTCCAGTTATTCATGCAAACGCGTAATTGCCACTTTTACACCACGGTGTGATATCGTTTAAACGGGATCGACTTTTCGGGACCGGGATCAGATTGTTTATTCAGTTTTTTTTCTGATTTTCTTTTCGCAGCGGCATGCCTGAATGCGTGCACGCCCGCCACCAATTGGCTATGCCCATAAGGAAATCGGCAGGCGCTTAGGTAATTGGTTGTAAAGCTAGGTGGTGGAAAAGTGACAATTACGCGTTTGCATGAATAACTGGAGAACGAGTGGAGCTATCGCAGCCATGCTATCAGCATCAGGGCTGCTTTCCTATTTAGTTGTTAATGTTGAACTAAAATTTGACGTTAATCCGACAACCCAGTGACAAGTTATTCGAAATCTAGAGGTGGCGTCTAAATTGCCGCACCCTGCACAATGTCATGCTGAATGTATAAAAGTGTAAATATAAAGTTGCCATCTTACAGGACATTTTAAACGACTTTTGACACTTTGCATGACATTGGACGTTTTACAGGGTCTGGGATGAGCACCTGCGGCCAATTCCGCAAAAAGAGAAGTGAAATGAACCGTGAAAAATAAATAGGAATGTAAATTTTTTTTTTAAAAACGTGAAGGATGAACAGACTTAGAAAGCATTCCTTCTGGTGAAGGTAATGATGCTTTACTTACTGGGCAAAATATCGTTGGAGCTATGGTATTGAAAATGTCACCCTATTCAAAAACTATTCCACTTTTCACGTCATGTCCTTTTGCGGAATTGGCTAGTTGGTTGACCACTGGAAGCGAATTGAGAGCTGTGTTTCCATCGCAGAAGGCGTCAAGACAGACAAGGCGGAGCGCGTCATGGCCGGCAACATCATGGTCGACTACGGCAGTTTCAGCCCCGAGTGCGACTTCGGCATGGGCTAGCCCTACTGCACATTCATCGAACCGCCTTTCGTGTTGCCCTTCGATGAATAAACATTCCGTTTTCTGCACTTGATTCTATGTCGCAGCTAGGGTGTCAAAAAAATTTTTTTACGGAAAACGGAAACGGAAAAAAATTTCAGCGGCCGGAAAACGGAAAAAAAATTGCACTTGGCGGAAAACGGAAACGGAAAATTTTTTTCAGTGGCCGGAAAACGGAAAAAGAGGCCGGAAAAAACGGAGAACTGAAATTTGCATGAAAACAGACAAATTTGCTGAAATTTTGCCAGAAAACAGATAAAATTTGCTGAAATTTTGCTGGAAGTGGAAAAAATTTGCTAAAATTTTGCTCGGAACAGAAACTTTTTTACATACCGTATTACCTCGAATTATCCCCCCTTGAATTACCCCCCCTCGAATTAACCCCCCCCCCCTCAAAATGAGCTGGGGAAATAATAACCCCCCCCCCCTTCGGAATGATGTACGTCATGTACATAATAAATACATCATGTATGCAATGTACATGATGTATATTACTGTTAATTTGCATTCCAGCTACACATAGACTTAGTTTGTGTAAATATCTACGTCTGTATGTCCAAATATATACTGTTTGGACACATTTATTACCTGTTTTGGGTATCTAAATGCCTACTATTTACTACGATTCTTACAAAAATTTCTGACGAAATAATAAACCCCCCCTCGAATTAACCCCCCCTCAAATTTTGCTGGCAAAATAATAAACCCCCATGGGGGTATTTCGAGGTAATATGGTAATTGACAATCTGCATGAATTTTTTTCCCAGTTTGGCTGGAACAGAAAACAGAAAGTTGAGCCAAAAAAGGTAAAATGAGGCGGAAAAACAGAAAATTGAGGCAGAAAATGGAAAAAAACTTGGAAAAACTGGAAATTGAGCCGCAAAACGGAAAAAAGCGGAAAAACTGAAAATTTAGCCAGAAAACGGAAACGGAAAAAAGTGGCCGGACAACGGAAAAAATTTCAGCAGCCGGACAATGGAAAAAATTTGCCTGCGGAAAATGGAAACGGAAATTTGACACCCTAGTCGCAGCTACACATTTGATATTCTTCACAAACGAACAGTATTTGGAACAGTATTTATTTGTGCAATCGAGTTTTGATCTCAAATAAACGAAATTAGGACGTTTTTGATGATGTTAATTAATTCCACATGAACTATCTAGGTATATTTCAGAGATCAATCTGAACTTTTCACAATTATCGACAGGTATACAGTATAGCCTCGATTTGTGTGAGGAAAAATAATCCCCCTTTAAACAGTTACTCCCTATTTGATGAACGGGTTTATCCCTGAGCTGAGGGAGGCTAAGGCTACAGCCACTGAATTCCCGCAAATTGTCTACGTGTCTACTCATGTGAATACAGACAATATTGAGCCATTTTCTCCTTTTCACTCAATTTTGTTCTTTTTGTTTTTTTTGTTTTTTTTTGTACCTTAAATACCAGAACATTGTCCATAATCTCGATCCCAATCCCTCAACCATAATCCCGATACCGAAAACTCAACAAAAAAGTCTCAATCCCAAAAAGACGATCCTGTTTGAACCCTAATAGAGATCTGAGTCCGCTGAGGAAACCCCCCCTCGAAATACCCCGTCTGGGATAATGTACACCATGTATGAAATGTACATGGTCGGGCTGAAAAGTCCCCGGGCAGTGCTCGCCATTCGCGCTAGGGGTAAGCTACGGTTATGAAATTTTAACACGTTAATATATCAGGTGTTTTGAGTTTTCACCCCTCTAGCTCCACCCACTGCGGAACTGTGGGGGTTATAATTTCGGTCATTTTGTACTGATGTACAAATGGTGCTCTAGCTCAATGCTGCTTTAAGTTGTGATCATGAAACTTTGGATAGTGTAAGCAACCAGTGTCGGTAATGTGCTGATAATATTGAACACTTTTATCAACATCATTGCTATTAAGGTAAAATTTATATGCAAATCAGGGTGATGTGCAAGAAACGTGGGAACTGTGATGGATATTTTTGGTGATCATCTGAGATCATGTGTAGTGCAGTGATTTTAATGTTGTTTTGAAATGTTCAGTAAGTGAGTTATGTGTTTAAAATTTCCCTATGTTTCATTACTAATCTGTGGTGGACACATCTGTGTTCAACAGCAGTGTGCATGCAAAACGCATCCTGTATTAACCACTTTTTGAGAAGGAGAGGCAGAATGCTGAATTTAATAGTGATAGTGACAGTAACGACAATATGACAGGGGTCTCGAATGGGGGGGGGGGGGTTGGGGGGGGGGGGGTTACCCCCCCAAACCACCCAGCTATCTATCTATCCCGGAGGCCGCTCAGCTATCTATCTATCCCGGAGGCAAAATTTTGGACTACTACCCCCTAAACCCCCCCCCTCCAAATCGCTCAGCTATCTACCTATCTGGAGCGATTTTTCAGAAACTATACCCCAATTTTCGCTCAAAATCGCTATTTTTCATACCTATATATAGATGTTCACCTCCAAAATCACTGGTTCATGCGTCTAACTGCCTATTTTCAGCTATTTTAAGTACTATATGCTCTTGTATACCCATTTTGAGCTATTTTACACCTACTTTTAGCGATTTTTCTCCCTTTTCTTCCTTCTATGCCCCGAAAAAGCATATATATCGAACCACCACAACCCCCCCCCAGAAAATTTTTCAGCTATCTATCCCTCCGGAGGAGCGATTTGCTATCTATCCAACCACTCGGAGGGTCAAAATTCAAGATACCCCTGCAATATGAACTAGGCTTGTGATATCATAGCTAATGTTGGTTAGTGCTGGCACATTGCCAACACTGGTGGCTTACACTAGCCAAAGTTTCGTGATCACAACTTAAAGCAGCGTTGAGCTAGCACCATTTGTACATCTGTTCAAAATGACCGAAATTGTAACCCCCGCAGTTCCGCAGTGGGTGGAGCTAGAGGGGCGAACTTTTGAGTGAAAACTCAAAACACCTGGTAAATATGTTAACGTGTCAAAATTTTATGACCGTAGCTTACCCCTAGCGCGAATGGCGAGCACTGCCCGGGGACTTTTCAGCCGGACCATGTACATGATCTATTTATTGCTGCACCCCGCTCGAATTAACTCCCTTTCAAAATTTGATGGCGAAGCGAAATAATAAACCACCTGGGGGTATTTCGAAGAAATACGGTATATTCGGAACAATATTTGCGTTGTCTAGTTTTGAACGAAATCTGGATGCAATGTGGGAATTCAAATTCTACAATTGAAAATCAGACAAATTCTATGTAAATTTATGAAAATCGCGCGAACACAAATAGTAATATTTCGATAAATTCCAACACAAATAAACAATGGTACTGTCATTTTCAAGCACGAAAATAATCATTCAAGTAATTGTCGCAACGACAAAGTGAACATAAATATGAACGCAATATACAGAAAGATACTACACCCCGGGCAAGAGATCGCAGCGCAAACAATGCTAACTGAATTTTCCGCCTCATCCAGCCAAAGCCTGGACGCGTGCCAGCCTCAGCCGATCTGCGCAAAGCGACACAAATTGGCGTCGATGTTTACTATATGAGAACGATTGTTGCCAGTTTCCTAAACATCGCGTTAAGGGTCGTTTACACGGTTTTGTGTGCCGACAAAAAAGTTAAGCGAGAAAGTTCCATAATTCCGGAATAAAGTTCCGTATCTGCGGGAAAAGCCAGTGAAGTATACTCACTAGTTAAGTTTACACACATGCCAATTTGCATATAATTTGAGCCTGCCGTTCAAAACTTATTTGCATTTGAAGATGAATTTCAGTTGTCGGTTCGGTTTCAAAACGAAAACCGAACCGACAACTAAAATTCATTTTCAATTGCCTATAATTCTTGAACGACATGCTCAAATTATCTGCAAATTGGCATGTGTGTACACATAACTCGTGAGCACAATTCACCGTTTTTTCTTGCATATATGAAACTTAATTCCAGAATTATGGAACTTTTCCACCAAACTTTTTTGTCGGCACACGAAAGCGTGTAAACGCTGCTTTACAAAAGTGACATTCCGCGAATTTTTCGTTAACCGGCCCGGGAAGGGCCACCCCCCTGCGTACGTCCTTGCCCCCCCCCCCTCACCCCCCATTTCCTACCCCTGCCCTTGGCATTCTAAAAATATTTTTCTTTAAAAAAATAATCTGAGACTCTCTCAAGAATAAAATCAAGTCTAATAAAATCCAATAAAAACCCGAACCTTTTCCCGCACGATTTTCACCAGTCCATCACACATTTCCTCGGTTTTCACCTTCACCAAAAGCGTGGCAATTTCATTCGTTGTCTTGGTTTGGCCTTGCGCAATTTCATTCGTTGGCTTGGTTTGGCTTTGCGCCAGTGGGGGGTTGGGCACGCAAAAAAGTTGCGCATTGTTCGTTCCCGATTTGCTAATGCGGACTGAAGGCGATAGACGGATGTTGAGAAGGACCGTGCCTGAAAAATTGGGGGAAGACTTTTTGTAATGATCAAACGTTACAACAGAACACAGCAGAACCTAATCTACCACAGTAGAACAGATTGGCGCACCGCACACTGATTTTGGACGTTCAGCGTTCGAACGTTTGAAATCCGCTGAATCGGAACTCAGAATCCGCGGTTCGGACGCTTTAAGTTCAGCGGTTGAGCGGCCGCCATATTGATTTTTCAAAAAGTCCGGATGAATTCGGACAGATTTGCATGAATTTTTGACCAGTTTTGGTCATTCGCTGAACTCGACATTTCAGCGTCAATCAAAATGAAAGTGTCCGAACACTTTCATCCTGCGGTTCAGCGTCGCAGTTCGGCGTTGAGGTTCAGCGCATGAGTTGAGTTCAGCGGCCGTGCTACTGTTGTAAAATGATATGTATCTCTTTCACGATGTGAGATACATTCATGAAATTTGGATAGGTCTATTATTTACATTTAAGCTTCAAAAAAGAAGAGAGAAAAGTTTTTCAAAAAACCATTTATTTTAGAGTTTCTGGAAATTTTAGCAAACGGTATTTTCGCGGTTTCAGCGGATGAAAATTCATGCATGAAATATGTATCTCTGAACACCCCGAATCATAAACAGCCCGCGAAGAAAACGTCCGGACTGTTTGAATTCAGCAGAAAGCATATGTAGGTTTAAATGGGATTAAGATGTTGGTAGTGATGGAAAAGTGCCATGGCGATTTTGGCGCTAAAATGCTCTGGCAGCATTAGAGCTTGTCACCGCGATCTGAAAAGCGCCATAGCGCTTTTGGCGTCTGGCGCCATTTTCCAGTGGCGCTATTGGCGCCTGACACAGCATTTTAAATGGCGCCAAAAAGCACCAACGTTAATGATAAAATTGTTACAATAAACTTGGCGTACATGATACTCTGCCCTCACACTGATTTATGTCTCGTGTTGGAAGCGTGCCAAAGATCATTAAATCATGCGATTTCCGTAAAAAGATGAAAAAAATTCATCGATGTGTATATGTTAATAAATAACACTATAACAACAATCAATTTAACCATTTTTTTATGAAACTTGCACGCGTTAACCATTGTTGGCACACTTCCAGCTGGAACCACACATGCAAGGTGTAAAGTAAGCCTACTATACAGGTATGTACCATAGTTGTTAAAACGTATTTACTTTTACTCGATATATACGTATACTGAAATACAAGGTAAATATGTTTATGTTTCCTTTGAAAAAAAGTTCTGGTACTCACTTTTACATATACTTTTTGAAAGTCCTCGAGTACAGAAAATGTATTTCAGATAGTCTTTTATCTAGATTTTTGAAGGTATAGAGGGAAATAAAAATATGCTAAAAAATATCCTATGCTAAGAATATGGTAAACTAGTGGAAAATGGGTATAGAACCAAATATATTGTCAAAAATTAATAAAAATAATCAAGAAGTTATGAAAATTGGTGATTTTGGGGGAAAATTTTGGCGACATCTATCAAAAGTACTCAAGTTTATGTTTTCTGAGGGGAAAAGTATGTTTACTCACATTTATTCATGAGTAAAAGTGAAACAAATTAGGTACTTTATGTTTTCTGTAATCGGGTTGAGTAAAAAATAAATACTTAATGTTTACATACTTTGAAAAAAGTTCCGTACTTTTAACAACTCTGGTATGTACATATTTACATTGATATTCTTGTATTCAGTTTATTATTTCTGAGGTCAATTAAAGGTTGACAAAAAAGGAGTTTGGACCTGACATATTGGTAAATATAAGGAGAGGTGTGGAAATACATGTTTACTTTAACTTAAAGGTGTTTACCATATTTCCTCGAAATACCCCCTTGAATCAACCCCTTTGAAAAAATCCCAGGTCTTCTCAAGCTGAGGAAAAATACCCCCTCCCCTTGAAATACCCTCCATCTTGAATAAGCTACATCATGTATGCAATGAACATGTTGTGCGTGTTTATTACTGCAAATTTACATCACACCTATACATACATAGACCTGTTTGTGTAATGATACATGATATGATGTGCCCAAAAATATTTTATTTAGTCACATTTATTGCTTTTTGGATATGTCAATATCTATTCTTTACCATGATCCCTCATGAAAATTTCTGGCGAAATAATAATCCCCTTGAATAAGCCCCCTCGAAATACCCCACTCAAAAATTTCCACACTGAAAAATAAGCCCCCTGGGGTATATTTGGATACAGGGTAAATATCTTTTGGTTTCCTCAAAAAATGCACAGTTGTTAAAAGTACTGAATTTTTTTAAAAGTAAACGTAAATGTAAAGTATTTGTATTTTACTCACACATCAGTACAGAAAACATAAAGTATTTTATTTTTACTTTTACACTGCGTAAAAGGTGAGTAAAATGCTTTTTTCTAGAGAAGATGTAAAAATGAGTATTTTTCAAGGGAAATGAATATTTTTCAAGGGAAATGAATATTTTTCTCACGTAAACGTATTTACGCGACGCGAGTAAACGTCAATCCAAGTTCAATGATGTTCAAGTATCCAAACCTGAATATATATCCTTGAATACGACCCCTCTGAATAACATCCCCTGATGGCCATGTGAGAAAAAGTAACTCCCCATTCTTGAATAACTCCCTCCTTGAAAACTTCTGACAAAATAATAACTCCCCTGGGTCTTATTTGAGTATAGGTATACAGTAAGTTTTTCGATACATGAATGAATATGCAGATGCTATGTGGGGTCTAAACATGTGCAAAACCTATATGATGAGAAAACCACTGTTTCCTCATTAAAATGCTGTATAATGCAGTTTTTTTTTAAAAACAACGAGTTTTTACAAAAAAAAACACCGAAATAAAACATGAAACTGAAACATGAAAATTCATTTGGCACTATAGTATTCGCAGTTCAGCATTTGAAATCAAAGTTCAGCGTTCGAGATTATTTCAGCGCGCCAAATCGTCCGAATTTTTCACTCGCCGAATCGACAAACCACCCAATTTGAATCGTCCGGACGATTTGGAGTTCGGCACTTTTGGCGGTTCCGCGTTTTTAGTTCAGCGGATGGCAAAAAACGTTCGAACGCTGAACTTGCAAAGGCAGTGTGCGGTGCGCCATTAGATAGTATCTATCCCGGATGCAAAATTTTGGCTGCTAACCCGAAGCCTTAGGGCTCGAAACTCGATTTTTTCAAACTTGAGTTCGAGTCGCAACCCCAAAAATTTTCCGGGGAGTCGGCGAGTTGAGTCAGGCGAGTGAGTGAAGAGTCGAGTTGAGTCAAACAAAAATCTCGAGTCGAGTCGGAATTGGAAATGTGATACTTTTTGGAATGACACTTGCAGAAATTTCAGATACTAGTTTCTCTACCAATGTTTTCACAGATGGTGCACTATTCCGCATTTTGGCCTATTCCGCATTTTGGCTCATCCCGCACATTTAGCTACCCATCCCGCATTTTGGCCTATCCCACATCTTGCCGGTGTAATGTGCGAGATAGGCGGTGTGCGGTATGGGTTTGTGTGCGGGATAGGCCAAAATGCGGGATGGGCAGCTAAATGTGCGGGATGAGCCAGAATGCGGAATAGGCCAAAATGCGGAATAGGCATGCGCCGTTTTCACACACACTTAATGAAGTCTAAATGCCAACAGTTCATTTAAATAGGGTGTCAAAACAAATTTTTACGGAAAATGGAAACGGTAAAAAATTTTAGCTTCCGGAAAACGGAAAGGGTAAAAATTTTCCTCTGGAGAACGGAAAGTTGACACCCTACATTTAAATATGAAAATAAAGCAAAAATATAACTTACATGTTCACTCTCTTGATTTTGCCATAAAATAAGTTGCACAAAACCAGCCTAGCGATGGAAAGAGAATGTCTTTTAATGATATGGTTTTTATAATAATAAACAATGTTTTTAGAAAACCATTGAAAAATGCCATCCATAAAATGCCATCCACCAGTTGTGGTGGTTCGATATATAGGCTTTTTCGCGGCATAGAAGGAAGAAAAGGGAGAAAAATCGCTAAAAGTAGGTGTAAAATAGCTCAAAATGGGTATACAAGAGCATATTTATAGTACTTAAGATAGCTGAAAATAGACATTTCGACGCATGAACTAGTGATTTTGGAGGTGAAAATCTATATATAGGTATGAAAAATAGCGATTTTGAGCGAAAATTGGGGTACAGTTGCTCAAAAATCGCTCCAGATAGGTAGATAGCTGGGCGATTTGGGGGGGGGGGGGTTTACGGGGTAGTAGCCCAAAATTTTGCCTCCGGGATGGATAGATAGCTAAGCGGCCTTCGGGATAGATAGCTGGTAGGGTTCAAACGGGATTGACTTTTCGGGATCGGGATCGGGATCGGGATTCACTTTTTGAGATTTCGGGATCGGGATCGGGATTGGGGTTTCGAGATCGGGATCGGGATCGGGATTGGTTTTTTGAGATTTCGGGATCGGGATCGGGATCGGGATTGGCCGGGATTGGGGTCACGGGATCGGGATCGGGATTGGGATAGGCATTTTTCCGGGATCGGGATTGGGTTCTGGGGATAGAGATTTTGGCCATTTTTCTGGCATTCACAGTTGTTCATAAAGGTTTCAAAACACTGTTGGATGCCAGAAAAGTGGCATAAAATTGACGCTGGGGGTTTGCATCAAGTTTTTTGCCTGCAAAAACGTCATTATTTCACTTTTTATAATTTCCACTCATTTTTCCGGGATCGGGATCCCGGACTTGGGAGTTTCTCGGGATCGGGATCGGGATTTGAAAGCTTTCGGGATCGGGATCGGGATCGGGATTGGGGTTTCGGGATCGGGATCGGGATCGGGACTGGTAAATCCCGGACTTTCACGGGATCCGGGATCGGGATCGGGATCCCGTTTGAACCCTAATAGCTGGGCGGTTTGGGGGGGAACCCCCCCCCCCATTCGAGACCCCTGATACTAAGTGTGATGTCCGCCAGGGCCGTATCTAGGGGGGGGGGCGGGGGGAATTGCAGCCCCCCCCCTTCCCGGGGTGAGACCAGAAAGTGACCGAAAAATGCTAATTTTTCGACGTCAAGTAAAAATTTTTGCGCGCGAGCGCGCATTTTTAACAAGACGTAAGGTAATATCATCAGATTTGCTCCATGTGGCCGCAATTCGTTATAAATACACTCAATGTCGTGCTTTTGGCTGTTTTTGTATGTGTATTTACATACATACAGCGTTCCATGGCGCTGGCGCCAACGCCAATGGCGCCATGGCGTGGCGCCTATTAGGTAATGGCGCCAGCGCCATGGCGCCATTCCGCCACTCTTAAGATAACTAAAATTTTATGGGTGTGGGGCTGAGCCCCCCCGTTCGCCGTCCTCCGTAAACAAGCAGCCCCCCCGCTCAAAAATCCTGGATACGTCCCTGATGTCCGCCGTGTATGCTAAGGGTACACACAATACAAAAACGAACAAAACACTGAAATGACAAATCCGGAAAGCATTCCGGCTTCAAACCGGCGATGTTGTTTTTTTTAACTTGCGCTATTACGCTGACCAGTGGCGTAGCCAGGGGGGGCCGCCCAGGTATTTATAAAAATTTTCTTATATTGTAGCCATTGGCGCCAACGCCGACGCCAATCACGCCATGGCGCGGCGCCTACGAATGGCGCCAGCGCCATAACTCCATTCCGCAATTACAGGGGCCAAATTTTAGGGGGGGGCGCCGTCCCCCCAGTTCGCCGGCCTCCGTATACAATCCGCCCCCTCCCCCCCGCTCACAAATCCTGGCTACGCCACTGCGCTGACTGCCGTCCAGTAGAAGATAGGACAAAGTTTTTAACAGCCATACCCAATGTGTTATCAGCGCGTATCAACAGCTGCGTCTTCGACCCATCCCCATCGACCGGCTTCAAATACAATATACCGACGCCCTTGTCCTTGTACTTTTTGTCCTCGTCCAGATAATACAGCTTGCACCTGGAAAATATCACTTTGAATTGATAAGACGAAAAATAAAAAATAAAAAAGTAAAAAATGTAAGCAACCGACCGAACATTGTGAAATGCGTCGCGTTCCCCTTCAGCAAAAGACTCGGCTTTTGGGGGCTCGTGCGGTTCCTCTGTCCCCTCCTCCGTATCTACGAAGAATTTGCAAAATGAGCAAATGCACAGTGACAACATTAGCAATGACAACATTATCATCAAGGACGTACCAGCTACCCATCCAAACCCCGGAGGGTCAAAATCTAGAATACCCCTGCCAGGGGTATCTTGAATTTTGACCCTCCGAGTGGTTGGATAGATAGCAAATCGCTCCTCCGGAGGGATAGATAGCTGAAAAATTTTCTGGGGGGGGTTTGGGGGGGGGTTGTGGTGGTTCGATATATAGGCTTTTTCGGGGCATAGAAGGAAGAAAAGGGAGAAAAATCGCTAAAAGTAGGTGTAAAATAGCTCAAAATGGGTATACAAGAGCATATAGTACTTAAAATAGCTGAAAATAGGCAGTTAGACGCATGAACCAGTGATTTTGGAGGTGAAAATCTATATATAGGTATGAAAAATAGCGATTTTGAGCGAAAATTGGGGTATAGTTTCTGAAAAATCGCTCCAGATAGGTAGATAGCTGAGCGATTTGGGGGGGGGTTTAGGGGGTAGTAGCCCAAAATTTTGCCTCCGGGATAGATAGATAGCTGAGCGGCCTCCGGGATAGATAGATAGCTGGGCGGTTTGGGGGGGGGTAACCCCCCCCCAACCCCCCCCATTCGAGACCCCTGACCCCTGCCGAAATGAGTACCGTATTTACTCGATTAATTCCCCCCTCGAGTAGTTCCCCCCTGTTAGACGATTGAAGGAAAAATAATTCCCCCCACTTGAATAATTCCACCCTCCCCAATGATAGAACAAAGATATCATTCAAAAACAATCGATGAAGTCAACCAAACAAACGATCAGTGTCTCGTTTGATCCATAGACTTCAAATGTTGCGCATCCGGTGAGCAAAGATGCAATGGAATGTACACTAGCACTAGCGACAATGGCAAAATGTGTATGTAGTGTGATAGATACATGTTTGAAAATTGTGACAGAATAATAATTCCCCCACTTGAATAATTCCCCCCTCGAATAGTTACCCCCTCAAAAATATCTGACGAAAAAATAATTCCCCAGGGGAATTATTCGAGTAAATACGGTAGTTGAGATGAGTGCGGCACATCCACCCCGGGGTTCGCATAAAACGCGCACATACGGATAGAAATGCTGGCTAAGTCCCCGATTGTGATAGGAGAAAACCAACAAGTCATTACCTTGGCTTTTGGCTGCACTTGTAGCGCCGGATGGAAAATTGAACAGCCCTGACTTCACCGCACCCCCATCTTCGGCCGATTTTGTAATCCCAGTACTGCCGAATTGAAATCCAGAAAATCCGCCAGGTTTTGGCGCTGTGCCAACGTCACTTTTGGCTCCAAATCCGAAAATAGACGCTCCGGGGCCCGCGGGCGATTCCTTTGTTGTTTTGCTATCCTCAGACAGAGACGACGATTTTTCGGCATCTTTTGTTTTTGAACTGGCACCAAAGAGAGCTGGAAAGGTCGGCCTGCAAAGTTGACGACTGGACAGCTTTTGGAAGGTAAATGCGCTGTGCACAGGGTGGGGTAGG
This sequence comes from Sphaerolaimus hirsutus, assembly GCA_964036195.1. Lineage (NCBI taxonomy): Eukaryota > Metazoa > Nematoda > Chromadorea > Monhysterida > Sphaerolaimidae > Sphaerolaimus > Sphaerolaimus hirsutus. Next base: position 26,510,210 of record OZ038455.1, read on the forward strand.
GGGTGGCAGCTCTACACATAAAATGATGCACATGGCGCAGGGGTCTAGTAGGAGGGCAGGGTTACCCCCCCCCCCAAACACTCCAGCTATACTCGGCGGACATGATACTCTGCCCTCGCACTCATTTATGTCTCACGTTGGAAGCGTGCCAATGATGATGAAGCATGCGATTTTTGTATAAAAGATGAAAAATCATTGTTGTGAATAAGTTAATGTATAGCGTTATAACAGAGACAACTTTTTCAGCTTTTTATGACAATCGCATGCGTAAAGAAATAGTTGGCACGCTTCCAGCGGGAACCACGCGTGCAGGGTGTAAAGTGACTGGAGTATACCTATCTGGCCGTCCCAGACCCCGCTCAGCTGTCTTTATTTGTCCCCAAGCGAAGATTTCAAAACATCTTTAAAAAAGTTTTTTGAACGTTGTTTTAAGAAACGAGGTCGTTAAAAAGTAGTATTTTTCATTCATAATGTGTAGGGACAAAAGGAGAATACATTTCACGGCTAATATTTAGATAGGAACACAAAACTTACGCGGCTGAAGATTTTTCAATTGATCCCTCAGTCGATTTCTGCACGTACAATGCAACAATAAATAAACTAGATATTTAGAAAATATGACAACATCGCAAACAAAGCAAATAGGAATACCTGTTCGGCAGCGCTTTTACTGCAATTGCCAAACAAAAACGGTGATGCACCACTGTTATCTGTTTTAGCGGCAAAATTCATATTCAAATTCTTGCTATCAACTTTTGCTGCATTCGAATCAAAATCATACTTTGACGAGGGCTTTTCAACAGTGGTTTTGGCATCATTTTGTATCGTTTTTGAACTGCGAAATAAAATTGGGATCGAGAATCGAGTTTAAAAAAAACAAAAAAAACCATTTTCCCACCCGTCTGTAAAGTCATCGCTTTTAGATGTCGGCTGCTCAATACGCTGACGCTTAGCGCCGCATAGAAACTGCTCTTTTAGTTTTTGAAAATGCGTCATGTAGTCCTGCGACAGGTTCAGTGTTACACGAGGACGAGGTCCATTTGAGAGAAAAGGGACTAAAACTGAATTTACCGTGAAATCGTTATACCGTATTTCCTCGAAATAACCCGGGGTTTCAGGGGTATTCTAGATTTTGACCAGGGGTCTCCAAGATTTCGGCCCTCGCGGGGGCTGGATAGATAGCTGGGGGGCTCGCGGGGGCTAAATATATAGGCTTTTCAATGCATAGAATGCAGAAAGGAGGGAAAATCGCTAAAAACATGTTAATAGTAGCTAAAATAGGCTAAATTAATATACCGTATTTCCTCGATTTACCCCCCCCCCCTCGAACTACCCCCAGGTGTTTTTGAGCTGGGGAAAAAATAACCCCCCCCTCGAAATACCCCCCGTCTGGAATTATGTACATGATGTATATGTTGGTCGCAGTTTGCATCGTAGCTACACATGTACTAGTTTGTGTGGCGATGGACATTGATATGCCCAGATATACCCTACTTGGACACGTTGATTACCTGTTTTGGGTATATAAAAGCGTACTCATTACTACTAATTTCGTGAAAATTTCTGACGAAATAATACCCCCCCTCAAAATTTCCGCTCTGAAAAAAATAAACCCCCTGGGGTATTTCGAGGAAATACGGTATATATATATATATCAACATGTGTCAATGCGAAAGCCGCGATTTTGAATGCGAAAAACCTTAAGAAGGGGTGGGAAGAGGCATCTCATTTTCAAAAATTCTAGTGTATTTGAAAACTTTAATTTGTGGTAAATTTTTTCCACATTCAACCCCCAGTGGTGAAAATTTCATTATTGTAAATATTTCAACTGCACTTCGTGCTATTATAAAAAGATACGAAAATTAGCGATTTTGAGCAAAAATTGGGGGAAAATTTATCAAGAATCGGTCCAGATGGGTAGATAGCTGGTCGATTTGGGGGATCGATAGCCAAAAAATTGCCTCCGGGATGGCGCACCGCACATGAAATTTTGCGTTCAGCGTTCGAACGGTTTTGCACGCTGAACTACAAACGCTGAAATCAAAATCTAAAGAACGCAACGTTTTTGAAGCGTAAAAATTTCGGAATTTGCAATATTTCGCGCAATTCACATGCGAGTAGAATTTTTTACGCTTCAAATATGTTGTGTTCTTTAGATATTGATTCCAGCGTTTGTAGTTCAGCGTGCAAAAACGTTCGAACGCTGAACGCAAAATTCCAGTGTGCGGTGCGCCGATAGGTAGATAGCTGAGCGGCCTCCAGGATAGATAGATAGCTGGGGGATTTGGGGGGCAGTCCCTGATTTTATCCCTCCGGGGGCTAGTAATCCCCCCCTTCCTAGCCCTGCGGGGTTTATTTTTCCACACTGCTAGTTTGGGTGGGGGGTAATCGAGGGAGGAGATATTTCGAGGGGGTATTATCTCGCCAGAATTGCATTACACAGATCACAAACTGCAGTTGTTGGCAATTACATTCTGTTTGCACTCATTTCGGGGGGGGGGGTATTTCCAGGGGGTGGCCAGTGGGGTACTTTTTCAAAAGCTCGCTCAGACCTGGGGGATAATTGGAGGAAATACGGTAAATCAGAATTCACCTTGAATACTGGCGAGAAATCCAGCGCGCTACCCTTGTGTCTTTTCAATTCAGCATTTGCAAACTGCAGCACTTGTTCATTGAGTTTGGCCACGGCGCGACGAAAATTCTCCGCCGCCGATACAGCACTTTTCTCATTGGGAGACGTTTTTTGAGCGGATTTTTCCGCGCCCGGCGGTCGGTTCTGACTGGCGTTGGCGTCAGATTCCGGTTTTCCCACGACCACCGTTTTTGTCGCGGCGCCACCCGAACTGCTGCAATTTCACAGGCAAATTTGGTTGTATACTCCGCTTACTTGACACCTTGCACGCGTGGTTCCAGCTGGAAGTGTGCCAACGATGGTGAACGCGTGCGAGTTGCATAAAAAGATGCAAAATTGATTGTTGTTATAGTGTTATTCATTAACATATACACATCGATGATTTTTTTCATCTTTTTACGGAAATCGCATGATTAAATGATCATTGGCACGCTTCCAACACGAGACATAAATCAATGCGAGGGCAGAGTATCATGTACGCCGAGTATAACCAACGAACAGTCAGGGGTGGAAAAACTTTTGGTTAAACTGTGTTCAACCGGGTTTCAACCGGGTTAAACTGTGTTCAACTGTGTTCGTTTTAGCGAAATGCAAAATAAATATTATAGTATGAGGTAAGGATGGCCGGGTTTCTTTCAATGGTTTTTTAAACACAAGCATCGAAACCACTTTTACAACCTTGAACTTTTTTTTACAACGTTCACACATTTTTCCATCTCTAGTATGAATAATCGTATTCGTGCAGAAGCATGTGTAAAAGCGGGTAACGTACGCGATGCGAGGGCCATCGCTTTTGCCCCCCCCCCCCCGGTCCAAGGAGGAGGGGCAACCGAGAAATACCAAAAAATATATACCGTATTGGCTTGTTTTGAGTGCCATGCTTGAATGGAGTGCCATGCTCGAATAAAGTGCCAGGGTAACGGCTTCATGAAACAATAGAGTACCATGCTTGAATTGAGTACCCCCCCCCCCCGAAATAGAATGAAAAGTGATGCGGGAACGCATACCATGTCTGCGTAAAACATGACTGCATGCGCATGGCACAAGCCGCGTCTGTTGTGTAATGTTTTGTCGTTGTGAGTGGTTCACATCTGTGGCGGCAAAAGCAATCCGCACAAAGGGCGGGATGTTGAGGTTTTGCGCTGGATTAGTGAAGTATGAAACGTGAGCGTGTGAATTGCAAAAAAAAGTTTGTGATCCGCCCAATATTGAGCAATATGTATCTGTTATGGAATTGGATATCTTGTCTTACGAAAAGATACAGTACCATGCTCGAATTGAGTGCCATGCTTGAATTGAGTGCGACTGTGAGGACGTAGTGAAAAAATAGTGCCCGGGGTTCAAAACAAGCCAATACGATACTATGAAAACAATGGCAAAATTGGCAACGAACCCAAAAGCGAAAGCGCCAGCGGCGCCGGGCGGGGGTGCCAGCGAGGCGGCGGAGTCGGCGCCCGAGCTGAGGGGGGTGGAAGTGCTCAGGGGCTTGTCGCCGCCGAACGCGCTGCCGAACGGCGTCGCCGGCGCAGCTTTCCCCGCCGCAGCGGCGCCAGGTCCTGTTGAAGCGGCCCCGCTGCCTGCGTTGGCTGGTCTTGTAGATTTGGACCCCTGCCAGCCTTCTGGTGGATGGTAAACCAGGAGGGATAGACGGCTGACACATTTTTCGGGGGGTCGCGGGCATATGGGATTTTTGGGGTAGCATTTTAGGGGGGGGGGGTCCGCCATTGTTTGAGCACCCACAGCTAAGCAACCACTCAGCGAAATTTGCTGAAAATGTAACATAATGAGGTTTCATGTCGGGGCTGTATTGAAAATCGAATTCGACGTTCTACGACCCCCCTGACACGAGATAGGGGGGGGGGGGGTCTGAAAATGAGTAGGGCGCCAGGAAAAATTTTTCAGGGTTTTTCACTGTCGCCCAAACATGCGAACTTTGCAGCGCTATAACTCTACCATTTCTTGCCGATTGCGATCGTTTAACTCTTAAACTGATCAAGAATACCTGCAGATTCTACTTTTTAGGTGTATTAGTGATGTCTAAATTCCGTATGCCAATTTGACCCGCTTTTTCAAGATCAAAAATAGACGAATTTGGTTTCTAGACATGCTATCATATACTTTAGACAACGAGAACTCTAATAAAACAAAAATGAGTTCAATATCTCTTTCCATTAAAAAGTTGGAGCGTATCAAACTTTTCCCTCCTATCCACATAAATAACTGCATGAATGAACTGAGTATGCAACTTAAAAACTCCATATCTTGACCATTTCTCAGCCGATTTCCATCAACGAACACTTAAAATGATCAGAATGACATGGAGTTATCATTTTTATTCCCAGATTCTGTGTATTTTATAAGTTCTCCCGTACAAGAAAACAATGAGAACTCTTGAATGAAATTATCATAATGAAAATGCATACAGATAAACTGATAATAAAAACGATATCCCCATGTTATTCTGATCATTTTAAGTATTCGTTGGTGAAAATCGGCCAAGAGATGGTCGAGATATGGAGTTTTGAAGTTGCATGCGTTGTTCTTCATGTGGTTATTTATGTGGATGGAAGGGAAAAGTTTGATACGCTATAACTTTTGATTGGAAAGAGATATTGAACTCATTTTTGTTTTATGAGTTCTCATTTTCAAACTATATGATATCATGTCCAGAAAAATTTATTTTAATTTTAAATTTATGTTGTAATACCAGTCAAATTGACATACGGTATTTAGACATCACTAATACGACTATAAAAATGAAGTCTGCAGGTGTTCTTGATCATTTAAAGAGTTAAACGATCAAAATCGGTCAAGAAATGGCAGAGTTATAGCGTTGAAAGTTTGCATGTTCGGGGCGACAGTGAAAACCCCCGAAAAATTTACTTTATTCAGACCCCCCCTATCTCGGGTCAGGAAGGTCGTAGAAAGTCGAATTCGATTTTCAATACAGCCCCGACACGAAACCTCGTTATGTTTTATTTTCAGCAAATTTCGCCAAGTGGTTGCTTAGCTGTGTGTGCTCAAACAATAGCGGACCACCCTCCCCTAAAATGCTACCCCAAAAACCCCCCATGGTCGCGGGGTTCAAATATCATGTTTTTCAAGGTGTAGACGGCAGCATGGTGCCTCACACACTGGTTGTCAACTGGTTTAGGTGTCAACTAGAAACGAACTAACCGGCAGCCCCAAAACCTTTGAAGCTAGAAAATAGCCCTGCAGAAGTGCCGGCGGCCTGAAGGAAACACTAGTTATATTTATAACGGGTGAAATGATGGTATATAAAAGATGGCATGCGAACGCACCGAGGACTGCGCCACGCCGCGCCGCCGGGCTGTTTTTATTTGGCGTCTTGCCAGCACATTTTTGTCAGCAGATTGGAACTCGCCAGTGGCCTGTAAATAAATGACAATTAATTTAACTCAATGAATTAAGTTCCACGATTCCCCGGACTTATGCTCCTGTATTTTCTATGATGCAATTTCTGTATACCTAATGCAGCTCCACACTAGGGATAGCCAGCGCTTTTTTAAACGCTTTTAAAATAGAATAAAAACGCTTTAAGAAGGCGCTGGCAAACATTTTTGTACTTATGCACGTGGTACTTTGAAAAAAGCGCTTCTTTCCCATCCCTACTCCACACACAGGGATTTTAAAAGTTCGAACATTTTTTGCCAAAGTATGAATACTGTAATCCTTGTAATAGAAGGGCGCCGTTCTAATTTTTTCGTCTAATTGTTTACCTGCCGTTCCATTGGAGGTTGACGAAAAAAATAGAACGGCGCTCTTCTGTTAGAAGAAATACGGTATTCACACTTTGCCAAAAAACGTTCGAACTAGTGATGTTAAAGGCACCGGGAAAAATGGCACCGCACCGCACCGGCACCGGTGTTATTCTGAAAAAAATGGCACCGGCACCGGCATGGCACCCCTAAAGATTGCAATGTCACCGCACTAGCACCGGTGCTGGTGCCCAGCACCGGGGCACCGGTGTCTTTACATCACTAGTTGGAACTTGTTTTAAAAATCGTGTGTGGAGCGGCACTTGACGTGGAGTTCTGACGTCCATGTTCAATTGAGCACACGCAAATATCCGGGAACTTTTCGCACGCCCGGTTAGGTTACTAACACCAGTAAACTCGAAACTCATAAATCAACTTATTAACCTATGTGAGCTAGCTTTTGATCTGTCAACTGTGATTAAACAGAAAACTAAAGCTATGTTCAGGGCTGTTTTAGGGCACCCAATTTTGATTCGTCAGATGCATAGTAAACTATCGCGCACAGCCAAAAACTAAACACGTGACAAGAACAAAAGGCAACCAGCGACCAGGGGGCAGTCCCAAGCCCTGTAAAGTGAAAAGTAAAGTGTCAAATGTAAAGTCAAATGCAAAGTGAAGTGTCAATCAAAACAAAAAAGAAAAGATTTCATTACTGAACTTTGCATGACAATTGACACTTTACTTTGCATTTGACTCTACATTTGACACTTTACTTTGCATTTGACTTTACATTTGACACTCTACTTTACACTTTACAGGGCTCGGGACTGCCACCAGGGGCCAAAATCAATTGCCCACCGGTTGCTCGTCGGGGGAGTCTTCCTGGTCCCAATTCTCATGCGTCAATTCTGTCGTAGCGCCGCGTTTCACCATTTTGCTGTAACACCGGCGGAATTTTACGCTTCAGCCAAAAACACGTTGATTTCGTCCGAGGCATTTGACGGTTTGCAAATGTGAAGATGTGAGCTGGGATGAGCTTTGAAGCGTTGCGATCATTCCATTTTTAAACGGCGCGCGCGAGAAACCTTGGTTTTTCACACGAACAATCGTGATAAGATAAAATCAGAATGCCAGGTAGGAAGCTACAAAATGCTTACCGTATTTCCTCGAAATACCCCCCGGGGGTTTATTGTTTCAGAGTGAGAATTTTGAGAGAAAAACGTGAAAAATGCAACAATAACCACCATTTTTAAGTTTTTACAGCTGTAGAAATTCCGTCTATCTTTTGCGGAAATAAGGATGTAGATGGTATAAACGATGTTCTAACGTAACACAGTAAGTGTTTTGAACGTCTGTTATGCATTTCCCAGACCACAAATCCATAGTGCCCATTTTGAGGGGGGTATTTCGAGGGGGGGGGGGGGTTTCGAGGAAATACGGTACTTACAATGAATGACATGTAGATGTCGTGCAAAATGGAAAAAATACGGTGACAACTATTTTTCGAAAAGTCATCTCATCGGTGAAAACTGCTCGGGAAGAACCAAGATTACACGCGCAGCGCCGACAAAATAAATCCAGACAAAAATCGACCAATGTGTTTTATTTTTTCAACCAAAGCAGTACGAAATATCGGAGAAATTTAGATCCGCAAAATTACTCGAATACGGAAAGTGGGAAAAAAACTGCATAACCGAACATTTACCACCCTCACTCATGTCCAAGGCCCATTCGTGAATGAAATAACTCTTATTAAAGATATTGAACTCGTAAAAAATAAAAAACGGACAAAAATCACAGTTATTTCTGAATACAGAGAAATAGTGTTGTAATCGAGATATATTTTTTAAACAAAAAGGGAAAATCCAAAACCAGGAATAAATATAAATAGGAAATTCCACTCTGTGCGTCCCGTACAACTCGTCACTAAAAGATCTATGCGTGTAATTTTTTTTGCAAACAACAAAACGTATTTGGAATTTTGATATTCAGTCGTTTCCTAAAAGCAGGGTGTCCGAAATGTTCCCGATTTTTTTTGTATATGGTGGCAATTCCAGACACCGCAAAATGCCCTGTAAAATGTCATGTAAAATCCCCTGTAAAATAGCAAACAGTTTGCGTTTTCCAGGGCATTTTACATAACTTCTGACACTGTGCATGACAATGGCCCCCACACGCTAGTTGACATGGACACCAAATGTCAACTGGTTCCGTTCCTAATTCAAAGATTGCATTTGAAGGTCGTTTGTCCACTCGTCAGCAAGCTTTGAATCGGGATCGGCACCAGTTGACATTTGGTGTCGATGTCAACTAGCGTGTGTGGGCCCATTGTAAAGGACATTTGGTAGGGTGGAGGAGTGCCCCTGGAGCACCCTGTAAAGGCGGCAAGTGAGCACAAACGGATGAAAAAGTGTGCAATAAGCGCCATACATTTGTATACTGAATCATCTCGAAGGGGGCCATCGGTGAGTGCCAAAACCGCAAAAGCATAAAAACGTTGACTTCTCTAATAAATCCGGATATTTGATTAATTAATTTAAGTAATTTTTCCCGGATAGTTAGATTTATCATATTGGATTGTGCCCGTAGAGGCATTGGGATAAAAATCATCAATAAATTTGACGTCGGCTGCACGGATGGCTACACCCCCAAAAAGATTAAATACATTTATATTATAGAAACTATTAAAAACACCCGAAAATGGGGAATTATTCTCAAATGAGAAATTCCTAAAAGGGGGAGAAAACTGAGAAAACAACAACAATATAAATAGATTCAACAAGTAAGTATGTAATTATTCTTTTAATCGACAAATTTTTCACAGAAAATTTACCTTACAAACTACGACTGCAGAAAAAAATCTTAAAAAAACTTACGTATAATGTAACAGAACAGAAATTACGCTCGTTGCAAATGTGAATAGCGCTCTTATTTGCTCATGGAGAAAGTTGGCTGGCTTCCAAAATTGAGAAAAGTTCCAAATTTTACAATTCTTCGTGGTCATCGCCGTCTTCCTCGCCTTCCATCTCGGCTTCCTCCTGAAATTTTGGTGAAATGATGATAAAATTGAGTTTAAAAACGTGAAGTTTCAATTTTGGTGGTATATTAAGGTAATTGTCGTATTATTTAAAATTAGAAGCCAGGGTTGATTTGACGGAATCAATTTTACTCAAATTTATCGAAATTTTATGATTTTCTGTTCAGTTTACAGCGGGTGCCACTTTTGTTTTGCGTCCATATGCGACTCATCAATCGATAGCTTATAATTTATTATTGTCGCATGAAATTCAAATATTTACTAAAATTTCAACACATTGTGCCTACACACACACTAGTTTTCACCGTGACTTCGTGTGAAAACTGAAAAAAATTTCAAATGCGAATTAATGAAAACGGTTGAATGATTTTTTCAATCTTAATTGGAATTTAAATTAATGAAAGTTAAAATTTAAATATTTTAAAATTAAAACACATAGCGTACAAAAAGAGTAGGCTAGATGTCGCCATGTCGCCATTTCAGTTTTCACATCGGTCACAGTGAAAACTAGTGTATTTATGTAGGGCCATTGCGATAAAGTGTATGTATGTGTATTGTAATATTGGCCCTACACACACTAGTTTTCACCGTGACCGATGTGAAAACTGAAATGGCCACATGGCGACATCCAGCCTACTCTTTTTGTATGCTGTATGTGTTTTAGTTTACAAATTTTCACTTTCATTAATTTTAATTAGATTAAATCATACAACCGTGTTCGTTAATTTGCAGTCGCAAAAATTTCAGTTTTCACACGAAGTCACGGTGAAAATTACTGTGTGTAGGTACATTGAACGAAATATACAAATTTATTTTTTTTGGTCTACCCACTGTATTTTGAATATTATTGCCTTTAATATTTAGATTTCAAATGCAATTTCCAAAATTCCAACAACTTCTCTAAAAACAGTCACATTCGCATTCTACTGAGCTCGCTGGTTACCGAATCAAAAACTGCCACGGCGCATTGCAGGGAAATGGAGCCAGGCGCCACGAAATAAAAACATGACGCCAGAAATCAAAGCTCCTTGCAGCCGGTTTTCCTTATTTTGACGAATAATTTGACCGAAATTCCCCCCCCCCCCAAAAAAAAAAATGCAACAGACATCGTCCGAAGGGCCGGCGCCCTCCTTGCCGCCAGAGTCGAGGAATTTGCTGAAGCCCTCCAAAGTCCGCTCGCCCTTGTAGTCGATCACCTGAAGAAATGGCCACCGATTATTACGCCGATTGAGTATTAGCGGTTCAGTAATTAAGTTTAGTTTTTTTCTATTTTAATTGACATTTTACATGACATTTGAGAGTGTCAAATTGACACTCTACTTTACATGAGCGGGACTGCCCCCGGGCGCCACTAGAGGACCCTGTAAAAAGTCAAAAACATACAAAGTGTCAAACGTCATGTAAAATTAGTGTAAAATGTGAAAAAATCTAGAAAACGTTAAACATGTTTCACTCCATTTCACATCTAATTTGTCTTTTCACAGGGCTCTCTACAGATTGCGGGAAAGTTCCAAATTAGCAAATATTCGAACCTTATTCGATCCAGCGGGGAAGAACTTGATAGTGGGGAAGCCCTGAATTTTGACGTCTTCCAACTCGTTGGCGGTCGAGTCCATTTTGGCGATGACAATCGAGTCGTCGTCCTTGTATTTTTCTCCCAATTTGTCCCAGGTCGGCGCCAGCTGTTTGCAATGGCCGCACCACGGGGCGTCTGCGTTTTTCAACCATTAAGCATTGATTTTTAGGCATTTTTCAGGCGTTGATAGGCGATTGATTGGAAGAAGGGATCTAAGGAATCTTAGGACTTGAATCTTAGGACTTGAATCTTAGGACTTGAATCTTAGGACTTGAATCTTAGGACTTGAATCTTAGGACTTGAATCTTAGGACTTGAATCTTAGGACTTGAATCTTAGGACTTGAATCTTAGGACTTGAATCTTAGGACTTGAATCTTAGGACTTGAATCTTAGGACTTGAATTATTTTGGGTAAACCGGCGATATTTTCCCAGCGGGGAGTTCAAAACGGAACGGAAGTGGGTGAATAAAAAATTACATTTCATTTGGCTTAATTCATATCGCAGCCGGCTGGAAGATCACAAACAAGAAATGTGAAAATTTCCAGCGCAAGTTGGTATTCACATCCACCAAAACACGACTCTGGGCACAAACAGAATGAATACTCAAATACAATATTCAACCAAAATTTCGATCCACTATCGCAGAAAAAAAGAAGAAAAACTGACAAAATTCGACGAGCACATTCTTCTTGGGGTCGCGGGCGACCTGGTCGAAGTTCTTGCCGACGAGCACCTTGACCGGCTCCTTGTCCCAGTCCTCGGGGATCTCGTCCGATTGCAGGTGCGGCTGAAAAATGTGAAAGAAACTCGATATGTAAGCGGTTTCGTCAACTGATTGCGAACTGGGTGATAAATGGGCCCATCTCTAGATTGTTCGATTGGCAACTAACACAGTTTAATCATTTACACTCGGTGACAGTTGTGTTTACTTACGCAAAGCGCACCAGAACTTTGTCACAGTCCCAATCCCGAACCCCTTAATCCCGATCACGGAAAGTCTACGTTTGATCCCTAACAGGAGGGGAATAGCCATCCACCATTAAAAACGCAAAAAAATTTTTTATAAATAATTAAGCCAGTCCAGGGGCCAGTTCCGCAAGTGGAAAAGTTAAGAGTTAAAATTTAAGAGTTGAGTAAAATGACAAATGACAAGTTATGAGTAAAGTTAAGAGTTAAGAGTTGAGTAATACGACAAATGATTTTACTCAACTCTTAACTATTAACTTTACTCTTAACTTATCATTTTACTCAACTCTTAAGACTCGCTTCGCCTAAGAACCAAACATGCCTATTTTGTTCCTGTTACAAAAATTTTTTTTGCGTTTTTTTCATGGATTTGGAATCTCCATAAGTAGAAACTCAAATTTCCTTCCATGCATATATCCGGAAATGTCATCTTCCTACTGAAAAAAATGATCAAAGTCAAAAGTCACCATTTTTCAGGCTGGTTTTTGGAAATTCATAACTTTTGTTTGACTTTATCTATCAATATAATATTTTGTATTTTTATTAAGAAAGTTGTGGAGATTAATTGGCCCATACAAACTAGTTTCATCAAATGTTTTTTTCTCAATGAAAATGATGGCTGAAATTTTGAAAATGGCATCAAATTTTCAGTTTGTAATTGAGAGCTTAGCTTTTTTTTGCAAAAACTGTGCCCAATTGCATAGTTTATTTTACAAAAATAAAATAGAAAAAGTAGGTCTGCCAATTTTTGCCACAGCAGTTTGAAACAGCCCAACACCCGTCTCACCACCACAGACAAGCCCACTCTGAAGACTCAGATGAAGTTGTATGAAAAAAGTTTCCATTATATTCTTAGGTTATTTTATCATGCTCTTACATTTGTATGTCTCCATTTTTTTAAACACACTTTGAAAGGGTGCTGTCATACAAAAGTGTACTTTTTAGCACATATCACAAGTGTGGTCATGTAAAATCCAAAAATTATTCATTTGTACTAGTAGCTAACTGTTCTGACAGTAGCTTTTAGCTGGCCATTTGGTTATTTTATGTTTCTGCTAAATTGCACTTGCATAAAAAAATAAATATCACAAGAATGATCACATGTGAATATCATGTCCCAACCCTAGTTCATAGCAGTTAGATTGCAAACAGAAACATAAAATAAAAAAATGGCCAGCTAAAAGCTACTGTCAGAACAGTTAGCTAATGGTAAAAATGAATTATTTTTGGATTTTTTATTATCACACTTGTGATATTTGCTAAAAAAGTACACTTTTGTATGACAGCACCCTTTCAAAGTGTGTTTAATAAAAAATGGAGACATACAAATGAAAGAGCATGATAAAATAACCTAAGAATATAATGGAAACTTTTTTCATAAAACTTCATCTGAGTCTTCAGAGTGGGATTGTCTGTGAACATGACATTTGCGTTGTTGATCATTTCAAACTGCTGTGGTAAAGTGCAGACCTACTTTTTGGTTTTTATTTTTTTATCATAAACTATGCAATTGAGCACAGTTTTTGTGAAAAAAGCTAAGCTCTCAATTCAGAACAAAAAATTTGGCGCCATTTTCAAATTTTCAGCCACAATTTTCAGTGAGAAAACAAAGTCTGATGAAGTTTGTTTGTATGGGCCAATTAATCTCCAAAACTATCTTAGTAAAAATCCAAAATATCACATTGATAGATGATGTCAAGCTAAAGTTTTGAATTTCCTAAGAAACATCCAGAAAAAAATGATTTTTGACTTTGATCAATTTTTTTAGTGGAAGATGGCATTTCCAGATATATGTATGGAAGGAAATTTTTAGTTTCTATGTATGAAGATTCCAAATCCACCATAAAAATGGGGGTCACAATTTTTTTTTGTGAAAAGTGCATTTTTGTATGACAGCACCCTTTCAAAGTGTGTTTAATAAAAAATGGAGACATACAAATGAAAGAGCATGATAAAATAACCTAAGAATATAATGGAAACTTTTTTCATAAAACTTCATCTGAGTCTTCAGAGTGGGATTGTCTGTGAACATGACATTTGCGTTGTTGATCATTTCAAACTGCTGTGGTAAAGTGCAGACCTACTTTTTGGTTTTTATTTTTTTATCATAAACTATGCAATTGAGCACAGTTTTTGTGAAAAAAGCTAAGCTCTCAATTCAGAACAAAAAATTTGGCGCCATTTTCAAATTTTCAGCCACAATTTTCAGTGAGAAAACAAAGTCTGATGAAGTTTGTTTGTATGGGCCAATTAATCTCCAAAACTATCTTAGTAAAAATCCAAAATATCACATTGATAGATGATGTCAAGCTAAAGTTTTGAATTTCCTAAGAAACATCCAGAAAAAAATGATTTTTGACTTTGATCAATTTTTTTAGTGGAAGATGGCATTTCCAGATATATGTATGGAAGGAAATTTTTAGTTTCTATGTATGAAGATTCCAAATCCACCATAAAAATGGGGGTCACAATTTTTTTTTGTGAAAAGTGCATTTTTGTATGACAGCACCTATCCAAAGTATGTTTCATAAAAAATGGAGATATACAAATGAAAGAACATGGAAAAATAACCTAAGTTTATGATGGAAACTTTTTTCATAAAACTTCATCTGAGTCTTCAGAGTGGGATTGTCTGTGAACATGACATTTGCGTTGTTGATCATTTCAAACTGCTGTGGTAAAGTGCAGACCTACTTTTTGGTTTTTATTTTTTTATCATAAACTATGCAATTGAGCACAGTTTTTGTGAAAAAAGCTAAGCTCTCAATTCAGAACAAAAAATTTGGCGCCATTTTCAAATTTTCAGCCACAATTTTCAGTGAGAAAACAAAGTCTGATGAAGTTTGTTTGTATGGGCCAATTAATCTCCAAAACTATCTTAGTAAAAATCCAAAATATCACATTGATAGATGATGTCAAGCTAAAGTTTTAAATTTCCTAAGAAACATCCAGAAAAAAATGATTTTTGACTTTGATCAATTTTTTTAGTGGAAGATGGCATTTCCAGATATATGTATGGAAGGAAATTTTTAGTTTCTATGTATGAAGATTCCAAATCCACCATAAAAATGGGGGTCACAATTTTTTTTGTGAAAAGTGCATTTTTGTATGACAGCACCTATCCAAAGTATGTTTCATAAAAAATGGAGATATACAAATGAAAGAACATGGAAAAATAACCTAAGTTTATGATGGAAACTTTTTTCATACAACTTCATCTGAGTCTTCAGAGTGGGCTTGTCTGCGGTGGTGAGACGGGTGTCGGGCTGTTTCAAACTGCTGTGGCAAAAATTGGCAGACCTACTTTTTCTATTTTATTTTTGTAAAATAAACTATGCAATTGGGCACAGTTTTTGCAAAAAAAAGCTAAGCTCTCAATTAAAAAATGAAAATTTGATGCCATTTTCAAAATTTCAGCCATCATTTTCGGTGAGAAAAAAACATTTGATGAAACTAGTTTGTATGGGCCAATTAATCTCCACAACTTTCTTAATAAAAATACAAAATATTATATTGATAGATAAAGTCAAACAAAAGTTATGAATTTCCAAAAAACAGCCTGAAAAATGGTGACTTTTGACTTTGATCAATTTTTTCAGTAGGAAGATGACATTTCCGGATATATGCATGGAAGGAAATTTTAAGTTTCTAGTTATGGAGATTCCAAATCCATGAAAAAAAACGCAAAAAAATGTTTTGTAACAAGGGAGGTTTGGTCCTTAGGCGAAGCGAGTCTTAAATTTTAACTCTCAACTTTTCACTTGCGGGACCGGCACAAGCACGGCCAAACCCCCCCCCCCCCAACCTTCAACTTTCCATCCAAGTAAGCCTGGGTGAACTGGTTGATGTTCTCCTCGGAGAGGGCGTCCGAGTCTGGCTTGAACTTGGTCATGTCCTCCTCGAGCGAGATGAGGCGCATGGCGGGCAGCTCGTCCTTGTTCAGCCCGAAGAACTCCATGATGCGCGCGTTGTCCTCCACGTCCGTGTTGATGTACACGAACAGCAGCTGGGCAGTGTTTTGGATACGAGTTTGGCATGTTCTGTTGACACCAGTTTTTATGTCAGCTAGTATGCGCCCAAAGTGAATAGGGTTGACGAATTTTCGCTCATACGGCGCATACTTTAATTACTTTTTATTTCAATTCCTTAATTGAATTTATGGTTGGCTTATTGGATTGTTATTTATTCCATTTTTTCTAAATTTTTCTAAATTCTTTAATTTCTATCCCAACTTTTCTTACGTAATGTCAATTTAACTGATTTTTCCAACGTAAACGTTGTCGTCAGGTGAAGACGCCCCATTCATATTCTCTATCCAAACAGCTCAAACCTGATCCCCATTAGCGTTTCAAAAATCACGGGAGACTTAAATTATTAAAAATAATAGAAAATATAAAGCTTATATTTTACCCTTTTTTAGAGAGATTTATTTATATTTATTTTACAACAAGAAAATTAAAAACTAATTCATTTTTATTGTCTCTGCGTTTTTTCAGAGAGATTTTCTGACATCATATTAAATTACATTTTCTGAAAACACCCATCATTCGAACGCTCATCCCCATAAACACTTAAATGTAACTAAACATCACCAAAAAGGCCTCACCTTTCCCTTGAACTTCTCAGCGGATTTTTTGAACGTGGCCAAATGTTTCTCAAAATCGGCAGACTCCTTGGAAATGAACAAAAGCTGGTGGATCTTAATTTCACCGCCGAAAATTTTCGGTGCGCTGTCTTGAGAAAATTCGGAGACGAGCGGCAGCGAGCTGGCTTGCACCCAGGCTGGAAAAGGGCGGTGGTGCAGTGTAAAAATAGAACACAAAGATGGAGGCAACCAAACAACTATTAGACTAGTAATGCGAATTGGGGCAAGTGTGTTGTAGGGTTCAAACGGGATCCCGATCCCGGATCCCGTGGAATTCCGGGATTTAGCAGTCCCGATCCCTAAAATTCTCAAATCCCGATCCCGATCCCGAGAAACTCCAAAGTCCGGGATCCCGATCCCGGAAAAATTAGAGGAAAGTATCATAAGTGAAAAAATGACGTTTTTGCATGCAAAAATGTGAACGCAAACCTAGGGTTGGAAAAAAAACGTTTTTTTTTAACTCAATGTTTTTAAAAAAAAAAAAACGTTTTTTTTTTAAAAGCTCCCAGATATGACCTAGTGTCAACATATATAGGTATATCAGACACTGGCAATACTCTGTGATGTTAAATATGACCATATAATGGCTGTGGAGCCATGGGATAGCATTATAAGTGGTGATTTGTGTCAAAAATATCCATTTTTCGTCGACATATCGTTCGTATATCGCCTTATAGTCGAATGTTCGAGACTTCAGGTAAAGTTTGGCACGAAATGGTGATCAAACAAGGTTATAAAAGGAGGTTGTTACTTTGGGAGTGAAGTTACACACTGTGGAGGTACATGGAAGCACATTACCTCAATATTATATATTACAGCAACATATGTCGGCTTATTCACCCATGGTAGCACATAGAAATGGATGTTTTGATACTAAAAATGCAACAAAACCAATGAAAACAACCACCAATGTCAATTTGTGTGTGAAATTGCGCGCTTGCGCGCAAAAATTTTGCAAAATACCCAGTGCTTAGTACTAAAAATTTCGGCCGATGTTTTTAAAAAAAAAAAACATTTCGGACGTCATGTTTTTAAAAAAAAAAAAACGTTTAAAAAAAAAAAAAAACGTTTAAAAAAAAACATCGGCCAACCCTACGCAAACCCCCTGCATTCATTTTATGCCACCTTTCTGGCATCCAACAGTGTTTTGAGACCTTTATGAACAACTGTGAATGCCAGAACATTGGCCAAAATCTCTATCCCAAGACCCCAATCCCGATCCCGAAAAAATGCCAATCCCGATCCCGTGACCCCAATCCCGGCCAATCCCGATCCCGAAATCTCAAAAAACCAATCCCGATCCCGAAAAGCCAATCCCGTTTGAACCCTACACACTAGTCGACGTAGCAAATTTGTGTTAACTGAATGTACACTAAATAACACAATCACTAATTGACTAAAATTTAGTTGAATTTGGTTAACAGGAACTTTGATGTCAACTAGTGTGGGTGGACCCATTGTGAACACTCATCCAATCTCACAATAGGAACTTGGGAAACTACCGAATTTCTTCTATTAGAAGAGCGGCTTCTACTTTTTACCTGCCATTCTATTGGAAGTTTTAATGGAGACTGCCGTTCTATTGTTTTCACCAATTTTTCACAGATGTTTAATGGCCCTACGCACACTAGTTTTCACCATGACTTCTGTGAAAACTGACATGGCGACAGGGCCGTATCCAGGGGGGGGGCGGGGGGGGCTGCAGCCCCCCCCCCCTCCCGGGGCGAGACCAAAAAGTGACCGGAAAATGCGACTTTTTCAACGTCAGCGTAAAAAATTTTGCGCGCAAGCGCGCATTCTTCACCAGACACAAGGTATTATCATCGGATTTGCTCCATGTGGCCACAAATCATTGTAAATACACTCAATGTTGTGTTTTTTTGCTGTTTTGTATGTATATTTACATACATATACAGCATTCCATGGCGCTGACGCCAACGCCAATGGCGCCAAGGCGTGGCGCCTACTAATGGCGCCAGCGCCATGGCGCCATTCCGCCACTATGTAGCTAAAATTTTAGGGGGGGGGCTGAGCCCCCCCCCCTCGCCGGCCTCTGTAAACAAGCAGCCCCCCCCGCTCAAAAATCCTGGATACGTCCCTGCATGGCGACATTCAGCCTACTCTTATTCTATGCTATATGTGTTTTAGTTGTCAAATTTAGCTTTCACATTTTATTGAAATTCACATTAAAATAAAATAAAATAATTCAACCGTGTTGATAAATCTGCATTTGAAAAAAATCAGTTGTCTCACGAAGTCACGGAGAAAACTAGTGTGTGTAGGCACAATGTGATCAAATTTATAAGCTAATTCATAAGCAAAATTGATGCAAAACCGGAAAATTTTCATCGGATGAAAACCTTTTAACTGGAGTCCGTCTTTGAAACCCTCGCAGACGGGTCAACACGCACAAAACCCTCGCAGCCACAATGGCCCTACACACACTAGTTTTCACCGTGACTGATGTTAAACTGAAATGGCCACATGGCCACATCCAGCCTACTCTCTTTGTATGCTGTGTTTTAGTTTGAAAAATTTTAAATTTTAACTTTCATTCATTTACATTCCAATTAAAATAAAGTCAAATCATTCAACCGTGTTCATTAATTTGCATTTGAAAAATTTTCAGTTTTCACACGAAGTCACGGTGAAAACTAGTGTGTGTAGGTATACTCGGATGACATTACGCCGTACATTTTTTAGGAGGAAACACTCCATCATGACGTCATCACTTTAGTCAATTATGTCAATTTAGTCAATTATGGCGTTCAGCGTTTCTTTTCTTTTTGCGAAATGTTGATTCATGAGTTTTCAGTTGGCTGTCTGCCAGCCGAAGACATAAATCGTATCTATTTGTAGAGTATCATGTCTGCAGAGTATACATTACACAAACTCACTTTTGAGCTCCTTCTCGACCATCTCGCCGTCGTAATCATTCCTGCCCTCGTCGAACTTCTTGAACAGCGTCACTTTGCCGTCCTTCAATTCCAAATCCTTCACCACCTTGTCGTCAGAGGTGATTCCGAAAATGACGTCATCCAACTTGGCCGCCACGTCCAGGAAAGCCTTCGCATCTGCAGACGCCTGGTCCTGCACAAGTGGGGGTATTGAGTGGGCGAGTTTTATGTATTGGTGGGCCTACACACACTAAATAGTTGACATCGATAGCAAATGTCTGTCAACTGGTGCCGATCCCAATTCAAAGATTGCCGACGAGTAACACTGCGCATTATTGTCTGGTGATTACTTCATGCCGGCCTAGAACATCGTGCGTACAGCATATTTTACCACAGACGTAGGGTTAAAACGGGATCCCGATACCGAATCACGAGAATTTTCTCAAAGTCTCAATGCCTAATTTTTGGCCAAAATCGCGACCCTGAGACCCCAATCCTGAAAAAATGCCAATCCCGAATTCCGATCCAGATCCCGTGACTCCAATCCCGACCCCGATATCCCAAAAAGCCAATCCCGATCCCGAAAAGTCAATCCGTTTGAACACTACACATACCCATAGCGAAAGCAATCGAACACGACTCCCTGCTCATCTAAACCCGGTGCTCATCTACGCGGCCGGCATGCGCAACAAGTAAATACATTGCGCGATTTTGCGGCGGCGCACATCAAAGACCGTATGCGGCCGGACACTGGCTGGCGCGGCGGCCGGTCAAAGGGCACACCGCTGACGTCAAAGTCACGACCGCGCGCCCGCCACCTAGATGAGCACCGGCACAGGGTCGAAAAAATACACACGTCATTTCGCTTTTTTATTCAGATGGATATGGTAGATTTTACTGTAAAGTGGGCGCACCGCAGACTATATTTTTGTTTATCTCGTTGGAAAAAAATTATGCATGTGAAGGTTGCCACGCGAGAATGCGGCTAAGGTGCCATATTTGTTTAATCACTTATTGCATTTTTCATGCAAATTGCACAATGCACACGCCAACGAGATAGTAAATGGTTCCCCATAATTTGAATGTGAAAACATTATTCTCAGTTCATTCCATACAATTTTCACGCCGGTTAAAAAACCAGAAGCTGTTTGCGTACATAGCTTTCAAAAGAATAATGGGCGCATTTATGATGAAATAACATGAAAATACATTATGCACTTTTTCTCCCATACGCCATCCAAAAAATCTTTTGCAAATTCAAAAAAATTACTTTCAAATCAACCTTTCTTTTTCTCCTTCCCTACACAAACACACACTTTACACAATAAAATTCCAGCACTTACTGTGGCGCATACAACCACGGGACTCGCAAGACATAAACACCAGTATACTTATGTACGACTAAATATTGGAATAACTCTGCACGTGGGGGCAGGCACAGGTAGGTACGCATTTATGCCCTTGTGCACACAAATACATTCATTTCATACTGTACATTACGTACATATTTATTTATATAAATACATAAACATGTGCACACTGCGAAATCTGTCCCTTTCGAGTTACATATTTAGTAAAGAGTGTACAGAGGTGCGTGTCTAGCAAAGTTTGTGCAAAATACATTCAACTTTGCGCACCACACAACCTGCACAAAGTTACACTTACTTTCAACCATATACATTGTCCCCGGTTATATTCACGCACGCGCCCCAACCTCTAATGCAGTCATTCAATATAAATATTTGGTTGCACATAAATCGCTACCATTTATCTGCCAATCTTCGATCGAAAATGTCAAGGGCACGCACAAAAATGTAGATAAGACATTCTGGGCATTTCGATATCAATGCGACTGGGGCAAATGCATGAGATGAATGCATGTGCGCCACAGTTTTGCGTGTGATTTTTTATTTTCATGGCGCCAGACATTGAGAATTCAGGGTCGATGAACCCAAAAGATCGGTGTCACAGCCCAGAAGTGATTTGCCATTGGGCTGGGCCATTTTTCTAATGGTTATTATTGATGATGGGAGGAATGATAACGGAAGGACTTTTCGAGATCGCCGACAGACTGAGAAGTATTTACACAATTTTTTCTTCAAATTGCAACAAAACGATAACTCGCCGAGAACTGATACTTTTTATGTAAACACACACCAGCTAACATTAATTTAAAATGATAATAAAAATTTGTGACACGTGAAAATGCATGGGGCGGGTAAAAGTCCACCAAAACACTTGCTGCAGCCATTTTAAAGTGCCAATCGAATAATGCCACGTGTAACAAATTCTATAATAACATATTCGATCTGAACTGAAACGTGTGCACACGCATCTCACGCCTACAGATTGGCCAGGCAAAAACATGCACAAACCAAAAATGGATGCATGTGAATAGATGAAATTACACCGCGAATAGTGAATTGAAGTTTCCAGTTTTCAAGCGACATTTGAATGCCACTGTGTGAAATGCAACCTGAAATTTGTGCATAAAACAGACAAAGCATCTCAGTCAAATAATGGGAACATAAATAACACAAACAAATATGATTTGAGATGTTTTTGGTAAGGTGATAACAACAGACATTTTTTGCATGTACTGCAAAGACTCCCCCTTCACGTCGCTTTTATCTATAAACCGCGCTACGCAAAGTGGGTGTCAACTGGTTTCCATATCAATTCAAATGTTAGTTGACGGGTCGCAGGACAATTTTCAAGTGGCATGTTGCATTAATATAGGTATATTCATTTGAACATCGTTCAACTACCCAACTAAAATCCAAATCCAAACCAGTTGACACACAATCTCATTGTCAACTGGCGTGTGTACAAGCAATGACAAAAGACAAAATCCCAGTTGACAAGTCAAACTGCAAACAAGCACCGGCTCACCTTGAAAGCGCCAATAACGACAACATCAGCGCTGTCTTTGAATTTCTTGGCTTCGTCCACATCTGCGAGGTCTTTGGCTGCCGGGCCGGACTTTTTCTTCAGCCAAGACACGATCGACGCGGCGTCGCGGCCGCCTGAGTTTTTAAGAATTTTTTTAGAATTACGACAGACTTTTGGGACAGTTCCAAAGTTGTCAGCTTAAGGGTACTGTCGGATAAACGTGTCAACAATGAGCAAAAGAAGGGGGTCTCCAATGGAGGGCTTGCGGGCACCCCGCCCAAATCTATCTTTGCGGAGTAAATTTTGAGCAACTTTACTCCAATTTTCACACAAAATCGTAAATTTTTGCTCCATTTTGCCATTTTCACCTTCAAAATCGCTATTTTCCTATTAATATACATGCCCTTTACACGTTTTTTGTGTGCAAATTTTACCCTTTTCCACACTTTTTGTATACATGCCCTGTCCACACTTTTTGCATACTACACCTTGAAAAAGGCTACAATCTTCACCCCGCGAGATTCAAACCCCTGGAGACCCCTTAAGCAAAAGTGCCCAACCCCGCACAAACCTGCATACTCGCTGGGTTCCCCATTCCTGTAAAACTTAAGCGTGGGGTAGCCGCGCACCTCGAACCTGGACGCCAGCTCGGTCTCGATGGTCGCGTCCACCTTGGCCAGTTTGATGGGCGAGTCCTCGGATTTGAGTTGTTGCGCCGCTTTGGCGTACTCGGGCGCCAGCTGCTTGCAGTGGCCGCACCATGGAGCGTCTGCCAGTTGACAAGTGGGTTTTGAGTTGACGGATGGGTGGGTGGGTGTGTGTGGAGTTGACGGTTTTTGACCGCTTGTTATGTAGATTGGATGTTGTTTGTAACCGGGGTATGTGGTAAAATGTGCGAGCTGTGGTGTTTATCAAAACCTGCTAACAAAATATCAAACCAAAACAACCAATTTACTGAGCCTAGTTCCAATCTGAAACCAAGGCTTTGCAAGACATTTTCAACCTTTACAACTTCTTTCAAACTTTTCAACAAAAAACACCCTCAAAGGATCCGTCTTGTATTTCGGCAACCTCAAACATTCCAAAGCAAAGGGAGAAAAACACTCACAAAACTCGACTAGGACAAATTCATTCTTCAAAACATCGTCCCAATTTTTGGTGGTCGCCACGATAACTTCCTCTTCGAGTTCGATTTCGGCGGATATCAACGCTACGCACGCGGCCAAAAGCGTCAAAGTTACGGTGCGCATTTCGGTAGCGATTTTCGGACGGGAACGCAGTAAAATGAGCGGAAATAAACGCTCAAATGGGCCCAATAGTTTTGAGGTCCGGTAGGGGAAAACTGCGAAGCGATTTGGAACTTTGAGAAAGATTTGAAACTTTGAGATTGAACGATAGTTGTCGAGCGGTGAGAGTTTTTATTTGGGGAAATGTCGACGTGGCACAAAGTTTTCGGGCACACTGAAAATTTCGATGGAAGGGGGGAGGTTGTGGAATAGTACGGCTGAATTTGCCAACGTCACAACTTTCATTTGATTTGCATAGTTCACATCGAAAGGGGCGGAGTTTGTGAAAACTAAAAAGTAGACACATCCGTACGAAATAAAACCTTTAATTGAGGACACTTTTAATTTTCACAATATGGTTTACAACACGTTTACAACTGACCTTGAAATTCAGGATCTTTAATTGCGAAATGAAATTTAATCACACGTGATTACTTGTAAACCACAGATAGGCTATAAAACGGAACACTTTCCCTATTTCTTGCATTTACGAAAAAAACGATAACGGTAAATTCCTTACTGATACCGCAAATCGCTCTTTTTACCGTGAAGACATCGTTAAATTGCCAGAAAATAGACACTGCCAAATTGCCAAATACAAATACAAACATACAAATAGTGTAAACTGCCTGCACACAAAAAATTTTTCACTAAAATTTTGAAAATTTTGGAAAACTCATAAGACCCCGTTTACACGGATTTTTTGTGACGACTCGACAAAAATAAAACGTTCAATAAGTTGAGTAAAAATGTTCCATATTTATGAGAAAAAGTGGTCAATTATACATCTTACCTAGGCGAATATGCATGTCAAATTGCACAATCGTGCTTGTAGCTCATGAGTTAAAGGCGTTTGAAAACTTTTGCAGTTGTCGGACTGTCTCCAACAGCCAGCGACAATAGCAAACTTTTTCAAACGTTATAAATCTTGAGCTACAAGCACGAGTCTGCAATTTGGCCTGCATATTCGCTTAGGTAGAAGGTATACTTGACCACTTTTTCTAATGAATATGGAACCTTTTTAATCAACTTATTGAACATTTTATTGTTGTTGAGTTGTCACAAAAAATCTGTGTAAACGGGGCCTAAATTGGTTTTGAACCTTGAACGTATTGCCTTCTGCTCAGTTCACAGTGCAATGTCTTCATCAGTTATTACCCAAGCATGTTGAGGTAACACTGGGCCAATCTGAATCCACAAAAATATGTTTCACTATTTTTGGGAGGTTCAGCCACCATGGTGTGATGGTATCCAACAACAAATGGAGCTATGTTTTATATCACAATTCAATGGTCATGCATTTTTCTTGAGCAAGATGATTTTTTGGGAAAAACTGCTGCATCTCCATGTGTATTTGCACTTAGTGATTAGAATTGAAAAATGACCGATTTTGAGAAAATATAATTTAATATTATCTCAGAAAATCTCTTAAGAAAAAAATATTATCAAATCTGTCTGGTGATTTTTGAAAATATAATTAAATATCTGAGAAAATCTCTTTCAGTTCAAAAAATCTCAGAAAATCTCTCAACTTAAATCAAGTTATAATCATATTTCAAGGTGCTTGAACCATTAAGAGTAGATATTAAGCAGCATATGTGTTGTTGAAGCTTTTCATTCACATTTTCAAATGCTAACAATTTCTACTGGCATGACAGCACACTTTTCACTATTGGTCTGATGCATAAGTTTTTGCTGTTTTAGGATCATCTTGCATTGGAGCATCCTGGACAATCAATGGGGTTTCAGCCAGGATACTTATGCAAAGTAGAATTCATTCAATCGTAAAATTTTACTGTGAAATTGATTCAACATCTCAATTTGGGGATGGATAATATATATCTCTAAGCATTCTTGAATATTTGTAATTTGTCAACACTGGATTTGTCTCTTCAGCTCCTATTTGTGGTTGTGCTCAGGGTTGGCAAAATCTCAGAAAAAAATAAAAATAAAATAAAATTAAAATGGAAAATTGGAGAATAAAATAAAATGGAAAATTAATAAAATAAAAATACAATTTTACTAAAATTTGAATTTTTGTAAAATTTTAGTAAAATTGTACAATAATTCAAATTTTTGTACAATTTTAGTAAATTTTACAAAAACTCGAGTGTCTGTTCAATTCTATAGAAGTTTTCTATCATGTTGCTTAAGTTTCTAGCTGCCAATTTGCAGAACTAGTGCCTTGTTGTATCTTTCATTGTTGTGATTGAGAAATATTGTTGCTCAAAATTGCAAATTTTCACATTTTTTAAAATATCACCTTAAAAATCACTAATTTGTGATTTTTTTCTTATTTTCTCCATTCCATACCTTGGAAAAGCCTATAAATATATTATATCCCGCAAGCCCCCCCCCACCCAAAAAAACAGCAACCCATTTTTAGCTATCTTCCCTTGGGAGGAGAAATTAGCCTCCCCCCCTGAGGGTCAAAATACAAAATACCTACCTCGCAACCCGTGTCACAAGTTTACATAGTTTTTTTTGTATTCATCCGCATGCTTCTAGCGTGCACATTGTTTTATGTCCTTGCTAGGGTTGGGGAACCGAACCGACCCGAACCGAACCGAACCGAGAACCGAGCACTATTTTGGAACCGAGAACCGAGAACCGGAACCGAGCTTGAGAACCGAACCGGAACCGAGAACCGGCACTTATACCCGGAACCGAAGTAAATACCCAAAAGAACCGAAATTTTCAAGGAATTTTTAAGTTTTTAAACAGCGTTTTTTCAACAGCGTTTTTCAACACCTACATCTAAGCCTTTAAACAGCAGCTGAACATCTTGGTGCGTGGTCTGAATTACAAAATTCATCTGTTTGCAAAATGATTGCGCGGGAGCGTGTAATTTCACATATGAAGGGTGTGCTTCTAAAAGTACCGATCTACAAAAAATCAATTTTGAGATAATCGCGATTGAAAGTTTGGAGCATGCAATACCCATACATGGGTATTCGGTATGGGAATTTGGGGTAAGGGTATTTCAGCCATATTGTTGGGTATCCACATGCATGGGTATAATCATTGATTATACACATAACACTAGCTATATAAAATTTAGGGAATTGTATTTTTGTAGTACAGTACATTTGAAAGGAACAAATAGGTAATAGCGTGTAGATCGGTATTTTTTAAAGCACAAAATCAGAAAGCTGTAGATCGGTACTTTTACCCATAATAAAAAAGCACAAAATCTGACATCGGTACTTTTAGAAGCACAAAAAATAATGTGCAGATCGGTACATTTAAAAGAACAATTTTGAAAAGTGTGTAGATCGGTACTTTTAAAATTTCAAAAACTGTATTTTGCGATTTTTTTGCTTTTTTCGACCCGCCATATCTCAAAATTGAATTTCGCACCCCCCACATATTATATATATTTTTGAAGCGCATTTTTATGGGTCCTAACTAAAAATGGTCCTAACTCAAATTTGAAAAATTTGTAGATCGGTACTTTTAGAAGCACACCCTTCATATACTCCAGCGACATTACACCTTACAATGAAATCTACCATATCCCACCTGAATAAAAGAACAAACATAAAAAACATTTCATCATATTTATCAAATTGCTTTGATAAATATGATGAAATTTTTTATGTATGTTTGTTTATTCAGATGGGATATGGTAGATTTCATTGTAAGGTGTAATGTCGCTGCAGTATTTATACACGTTATCACTGGCAGTAGTTTTCATTGGTTTTGTGGCAGTTTGAACTGTAGTTGGCAAAAGTTATTTATGTTTGTACTCAAAATAATACGTGTACTCACTCGCATACTACATGGGTAAATACATTTACGTTTCCTCCAGAAAAAAATACCAGTACTCATTTACTCGTGTACTTTTTGAAAGTACGCGAGTACAGAAAACGTATATATTTGCTTTTACACTCTTTTAAATACCAGTATTATTATATATATATATTATTTTTATAACAACTCTGATTTCTGCATTCTACCATGAAATAATTGAATTGAAATTCAATAATAATTGAAGCTGCGATATGCTCCTGTAGTATGAAATATCCAACCAATGTACTTACACATGTAAACTTGGGTATATTGTTTTTCTGTTGTTCAGCCGATTATTACCCGATACCTGGTTATTTTATTACCCGGAACCGAAATTTTGATCATTTTAGAACCGAAAGAACCGAACCGGAACCGAGTTAAAGAACCAAACCGAGAACTGGAACCAAAAATTTTCAGGAACTGAGAACCGATACCCAAACCGAAATCTTTTGGAACCGAGAACCGGAACCGAAAATTTTGAAATTCCCAACACTAGTCCTTGCATCCAAGATTTCCGATTTTTTGTAAAATTTTTGTAAAATGGTTTCATTTTATTTTATTAATGACATTTCAGAAATAAAATAAAATAAAATAAACTGAAACATGATTAAAATAAAAATAAAATACAATTTTAATAAAAATAAAATACAATTTTAGTAAAAAGAATTTTACTAAAACCAACCATGGTTGTGCTGTATAACCTGCATGCTTGCTGCAGATTCTGCATGCATAACTATGTGCTGTATTTGTCGTAGTATGAAAACCTACCATAACCCATCTGAATAATGAACTAAAAATTATACATGTTTTTCATCATAATACACTACCGTGCAGAATAGTTGAGACTTTTCACACATAGAGAAACAGTAGGCTGGGGTAGGGTGTCAAAAAAATTTTTTTACGGAAAACGGAAAGGTAAAATTTTTTCACTTTACGGAAAACGGAAAATGGAAAGGTAAAAAAAAAATTTCTGCCGGAAAACGGAAAGGTAAAAAAATTTCACTCAGCGGAAAACGGAAAACGGAAAGGTAAAAAAAAATTGTCAGCCGGAAAACGGAAAAATAAATGCCAGAAAACGGAAAACGGAAAGCAAAATTTTCACGGAAACAGAAAAAAATAAAGTGAAATTAGCACAGTTATAGACAAATTTGCAGAAGAAAAACCTGCATGCAGGTTTGCCTGTTTGGCTTTGATTGTGGTAGCTGTACATTCTGCAACTATGGATCGTGCCTGTAACTTCACTTGTAGTTCAAGCTTAACTGAACCAACAAAAAATCATCAAAAAGTAGCCATAGTGGCCATAGGAAAGGAAACACTACAACAATTTAACAGTCTAGAAGCAGTGGGAATCACTGATGACCCCTATGCAATTGATGACAACATTGCAGAGGAGATGATAATAAATAGCATAAAATTCAACGACAACAACAAACAATACTATATTGACTGGCCGTATAAAGAGAGTATCAGTGACCTGCCCATGGGAAAAGCAGAAGCCTTGGTGCGGTTTAAATCACTGATAAGAAGATTCAACAAAGATCCAAACTTATTCGAACAATACTGGAAAGTTTTGGACAACCAACTAGAAAAGAGAATAATTGAGATCTGTGTTTCAACAAGTGCCTTTTTAGAGGACCAATTACAACACCATTAGTACTGGGCCTACTCCTGAGGTTCAGGGCAGGCAATCTAGCATTAATTGCCAATATTGAAAAGGCATTTTCGCAAATAGGATTGCATGACCAAGCTAGAGACTACACATGATTTTTCTGGCTGAAAGATGCCTCAAAACCAATAACTGAAAATAACTTAATAGTACTTCGTTTTAAACGCGTACTGTTTGGACTTGTCTGCAGCCCAGCAATTTTGGGAGCAGTCATAAAATACCATTTAAATGTGACAATAAACAACATGAATGAATATGACAAAAATGAAGGGGAACAAAACCAGTTGGCAATGATAATAAACAACATTTATGTTGATAACTTCATCATGAGTGTCACAAATGAAGTTGAAGCTTTAGAACTATATTACAAAGTCAAAGCTTTATTTAACCAATGTTCTATGAACATGAGGGCATGGCTGTCAAACTCCAGATCAGTCATGAATGAAATAGCAGAAAACAACAGGAGTCCAAAGGTGAATAAAATTGTTGCAGTAATGGGCATGAAATAAAATCACCGAACGGACATGCTGGCAATATCAACACCAAAATTGCAAATTGACAGCATCACAACACCAACCAGACAAAACTTGAATAAATTATTGGTGTCAGCATATGACCCAATTGGGTTCACACCACCTGTTTCACTGACCCTGAAATCCAAGTTGTCAATGCTGCTCCAAGAGACAAAAACAACACAATGGGATGAGCCAATTGAAGATAAATACAGATTGGAAAAACAATGGAAAAATGCCAGAAAACTGAAAATTGAGCCGGAAAATGGAAAAATGGCCTGGTAAAATGGAAACGGAAAGGTAAAAATTTTTCAGCCGGAAAACGGAAAAATGGGCTGGAAAAACAGAAATGGAAAGGTAAAAAATTTTCAGCTGCCGGAAAACGGAAAACGGAAAGGTAAAAATTTTTCGGCTGCCGGAAAACGGAAAACGGAAAGGTAAAAATTTTTCGGCTGCCGGAAAACGGAAAGGTAAAACATTTTCCTGCGGAAAGGCGGAAACGGAAGACGGAAACGGAAATTTGACACCCTGGGCTGGGGGTCCACCACATTTTTTTGCTTCCCAATTTATTGTCCCTTGCCCAATTTTGATGCCGTTTGAGTATGTTGGGGTTTGATGCTGTGGCTACTACAAAAATTTTTTGTTTGCTCAAACAATCCCCCAGGCCTGAGATAAGGGGGGTCTTTAAAAAGATGGTCAATAAATATACAAAAATGGGCAATCTGGATGAGTGTCTTTCAAGCTTAATAACTCGACCATTTCTGGGCTGATTTGAATCATTCAACACTTAAAATGATCGGGACAACCTGCAGATTATATTTTTGTGGTCAGTTTAGTGATGTTTAATATCTGTATGTCAATTTGACCCAGTTTTTGAACATGAAAAAAATAAAAATTTTTAACATGCTATCATATACTTTAGACAACGAGGATTCATTTAAAACAAACTCATACATCCATGGGTGGAACTCATACATCCACTGTCACCTAGTGCCCGTGGGAAGTTCCCAGATTGATTGTATCATTGTGGTCATCGATCTAAAACCCAAATGAACTTATTTTTATAAAAATGAGTTCAATATCTCATTCCAATCAAAAGTTATGGCACTTCAAAGTTTTCAATGGTGTCTAAATATTTTACGCTTATTTTACTGGGGTTTGCAGCATGAAAATTTTGTTATTGAACAGTCTATAACATACTTAAGACAGAGAGAATTAATATGACAAAAACGTTTTTTCAATATTTCTTTCCAATCAAAAGTTAAAAATAGCACTTACAAACTTCTATCTTCATTCCATCCAAAATAATTTCACATTACTCATTCACAGTTGGGCCAACTTTTCTCCCTAATAGAGCAAAGCCAAAACCTCAAATTTACACACCAAATAGCCCCACTCAGTAGTATGCCTACCCCTGAGTTGTTGGCTATGGATGCAAAACTGCAGCAAAAAATAAAAAAATGCCACATTTCTATATATGCATTGCCATATGCTGTTCATGCTTAGAATGTTTTTTTGCTGCACACAGAGCTCAGCGATGCAGGCACGTGGTTGCCATGGTAAAAGATTTGTTAAAAAATGAATGTAGGAATTGAATATAGACTTTAAAGTGAGATACTGGGTGGCTACTGCCCAAAACAAGAAAAGTCTCAACTATTCTGTAACATGAACAAACTGAGTTAATATGTTTGTGCACTAGGAATATACGCAGATGTGAACTTGGGGGGCGGTCATCCTGGGCATGTGGAGTCAACCCCCCAGGGTACCCATGTATAGTATCCAAATGTTTTGCATATCAACCATTTCAAAATTCTGGCAACATTAATCATGCAGCGCAAAAAGTCTCAACTATTCTGCACAGTAGTGTATTTCGTTTCTACTATGCAATACTCAATTACGAAATTTATCACAAGATTTTATTCATAAAATTATGGCAGGTTTCCATACTACAGGGGTGGGCATCTTCAGTTACCGCTGGGAAAATGCAATAGATTGAGCTACGGTTGAGCTATCGGAATGAAATTTTAACACAATGGAGTAGACTCCATAGGACACCTATTCTGAAGTTTGCAACCCAAACGGCCACATTTTGGGTGAATTGTGGAACACACGGTTTTTAGTGTAATTTTGTGACTTGGCGTCACCCATAGGATAAATCGAGGGTGGCATTTGAGGGGGGGGGGGTCATCGGTCATTGGTGTCATCCCATTCTGTCGTACATCGGCCAATTTTGATGCCCTTTGAGTATGTTGTGGTCGCGCCTACTACCAAATTCTGTTTTTACTCGAATAGTCCCCCAGTCCCGAGATAAGGGAGGTGAAGTCACAAAATTACACTAAAAACTGTGTGTTCCACAACTCCTCCAAACTGTGGCCGTTTGGGTTGCAAACTTCAGCATAGGTGTCCTATGGAGTCTACTCTATTGTGTTAAAATTTCATTGTGATAGCTCAACTGTAGCTCAAGCTATCGCGTTTTTCCAGCGGTAACTGAAGATGCCCACCCCTGTATGTGAGCTGTCAGCCTAGTATACTGAGAATTCAGGAAAATTCAGTGAAATAACAAACCCACTCATAATTTCCACTATGAAAAAATAAACCCTCTGGGGGTATTTCGAGGAAATAAGGTATGTTTGCAATTTTGATGAAATAATTCATCCCCTTGAACTGGGTTGGCAAAATCTCAGAAAAAAAAATTGGAAAATTAGAAAAAAATTGTATAAACATTCCAATTTTTGTAAAAATTTTTTTTGTAAAATTGTATAAAAATTCATATTTTTGTAAAAATTGTTTAAAAATTCATTTTTTTGGTAAAATTTTTATCTTGTTGCTTGGGTTCTGGAGCTGGGGCAGAACTAAGCCCTGTAAAGTGGCATATGTCATATGAAAAGCAAAGTGTCAACTGTCATGACAAATATAAATTTAAGTGTCAATTGTCAAACAAATTGTATCCAAATCGTGTTTTGTATCCAAATCTTGCTGTTGTTTTTTGTATTCAAATTTTTTGTCAACATTTGGATACAAAAAACATATGATTTGAATACGAAAAACATAAGGTTTGGATACACATAATACACTTTGCATGACATTTGATAAATGCACCCAACACACTCCAGTAGTCCTTCTACTTAAAATGCAAGCCATTGTTATCAATAATTGTAACTTGACACTTGCAGCTAGCTAACAATGCCTACTCCATTCAACTTTTGCAAAGTGATGGAAAAATTTATCACATGTTTTTCATGTTTAGGTCTAATTATAACATTTTTCTGGCCTTGGGTGCAAGGTTCTGATTTTTGTAAAATTATTGTAAAATTAAAATGTAAAATTTTTGTAACATGGTGTCATTTTATTTTATTTATGACTTTTGGGAATAAAATAAAATTAGATGAAGCAAGAATAAAATTAAAGTAAAACACATTTTTATACAGTTTGTATAAAAATAATTTTTATAAAACCAACGCTCCCTTGAACAATTCCCGGATGCAAAAACAGTTTGACAGAGTTCGATTGTCTATGATTAGCATTGAAAAAATCTCTGGAAGATTTGTATTAAAAAATCTCACAAAATATAAGATTTTCTGAGAATTTTTTTCACGATTTTCTAGAGATATTTAATTAAATTTTCTTTTTGAGAGATTTTCTGAGATTTTTAAAAACTGAGATTACTTGTGTCGGGTGCCAGCGCGGGCCACTTGGCATGCAGCCAAATGTGGCAAAGGGTGGTGTCGAGCGGGCGGTCGATGTCAAGCCCCTGCGACGATATTTTCAACGTGGCGTTTTTGACATTATGTATTGCGTAAGATATAAATAGGTAGTTCTGAGACTGTGCGCGGCAACTGGTTGCATTGACTGTTTCCTCATTTTCAATCAAGTATTCGCGTATCTTCTAGTCTGTTCATTTCTACGGTGTGCCCAATTAAGATGAAGCTACATAGTCATTGCGAGCGAGTATCAACGTGCGTCAGCAGGGGAATGCGTGTCACAGTGACGAGGCCGTTGCCCTCGAGCGTCCAGTGCGGCTGCGTCTCTAGCACTCGTACGGTTGCGGCGGCGGACGCACTGTCGGTCTGCCATTGGCCAGCCATTAAAACAATCGGACTTAGACTGGCTTTGTGTAACGACCGCACCTCAGTAGGCACAACATTTTAAACTTCGTTGTTTTTTATTGTGGATTTGGAATCTACATAGAAAGTCGAAAAAAAATTTTGCATCTCAAATTGCATCTTCCTGCTGTAAAAATTGATCTAAGTCAAAAATGCCCATTTTTTGGGCTGTTTTTTTTGAATTTCATAACTTTTGCCAGACATGTCATATAAATCTGAAATTTCGGATATTAATAAGCTAGTCTTGCAGAAAAATTGGCTCATACGAACAAAGATTGTACTACCTTTTTCTGGCTAAAAAGAAGTGATGAATTTTTAAAATGGCACCAAATTTTTATAAAATAAGTTTTACAAACTTTGTTTGTATTTATGAGTTAATTTATCTCCAAGACTACATTAACGTTCAAAAAATAGATTGTTAAACAACCCCAGGTATGACTGAACTGATACTGAAGGTGCACTGATACGCACATTTGCCCGATATGCACATTTGCCCGTTTTTTTCACTTGACACATTTTCAAGTGATTTTCAGATATGAGTAAAGTGAAAAAAGTTGCGCAATGACATCAGTGAACTTTTTTCACTTCACTCATATCTGAAAATCACTTGAAAAAGTGTCAAGTGAAAAAAACGGGCAAATGTGCGTATCGGGCAGATGTGCGTATCAGGCCTGCCCCTGACTGAACTACCTATTCATGTACGCAAAGGGGGACTCACTTGAAGCAAATTCTGTCCACATTGCCGCAATAAGACCTCCATTTGCCACCGATTATACTGTAGCCAAAACAGCAATGCTTGCCCGCGTCGCAGTCGCTGTCCTCCATACATCTGGGGGCAGTCCCGGACCCTGTAAAACACCCCGTAAAACATCACATGCCGTGCAAAGTGTCTAAGTCATGTAAAATGTCCTGGAAAATTGCAAACGAGTAGCCATTTTGCAGGGCCTTTTACATGACTTTAGACACTTTGCGTGACATAAGACATTGTACAGTACATTTTACAGGGTCTGGGACTGGCACATGATCGACGGGGGGTTGGGGCCTCCACACGGTATCGGGCCTGGAGGGCGACTACGAGAAGGCCTGCGGCACGGGCGCCATGAAAAAGTTTAATTATCGCTTTTTTTTGAGATAACAGCTTTGGTGCCAGATTTAATTCTCCCTACAGATTTTGTAGGGTAGGGCGTACGTACGCCCAATAAATTTTCGACGTTCCGCCAGGGGCCAGTTCGGCAAAATGAGAAGTGAGAAGTGAAATGGCAAAGGTGAAGTAAAAGCGCAAAGGCCAAGTGAAACGGCAAGTGAATTGGCAAAAGCGAAGTGAAACGGCAAGTGAATTGGCAAAAGCGATGTAACTAATCACTTGCCATTTCACTTCGCCTGTAACTAACTTTTGACCTGCCAATTCACTTCTCATTTTAATTCATGTTTGCCAATTCACTTGCCACTTCAGTTCGCATTTGCCAATTCACTTGCCATTTCACTTCGCTTTTGCCAATTTACCTCACATTTGCCATTTCACTTCTCTCTTCTCATAATGCGGAACTGGCACCTGGTGCCGGTTCCGCAAGTGGACAAGTTAAGAGTTAAAAGTTAAGAGTTGAGTAAAAAGACAAATGGCGAGTTAAGAGTAAAGTTAAAGTTTAAGAGAAAAGTTAAAGTTTAAGAGAAAAGTTAAAATTTAAGAGAAAAGTTAAAAGTTGAGTTAAGAGTTAAAAGTTGAGTTAAGAGTTGAGAGTTAAGAGACAAGTGGAAAATGATGGTAAAAAAATATAAAAAAATAAAAATATGAAATTGGTATCGATACGGCTGTTCGCTGGCATGGTGCCAATGTTGTATGCACGTCATTTGAAAATAACGTATCCAAAAAAATTATCGCTAAAAAAAGAAAAAATCGCCGAACGTTGTTTCGAAATGGCCGTGCGGGGACAAAATATGATTGAAGATCAGCGTATCGCGCTTCTGCAACGAATGACCCATTTGTCATTTAAATCAACTTTTAACTCATCTTTTAACCTTTAACTCAACTCTTAACATTTAACTCAACCTTTGACTCAACTTTTAACCTTTAACTCAACTCTTAACTTTTAACTCAACTTTTGACTCAACTTTTAACCTTTAACTCAACTCTTAACTTTTAACTCAACTTTTGACTCAACTTTTAACCTTTAACTCAACTCTTAACTTTTAACTCAACTTTTGTCTCAACTTTTAACCTTTAACTCAACTCTTAACTTTTAACTCTTAACTTGTCTACTTGCGGAACTGGCCCCAGGTCGACGCACATGCACTGAAGAGCAAGGCAGTTCGTGAAATACATGAAAGTTTGCCTCGATGTCACCGATATTGCAATATGACGTATTTTACACAGATTCTGGCCCGGAAATCACGATTTCGTCATTTCTTGGCCATCGGCCAACTCTTTCGTTTTTCGATTTTGTTGGGCGCATTACTGCTGCGATTACAGCTCGGGCGTAAAATTGACGGGCGTAAAACTAATTTCAGGTGAATGGATAACGATATGGCGTTGTAATGTCAGTCAAGGAAAGCGCACATGCAGATGTTGCTTGTGTCCAAAGCTCATCAGTTTATTTTAATTGTAAAATACCAGAAGTTATGGATTTTGCTGCAAATTTTGTTAATTTTACACCTTATTTTATGCCAGTTACAGCGCATAATTGGAAAAATTGTGCTAAAATTCATAACTCCCGGTATGATTAAAATAAACTTATGAGCTTTGGACACAAGAAACGTCTGCATATAAGCTTTCTTTGACTGAAATAACAATGTCGTATCTTTATCCATTCATCTGTAATTAATTTTATGCCCAAAATCAATTTTACGCCTGGTCAATTTTACGCCCGAGCTGTAATCGCAGCATACTCGCGATTTTGTGCATTTTTTTGTTTTCACTGCCCTCCAGCCGAAACGTGAGGGCAGTGAAAATAAAGGAAAGCATGCACATCAACAAAAATATAATTTAGGTACATTTTTCCTCATTTCAATTTCATGTGTGATGAACCCCAGAGAATTTATCAGAAGAATTCTTCACCAAAATTTGGTAACTAAACTGGTGGAACATTTAAATGGGAAATTGGTGTACCCAGTTTTCAACATACCGTATTACCTCTTAATGGGGGTTTATTACTTTGCCAGCACAATTTGAGGGGGGGTGAATTCGAGGGGGGGGTATTCGAGGGGGGATTATTATTTCGTCAGAAATTTTCGTAAGGATCGTAGTAAATAGTAGGCATTTGCATATCCAAAACAGGTAATAAATGTTGTACAAAATTTCAATTTCGGGTTTTAATTTCAACTGCTAGTTTCATGTCGTTTTCACGAATAAGTTGAAAATTAGCAGTTGAACATGATACCCAAAATTGAATTTCAACTCATTTCGGGTATCATTTTGTATTGTTATTTGCCCTTTGTGTTTGCCGCACCGCGCCGATGGGTGCACACGCGCCGCCAGTCGTGCCCCCCCCTCCGCTTATCTCCAACCCGGCCCGAATGAATACCCGCTCCGAATGTATACCCGCTCCGAAGGTAAGCCCGGCCCGAAGGTAGCATCAGTTACCTTCGGGCCGGGCTTACCTTCGTTTACATTCGGAGAGGCACAGGCTCGTCTATGTGTAGCTGCAATATGCAAATTAGCAGTAATATACATCATGTAAATTGCATACATGACGCATTTATTATGTACATGACGTAAATCATTCCGAAGGGGGGTATTTCGAGGGGGGGGGGGAGGGTGTTATTATTTCCGCAGCCCATTGTGAGGGGCGGGTTAATTCGAGGGGGGGATAATTCGAGGGGGAATAATTCGAGGTAGTACGGTAATCAGGACAACGGGCAGCCCAACCTGGCTGCCATTTGTTGTGGGAGTGCCCCCGACGTTTGCCTACATCACTGTCAAGTTATTTTTTCCAGAAAAAAGTGCAAAAAATTTATTTTCAGCACAAATGAAGGGCTGAGGGGGGTGCCCTCATGGGTATACGTAGTAAATACTTGGGGGCACCCTCACACAAAATGACAGCCTGACAGCTTGCCTGTGGGATTTTTAAAATAAAGTTTTTTGAAATTTAAATTTAAATTTTCCACTAGTTTATGTTTGAAAATCATGCTTACTCAAAAAGTATAAATATACTTGAGTACATTTAAATGAGTACATGAGTAAATACATTTAATTTGCTGTGAGAAAAGTACCAGTTCTCGCTTTTATGTTTGCTTTTTGATAGTACTTGATTACAGAAAATGTATTTTAGATAGACTTTTCTGTATGCCAGTTTAGAGGGGGGTTAATCGAGGGAGGGGCTATTTCAATGTTATTTCAAAAGTTCTTAAAAAGTCACTTTTACATTTTCAAGGGAAAAAGTACTTTAGGTACTTTGTTTACTCAAGAGTAAAAAAAACAATTTACTTAAAATAATAATAAAATCTCTCTGGACAATCGATTAAAAAAATATAAATCTCAGAAAATATTATATTTTTCTGAGATTTTTAAAAATATAAATCTCCCAGAGATTTTCTAATGCTAATCCCGAATCCAGCAAATTTTAAAGTCGCGATTTCGACCCGCGATCCCAATCCCCACGTCGATTCAAAAAAAATCAATCCCATTTGAGTCCGGTTCTCAAACGGACTTGTAGCAAAAGTTTTCGCCGGACTTCTGGCAATAGGATGTCCACGACTGGAACAGGGCGGTGTAGGAGTAGCAGCACTCGTGGCGGGGCGGGCAGCTCTCGTCGTAGTCGCACTTGAGCAGGCTGCGTGCACAAAGCTTTGCTAGGGGCAGTCCCAAGCCCTGTAAAGTGTAAAGTAAAGTGTCAAATGTAAAGTCAAATGCAAAGTAAAGTGTCAATCAAAACAAAAAAGAAAAGATTTTATCACTGAACTTTGCATGACAATTGACTCTTTACTTTGCATTTGACTTAACATTTGACACTTTACTTTACACTTTACAGGACTTGGGATTGGCATCTGGAGGCTAATTTTATTGGAAATACCTATTTATGTGTCTGTGAATGCGAATTGGTCTGTTTTTTTTTGTACAGGCACTTGAAGGGATGCGGTAAAATGGATAAATATGGAGGAATATACAAAGAGTAGATGTAGGACATCCGTGTGAAATGCTGCCGATTCACAATGCGCTATTACAAAAGCGATTCGTCACCTCTTGTGCAATTTTTCATGCCACTTTCCTGCTTTCCGGATTTGCTCGTTGTCAATAAACGATACCGTATTTCCTCGAAATGCACTCAATTTGGGGGGGATTTCGATGGGGGTTTATAAATTCACAGTGTCTCTTTTGAGGGGGGTATTTCGATGGGGGTGGGGTATTTCAAGGGGGTGGGGTATTTCGAGGGGGGTTAATTCAAGGGGGTATTTCGAGGATCTACGGTATGGTATTTATTTAGACGCTGTGTTTGGGTTTGTTTGACAGCCGGGAAAGCTGAGCTCACTAGTTGGGCTCCTTCTGGGCGACGGCGACCGCGGCCAGCAGACACAACAGAACGTAGCTGCTCAACATGGTTGATACTCGCTGCCACAAACTTACGCAAGAAACTCTTTTCACAATGGACACTGGTTGGAATGGTTCGAAACTTGGAAACGCGGCTCTTTTGTACTATCGCGTTTCAATACATTCCGCGTTCGCAAACATGTTGTCTGGAATGATTCGAACGTAAATATGCTAATGTTGCGTGGGAGAATTCCCATGGTATGATGGGATGGATTACTTTCATCGTGTATTCAAATAGATCCTGAACACGCGGCCAACCCTGAGTTGTTAAAAGTACCAAACTTTTTTCCAAGGTAAAGAGTAAACTGTAGGTATTTCTCTTTACTCACAACGTGAGTACAGAAAACATAAAGTAATTTTTTTACTTGTATTCTTCAATAATACTTTTCCCCCAGAAAACCTAAAAGTAAGTATTTTTGGAAAATTTTGCTCTGATTTTAACTCAAAATCACTAATTTTGATACCTTGTGCTTTTTGATTTTTTTCAGCTTTTTATGTTTGGATATAATGTGCTTATATTCACATCCATTTTTGGCTTCCCCTCCCCCTATTTTGAGCTTTTGTCTCCTGTTTTCCCCTTATATGCCTTGAAAAAGCCTATCTGAAACACATTTTCTGTACTCCAGCACTTTCAAAAAGAAGTTGGTAGCTGCTGTTTCATTCGTCACTATTTTTTCACACATTTTTCATTTGAACATAACATTGTGAAATGTGAAATTAAATGTGAATTTTTTTATATCAGAGCTCAGGGAGGGGGGGGGGTGACAAGATGAGCCCGATCAAGGTATCTGTCACCCAAATGAAAGCCCTATCGTGCATGTTTCTCTTGGCACTGGACATAAATGAAAAAATTTCTGCATGTCAAAGGGATTTGTTCATGCAATCCATGATGGATTGTCAGAGTGCCTGGATACTGTGATACAAAATAAGGGTTAGTTTTCTTGTTGAGTGATTGTTTTGCATCCACTGTGAACATTTCAGCCAGTTATAGGACTTTATTTTATTAAAATTTGTTAAAAAGACATTTTTAAAACTGTAACAAACAACAAACCAGCCAGAAATTCCAAAATTTTGACAGGGAAATTCCCTTGTGGGTGCACTGGCGCGGCTACAGGGGTCCTCTCAGAGGTGAAACTTGTCAAAACCTGGGGTAAATCCACACCAAGTGGCTTAGCCCAACTTCACTTGGGGCTGAGTGAAAATCAATTGAAATTTTAAAAATAAAAAACCCATTTATATTGGCCGGCTCATTAAAGGTATTTTTCGAGTAAACGTAAATACAGTTTAATAGCTAAACATGCAATTCTAAGAAATCAAAATATCGAACGATCCACGCACGTCATTCTGAAGAGCGTGTCGCTTCAAATACATCAGAAAGTGATATCGCTGAGGAAAAGTATGTAGGCAGTAGATTGTTCTCTCATTGAAAGGTTGGACTGGATAAAATCAACAGTGAGCCTAACTGAATCCGTCCATTCAAAATCGATTTTAAGACATAAGTAGTCGTATCTAAGTGGAACAAAATTGTATAGTGAAAAGTCAGCAGACTTTTTACGATAACTTTTTTAATTCCGCGCCAGCTCGATTCCGATAACATTCTTGTTTACGTTTTTCCACGTGTGTTCAGTATTTTGTTTCTATAATAACATGCAAAGTACATACTGATATTGATGTCTGGAGACTAGTGAAGGAAAAGCGCAAGGACAAAATGCGCCAAGGACAAAATGGCGCCATGGATGGCGCAGCACCTTTTGTCGCCCTAAAATAGCGCCAGCTCGCTGGCGCCATTCAATCACTACCGGAGGGAGACTGTTTGGCCACTTTTCCGCGACACTACTTCGTCTATTACCGTTGGAATTTTAATAACGAGTCAAAAAAATCAAAAACGATGTAACGTTCCCATCATCAAGTTTCAAATTTCTAATCAAATGCGACGCGCCGCCATCTAACGTGGTCGAACTAGTCTAACGGTTCCGCCAATGTAATCTTAACCTGCCATTCTATCGGAGGTGCCATTCAATTGGAAATGCCCTTCTATTTGGAAGTATGCCATTCTATTAGAACAAATGGGCATCTAGTTTACCTATATCAGTTCATTACAGAAAAATATAAATACCTACCATATTTCCTCGAAATACCCCCCCTCGAAATACCCCCCCTCGTTTGACCCCCCCCCCCTCTCGAGACCACTGTAAAACAATCACCCCCCCCTCGAAATACCCCCCCAGATTGAGTGTAAAGAGAACGTACATGCCAAATACTGCAGCTTGTGTTCTGCGTAGTGCAGAACACACGTTTAGAACAGTGTTTATACCATCTACGTACTAATATTAGTCTACATAAGCTTATAATTGGCGGTTTTTGTTGTATTTTTCGACGTCTGCGTACGTTTCAGACCTTTCGGGACCACTATGAAACAATCACCCCCCGGGGTGCAGGTGCAGATCTGATATAAGCATATACCTATATCAGTTCATTACAGAAGAATATACCTACCATATTTCCTCGAAATACCCCCCCCCCCTCGAAATACCCCCCCCCCCCCTCGTTTGACCCCCCCCTCTCGAGACCACTGTGAAACAATCACCCCCCTTCGAAATACCCCCCCCAGATTGAGTGTAAAGAGAACGTACATGCCAAATACTGCAGTTTGTGTTCTGCGTAGTGCAGAACACACGTTTAGAACAGTGTTTATACCATCTACGTACTAATATTAGTCTACATAAGCTTATAATTGGCGGTTTTTGTTGTATTTTTCGACGTCTGCGTACGTTTCAGACGACAATTTCGTGCTGGGATTTAAAAAAGTTTCTTGTGAAATAATAAACCCCCCTCGAAATACCCCCCCCCCCTCGTTTAACCCCCCCCCCCCTCTCGGGACCACTATGAAACAATCACCCCCGGGGGGTATTTCGAGGAAATACGGTATATATAGCACCGTTCCCGATACAGAGACACAGTTCAGATGAGATCTGGGGGTGCTAAGGTCTTGTCATCAGAATCTGTTTATTTTAAGCGAGTAAACCGAGCACCATTTTATGAATCTGGCTGCAAAAAAAACATTTGACGCACACAGAATAGTTCAAATAATACGTAGTCTCAAATTTGTGGACAAAACCAGCTGCCGGGATGTTTTCGCATTCAGTTTGGATGCAGCTACCGTATTTCCTACAAAAAAGTCCCCTTCGAATCAGCCCCAGGTCGAAGCGAGTTTATGAATATGAAATGAGAAATGAATGTAAAGATATGTAATTGCAGCTGCAGGTATGCGTAGTTGTCAAAACGTATTAAAATACTCGCGTACTGCGTAAATACGGTACACACATACTTTTTGAAAAAATACCGGTACACACATACTTTTTGAAAGTACACGAGTACAAAAAACGTATTTTAAGGGGACAGAATATTTCGTTTTGCCAGACAAAAACTGACAAACATAGGACATTTTCCTAAGAAATATTTACCCGGAGAGAAAAACACACATCTAAGGTGTATTTCAGAGTAGAAATTGAAAAAACACCCAATTTTACGTTTTTTTTGTGAGAAAAATACCCACTTTTACGTTTTCTGTAAGAAAAAATACCTATTTTTACGTTTTCCTTGGAAAAATACTCATTTTTACGTTTTATCTGGAAAAAAGCATTTTACTCACCTTTTTCGCAGCGTAAAAGTAAAAATAAAATACTTTACGTTTTCTGTACTCATGTGTGACTAAAATAAAAATACTTTACGTTTACGTTTACTTTAAAAAAGTTCCGTACTCTTAACAACTCTACAGATATGCAAAAGCTGCAGTTTGTGATCGTGTAGTAATGTAGAACATACCGTATTTCCTCGAAATACCCCCTCGAAATACCCCCATCAAAATGGACACTATGAACTTATAAACCTCCCCCCTCGAAATCCCCCATTCAATTTAGTTTATAGAAAACATAAATGACAAAGGCGGTATGTCATCTGGGCAATGCAAAACACACGTTAAAACAATGACTCTGTTATGTGAGAACAGTGTTTATTTTTACGTCTGCACACTTAAGTGTTTAGAGTCTTATAAATGGCGATTTATGTTGCATTTTTCGACGTCTGCGTTCGTTTCAAACGACAATTTAGTAGTGGGATTTCAAAAAAAATTGGCGAAATAATACCCCCCTCGTTTAACCCCCCTCCCCCTCAAAATTCGAACTCTGCGAAAAATAACCCCCTGGGGGTATTTCGAGGAAATATAAGTAAGTCATGTTCATATAAGTAAGTTCATATAAGTAAGTCAATATATGCTTATAAATGTTTTTTATTCTAGAATTTTTCTACGTCTGCGTGCGTTAAAAAACGAATACCTACATAAGTAATGGTGGTTCAAAAAATTCTGGCGAAAAAATACCCCCCCCCCCCCACGAACTACCCCCTCACAATTTGTTATCTGAAATAATAAAGCCCCAGGGGGTATTGCGAGGAAATACGGTGTATTCGAAAAGATGCTCAGATAATGCAACAATTCAGTGGAAAGCTGTAGTCGTAGCAGCGGCTGGTGTCTGCTCTATACATTCGTGAACGATGCACTAAATTGTCGCTGATGTCTTATTATGTCACTGATGTTTTATATTACCGTATTACCTCTAATATAAGGTATACCTTATATTGTTTTCGTCAGATTTTTCGAGCCAAAAGTTATGCCTTATATTAGAGGGTACCTTATATTAGAGGGTACCTTCAATTATTTTCACCAGATTTTAAAGAAATTTTACCAACAGTGAACAACGATACAATTCATTTTTTCAAATTGGAATGTAGGAAATAGGTGATACAGTATCACTACAAAATTGCAGAAGTCGACGAAGAGTCATCGCAGTGCCCTTCGGCACCATTTTCATCATTTTCCGCCATGTTTGGCGACTGTTTTTATGATTTTGCGCGTTTTGGCACGCAGCCAGCTGTGCCTTATATTAGAGGGTACCTTATATTTATTTCGTCGC
The DNA here is from genome assembly GCA_964036195.1 of Sphaerolaimus hirsutus. NCBI lineage: Eukaryota > Metazoa > Nematoda > Chromadorea > Monhysterida > Sphaerolaimidae > Sphaerolaimus > Sphaerolaimus hirsutus. The sequence continues at coordinate 26,554,426 of OZ038455.1, forward strand.
GTTCAAAATAGCCAAAAGTTATACCTTATATTAGAGGGTACCTTATATTAGAGGGATGCCTTATATTGGAGGTAATACGGTATGAGTATTTCTTTTTGTTCCGATTTTTAACCTGCTTGCCCAGTGGTGAACATTTTTTTGTTACTAGTGTCGTATTTATATATGATAAGTTCAAGTTGATCATTTCAAGTTCGAATTAAAAAAACGTACGCCATTGGTAACGAAAGGCCGAATCACTGACTCGTTTCATGTCCGCCGAGTTTATGTAGATGGTGCGAACCCTGTTCCAACTAGGGATGGCAAGCGCTTTTTTTCAAGCGCTTTTTTTTTTAAACGCCGCTTTTTTATAAAAAAAAGCGCAAGGGTCCCAGCGCTTTTTTATAAAAAAAAGCGCTGGCAAAAATTTTAGTACTCATGCACTAAAAGGGGGCAAAGACGTATCCAGGGGGGGCGGGGGGGGGCTGCAGCAGCCCCCCCCCCTTCCCGGGGTGAGACCTAAAAAGTCCCGGAAAATGCAACTTTTCCTAAATATTTTTCTATGTTTCTTACAAATTTTGCGCGCAAGCGCGCAATTTCTTCCCATGCAGTGTATTTTCAGCGGATTGGTCCCTGTAAACCAATATCCTTGGAAATGAACACATTTTCGCTACTTTCGCTGTATATGTATGCATATTTACATATATTTTGAGCGGTTCGTGGCGCTGGCGCCAACGCCAAAAGCGCCATGGCGTGGCGCCTTTGTATGGGGGTGGGGTATTTTGAGGGGGGGGGGGATTTTGAAGGAATACTGTATAAACCGTATTTCCTCGAAATGCCCCCAGGGGGTTGTTTTTTCAGAGTGAGAATTTTGAGGGGGGTATTTTGAGGGGGGGAGGGGTAATTCGAGGGGGTTTATTATTTCGCCAGAAATGTTTTGAACTCCCAGTACAAAAAACGTATGCAGATGTAGAAAAATGCAACAAAAACCACTATGAATAAGAGTCTACAGCCTTATGTAGAGTATGTCTTTTGTCTTATGCCTACAGAGTCTAAGTATGTAGATGGTATCAACCATGTTCTAACGTAACACAATCACTGTTTTTAAAGCTGGGATTACAGCTCAGCGTGAAATGATGGCGTATAATTTTGTCATAAAATTGATTGCATAAAAAAGACAAAGGTACAAAGCGTTGACATTTCTGAATTAGATAGTTCTAGTAATTGTGTGTTTACGTCCCCATGTTTTTTTAATAAAATAATCATTATTTAAGTAGTTAATAATTTTACATCAAAATTTTACATCAAACATTTTACATCAACAACAAAATTTTGACTTAAAAGTAATAACTACTTAAATAATGATTTTTTTATAAAAATTTTGTTTGGGACATAACACACAATTACTAGAACTACCGTATATCCTTGAATACGACCCCCCCTTGAATAACACCCCCCTGTTGGCCAGGTGAGGAAAAAATAACGCCCCCCCCTTGAATAACTCCCCCTCTTGAATAAGTCCCCCCTCTGGGTAAAACGACGATGTGTATTTGAATGATTCAGACGCCGATGAACACAAATTTTAGGATGGATACGTTGTTTTTGTTCTTGTTGAACTGGTCATTTTCTGCATTAGATGTGTTGACAGAATGCATACAAACAATGAATAACATGAAAGTTTTCCTGGAAGTTCTGACGAAAAAATAACTCCCCCCCTTGAATAGTACCCCCCCTTGAATAACTCCCCCCTCCAAAACCTCTGACGAAATAATAACGCCCCTGGGGTCTTATTCAAGGATATACGGTATCTAATTCTGAAATTTCAACGCTGTCACTTTGTCTATTTTTATGTAATCAATTTTACGACATAAATTTACGTCATCATTTCACGTTATCGCTGACCTGTTATCCCGGCATAACGTGTGTTATCCGTTGCCCAGGTCATACACCGCAGCTTTTGTCATTGACGTTCTCTTTACACTCAATTGGGGGGGGTATTTCGAGGGGGGGGGGTATATCGAGGAAATACGGTAAGACTATACTCCTCTACATGGTGCTTATTGATGCATTTTTCCACGTACGTTACAAACAACAAATCAGTACTGAGAGTTCGAAAAATTTGTGGCGAAATAATAATCCCCCTTCGTTGAACCCCCCTTCAAGTTCGCACTCTGAAAAAAAACCCTGGGGGTATTTCGAGGAAATACGGTAGATTCGAAAATCCTAAAACTTTTTTCGGAAAAAATAAAAAATTCAAAAAGTCGTTTTGGAAAAAAACAGTACAATTTACCGCAAATCCTCGAATAAGACCCCCCTCGAATAAGTCCCCCCTGCTGGCACGGTGAGGAAAAAATAACTCCCCCCCCTTGAATAACTCCCCCTCTCAAAAACTCCTCCCTATGATGAAAAGGATACAACGCAAAACTATAAAAGAATAGTAGCCTATGACAGCGACAGCAGATACATAATGTGTATGCAGTGTATGGACGGTGAAATACCTGAATTAAACGAGTTTACATACTGCATCCATACAATGAATTAAGTTCACGTTTCCTGAGGAAGTAATAACTTCCCCCTCGAATAACTCCCCCCCCCTTGAATAACTCCCCCCTCCAAAACGTCTGACAAAAAAATAACTCCCGTGGGGTCTTATTCGAGGATTTAGGGTAAATATTTACTTTTTTCGAAAGGGTTTGCGATCGCAAAATAAAGCAAAATTGAATTATCTCAATGTTTACCAATTAGTAACATCTTTTATCGTGTGCAGATTTTTGGCGACATAAAATTTTTAAATACCGTATCTAAAAAAATTTTAATCGGTTTACTTTCGGCGATTGCTAACGGATTGGTAATTGCCCGCTTACTTTCTAACTAATTTACGCAATTTGTTGCGGAGTAAAATTTCTTCGTGCGAAAATTTGTCCAATACAACGGTTGGTCGGTTTTGAAATCTAAATACCGTATTACCTCGAAATACCCCCATGGGGGTTTATTATTTCGCCAGCAAATTTGAGAGGGGGTTAATTCGAGGGGGGGGTTTATTCGAGGGGGGGGGGTTTATTATTTCGTCAGAAATTTTCGTAAGGATCGTAGTAAATAGTAGGGATTTGCGTACCCAAAATAGGTAATAAATGTGTCCAAACAGGATATATTTGGACATAAAAACGTAGATAGCTACACAAACTAGTCTATGTGTAGCTGCAATGCAAATTAACAGTAATATACATCATGTACATTGCGTACATGACGTATTTATTATGTACATGACGTACATCAATCCGAGGGGGGGGGTATTTCGAGGGGGGGGTTTATTATTTCCCCAGCCCATTTTGAGGGGGGGGGGGTTAATTCGAGGTGGGGGTTAATTCAAGGGGGGGGATAATTCGAGGTAATACGGTAGTAATTAGTGATTTTCTTATTCCATTCAAATGTTGTCTATGGAAATGCTAGAATACCTCACGCGTGTCCAATTTTGTACTCAGTCAGACCCCAAATTTGTGATTGGAAACTTTCGACAGCAAAATAACTGCATCAAAATGCCTTATTATTGTCTGCGAGCCATCTGTGCTGTGTTGAAACTGATGTGTTGCTGCCAGCGTTCCAAAAATCTTGGGAGATTAATATTTTTCAAGTATAAGAAAATTTAAACAACTTAATATTTATTTATATTTTCACCTGGGTTTTTTAGGAGAGATTAAATTGCATGTTTTATGAGACAAAAAATATAAAAACATCTATCATTTTATATATTTTTATTTTTATATAAATAAAATTTTGTCTGTTTTTTAGAGAAATCTATTTATATTTTATGTATTGAGAGATTTTCTGACATTATATTTAATTATATTTTCTGAAAAACACCCATTTTTGGAACGCTAGATGTTGCCCACTGCTCATCTAGTATTTATGAAAGGAAGCGTTCACCGACATTGTGATTTATGACACCAACTATCTCATTTTATTGCAGCGAAAATTAAATAAATAGCTGATCATTGTATAACTATTGACTTGTGCCCCTTGTGGTCGGAAAAGTGCCATGGCGCTTTTGGTGCTTGGTGCCAAAGTGCTGGCGCTTTTACATCATTATCCGGCACCCAATTTTTGACTTCACTTCAGATCTCCTATCTCCCACTGCGGGGTGAGTAGAAATAGGCCATCCTAACTTAGGATTCCTAAGTGAGAAGTTTTTGGGTGTCAGACCTGACTGGGAAGGCATTTAAGCGGGAATTAGAGCTCAGCGTCGATTCGACGTGAAATGATGACGTGAAATGATGTCGTGAAATTAATTACACGAGTGTGGATCATGCTACGGGTCTACAATTTTCTAAGGATAATATATGAATCAATACCTTAATCGTGTCCAATACTGAGTGTTATCAGCCACAACTAGAGCGAATTGAAAAATTCAATTCTTTTCATTCCACGTCATCATCATTTCACGTCACAGTGTCAGGGAACAACTTGACATTTCACGTCAGACTATTGCTTGCAATAGTCTGACGTGAAATGTCAAGTTGTTCCCTGACGTAAAATGATGACGTGGAATGATAAAAATTGAATTTTTCAATTCGCTCTAGTTGTGGCTGATAACACTCAGTATTGGACACGATTGAGGTATTGATTCATATATTATCCTTAGAAAATTGTAGACCCGTAGCATGATCCACACTTGTGTAATTAATTTCACGACGTCATTTCACGTCATCATTTCACGTCGAATCGACGCTGAGCTCTAATTCCCGCTTTACGTGAGCACAGATGTATCGCCAATCCTCGGAGAAGTCCCCAGAGAGGTATTTATCTTTTCATCAGACTTTTTGACCGAGGAGTTATTTGAGGGGATAGGGATTATTAATCTATATTATTATAAGTTATTATTAGTTTTTTCTCCTATCAGTTTTCAGGAAAATTTGCAATCAATTGATTGAACCATTAATTCCATTCCTTAATTCCTAAGGTTTGAAAATTTAACTTTTACTAAATACAGTTTCGTGAATACCGTATATCCTCGAATAATACACTATTCTAACGTGATTACGACATTGTTTTAATGTGTGTTCTGCACTACGCAGAACACAAACTGCAGTATTTGTCATGTGCGTTCTCTTTACACTCAATCTGGGGGGTATTTCGAGGGGGGTGATTGTTTCATAGTGGTCTCGAGAGGGGGGGGGGGTCAAACGAGGGGGGTATTTCGAGGAAATACGGTAGGTATATTTAACAGTTCATCAACAACAAAAGCAAGGTATCCGTGCCAGAATTCATGTACATTGGCATCCGAATCATTCAAATAAATACATATTGTGGATCCACAAATTTAATACCAGAGAGGGGGGTTATTCAGGATGGGGTGGTTATTAAAGGGGAGGGGATTATTTTATCCTTATCTGGACAACAGTGGGGACATATTCAAGGGGATGTTATTCAAGTAGAAGGTCTTTTTCAAGGATATACGGTATAAAAGTACTTGCATTAAATTAAACTTTATGTTCATCAACATCTCCAATCTCAGCGGTGCGAGTTATTTTTTCCTCGTGTGTCGAAAAAGGCGGATTCGTTCGAGCGATCGAATTAAGTGAAGAGTTTTCTGTAGCACTGATATGCTCCAGCGATTTTACACTTTGCACGCGTGAAAAACGTTGGAAGCATGCCAACGATATTTAACGCATTCAATTTTCAATAAAAGTTGAAACAATTCATTGCTGTTAGGTAAAACATAATGGGCGTTGAAGTCCGCCGAGCCCAGTATATGTAGGTAAATTTTTATTCACAAAATCCCCGTAAGTCTGCATTCAGGCTTCAAATCTTCTGCTATCAGTTATCTTCAACCCTCTATACTAGGTGAATTAATTGACAAAATGAAGCAGGTTCGAAAAGAATTTTTTATAAATAGCACTAACACGCCGTCGTACCTTTTTGACGTTGAAAATTGCTAAAAATATGCCCGCTGACGCACATCTGTAATGTGAGAACAATGCCTTTTTGTCAGCTAGTAAACACGCTGAAACAATACACCAAGTAAATACCGTATTACATCGAATTATCCCCCCCTTGAATTAACCCCCCCTCGAAATACCCCCCCCCCCCTAAATTTCCGCTGAGGAAATAATAACCCCCCCCCCTCGAAATACCCCCCCCTAAAATTGAGTGTAACGTGAACGTACATGACAAATACTGCAGTTTGTGATCTGTACAATGCAGAACACACGTTAACACTGATGATTAAGTGACGTTTGGGAAGGGTTTTTGTGTATATACGGTAATATATGCCTATAAACACATATAAATCTATGTGATTGTTCGATTTTTCTATGTCTGCGTATGGTGAATTTCCGAAAATTTCTGGCGAAATAATAGACCCCCCTCGAATAAACCCCCCCTCGAATTATCCCCCCCTCAAATTTTGCTGGCGAAATAATAAACCCCCTGGGGGTATTTCGAGGTAATACGGTAAGTGTGTCAACTCATTGACACTTCAGTTCAATGACACTGAAAATCGTTGCGAATTGAATGTGGCGTTTTTAAAAGCGACTTTCGAGAAATTTTATCGATAGGGATCTTGTTAAAACAAGAAGGCTTTATTTTTTATGCTCGTTTGTTGAATTCAAGTGGTTCAAGTCATTTTTCAGGCTAAGTTATTGCTGTGTACCGTTTCTGTTGAAATAAGTCTAAATGTGTACTGCACTGAAATGTACTTCAAAGGTATTGAGGTGTACAGTGTATAGAAATCAGGTATTTAGATGATTTTTTATTTTTTCACAAATAATATGGGATTTTGTTAGCTACCTAGCTGTATACCGATTCTGTAAGGCTAATGGCAAAACAACGTTTTTTACTCTGAATGACTTTCACATTTCCCCATTGGGCTTGTCAACTGAAATTCTGTCAGACGGAGAATACATTTGAGGAATTACGGTGGTAAAGTAGACAAAGGACGGAGCTTTCCGAACTGTGACATAAGTTGGCCCCAAGAAAAGCCGCGTATGTATTCGAAATGTTCGATGTCGAATGAGTGCTTCTTCTTGTACTCTAATAAGTCACTGATCTAAGCACCAACGATGGCAAAAAATGCGAAAATTCGAAACTTTTTTTCTCGATATTTTTGAATTTGTATTCCGCCACTAGAAATACACTTGAAAATATGTGTCAAAATTTTCTACAAAAATTTGAAAAAGTTTTATGAAACAGATGGAGGAAAATGGAATTTTTCAGTATTTTATGTTGAAAATGTGTATAATATGTACAAACACAACTGAAAACACATCAAGTTTACATCAATCTTATGATAGCGTCACAACATAAATGTGCATAAATAGATGGTCTGCAGTATCAGCTGGGAAAAGTTGCATAAAGAAACCAATATTCAGCAGAAAAATTCAAAAATACTGTACTTTTGTGGGAAAAACTCGAAAATACATAAACAAATTTAAAAAAAGTATACAACAAAATATGAAAATTCAAAAACTACTTTAGAAAAAAAACTAGAAATCTCGAAACGTCCTTAAAGAAAAACACTAAAAACAAACACTTTTCCCGGTAGGTTTGCCATCGTTACTGATCTGTAAGCACACAGGCACACTAAGCAAGGTCATTTCATAAGTATGTATTCATATTTACTCCAGCTGTCTGAAAGTAGCTCATTTATGGAAATGTTCATTGTTTGGTCCAAGTTCACATTTAGGTCGAATTGAAAAGATCTGACAATTGTTTTGATCAAATTATATTTACATTTGACTTTTGGAAAATTTTCTGGAAAACTCCTGGAAAGTTTGGCTGTGAAAAGAAGTTTTTCTTATGGCTATTTTACATTCAAAATTTCAAACACTCATTTATACTTGTTTTAGGTGGTGTTCTAAGTATTCTAAATATTCAATCCTAAATCCTCAATATTATCTATCTCTGACCTATACCCGCTGTAGACCGAACTTTCTCACATTATTTATTTTTCACCGAACATATTTCTCTTTTTTTTTACCCACCAAATACAAAAGACAACTCAAAATCCCCTGCACAATTGGTAAAAAACAAGTGGTATCTCCACTGTTCAAAATAAAGTTATCAAAAATAGATCTCGAGTGAAACGGGATTTATTTGCCAAAAACACTGAAGCACTAAAAAACTTGCGTGGGGTGAATTGTAAAAGTCCATAAAATTATCTGGGATTAGAAGAAGCCAGCCGCGAGCGAGTGAGTTCATTTTTGACTTTGCTCATTTTTTGTGCTTTTACGTTAGTAAATGATGGCTCCAGAAAACCTATGGAAGTATTTAGTGAGCAAAAATCCTTGGCAAATTTCCATCGTGTTCGGAGCCACATTAGCAACATAAATACTTTTTCGGAGTTATAGTATTGATTGCACGGAAATTGATCCAGGTGCTTTTGTTTAATATATTGACATTTCCGCTGGCAAAACTGAAGTGTACATCAACAATAAATACAAACAAGCTTATCTGTGACATATGTATTCACCTACTGATTTCTTTTTGCATTTGGTTGAAGTCCTTTGCACTCGCTTTGCATACCGCATTTGCTCGATTACCTAGTACCCCTGGCGGCAATCCCAAGTAGTGATGTGAAAGCGCCATGGCGCTGGCGCCTGGAGCTAGCGCCAAAGCAAAAAGCGCCATGGCGCTTTTGGCGCTTGGCGCTAAAATGCTGTGGCGCCATTGGCGCTTGGCGCTAAAATGCTGTGGCGCCATTGGCGCTTGGCGCCGTGTTTCCGAAAAGCGCCATGGCCCTTTTGGCGCTTGGCGCTACTTACCAGTGGCGCCATTGGCGCTTGGCGCTGCCATTTTTTAAAGCGCCAAAAAAGCGCCAGAGAGTGATAATTGCGCCGCGGTGTTCCTGTGCCTTATTGCCTATTTTCAGCAATTTTTGGCCATGTAAAATTTATGTACCTAATTATATTACACAGGTATTTTACTCAGATATTTATGTACCTAATGTAGCTATTTTTACCCTGTTATCTCACAGTTTGCACTTTAAACTTTGAAATATCCAATAGATTGAAACACTGCAACCCCCAACCCCCAGACAATCTTTCAGCTTCCACCACTTCATAGAGGCAATTTGCTATCTATTTGAACCTGTCTTAGTTACACTTATGTGTTGAGCAAGAAAACTTATTGATTTCCATTTTTTGACCATTTTTGTGTTTTTGAAGGCAATAAAAGTTATTGAAAGTGAAGAAAATAGTTTACTCCAGCGACATTACACCTTACAATGAAATCTACCATATCCCATCTGAATAAAAGAACTAACATAACATTTGTTTCATCATATTTATCAAAGCAATTTCGATTAGCAATGTTAGTTCTTTTATTCAGATGGGATATGGTAGATTTCATTGTAAAGTGTAATGTCACTGGAGTATACTTTGTCTCACCTGTATCATTAAAGGCAGTATCGTTTTGGCGCTGGCGCTATTGGCGCTTGGCGCCATAGCCCCCTGGCGACTTTGGCGCTTGGCGCTAAGGTCCAGAAAAGCGCCATGGCGCTTTTGGCGCTTGGCGCCATTTTGCTGTGGCGCCATTGGCGCTTGGCGCTAGATCCGGAAAAGCGCCATGGCGCTTTTGGCGCTTGGCGCCAAAAGTCTAGCGCTTTTTGCATCACTAATCCCAAGCCCTGTAAAGTGTAAAGTAAAGTGTCAAATGTAAAGTCAAATGCAAAGTAAACTGTCAATTGTCATGCAAAGTTCAGTAATAAAATCTTTTCTTTTTTTGTTTTGATTGACACTTTACTTTGCATTTGACTTTACATTTGACACTTTACTTAACACTTTACAGGGCTTGGGACTGCCCCCTAGGCGATTATTGTTGCTCAGAGCTTTTAGGGGGAATTAGGTATTCCATTAATGGTGCGTTTATTCAATCGGGGAATCATTATAGTTTGATAATTTACAAATTTGTATGACATATTTTAGTGCCCGAAAGAAGGCTGGGCAGGTGTATTCAAGGGGTGAGCCTTCCCCCACTCGCCTGACAGCTAGATAATTCAGGGGCCTTTCTATAGGGGGGGGGGATAATCGAGCAAATACGATATCTTATGTGCAAAAGTATAAAGTCGCAGTTTCAAGTGGGTACTTACTTAAGAAAGCTTTGATCTCCGTTCGGGCGGGCGATAAATTTTTCTTATAAATCCAACCAACTTTCAGCTATTTCGCATTCAACAGAAAGGGCATTGTTCAGATTTCGAAAAAATTTGCGCGTTAGCTCAATAATTTGTGTATCGGGATAACTTTCAGATCCAGATAACTTTCGGTGAATAAAGAAAATCTGATGTGAATAGGAACTTGATTAATTTATGCCCAGTTTAATACCTAATTATTTTACCTAAATAGCAATTTCACCTTTTCATTCATTTAGTTAAAATGAAGGTTTCTAGAATGAATTTACCATATATCCTCGAAATACCCCCGCCCCTTGAATTAACCCCCCCCCCCCCCCCGAAATACCCCCAGGTGTTTTTGAGCTGGGGAAAAAATACCCCCCTCGAAATATCCCCGTCTGGAATTATGTACATCATGTATGCAATGTACATAATGTATATATTGGTCAGAGCTTGCATCGCAGCTACACATATACTAGTTTGTGTGGCGATGGACATTGATATGTCCAAATATACCCTACTTGGACACGTTGATTACCGGTTTTGGGTAGATAAAAGCGTACTCTTTACTATCAATTTCGTGAAAATTTCTGGCGAAATAATAGCCCCCCCCCCTCGTAATACCCCCCTCAAAATTTCCACTCTGAAAAAATAGGTAAACTCCCTGGGGGTCGAGGAAATACGGTAGTACATATTTACATTCTGCGCCGACCCAATATCAAAAAAATCCAAACTCCCACAACTTCACAATTTCAGCTGCCATACTCAAAAAACAAGCGCATCTATCAAACCTCAAATCAACCAAAAATTCAACCATGTCAACCGCGGAGAAACAGGATCCTGATCAGGATCAGGTGCCAATCCAAGACCCTGTAAAATGCCCTGTAAAATGTAAAATGTCAAGCAGAGTGTCAAAAGTCATGTAAAATGCACTGGAAAATTGTCTAGATCATTTTAAAATGACTTTTGACACTTTGCTTGAACTTGTACATTTTACAGAGCATTTTACAGTGTCCGGGACTGCCCCAGGATGAGGCGATCATGGAAGATGATCCGAAGGTTGAGCAAAATGATGATGGATACATGAAAGTGGTTGAGATCGCCGTCGACGAGGAAGAGATCGAGGTGGAGGATTTGCCCGTCCGTTTTTTTTTATTTACATTTTTATTTATTTTGTTTTTCTTCTATTTTTATGAAATGAATGTTGAATTTCGCAGCTGGATGAAGACGTCAAAGCTGACGCAGGTCGGTTTGTTTTACGATATTTCTGAATGTTTTCTGGAGGCAAGTTTCATAGATATTTTGATTGGTGTGTCTTAACTGCCATTTTAGAAAGTCGTGCGTTTATAAAAGTGCGCATATGAAACAGCTACCAAGTACACAATCCTCATTTTTCATATAGTGTAAAAATAGAACCAAAAATATTTATGACCATTGTGAAACGTGAATAGGACAAATCGATAATTTCTTATGTCTAAATATATACCTTATCAAACGCACCACAAAATCGGCTCATTACGAAAACCTTACCATTTCGACTTCTGGAAACAGAAGCACTTTGAAAGCATTTTCGTTTAAAGTGGTCATATCGCCCGTCTGAAGACTACAAAGGCCCTACACACACTAGTTTTCACCGTGACTGATGTGAAAACTGAAATGGCCACATGGCGACATTCAGCCTTAACGTATGCTATTTGTGTTCTAGTTTTCAAATTTTCATACTTTAAATTTCATTAATTTTAATTCAAATTTAATTTAAATTGAATCATTCAACCGTGTTCATTAATTTGCATTTTTTTTAATTTCAGTTTTCACACGAAGTCACGGTGAAAACTAGTGTGTGTGGGCACAAAACGTTGACGCGGTGCCATTTTGGCGGCTCGTCGCCGAACCTTGCACAAGTTTGGGTGCAGAAATTAGGCGGCCACTATAAAGTGGCAGTGTCCGCACCGCTGGCTGTTTCTGTTTACTGGTTCGCAAACTTGCACCAAACATATACGTGTGCGCCAACTGTCCGCGCATTCGCCTAGAGAAGTTCTTTGAGCACTGTATTTACTGGCTGTTGTACACCGCCACCCACCGAAATAGACGCACTAGACACTCTGGAAACTGATTTCTTTTGGAAACTCGCAATTTGGGATGATGTTTTTGAATAAAATGACATCCATTTCTGGCAAAAAGCCCACAAATTTTCAGTTTAGAGAGCGCGTCATTTACTGCAATGCTTTTAATTGAGCCGCGCTTAGGTATCGCGATATTGTTCTGCGCGTCGCGACAGTTCTGACCAGATTTGACAAAATATGATAATAATTTTTTTTTTGAAAAACCATCAATATTCAAACACGATCGGAATATGATATGCTTATGATATAAGGCCGCGTTTACACGGATTTCTTGTGACGACTCAACATCACTAAAAAGTTCAATAAATTGAGTAAAAATGTTCCAAATTCATGAGAAAAAGTGGTCAATTGTACATTCAACCTAGGCGAATATACATGTCAAATTGCAGAATCGTGTTTATAGCTTAGACTTATAGACGTTTGAAAAAATTTTACCGTTGTGGGACATTCTAAAGTTTAAAGGACTGGGACAGCAAAATTGTTTCGAACGTATATAGGTCTAAGCTACAAGCACGACCCTGCAATTTGACATGCGTATTCACCTAGGTCGAATATACATTTAACCATTTTTCCCCATGAATATGGTACCTTTTTACTCAACTTTTTGAACTTTTTAGTGATGTTGAGTCGTCACAAGAAATCCGTGTAAACGGGGCCTAAATTTTATGTCAAATGCAATACCCACCCGATGCTGCTTTTTGTATCATGAAGACGATTAGGGATGGAAAAAGACGTCTCTTTCTACTTAATTTTGCCTACTTCATCTTTTCAGGAAAAAGACGTTTTACAAAAACGGCACCAAGATCACTGTGCCAACTTGTATAAAGTCTGGGGCCGGTTCCGCAAATTTATAAGTGAGAAGTAAAATGCCAAATGCGAAGTGAAATGAGAAGTGAATTGAGAAGGAAATTGGCGAAAGCGAAGGAAAATAACTGTTTATTTTTATTTTTTTTTTTTACTTCGCTTTTGCCAATTTTCTACTCTATTCACTTCGCATTTGCCATTTCACTTCTCACTTCTCAATTGGCGGAACTGGCACGTGGTTCACCATTTTGTTAAAATAAATACATTCAAGTTCACTGTTGGTTAAATTTCTGCAAATTCTGGCAAAAATAATTGAAGAGGTATAAGGATTGTCACTAAAAAGCTCATAACATGAATTAAATGGATTTGTGTCTGAGTGGCATGTTTGCTTGCAAAAAATGCAAAATACCTAGTGAACAAGTAATAAATATAGACAATTTTGTCTTTAGAATACCGTATTTCCTCAAAATACCCCCGGGGGGTTTATTTTTTCATAGTGAGAATTTTGAGGGGGGGGTTAAACGAGGGGGGGTATTTCGAGGGGGGGTTTATTTTTTCGCCAGAATTTTTTGAAATCCCAGTACTAAAATGTCGTCTGAAACGTACGCAGACGTCGAAAAATGCAACAAAAATCGCCATTTATAAGACTCTAAAGACATTTATAAGTGTGTAGACGTACAAACACTGTTCTCACATAACAGAGTCATCGTTTTTAACGTGTGTTCTGCATTGCCGGGATGACAAACCGCAGCCTTTGTCATTTACGTTCTCTAAACACTAAATTTGGGGGGGGGTATTACGAGGGGGGGGTTATAAGTTCTCCATTTTGAGGGGGGTATTTCGAGGGGGGGGTATTTCGAGGGGGGGTATTTCGAGGAAATACGGTGGAATACGGTCAAATGAAATGTAGAGTCCCAGTGAAATGAAATGAAGATACAGTGTAGAATTGTATGAAAACTGTGCCACAGTCCCTAGGTACTGCTGCGTTGACATTTTATCCAAAATTTTGGCAGAAACGATTAGCGCCTCACCCAGACATCTAAATTTTCCTAAATTTGTTCGCACTTTTGTGGCCACACATCGTGTTTGGATCTCGCATCAAATAAAAACCGCCACCGATTTGAGAGCGATTGCCTGAGACATAAATAATGCTCACTGCTAATTTTCCTCAGAGCAAAAGCATCTCGCCCAATAAATGATAATGGGAAGGCCGAAGTTTTAATCCCAATTGTCTGTTGTCAACCGAAATTCGGCTTTCATAACACCTAAAATAAAAACGTAGTACAAATCAGCTGTTCAAATCAAAGTATTCGCCCGGGAAGCGCCTGGGATGTGAAAATACCCAGACTTTAATACCCAGCGCACAGCAGTTAGCATTCCAAAAATCCTACGAGATTTATATTTTTAAGGAAAATTATAAAATATGAAAAAAATCTCTTATTTATTTATATTTTCTCCTGGTTTTCCCAGAGAAATTTAATTATATTTTTGAGGGATTTTCTGAGATCAGATTTTATTGTACTATTTTTGGAAATTAGCCATTTTTATAACTATAAATAACATCAGTCATATGGTGTCGCGCGCCAACGGCACCATAAACAGTCATCGAAACTTTCATGGATAAAATTTGTCATAAACAATTTCATGTTGAAGTTTTTTTAGGTAGTTCTGGTGCAGTAAAGATAGTCACATCAAGTAAAAAACAGCCCCACGTCGCTTTTCTAATGGCTGGGTCTCAATTTTTAGAAAAATGGTGCTTTGAAAGCTTTTGCAAGAGCTACGGCGTTTTCCCATCACTACGCACAGCCATTCAAGTGATAGATTAGCTAGTGAACTTTCTTTGGCACAGAACAGTCTAGATTGAAGGTGCATAACAAGTACATCTTTGTACCGAAAAGTATTTATAAATTGTATTTATAAATTTGATAGGCGCGAATTTTATGTGGACATTACTTTGTCTTGGTTCATTTATTCATTAGTACTCGTAGAGTTCAACATTCAATTAAGAACCAATTTTGATGGTTGAAACAATACAACGACGGATTTCAGCGCGGCCGCCCATTTCATAGCACTGTTATCAAGCTGGGACAAAAATCACGCAATTTTCATTTTCAATTTTTCGTGAAATATCCCTCCATTCCCATCTAAAAAAATATTCACTAAATTTCGGCGATCGCAGAAAAATTTCTCACTTCTTTCACGATTGGCCAATTTCGCAGAACCGGAAAAAGCGGAGGAAATCGTGGAGGTGGATCCAGCTGAAGCAGAGACGGACGCAGCTCAAAACGACCGCACAGAAGACCAGGTGCGTGTTGCGTTGCACAGCAAAAAATGGGTGTGTGATGCGCGGTGAAGTGTCCTGAAGTGTCTTCACGCAGACGCGCAATGTCGGCGTGAAGAAACTTCACTACATCCCAGATGCTTCACGGCACTTCACGAACCATGCAAAGTATGCTGCAAAAGTTCATGAAGTGCACTTCACGAATTTCGGTCTTCGTGAAGCTAGGTGAACCGAGTGGAAGACACTTCACTGAAAACTCCGTGAAGTGTGTGGAAGTGCCTTCACAGAGCGCACTTCCACACACTTCACGAACCCAATCTTTGCTGCGTTGGCTGTCGCTCCTGTAAATAGGATAATATGAAGGGTGTGCTTCTAAAAGTACCGATCTACAATTTTTTCAAATTTGAGTTAGGACCATTTTTGGGGTCCCCATAAACATGCGCTTCAAAAAAATATATAATATGTGGGGGGTGCGAAATTCAATTTTGAGATAGGGGGGGTTGAAAAAAGCAAAAAAAATAGCAAAATACAGTTTTTGAAATTTTAAAAGTACCGATCTACAAGCTTTTTTAGCTTTTGTGTCTTTAAAAGTACCGATCTACACACTTTTTTCAAAATTGTTCTTTTGAATGTACCGATCTGCACGTTATTTTTTGTGCTTCTAAAAGTACTGATGTCAGATAGGCATCCGATTCAGCAAAAACTCATTTTGTGCTTTTTTATTATGGGTAAAAGTACCGATCTACAGCTGTCTGATTTTGTGCTTTAAAAAATACCGATCTACATGCTATTACCAATTTGTTCCTTTAAAATGTTCTGTACTACAAAAATATAATTCACTAAGTTTTATATAGCTAGTGTTATGTGTATAATCAATGATTATTCCCATGCCTGTGGATACCCAACAATATGTCCGAAATACCCATACCCAAAATTCCCATACCCAATACCCATGTATGGGTATTGCATACTCCAAACTTTCAATTGCAATCATCTCAAAATCGATTTTTTGTAGATCGGTACTTTTAGAAGCACACCTTATATTCTTTTGTATTTTTGTATTGTATCGTTTTCATCCGGAGGGGGAAGTTATTCAGAGGGGGGATTTATTCGAGTGGGGAGTTATTTTTCCCTCACCTCGCCAAAAGGGGGGGGGGGGAGTTATTCAAAATGGGCGTTATTCGAACGAGGTATTATTCGAGGATTTTCAGTATTTGATTTGCTAAACTAATAAATCAAATTTAAATGGCATTTGAGTTGACTGGAAATTAGCGGTTTGTCAGCTACAGTTGACGGAGAGTAAAGTTAACTCATGTCAGACAACTCAAATGTGTTCAAGGTTGATTTATTTGTTGGCTACCGTATTTCCTCGAAATACCCCCTCCCCTCGAAAATGAAAGCCCACCTCAAAATATGCTGGCAGAATAACAAACCCCCTGCGGGAATTTCGAGAAATAGGGTAATTGAGATAATTTGTAACTGAATTTGCTTTTAAATCTACACTTGATGCAGGTTTAAAAGCAAACTCAAAAAGAACTGAAATACGTTCCAAGCTGATTAATATGTACTCAATATTGAGTATGGTGGTGTTAGTAAACTAGCGCGCGCAGCGACATTGACCTGGACAAAAGTATTGACGCCTCGCAGGTGTCCCAAATCGAAGAGGACGGCCTTTTGGTGGAATCGACTGACAAGATGTCCGCATCAATGGATGGTATAGAAGAAATATGTATGGAGAATGTTGGTTTAAGTGTTCTGGTTTTGGGGTGTAAATTGGGCTGAAAAAAAGTGTTTGTGTGAGTGAACATTTCTGGCCAATTGCCAGGGACCCACGGAGGAGGTGGCCGCTGGGGAGGCCGAGGCTGAACCAGCTGCAACAGACGCAGAACCGGCTGAAGTTGAGCAGGTTCGTGCTATACTCCAGTTACTTCACACCCTGCACGCGTGGTTCCCGCTAGAAGCGTGGCAACGATTTTTTACGCATGCGATTCTCATGAAGAGTTGATAAAAGTCAGCTCTGTTATAACGCTATACGTTAAATTATTCACAACAATGATTTTTTCATCTTTTTTACAAAAACCGCATGCTTTATCATCATTGGCACGCTTCCAACGTGAGACATAAATGAGTGCGAGGGCAGAGTGTCATGTACGCCGAGTATACCAGTTCAAATCCAGCTGGTTGGTCATCACACTGTTTCTGTCACGCTCGCATACACTTCAAAGCCATGCAACTAGAAATGTTCCCAGGTATGGCACAAAACCGCTGTTCTACACAAATAACATTTCCATTATCAAAGTCAACAGACTTTTCACTATACAGCAGAGTTGCGAAAGCGTATTTACGCTTACCCGAAATACCCGGGTAAATGGGTATTTATATTTACGCTTACGCTTACGCTTTTACAAAATACCCGTACGCTTTATTACGCTTTCCCGACCAAAATACCCGGGTACTAAAAGCGTAAAAAAGGCGTCTCACGCAGTCCAGTTTTACGCTTTTGAAGAAGCGTAAAAGCACAAAAAAGAAAGCGAACGGACTGCGTGCCAAAAAAAGACTGCGTGTTTGCAATATTCCACTGGAAATAGCGGCACATGTAGAAATTTTGTGACGCAATATAAATGTCTGGTTTATTTAAATTAAGAATTTGCTGAAACATTTTCTAGGGGGTTGGGATTGATAGGTAGATAGTAAATCGATAGAGCTGAAAGTATTTGTGGATAGATAGCTGAAAACTGGGGGTTGGGTATCAGGATCAATATTTGAGCAACCTCTACGATTGATAGATAGCTGGAGCATTTGCTTTCCATAATCAGGATGGTGCGTGGTCCCAAAGGCGGACCATCCGCCAATTACATTTTTTTAATTTGGGGGGGGGGCACCCCCAATCCCTCTACTAGACCCCTGGTGTTATGTGATGGTTGTGTTGTATGTGATGATTGTGTTGCTGAGAATGTGAAAAAATGTATGGAAACAATAAATAAATTTATCTATAAGCGAAATCAAGGGTGTTTTTTGATGCTCAACAGCAAGAGCACTCTCTTAAAAAAAAATTACGCTTACGCTTTTATTTACGCTTTCCTAGGTATTTTAAAAATACCTTACGCTTTAGTATCCATACTCAAAATTTGGAAAGTGTATTTACGCTTACGCTTACGCTTTCCAAAAATACCGGTATTTTAACAACTCTGCTATACAGGGGTGGGCATCTTCAATTACCGCTGGAAAAACGCGATAGCTTGAGCTACGGTTGAGCTATCACATTGAAATTTTCACACAATAGAGTAGACTCCATAGGACACCTATTCTGAAGTTTGCAACCCAAACGCCCACATTTTGGGTGAGTTGTGGAACACACGGTTTTTAGTGTAATTTTGTGACTTGGCGTCACCCATAGGATAAATCGAGGGTACCATTTTAGGGGGGGGGGTCACCGGTATTTGGTGTCGTCCCATTCTGTTGTACATTGGCCGATTTTGATGCCCTTTGAGTATGTTGGGGTTTGGGGTCGGGGCTAGGACAAAATTCTTTTTTTTTCGAATAGTCCCGCAGTCCCGAGGTAAGGGGGGCAAGTCACAAAATTACACTAAAAACTGTGTGTTCCACCACTCACCCAAAATGTTGCCGTTTGGGTTGCAGACTTCAGAATAGGTGTCCTATGGAGTTAACTCTATTGTGTTAAAATTTCATTGTGATAGCTCAACTGTAGCTCAAGCTATCGCGTTTTTCCAGCGGCGACTGAAGTTGCCCACCCTGTACAAACTTGTTCCACCTAGGTATGATTGCTTATGCCTTAGATTCGGATTGAATGCACTGATTCTGTTCCGTTCTAGGTTGATTTTATTCAGTCTGACCTGTTGATAATAAAACAATCTGCATAAATTTTTTGCTCACATTTTGCCAACTTTAATGGCAACATTTTAAATGTGTTTGTTTCGTTGTACTGTTTCATTAGCATTGCATTACATAAATATGTATGATTGTATAGTGAAAAGTCTACCTTGTGGTGATGGGTAACACTAATAAGTACTCAAATAGGAAATGCCTATAACTGGACATTAGCCACAATCAATGCACAAAATGAGTCGTAGCGTGACCAACTACAGAAGCCAGCCGAGGATGGTGACGTTGAGATGGAGGCTGAACTAGTGGAGGAGAGCCACCAAGTCTTTGTGCAAGAAGGCGGAGCCGTCCAAGTGACCACAACCAAGAAAACGACCACAACGACCAAAATTGAGAGCAGCAGCTCATTGGAAAAACAGGTCAGTGACGCGGCCAGTGACACTGGCAGCCAGGCATCTGACAAAAGAAGTTCACTGCATAAAAAGACCTTTGAAGAGCGCAAACAGGCGATCATAAACGACACGCACGTGTCCTTTGATGAAGAAGTCCACGTGCGCCCAATCACCCCGCCGGCGCCTCAGCAGATTGAAGTGCCTGTGGCAGCGGACGAGCTAGAGACTGAGGTGCACATGACCGGCGCTGAACTGAGCTTCGACGTGGCCGGCCACAAGTCCACCACCGCCGCCGAGAGGGAGGCCGCCTGGCTCAAGAGATCCGGTCTCCAAAAGGCGGAAGTGGTGCAAGTGGAGGTGACCGGGGAAGCAGAGCCGGAAAATGATGAGGAGCCGTACACGCCAGTGACTGACTTCAAAGTAACCACGGCATCTGAGCGAGAGGCGGCCTGGCTGAAGAGATCTGGCCTGAGAAAGGCTGAAGTGCAAGAAGCGGTGGAAACACAAGGGGATCAAGCGGAAGCAGATGTGCAGGCAGAGGCAGCAGTGGCCACTCAATCAAATGAGTCTGCTCCAGCTGATGAGACAGCTGAGCAGCCAGCCACTGAAACTCCAATGGAGGTCTCTGAGGCACAGCCTGAAGTTGAGGTTGAGGCTGAGCCTGCACCAGTTGATGACTCTCAGAATGCTGAACCTGAAGCAGTACCAGATGCACAGCCAGAGCGAAAGGCATCTAAAGCTGAAAGGAAGGCTTCTGTTGCCAAGCAACCTGAGGTACATATTGATGCAAATTTAGTGTTATGGTTTACAACCCATTTCTGGTTTTTCTCTGTAAAACTGCACTCACAATGCACAGAAATCAGTTGCACCTTGTACCTACAGTCACAAAATTCACACTTATGAGATTATGCTATTTACTAAAAACTTCACAAAATAAATATCATATCTTTGTAGGAAGCTGTGCCTGAATCACAACCAGAAGTAGAAATGGAAGTGGAACAAGTGGTTGAACCTGAGGCAGCAGTGGCTGAACCAGAGGAGGTAGTGGCTGAACCTGACACAACTGCAGTTGAGCCTGAAGTACCTGAGACAGTGTGTTCTAGAGTCATTGCATACACACTGATTTGCCGATCCCCAAAGTAAATATGTTATTCCACTGCAGGTACCAGAACCAGAACCAGAGCCAGTGAAGGAACCCACACCTCCACCAAAAGAGCCAACTCCACCTCCTCCTCCTCCTCCAAAGGAACCTACACCCCCACCACCTCCAAAAGAGCCGACACCTCCACCTCCAAAAGAACCCACACCTCCACCTCCAAAGGAGCCTACACCCCCTCCAGTGAAGGAACCTACACCACCACCCCCAAAGGAGCCTACACCACCACCACCCAAGGAGCCTACACCCCCTCCAGTGAAGGAACCTACACCACCACCTCCAAGAGAACCTACTCCACCACCTCCTAGGGAACCTACTCCACCACCACCCAAGGAGCCTACACCTCCTCCACTTCCAAAAGCAGAGGCTACAAGGCTATCATCACCTGCTGTGGATGCAAGTGAACATAAGGCTTTTGAGCCAAGTGTTAGGGAGCAGACTAAGGAGGTGAAGGTGTGTGATATTTATGTATGTTTTAGGTCACTTTCACATATACCATATTTGCTTGAATTATTCCCCTTGAATAATCCCCCTCATGAATTAAACTGGTGGACAATATAAATGGAAAATTCACAAAATAACATTTTAAAAATCACACAAGCAAGCCATCAGGCTGTCACTTAGTGCGAGGGTGCCCGAAAGTATATACTATATATAACCGAAGTGGCACTCCCTCAGGCCACCCTTGTTGCTGAAAATATTTTTTTCCACTTTTTTTCTGGTAAATATAAATGGAAAATCCATACAAATTTTTGTTCAGGCCAGAATTTTATTTATTTATAAAATGGGTTGGGGATGGTTTAGGCCACTGATTTTTTGGGACATATGAGATGGTAACTTCCTGCAACTATTCCACCCCCTCACAACCGACGCAATCCCTACACCAAAATTTTGCTGACGATCAAACCTGAAATATTTTTTTGAACAAAACATATATTGGAACTAATGTGTCTTACACAGCCCCAGGCTTATGATACAGCACATGGTGGGTAGGACTGGCTTCCTAAGTGTCATGAGCAACATGTGGCTGGTCCTGCACCACATTGTTGCATGAAGATTGCATTTGTGGCCATCAGTGGAAATACCACTGTTCAAAGACAGCGTTTCCATCAAAGCGTGACCGGCCTCTGCAGCATCTGCATGCAAATCATTAAATGCTAGTGCCCATTGAATTCAGGCAACAATCATCTGTATAACATATACCAGGGGACAACTGGAAATGTGTCCTGTATTTTGTGTAAATGGGCCAAACAGATGAAGAGGTCATTCCCAGAAAGTGTAAATTTGTGGTTTTTGCTTGCACTTATAAAGTTCTTAATATGTTTGAATGTCATGAAGTGGCTGATATCTGCAATTTAGGATGGATTTTTGTGAGGCAGCAGCAGTGTGGGGATAGCAGCGGGTAAAAATTACCCTGCTACCTATGTGCGGCTCTGAGCAAGCCATTAGTGATTTTTTTTCCATCAAAAAACTGCCAGCACAAGCGTATCCAATGCTTGTGTTGGCAGCATGCCAAAAATGGCAGCACGCTTTCCTGCAGCAATATTCTGTGTGGGATTCCAAAATTTTCCAATTATATTGGCCAGAAAAAAATCGGAAAAAATATATAGAAGGCTGTTACGGCTAACCAGGGCGGTGCTGGGGGGTGCCATTTGGGGACAATGTAAAGAAATGTTGGCCCCACATTCACACAAAATTTTAGCTAGATTGGGCAGATCATTTGCACATGAGAATATTTCAAAAATTGATGTAGTCAATTTTCCATTTAAATTGTCCACCAGTTTATGCTCTGTGAATAATCACCCCTCTTGAATTTTTCCCCCTCTTTTGTCCCCTGTAAGATCAGTGAGGAAAACTGTCAATTCGTTATGTCCAATTTGAACAACTATTGAAGGTTATTGTGTTAATAATGCATAGTTTGCACAATAAGTTGATACAAACAGGCTTGAATTTTTTTACAAAATAATACTTCCTTCCCTTGAATAACCCCCTCCTTGAATAGTTCCCCCTCAAAAAAGTCTGATGAGACAATAATTCCCCAGCTGAATTTTTTGACCAAATACAGTATAAATTCTATATTGATGGGGTAGTGTTGTAAGAGCTATAAATATAATTTCCTTGTCAAAAACATCTGCAACCAAAACTCCAGGGTACCTGAGTGTTAAAAAACTCTGTTATAATTATCGTTCTAATTAGATAACTAGGTTTTTTTATGCTTCGTACTTTTCTTGACAGACAATGTTGATTCTATCAAAAATAACTCTGTCATTGCTTTCACAATTAAAATTGATGTGAAATGAGATCAATCGATGTAATGGTAATATCATAAATTTAAGCAAATAAAAAGACAGTACATGCACACGTTTTCAGAAGAGGGACACTTCGAGCACTGCGCACTATGCGGGATCGGTGACAAAAACTGACTCCGCCTACTACAGCCAGCCGGCGCGCTATGCAAGATACGAAAATTTCAGGTACATGAATACCGTATTTGCTCTGATAGAACGGCATACCGTATTTCCTCGAAATACCCCCCCCTCAAAATTCTCACCCTGAAACAATCACACCCGGGAGTATTTCGAGGAAATACGCCACCTCCAATAGAAGAGCACATCCAATATAACAGCAGATAAAATAGAAGGAAGGAAATAGAACAGAATCTTCTTCGAAGAAATATTGTTAGAAGAAAAATGGCAAATACGATTGAAGATTGATAAACTGTACATTTATTTATTTATCGGGATCAGCGGAATCATAGCCATTTCTGGGTTAGTTACCCCCCCCCTCACCCCCCCCCCCCCAATAAAATGACTACAAAAACGAGAGCCAAGAGAAAACGCCGGAACACTTTGTCCGCAGCTCGTCGGGGCTGGTGCGCCAGAAGTCGTACGTGTCGTCGTACTACCCGGCGATCCGCTACGACCGGGTGGGGTACGGCACGCGCACCGGCTCGCCCTGGGCCAAGCCGCAGAACATGAGCAGCGGCTACAGCACGCTGTACGACTTCCAGCCCAGGAGGAGTTACGACTACGTGGGCCAGTTCGACAGCCAGGTCAAGACCGCCAGGTGCCTTCTCCGCCCCCTTTCTCTTGTCCATTGGGGCATCGTGTTTTAGTTTTTTTTATTTTGTCCGCATTTGAGTAAGTGTTGTTGTTATAAAATGGAGTATACTTATAAAAGAATATATTTTTAAAAGGATAGAAGGTCACTGGAATGTCGGCAACAAGTCGAATGGCGGCGAATTTAAAATTCCGCCTGACGCGGGCGCAACTTTCCCATCATTATGTAAATAAATATAAAATAATGTAACGCAAAAAGCAAAAATCGTACGCACTTCTGCACCTTCCACTGAGCACATTTTCCACACTCCCCTCACAACACGTGGGTCACCAGCCCCACAAACAAAACTTTCTAGTGCCAAACCAGTGACTAACCAAAAGCCGAAGCCACAAGGCGCCCTACGCGCCCTATGCACCCTAGTCAAGGGGCGCCGTACCACTCAGCTGGGACCGGCCGTCGTACACGGTGCAGCGCGTGCACGAGCGCGGCCGCTCAGCCGAGAGGTACCAACACCGGCAGCGGGCCTTCTCTTACAACAGGGACTACTCGGCGCCGGCCAGGCCCGCCCAGCCCATCCTGACGGGCATGGTGCACAGGTGAGTTGGCACTTTGCCAATGGCGGCCCCGCGCGTCGCACAGCGCTCCTGCCAATTGCTAAGTGTCAAGTCAAGTGTCAAATGTCAATTGACATGAAGTGTCAAGTGTTCAGTTGTAAAATTTTTCATGTTTGTGCTGATTGACATTTTACGTGATATTTGACACTTGATTTTACACGTTAAGCGGGAATTAGAGCTCAGCGTCGATTCGACGTGAAATGACGACGTGAAATGATGTCGTGAAATTAATTACACGAGTGTGGATCATGCTACGGGTCTACAATTTTCTAAGGATAATATAAGAATCAATACCTTAATCGTGTCCAATACTGAGTGTTATCAGCCACAACTAGAGCGAATTGAAAAATTCAATTTTTATCATTTCACGTCATCATCATTTCACGTCACAGTGTCAGGGAACAACTTGACATTTCACGTCAGACTATTGCAAGCAGCAGTCTGACGTGAAATGTCAAGTTGTTCCCTGACACTGTGACGTGAAATGATGATGACGTGAAATGATAAAAATTGAATTTTTCAATTCGCTCTAGTTGTGGCTGATAACACTCAGTATTGGACACGATTAAGGTATTGATTCATATATTATCCTTAGAAAATTGTAGACCCGTAGCATGATCCACACTCGTGTAATTAATTTCACGACGTCATTTCACGTCGTCATTTCACGTCGAATCGACGCTGAGCTCTAATTCCGGCTTTACAGTGCGCGAGACTACAACCCGGGGGCAATGCGTCGTTTTTCGCTATTTAGCCGTCGGTTTACAATTCAGACTGAATGTTATTTATAATGTGAAATGTCACGTTTTCATGCACTGAGCACTTTCACAATCGCACATAGTGTTACGGCATGTGGAAGTCGCACCATTCGAACGAATTCCACTGCTCCGTGAAGACTAACATATTGTTGAGTGTGGCCGAGAATAATTTATTATCCTAGTGTTGGAATATCTTCATCCTAATGAGTCCTCACAATACCCCCATAGTGTCTATCTTTCTGCCAGCTCGCTCAGACCTGCAGGTGTTTCGAGGGGAGGGTTGTAACTAGCCTTTTTACTCGCCTACTCGCTGAATTGACCATTGCCTTGACGCCCCCCCCCCCCGCAGGTCGTGGTCCAGATCGATGTCAGCGGCGCCGGTGTCGCGCTCGAGCTCGTCTGCCTCGGTGGTGGACTACGCGTGGCACACCAACTGGGGCCTGAACAGGTCGGCCAGCCGCGGCAGCGTCTACGAGTACAGCGGCGGATTGGATGGCGGCGGGTTCGTTTCCTCGCCACTTTTTTGCATTTTTTGTTATTTGCGACTATTTAAATATGAGGGACGTTAGTGATGCTAAGTTTTTTTAAGATCGTGCGGAAAGGAAGATTTCAAATGGGGGATAAATTTTTCAACAAGTATTTTTTGTGCCATTTATACGGAATGCCAATAATTTACACGAGTTTATTTGCATTATGGGAGTGCGTGTATTTTCGTTCATTTGTAGAATTGTGAGAAAAACTTAGACTTGAAAAGTAGCGTTCATTATTGATCTGTTCTACAAATCAGCCTCACTGCATACCTAGACGATATATTTTTGTTCTGGGAAGTGAAAGTGAACATAAAAGTGTGCATTGCAGCTCACGCACTGACCTGTCCGGCTATATGAGTCGCTCTGAGTGAGTTCATAGCAGAAATATTTAATTTACCAAAACTGTATGCATCGCATCACGCACGATTTTCAGTTACAAACTACACCATAAGGTAACTAAAATGCAACCGGTTTGCCGCCAGGCTTGCCTTCGATTTTTCTGAAGATAACCATCATATTCACATGTGCCTAAAAGCGCCAGAAAATGTGGCGCAACGGCGCCATTTCAAAACAGCTACAGGCGCCATGGGCGCCATGGAAAAATTCCGCGGGCGCCAATGAAGCGCCATGGTTTGGCGCGACTTAGTGCGCACAAACGGCGCCGGCGCTATGGACTGAAAAAATTGAAAAACCAAAAAAGTTAGAATGAGTTAAGTGAAAATTGAAGTAGAAATCCTTTGCACGGTAAGCGTTTAAAGAGCCAAAAATGGCGCCAGCCGCCACAGAAAAACATCAACAAGCGCTAATGGCGCCAACGCGCGGCGCCCTTAATATTGCTTACTGTACATAAATATGCGAAGCGAATGACAGCGTAAGAACAGATTTTCACGCCTTAGTAACTCGGATTGCATTTATAAATCCCATATTTTATTTTTCAAACTGGCTGAGATGCAAATTCTTGTTTTGTTTTTCTTTTTGTTGAATTGCGTGGGCTCGCTGCCAAAATCAACGCGCAGATAACTGTGCATGAAGCGCATGCAGTCACCAAAGTAAATTTTCATACACCCACATTATTTACAACATTGACTACCTAACCATTATACACGCCAAGATTTTACATATATTTTTCGGTAAAACATAACTTAAAAGTTCCCAATTTTGAAACAAAAAGAACAAAAACTGACACAAAGAAGAAAACGAACCATATGGAGTGAAGAGTTCTGTGAAGTGTAGAGGCAAAGTGTAGTAAAGTGTCAAATTTCGTATAAAATGTCATACAAATTTTCAATTGTCATGTAACATGTCAAAAGTTCAGTAATCAAATATTTCCGTTTTATTGACATTTTACATTACATTTAACACTCTTCACTTTACTGCAGGACTGCCTCTTGTATTATAAATCATTGTTCAGAGGCATATAAAGTGGCTATGCTAAGACATTTCATTTCGTTTTAGCTTGATGTCCGACTTAGTTTGATTTTCCGCCTCACTTTTTATTCAGGTCAACTCATGTTCCACTTAACTGTTACTGAATACTGGTGCCACACCCAGACCTTCTAAAACGCATTGTAAATTGACAAATGGCATGCAAATCGCTTTTTAATTTTTAAACCTGTCATTTAACAGGGTGTTTTACATGACCTTTGTCACTTAACATGTCATTTGTTTTTTTACATGCTTTGGGACTGGCGCCTGGAGAATGAAAAGCGACCATCCTCCACACCGTCTGACCATGGAAAACGCTTGCTATCATAAAATCAAGTAGCCTGTGTAACCGCGTGCCTGCACAGTTCGCGCAGTTCGATGGCGGCGGCGGGCGGCGGCCCTTTGAAGCGCGACCCCGGCGCCTTCCTGCACGGCTTGGAGAGGGTCGAGCGGCACGAGCCCCCCGCGCCCAGCTACACAAGAATTGCGTTAGTTCCGCTAGGCACTGGCATGTAGGCTCATTTCACATCTAAACCCATCCCACGGCGAATGGGTGCGGGTTTTCTTATGGCGGGTGGGGGAAATTATCTATTCACAGGGTGTAATCATTTCTATGGCCGAATATTCAACGACTTTTCTGTAGATTCGTCGATGCAAATCCGGCAATTTGCTGCAAATTTAAAGCATTGAAACTCTAGGATCAGTTAAAAAACCTTAAAGTTTAGTTAAGGATCGTTTACTCCGCAGACAGTACACTTTACACAACGTCGTCGTACTTATCTGGTACTCAACAACGTGTCCACGTGACACTTATGCACTCACTTTCACAAAAAATACTGATAAAAGAAAAAGGAGGAGTCCCAAATAGTAATGTTTTTGGAACATATTTGATTTCGTTGACGATGACGTCATGATAGAGTGTTTCGTTCAAAAATGCTTAGCGCGCTGTCCGTCGAGTATACTCAAGTGTGTTTACTGTTCGGCACCTTTTTCATTGACATTCGTTTAAGTTTCTGTGAGTTTCGTTCAGTTAAAAAAGTGAATTAGCACCGTGCACAGCTTGGCTGGAAGTGAAGTGGAATGATTGAACACGTGCACATTTTGTCATTCATGTACCAAAATATTTATGTATGCTACCATTTCTTTTATGACACCTGCTAGTGATGTTAAAAGCACCAGGAGTTTATCGCCAAGCGCCAAAAGCGCCACGGCGCCAGAGATAAATGGCGCCAGGCGTTTTGTCCCTGGCGTCATGAAACAATAGCGCTAAGTGCAAAAAGCGCCTTGGCGCTTTTCCAACACCCAGCGCCAAGCGCAACTGGCGCATGCCAGAGCAAAATGGCGCCAAGCGCCAAAGCGCCACGACGTATTTTCATCACTCCACTGGACGAGTACCGTATTTCCTCGAAATACCCCCAGGGGGTTTATTTTTTCAGAGTGGAAATTTTAAGGGGGGTATTTCGAGCGGGGGTTATTGTTTGGTCAGAAATTTTCATGGACTTCATAGTAAGGAACACGCTTTTTCATACCTAAAACCGGTAATCAACATGACAAAACAGGATATATTGGACCTATAAACGTACATCGCTATACAAACTGTGTATATGTGGTGTATATATAGTGTATATATGCAAACTAGCAGCAATAAGTACAGGGGTGGGCATCTTCAGTTACCGCTGGAAAAACGCGATAGCTTGAGCTACAGTTGAGCTATCACAATGAAATTTTAACACAATAGAGTAGACTCCATAGGACACCTATGCTGAAGTTTGCAACCCAAACGGCCACAGTTTGGAGGAGTTGTGGAACACACAGTTTTTAGTGTAATTTTGTGACTTCACCCCCCTTATCTCGGGACTGGGGGACTATTCGAGTAAAAAAAGAATTTGGTAGTAGCCCCGACCACAACATACTCAAAGGGCATCAAAATCGGCCGATGTACGACAGAATGGGACGACACCAACGACCGATAACCCCCCCCCCCCCCCCCTCAAATGCCACCCTCGATTTATCCTATGGGTGACGCCAAGTCACAAAATTACACTAAAAACCGTGTGTTCCACAATTCACCCAAAATGTGGCCGTTTGGGTTGCAAACTTCAGAATAGGTGTCCTATGGAGTCTACTCCATTGTGTTAAAATTTCATTCTGATAGCTCAACCGTAGCTCAATCTATCGCATTTTCCCAGCGGTAACTGAAGATGCCCACCCCTGTACATCATGTACATTGTATACAGATGTACATCATCCCAGACGGGGGGTATTTCGAGGGGGTGGGGTTTATTTTTTCCCCAGCTCAAAAACACCTGGGGGTATTTCGAGGGGGGGGTTAATTCAGGGGGGGGGGGGTATTTCGAGGAAAAACGGTAATTATAAATATATTATAATCAAATCGTCGCTTAATTAATTTGGCTCAATTTGTCTTTCTTTTTGTTTTGTTTCGCAGTCACCGCTTTGACTTGAGAATCGCACCGCCTCATTTTAAGCTTGCCCGGGAAAACGCTAGCAATGAGAAAACGCAGACAGAGGCAAATTCACAAATTCAGCTTTAGAAAATCAATAGCTCAATATTGCCAAACACATTAGTTTACTAACAGAAGTGAGCTCAAATTGGGTGCTCGCTCAAAGATCCGTTTTGAACGAGTTTGAGTTTACCTGAATGAGTTAAAAGTTGAATCTTCCTAAACTACAGTCGACAGACACTTGATTCTGGTAAACCCAAACGCTTTCAACGCCGATTTACGAGTTCACCGAAATGCGAGTTGACTGGCAGTCAACTAGCGTGCGCAGCGCCAATCAAGCACGTAGCCAAAATGGTCAACTGCCCCGTCAACTCAGATATCACACGCCGTCGGTGTACTCGAGGCGTTCGTACGGCGAGCGGGAATCGCACAGCCGCGCCATGACCACGTCGCTCTACGGCAGCTACAGCTACGGCACCTACGCGCCCACCTATAGCACGCAGGAGTCTTACAATAGCAGATATGGCAGGGACTTTTGGAAGGTCCGTTCATTTTGACTGGGCTCAATTGCGCCAGTTGAGATGTGCGAATGCAGTTGAGAAGTGAGGGGTGAAAAATTGAAAAACTGTGTGTGGATGCGCAGTGAAGCGTCGTGATGTGGCTCCACGCCAACACTTCGCGAAGCTTCACCAAGCACACTTGTGCTTCCACTTTACGAAAACTTCTGAGAAGACACTTCGCGCTTCTTACCCAATTTACATAGCTCTGCCAGTGAAGTGTGTGAAAGAAACTTCATGACGCTTCACACATCCAGCATTTGCTGTGATACCCCCTCGAAATACCCCCTGAAAATGGACACTATGCATTTATTAGCCCCCTCTCCAAATACACCCCCCCCCCAAGTTGAGTGTAAAGAGAACGTAAATGACAATAGGTACGGTTTGTCATCCGGACAATGCAGAGTACACCTTTAAAACAATGACTGTGTTACGTTAGAACCTGTTTTATATCATCTACATACCTACCGTATATCCTTAAATAAGACCCCAGGGGCGTTATTTTTTCGTCAGAGGTTTTGGGGGGGGGAGTTGTTCAAGGGGGGGGGTACTATTCAAGGGGGGAGTTATAATTTCCTTAGAACTTCTAGGAAAACTTTCACTTTATTCATTGTTTGTATGCATTCCGTCCCGGCTGTAGGCTAACATTCTTTTGTATTTTTCGTTTCACACACCAAACCCCATTTGCATTCGATGAATCAGCCCAGACATAGCTTTATTTTTCTGTTTGTCTTGTTTTCATTTTCGTGTGTTGCTCATCGATCGTTTTACCCAGAGGGGGGACTTATTCAAGAGGGGGAGTTATTAAAGGGGGCGTTATTTTTCCCTACACCTGGCCAACAGGGGGGTGTTATTCAAGGGGGTATTATTCAAGGGGGGGTCAATTCAAGGATATACGGTATATAAGTCTATAGACTCTTATACAAAGTGATTATTGTTGTATTTTTCAACGTCTGCATACGTTACAGACAACAAATTAGTACGGGAAGTTCCAAAAATTTCTGGCGAAACAATGAGCCCACCCCCTCGTTTAACCCCCTCAAAATTCTCACTCTGAAAGTACTATCACCCCCGGGGGGTATTTCGAGGAAATACGGTACATTATTTCATGTGCGGCAAATATTATAAAAACTCGCCCAAAAAATAAACAAATTAAAACAAATGACAAAAACAAACAATGTAATACTTTCACAGCCTTCGTACCGGTCCTACGGCTACAGCACGTACAGCACGCCGAGGGCGTACACGTCGGGCTCCAGGGGCTATCTGTCCGTGTATTATCGATAAAATGTGATTTTAGGGCGCAAATGAGGGACTTTCGATGACAAGTTCGATTAGAATGGTGAAAAAGCGACCGCTTTTTCATGAGACATTTTGACCTTTGCTGATTATACTGTCGGTAGCGATGGCAAACCATAAAGAAACAGTGCGTAAACTATTTGGTACTGTTATGCCGAAATGAGTTTTTTTCAATTTTTAGCAGTTTCCCAAGCCTAGTTTCCTTATTTTCGAATATTTTGGATACCTTTCGAATTTTCAAATTTTTCAAACTAGATTGTAGATTTTTCGAATATTATGGTAAAATCCCAGAAAAATCTATTTTAAGTGTTTTTGTCATGGTTTAACAAAAGTTTTGAATCACCAAAAAAAGATCAAAAATTCAAAAACGTTTCCAAAACTCAAAACGTTCGCAACGTTTGCCATCATAAACTGCCAGTCACAGTAAAAAATTGTGTGTTTAAGATGCGATAAAAGGTTTTTGCTTACATGATCAACAATGCACTGGCCAACACTCAATACTGACAAGTGTTAAAACTATGTTTCTTCTGCAACATCAGTTTTCACTACTGAATAATTTTGAGAATTAGTTTTCCTCTCAAGACTTCTTACTCTTAAGATTTTTTGCATACATATGTTCATTTATATTTATCTGATTGATCAAACATGAAGATTTCATTTTGCTGAATAACAATAATATTTAAGTGAGGAGATAATTGAATTTTGAATGTTTGTGTATGGAACTATTTTGTTCAATCACACAATGTGCCTAGTGAAAATTATGTTTCAAATAAATGTTTCTAAGCGAAATGATCTTCCAGAAATTGCAAAGTGTATGTATCCATTGTGTGTATCCATATTTGAACTCTTTTGGGTTATAATAAGTTGATGAGATGAGGAGAGCTTTCAGTCAGTGGAAAATTGTGCTTTTTACTAGTTACTTAAGACAACATTTGCAAATATTCACCATAATTTGACAATTGTTTTTTTTTGTATTGTGTATTCATCAATCAAAGAAAAATGTATTCTATATTCCGGTGTGAAAGCAATAGGCTAGGAATATCCCTGAACCTATGAGCTCAGGGAATCCGTGCAGTGATTCTACTTCTATACAAGTGCGTGCTGTGCTTCTATGCCTCGTGCCATCTAAACACTTTTTTTGTTTCGTTTTTATTCTAGTCATTTTCAAAATCAATCGGCACTTATTTACAAGCTACCCAAGCTGCCATGGTTTTGAGTTTAATTGGACAATTAATTGAACAGTTTGTAAAATGTTTTCTTGCCGTGCGCATTCATTCGGTACCTGTGACCATTTTACTGTTGCCACTCGCAAAAGTACATACTGAAAAACATGTATTTTTTACTAGTCCAAGATTTTTAAGAGAATTCGCCTGTTTTGTATTCTTTCGAGATCACAATTTGCATTAATGAATGCCGCTTACTGATTCACTCTTTGCATTATGATACTTCCATAGAGGTATTTATGTAAAACGCCAGGAAAAATGGCGCCTAGCGCCAAGGGCGCCATGACTCCATCCGAGGAAAATGGCGCTGGGTTCCGCGCGCGAATGAAAATTGTACTATGATTGGGACCCGACCCGACTAGTGCGTGATGTGCGAACCAGGGCCGTATCCAGGGGGGGGGGCTGCAGCCCCCCCCCTTCCCGGGGTAAGACCAGAAAGTGACCGGAAAATGCGACTTTTTCAACGTCAGTGTAAAAAATTTTGCGCGCAAGCGCGCATTTTTCACC
Organism: Sphaerolaimus hirsutus; assembly: GCA_964036195.1. Taxonomy (NCBI): domain Eukaryota; kingdom Metazoa; phylum Nematoda; class Chromadorea; order Monhysterida; family Sphaerolaimidae; genus Sphaerolaimus; species Sphaerolaimus hirsutus. The sequence goes on from OZ038455.1 coordinate 26,587,541, forward strand.
AGAGATCAGGTATTTTCATCAGGTTTGTTCCCTGTGGCCGCAAATCGTTTATAAATATACTCAACGATGTGCTTTTTGCTGTATTTGTACGTATATTTACATACATGTCATATACAGCGTTCCATGACACTGGCGCCACCACCAATTGCGCCATGGCGTGGCGCCTACTAATGGTGCCAGCGCCATGGCGCCATTACTCCACCCTGTAGGTAAAATTTTAGGGGGGGGGGGCTGAGCCCCCCCCCCCCATTCGCCGGCCTCCGTAAACAAGCAGCCCCCCGCTCAAAAATCCTGGATACGTCCCTGGTGCGAACCTCAATTGGAACCAAATCTCAATACCTGAAACCAATGCCTGAGGTTAAAACCGCTTTAAGGGGCTCACCCACACTAAACTTTTGCCTCAATGGTGATGAAATCGTGCCATGGCGCTGGCGGCATTCGTGGAAATTTTTCCATGTTTTTCACGTCCCACCTCGGGAATGGGGGGGGGGCTGCAGCCCCCTACGCCTCTGGATACGTCATTGTGTAACTTCACCTTAATACTTACAATTTTCGTGTGGGCTCCCACCGCAGTGTGATTTTTGTGATTTTTGCCATTTCACTCACGCACGTCTGTCTGGCACCCAATTGAGACATCAAATTCTAATAGTTGACAAGTCCACAAAATGCGATTTTAAATAGGTAGATCGCGTTTTAAGTGTCAGATTCAATTCACGTTCCGTGCTGGGTGTTCAATTTGGCACTTTCATGCCAACCAAAAAGTTCCAAATGTTGACAATAAAGTGTCAAATTTTAAACCCCTGCTATCAACGTATATGTCAACAATAGGGTGTCCATAAAATCCCATTTGGACAGTGCAAAACGGTTTTAGGAGGGAAATGGGCTTGTCGACTTCTTGCACGCGAGAACATTTTTGTTCCCGGCGACGACGAGGCTGCCTGTGCAATTTATGGACTTGTCGACTTGTAGAAATCGGTGTCTATGGTGGACTTACCACATTTCTTGCTGTTTTTCCAACAAAAGAAGCGAAAGGTGGACTTTCAGCCCAAAACTAAATGGACTTCTTGCCCAACTTTTTTGCATTTTTCGACTTTTAGAATTGGACCCCTCAATTGTAAATATGCTAAAAAACGAGGTTAGGCACCTGACCGTGTTTCCATTAGATGCAGCAAAACCGAATCGAATCAACCCTTTGCGAGCACTGTGGCGATTCCCGCGGAATGGAAGCACAGATTTGACAAGACTTCGAGCAATGGATTTGACACGAGTTTCTCGTATCCTGCATCTGTGTAACTTTCGCAATCGCATAAATATAGTATACTCGACGGACGTGATACTCCGCCCTCGCACTAAGTTATGTCTCGCGTTGGAAACGTGCCAATGATGAGAAAGTATGCGATTTTTGTGCAAAAGATGAAGAAAATCATTGTTGTGAATAGTTAACGTATAGCGTAACTGAGATGATTTTTTAAAACTTTTTTTGAAAATCGCGTAAAAAATCGTTGGCACGCTTCCAGCGGGAACCACGCGTGCAGGGTGTAAAGTGACTCTAGTATATCAGAGATAAAGCACCAATTAGCGACACCAGTCCGCTGGTGCCAGCGCGCAAATGCCCAGTGCATTATTGTTGTATGCAATAATTGCTCCTGTATGCAAACATTGCAAATGCTGCCACAGTAATCCTTGGGCGCTGAGCAAATATGGAACAAAGAGAATTTGTCACATTCTATTCGTCACTGCGAATTTGTCCTGTGATTTACTGGAAAACTGCTTTCTAAAAAAGATGTCAATCAGATGTCTGATAAATGAGATGTAAAGAAGATGTCTGGAAGTTTTACTGGAGTCAATTACTGGAGGGACTGGTTTGATCGTTCACATTTCATCACTTTGGAAGTAAAAAATGACTATACTTGGCGGAAAGTAAAGTATGGATCCAAAATTACTTAGGTATGTCTTAATCAGTAACGCGTGAGCTTTATACTTATGCATGCACATTCATAAATAAAAAAAGGCGGAGTCACGTACAAGCGACGAAAGTTTTTTTGGAAGTGACGCGCGGTTTACACAGATTTTACGGTTATTTTGTTACTCATTCGTCAATTGTGAGGGATTGTGAGGGATTTCAAGCTACTTTTCCCGCAAATAGTGTTGATTTTACGACAACTCGAAAAAAAAGTGTGATCTAGTATGCGTGATTAGGGAAATTATGGAATTTGATCTTTGCCCCAGGCAGTGAACCTGGCACAATCAGGATCAATTGAGGTATCTCACAGGTAATATATTTCACATTGATTCCACACCAACAGTTTAAAAATTGCATTTTTTTGTCGTCACACAAAATCCGTGTAAACGCCGCCTTATAGTAAATACAGCATTCAATCAAATTCACCATAGCAGAGAAAACGAGACGTCTCAAATATTCCCCTTCCCCACATTTCCACAGTACCATAATTCATCCGTGAACGGAAGTGTACTCCAATGGTGTATGTGTATCTAATAAATCTATGGACAGTCGTCATGACAAATTATTTGCAAATTGGTGACACAGTCAGTGGCCTTGGGAATTCACACCTTTTTGCAGCCAAACACAATAGGATACATTATCGATGTGGACGCATAAATAAAATGGGCGGGCAGTGTAAATATTTGCACCCTACAATGACATTGATCAATCTCGATCCGACCTTAAATTGCATTTGTCACGGCTGGCGCATACCATAATTGCTGCAACGATCACCATGTTTGTAGAAATGTTCAGTAAATGTAAATAGAATGCGTACAAAATAATCGACCTGTCCATTTATGAGTACGGATTTGCGACCGCAGTTTTCTTTTAGTGATTTCGATTAGAAATTTGAATATTTTTTTAAATGAAGCGTCCAATTCTAAAAGTCGACAAGTCCAAAATATGAAAATTTCGAGTTAGGCCCGGAAACGTCATCTGGGGCTACTTCTGCACATTTTTCATCAATTTCCATAAATTTTTTGACCTCACATGCCCATATGGCAAAGTGCCAAATCTGACATTTTTGGGGAAAAATGCAAAAAGTTTGGGCAAGAAGTCGACAAGTCCACTTAGTTTTGGGCTAAAAGGCGACAAGTCCATCCTCCGCTTCCTTTTTTTATGGGAAAAAACGCAAGAAATGTGATAAGTCCACTATGGGAACCGATTTCTAAAGGGCGACAAGTCCATAATTTTCCCATAAGGCAGCCTCGGCTTCCCCGGGAACAAAAATGTTCTCGCGTGCAAGAAGGCGACAAGTCCATTTCCCTCCCCGAAACAGTTTTGCTCTGACCGAATGGAATTTTATGGACACCCCATTTTTCACATATACGTTGAGATTAGAGGCTGAAAATTTGACACTTTATTGTCAACATATGGAACTTTATGAAAAGCATGAGAGAGCCAAATTGGACATGCACAACGGGCCTGGAATTGGATCGGAAACTTAAAATGCGATTTACTCAAAATCACATTTTGTGGACTTGTCGACTTTTAGAATTATACGCGACAAATATTTTTTCGCTTACCGCTTTTCATTCGACAGAGGGAATCGCCACTGTTCGCGTGAATCTCTTATAGGGTCGATTACATACAGCTCCACGTGAATAGAATTCAGTACCATGAAAAAGTAACATTTCACAACCAAATATAATTACACATGACCCGACGATAATGGGCCCACATATACTCGATGGACCGCAAGCTATGCATTTTACTGAAGGAAACACTCTACCATGATGTCATCACTAATAAAACAAAAATAAGTCAAGCAAAAAAAGAAAAAACATTTCGAGAAAAAACATTCCTCGTCAGTACGCGACTCCGCCTTTTTTTAAATACATTTTTCTTTTTGTGAAAGTGCATACATAAGCCCAGCTCGCGCATTATCGACAAAAACATAAATAATTTTGGGCGCATACTTTGACATCCGCCGAGTATACACAATGACATCGAAACCAAATGTCAACTGGTTCCGATCCCAATTGAAAGCTTGCAGACGAGCGAATGAACGACGTTCAAATACAAGCTTATAATTGGGATGGGAACCAGTTGACATTTGGTGTCGCTGTCAACTAGCGTGTGTGAGGCCAATGATACAGGCCAACTTTCCAAACACCAGCGCTAGGCAACCTTTGCTCCACTTTTGCCATGGCTGTGCAGCCTGTACGTGTCCAGTTTCAACAATTTGAAATTTTCATGCAACATTTGTTCAGTCATTTGCTTTCTGATGATTTGCACGCTTCGCTTATGGTGGTTTTTGTGATCTCCATACATCAATAACTGTACTAGATCTAATTTTCAAAATCACAGTGCGTTGAATCAATGTGATACTTTTGTAAGAACCCAAACATAACAACATCAAGGACTCCGGTCTCCGAAACACATTGTGTCCAAATGTTTATGCAAATATACAGACAACAATACAATACAGTATCGTTTGATATTGTCTGATTGTTTGTTCTTTCAAAATGGCTCCCACTTAGCGCGAAAAAATGTCTCTCAAAAATTTTTGTGGTCTCTCGAGTAGGATTTCACATTAAAATATTGTTCGCAGACATTGTCTGATCATTGGACGGATTAACTGAGATGTAGCATATCATTGTTCTATTTTGTCGCAGCTCAGCCAAAGTCGCAGACTTTTCACTATGCAATTTTGTTCTACTTAGGTACGATTACTTATGTCTTAAATTCGAATTTTAGCGAACGGATTCCGTTCGGTAAACAGTTGATTTTATTCATGATTTTTATTCATTATCATTCATTCATTTTATCAGTTGACTTTTTGGCTCAGTGCCAACATTTTATACGTTTCTGAAGCAGCATGCGTTAAGGATGACCTGCACGTTCCGTTGTACTGTTTCATTAATTGGCATTACATCGAATTGTATAGTGAAATCTACATCGATATTACATGAAAAATTGTGTACCTGCATCTGCAGTTTTGTCTTTCACTTGAGCTTGTTGTATTTATTTGCTCGAACCAATTGTCACATTGTATTTTAAAATGTACGCCATTTATATTTATGTCAGAAAATGATCGAAAGAGTGACACATAAATATGTGACACGTATGCGCAACACTTTCGGCAAGATCTGATATCGCCTATGGTCAGCGATGTAAAAGTACCACGGCGATCGCGGCTGGCCTGACATGGTATACATTATAAACACCGTCCAAGCCAGGTCCAGCACCTACTTTCTGGTGCTGAACGCCATATATCCAGTTGTGGGGAGGTATAAACTCCAAATTTGTGAGGAATATACTTTAAACTCCCTCCCCCCACAACTATACACAGTAGGTAGGAGCCCGGCGACCCACCTGAGTGTGGGTCACTGTATACATGAATTTCTTGTTTGAAAAATCAGTGCCCAAGCCAGGTCCGGCACCCAGTGGTATTTGGACACAAAGGCTACAGCACTATAGCTGTAGAGGGGGTACAGGCTCGAAATTTGTGGCTGTGGTGAAGGATTGATTCAGAATTTTTTGGGGATGTACCCAACATTAAACCGATATTGTACATTGCAGGGTGGGGGCATTTTTGATGAGAGGTCAATAAGAAGACATAAGTACCAGATGAAACTTTGTTATTTGGTCACTTTTTAATACACACTTTCAAAGTTCATTTACAGTGATTTTTCGGGGATAATTAAAATTAAAGATTTCATGTAAGAACTTAACCTCATTAATGCACCCCTGAGGAGTTTCAATGGGGTAAATGTAATGACATCATCAATAACATCCTTGCAGGAACAAAGTCCAGTCTGCTGAGTGACTTTTGCATTGACCCTATGAAACTCAACAGAGGTACATTTTTGAAACAAAGTTCTTTACAGAAATACACCTCCCTTTGTCATGTACAGTACTGGGGGATGTTGGGTACATCCCCCAAAATTCTGAACCAATCCCACAACACAGCCACAATTATGGCCAATTTTTTCCCTGTATGGTGCTGAACCTGGCTCGGACAGCAAACTTTCCAAAAAATCACCTGCACCACCCACAGCTTGTGTCCAAAAACCAGTGGGTGCCAGACCTGGACTGGACACTTCTTTTTTCAAGAACAAATATACATGTATACAGCAACTCACACCCAGGTGGGTCGCTGGGCCACCACCTGCCGTGCATAGGTGTTGGGGGGGGGTTAGAGTATATCCCTCCAGGATTTGGAGATCATACCTTCCCCGCAAGTAGAGATATGGCGTTCGGCACCGATTCAGAAACTAGGTGCCTGACGTGGCTTGGACGGTGTTTACATTATTCCAGACGGGGGTATTTCGAGGGGGTGTTTTTCCCTCAGCTCGCTCAGACCGGGGTATCACGTGGTGGGGGGGGGGTCAATTCAAGCGGAATATTACGAGGAAACACGGTACCGTATTTCCTCGAAATACCCCCCGGGGGTGATTGTTTCATATTGCTCCCGAGAGGGGGGGGGGAGGGTAAACGAGGGGGGGGTATTTCGATGGGGGGGGTTATAATTTCACAAGAACTTTTTTGAAATCCTAGTACAAAATCGTTGTTTGTGATGTGCGCTGGGGTAGAAAAATGCATCAATAACTGACATGTAAAGACTCCTGTAGACTAATATTAGTACGTAGATGGTATAAACACTGTTCTAACGTGATTCCGACATTGTTTTAATGTGTGTTCTGCACTACGCAGAACACAAACTGCAGTATTTGTCATGTACCTTCTCTTTACACTCAATTTTGGGGGGGGGTATTTCGAGGGGGGGTGATTGTTTCATACTGGTCTCGAGAGGGGGGGGGGGTAAAACGAGGGGGGGTTTTTCGAGGGGGGGGGGGTATTTCGAGGAAACACGGTAGTAACCTTGGGATGGTGGGCACTGTGCGCGGCTTTTTCCGGTCGCATTACCACCGGCTCAATGCATGGAGGCTGACGTAGGAAAATATCACAATCAATGCTTCAACAATGACAACTGCACCATTCAAGTGCGGCCCCCTGCCGGATGCCCGGCGTATTTCCTTCCTGCGTTCGGCAGTTGCGCAAAATACCGCAAATGGGGAATAAATCACGCAATCCCCCCTCCCATTGATATCTGTTCGAAATAAGCGCGGGTGATTTGAGCAGAAAAACGCTCGCTTCCGATATTTGTAATGCGCAATTGCAATTGGATGTGTAGTGTTTTCGTCGGTGGGAATTGTTATCATTTATTCTTTGTCTATATTCGACGGACTTGATACTCTGCACTCGCAGACATGTAAATATATCTCTTGTTGGAAGCGTGCCAATGATTATTTGAGCAGGCGCTAAAAAGATTAAAAATTTATTGTTGTGAATACGTTAACGGATGTTATAACAGCAATAAACTTTGTCAACTTCTCATGAAAATGGCATGTTCAAATATGTTTGGCACGCTTCCAACGTGAACCACGCGTGCAAGGCATAAAGTCGCTGGAGCATATCAATTATTCCTTGTCTACCAGCATACAGTGTACGGTAATTAAACAGTGGGGCGCATGTTTTATCAAATATCTCAGCTAGAATAAATCGTTTGGCACCGTTCAATTTTCCGGCGATGTCACCCCGCCCAATGACAAGCATCTCTTACAACTTATTTGGCTCGGGCAATTTGTATAGGTTGCAAAATATGGAATACAAACGGCTGAAAAATAGCGATAGTGATAAAAGTTCAACTTAGCCGGGCACGCGCGCCTCCGGAAATGTTCCAAATACCAACAATGGACAGATTTTTGAGGATAGAACGGAAGACCATATTGGTACATAAGTTTTGCGTAAGGTTATAACCGCGGGTTACGGTAGAGAAGCTGCGTGGTTTCATTTGGAAATAAAACTATCATACTTGTGTTTGTGTTCGCGTGGCATCCCGCACCCTGTATAGTGCCATGCCACAAAAATTTAATTACTGAACTTATTACATTGTGCATGACACTGAACACTTGTACGACATTTTCCATGAGATTTGACAGTTTACGGGGTGCGGGACTGCACCCAGGCTTTTGAACAAGCGCCGCTAAATCCCTGATTCATCGGAACATTCAGCACATTGTCAAACATTAACTTATTCCTCACACACGTGCGCACGGAATTCTTTCACCTACTCAGCTTTTTTGTTTTAAACTAAATTTTTATGTGCAGTGATTTATGGCTATACTCGGCGGACATCACACTTAGTATGTACCTACCATTACCCATCTGAATAATGAACCAAAAATTATACAGTTTTTTTATCATAATATTTCGTTTTACTATGAATAATTACGAAATTTATAACAAGGTTTTATTCATCAAATTATGGCAGGATTCTGCACATACTTTGCGGTCCGCTGAGTAAAACAAAAAAATCAATCGCATAGCGATTTAGACACTGATTGGCAAACGTTCATTGTAGATTCATTGGTTCATTGGATTTTAGTAGAAAAAGCGCCCCTTATTAAATGTAAGAGCTTTTAGCTGAAGAAAAACTATCAAACGTGAAGTACACATTATTCTGTCCCAGTTTAAACTGTGATTGTTCCAGCTAAACTTGCGGAAACAACCAATTTGCCGGGCATTTAGCACCGGGTTTTATGACACCATTTTGGGACCAATTGAAAATGGACACAATGTGTGAGGGCGAAAAAGTTTGTCATCAGGAGAATTTTCTTTGAGAACAAGAGCAATATTTAGTTCACTTGTGCTTCTTTCTCCGGTTGCAAAAAGGAGGTAAATATTTTTGATTGTAAAAATCCAATTGAGGCGTCTACTTCTAAAAGTCGACAAGTCCAAAATGTGAAAATTTCGAGTTAGGCATGGAAACGACATCTGGGGCTACTTCCGCACATTTTTTATCATTTTCCATAAATTTTTTGACCTCACATGCCCATATGGCAAAGTGCCAAATTTGACATTTTTTGGGAAAATGCAAAAAATTTGGGCGAGAAGTCGACAAGTCCTCTTAGTTTAGAGCAAGAAGTCGACAAGTCCATCCTCTTCGTCTTTTTTTAAGGGAAAAAATAGCAAGAAATTTGATATGTCCGTCATGGACAGCTACTTCTAAAAGTCGACACGTCCATAAATTGCCCATAAGGCAGCCTCGGCTTCCCCGGGAACAAAAATGTTTGTTAGTGCAAGAGGTCGACAAGTCCATTTCCCTCCCAAAAACAGTTTTGCTCTCACCGCATGGAAATTTATGGACACCCCATTTTTCACATATAGGTTGAGAGCAGGCGCTGAAAATTTGACACTTTATTGTCAACATATGGAACTTAATGGAAATCATGAGAGAGCCAAATTGGACACGCACCACGGGCCTGGAATTGGATCGGAAACTTAAAATGCGATTTACTCAAAATCACACTTTGTGGACTTGTGGACTTTCAGAAGTAGAGGCCTCAAATAAATGCCAATGAAAATCACTTGTATGACATGGCCGTGTGCCTCAGTGCATGCAAACTCCCAGTGCATTTAAACTCTCAGTGCACGTAAACTCAGTTGATCAAGGCACCCTATGCGCTGTGCAGGGCGTCCACGTTATTTTGAATTTTAAAATGTTACTGTGACTCGAGTGGGGGTGAACCTCAAAATCAGGTATGAAAATTACAGTAAACAGCCAACAGAGAGCTCGCCAACAGCTTTCAACAAAAGTATAATAATATAAAAAATATGTTGCGATTTTTATACTTTATTTCAAAAATGATGCCTGTGCTGAATTATGCTAGGTATTTTGAATTACCATAACATTGGCTGCACAGACTTTATAAATCAGTTATATAAAAATCATCTAAAACAAAATATTCCATGGAAAGTAGAATAAGTGCAAGTGTGAGTGCAGCGGCACCTCCTCTAAATAACTTTACATGCACTGAGAGTTTACAAGTACTGTTAGTTTACATGCACTGAGAGTTTACAAGTACTGGGAGTTTACATGCACTGAGAGTTTACAAGTACTGGGAGTTTACATGCACTGAGAGTTTACAAGTACTGGAAGTTTACATGCACTGAGAGTTTCCCCATATGACACGGGGTGCCAAGCTGCCAGCCACTCCCAGAACCTGTAAAATGCACATGACTTTTGAGACTTTGCATGACATTTGACATTTTACAGGGAGTTGCACCTGTAGTGATTTTAGAGAAAAAGAAAGGGCTGTTAGAACAAAACGTGCCGAACCAATAACATTTAGCATTTAACTTTCAAACTTTTGCAAACTGTTCTTAAATTTATATTCAACATAAAATTCCTTTATCTAAATGAACCACCGTGGAGAAACATATTTACCATCCAGAAATTATCAAAAAATGCCCAATGCAATGGAAAAAAAGTTTCCCACCCAAATGACAATTTCCAATCTACCTGAATCCCTGGACAAATTTTCCTCCCCTGGGGAGGCAATTTCGATGGCGCAAGATTGCACGAGTTTCTTATGTATGCAAATAAATGATAATGGCCGGCTAGCCGCATGCGATATCATATCATATCACGCATTCCCGCTTTACATGCCATTATTGTCCCAAAGCATTGTTGTGCGCGGGTAATTTGTGTGCGGGTCGCCCCGGCCCCGCGACCCATTACAATTGCGATCGTAGGAAAACATTATTAGCAATTTATTGCATCGTGTCGCATTGGGCGAGAAGTGGTGTGCCAACTGTAGTGGTGTAAAGGCGCCGTGGCGTTTTTGGCGCTTGGCGCCATTTTTGCGTGGCGCCAGGAACAAAACGCCTGGAGCTGGCGCCAAAGCAAAAGGGCCATGGCGGTCTCGGCGCTTGGCGCTACTTCGCTCTGGCGCCATTGGCGCTTGGCGCTACTTCGCTCTGGCGCCATTGGCGCTTGGCGCTGAGTCGAAAAACACCATGGCGTTTTCGGCGATAGGTGCCACTGTCATGGCGCTTTTTACATCACTTACCTGGGACACTATTGGGATCGAGAAATCATAACGCTGCGCATGCCGGTTTTTAAACTATCAAGATATTAAAATATCTGTAAACTAAAGATTGAGTAAACTCATAAACCAGCCTTGAATGCATTCGAGTCTACTACAATCAGTTGACAACTACAGTTGACGGATAGTAAAAATAACCCTTTCCAGTAAACTCAAATGCGTTCCAGGCTGATTTATGAGTTTACTATTTAAATTTGAAAATTTCTTTAATAAAGTAGTGTGCGCAGCGACACCAATATAAATATCATAGCTGATTGAAAGTGCAAATAAGAATACTCATCGGCAAAAATGGCCCGGCCATTTGCACATGGTATTTTAGCTGGCATCAAACAATGGGCAAATTTACAAACACAAACAATTCCATTGTGAATAGCATAATAGCTCAATTATTTATCAGTGTTTATGTACGTTATGTTAGCAACACACATTGAGCGGGGAAACCGGAAATACGTGCACAGGTAAATTTATGTGGCATGAATTGGCTTCAGGTAAACAGGATTCGCATGGGCTTATGTTTCCTTCGGCTTGCATTTTGTTTAGCACCGGTATTTGGTGCGTGAATGTCTTTTGATCGAATTTCTATTTTGGAAAATCCAGATTCGTTTACCTAACTTGTTAAAAAAATTCTAGGCCAGGACTTACAGTATTTCCTCGAAACCCCTCCCCCCTCAAAATGGGCAGTATGCATTTATAACCCCCCCTCCCCCTCGAAATACCCCGAAATTGAGTATAAGGAGTACCGTATGTGACAAAAGCTGCGGTTTGTGATCCAGGCAATGCAGAACACACGTTAAAAACCCATTTTAGAAATGAGAAGTGAAATTGAAGGCAAGTGAAAAGTTAAAAGCAAAGTAAGGTTTTTAATTGTCAATTCACGTTCCAATTCTCATTTTACTTCTCACTTCTAAACTTTTAATTCTTCACCCGCGGAATTGACCCCTGTACCTCTGCTTGACATTCATTTCAGATAACATTTGAGGCGTCCAGTTCTAAAATTCGACAGGCCTAAAATATAAAAATTTCGAGTTAGGCCCGGAAACGTTATCTGGGGCTACTCCCGCACATTTTTCATTATTTTCCATAAATTTTTTGACCTCACAAGCCCCGTGTCACACATAGTGTCAAATTTGACATTTTTGGGGAAAAATGCAAAAAAAATTGGGTAAGAAGTCCACTTAGTTTTGGGCTAGAAGTCGACAAGTCCACTTTCCACAGCTTCTTTTGTCGGGAAAAAGCAAGAAATGTGATAAGTCCCACTATGGACACAGATTTCTAAAAGACGACAAGTCCATAAGTAGCCCATAAGGTAGCCTCGGCTTCCCGGGAACAAAAATGTTCTCGCGTGCAAGAAGTCGATAAGTCCATGTCCCTCCCCAAATCAGTTTGGCTCTGTCCAAATGGAATTTTATGGACACCCCACTTTTCACATATACATTGAGAGCAAGGGCTTAGTCACTTTATTGTCAACATATGGAACTTAATGGTAGGCATGAGAGTCAAATTGGACATGCACCATTGACTATGAATTGGATGTGAAACTTGAAATGCAATTTACTCAAGATAGAATTTTGTGAACTTGTTGACTTTTAGAAGTCATAGGAAGTGCTGTGCACAAACTCTACGCAGGGCAGTCCCTTAAGTTTACTGTGTAAAGTAACAGAAAGCAAAATGTGGCAGCAGTTTCTCTGCCAGTTATCAATTACCCAAAATGTGCAGACTGAGACCACATTTAAGACATCTGGTTCTGAATGTCGATAACTCCACAAAAAATCGGTTTCGAGATAATGACAATTCAAGTTTCATCTCCCATTCTCTGCCAGTTGAATTGTTGACTATGTAAAATTATAAATGTGGATTTATCAACCCTTAAAAGTCAGCGTCCCACATCTCCACACATATCCTGCTTTTATTCTCACAAAAAAAGTGGGTTTATCAACACTTAGCTGGATAAACGATGGAGTTATCGACTTCTTGCAGAAAGATTTTTAAATATAATTTCTAATTGTCCCCAGTGTGAAGCTGTGACACTTTAAAAGGAGGCATTTGACGTGAATTGTTTTTGGAAAATGGTGAAAAATTCAAGATGCCGTTTCCGCTCTTCACTCAATTGTCAAAATTTTGGAGTTATCGACTTTTAGAAGTGGACGCCTGCTTTTCATTGAATCGGACCCAACGATGGAAAAAACACAGAAATTGAACACAGAAACTCATTGAGTTTCTGTGTTTTTGTTTTACACAGAAACACTGAAACTCACAAATTTTGACAAACTCAAAACTCAATTGAGTTTTTTTGGAGAACACAAAAACACGGAAACACAGAAAAGTTTTTTGAGTTTTTTCAGCAAAGCAGTGGAATGCACATGAATTCAGTTAACCTAAACAAAATAAGATATGCATGTACAGGGCCGTATCCAGGGGGGGGGCGGGGGGGGCTGCAGCACCCCCCCCCTCCCGGGGCGAGACCAAAAAGTGACCGGAAAATGCGACTTTTTCAACGTCAGCGTAAAAAATTTTGCGCGCAAGCGCGCATTCTTCACCAGACATAAGGTATTACCATAGCATTTGCTCCATGTGGCCACAAATCATTGTAAATACACTCAATGTTGTGTTTTTTGCTGTTTTGTATGTATATTTACATACATATACAGCATTCCATGGCACTGACGCCAACGCCAATGGCGCCATGGCGTGGCGCCTACTAATGGCGCCAGCGCCATGGCGCCATTCCGCCACTATGTAGCTAAAATTTTAGGGGGGGGGGGCTGAGCCCCCCCCCCCCCTCGCCGGCCTCCGTAAACAAGCAGCCCCCCCCCGCTCAAAAATCCTGGATACGTCCCTGTGCATGTATAGTATGTAAAAATGTACATAATGTATTCATATTTTATGATTAAACAAAAAAGAAATAAAATATGGCATGCACATCTCCTGGTCGAGTTGACAATTTAAGTTTTGACATGTTTAAGTATAGTTATAGTTCAAATCAATTCCTTAGTCTTCCATACAGTGAACATAGATTGAAGAATTGTGGAGTACTGCGTAAATTGTTGTTTCTGGGCATTTTGTTGATGCTGCTGTTGTGATGTGGATGTCCTCATTGTGGACATTTTTATGGACTTTTTCAGCACTTGAATAAATACACAGATGTTAAATATGTGGGGTTAAAACATGTGCAAAACCAATATTTTATAACAAAACCGCTGTTTCCACATCAAAATGCTTTAAATCAGAATTTTTGGAGAAAAAGCTGAGTTTTTTCCAAAAGAACTCCAGTTTTTACAAAAAAAAACACAGAAATAAAACCAGAGTTACTCAAGCTTTTTTGAGAGAAAAACTCAAAACACAGGTATTCATTTTTGAAAAACTCAAAACACAGAAATTGTTGTTGTTTTTTTTTGGGGGGGGGGCACTTAGCATCGTTGATCGGACCACTACCTAGGTATTCACAGTGCATGTATCCACTCTATCATGTATTTATATCCGCATGTTTGTATCCCATTCAAACCCAGGTGGCAACCAAAGATCGGAAGTAATTATCTTCAGGCTTGGCATTTACTACAATTTACCTGGAAGCATAAATACATAAATTGTGCAGTAGAAATGAACCAGTTTGCACATGTGGATAGTGATTTATTTTGTAGTTCCGTAAATTGTGACATGGGTTGTATTTCTGCAGCACCTGTCTTTGTTGCGGACGGCGCTTATTTGACTTATTGTGCCTACACACACTAGTTTTCACCGTGACTTCGTGTGAAAACTGAAATTTTTTCGAATGCAAATTGATGAACACTGTTGAATAATTTAATTTAATTTTAATTGGAATTTAAATTAATGAAAGTGAAAATTTAAATTTTTTTAAACTAAAACACATATAGCATACAAACAGAGTAGGCTGGATGTCGCCATGTCGCCATTTCAGTTTTCACATCCGTCACGGTGAAAACTAGTGTGTGTAGGGCCATTATTACCATTTTTAATCGAACATTTTATTTTGAATAATATTTTTTTCCAAATTCACCCAGTACGATCAGGTAATAAATATAACACATGTAGCACCATTGAAATGAACCAATCAATTGCGATAGTTGGCAAATTGTTCAAGCAATGTGGCGGTGATTTGTGCGAGTGCTCAGTTCCGATCGGTGCATTTCCAACACTGATAAATATTCTTCACTGCTGGGATATCTGCTAACATGCATAAATAAAATAGAATCAAAAATGGGTTTGACACCGAGCGCCTAGCGGTTTTTGTCCCTGGCCTTGATTCCATGTAAATATGCGTGGACCTTCCAAAGATACTTGCACCCGCGCTGCAAAGTTTACTGCCAGTAAACTGAATGTTTAGTGAACTCATAAATTTATTTTGACTGGCATTTGAGTTTACCGGAATTAGGCATTCGTCAACTACAGTTGACGGAGGATACGAATAACACGTCCCAGTAAACTCAACCGCGTTCAAGGCTGATTCATGAGTTTACTATTTCTGTTTTCCTATGTCCGGAGACAACGGAACGACTTTCCGCCAATGCGCAAGTCTGAACCCATAATAATAATGTTTCACGCTTCCGATCATAGACGACAAGCGTGAACCGCTTCCTGGGTGAAATGCGAGTTATCTTATCGCATTCGATTGTAGCCGCGCGACAGAAATCCCTTATTCGGTACTTAGGCGCCGGGAAATTTTCGCCAAAATTTTCGAGTGATGGAAAATATTTTAAAAGATAGATTCACTGGATATATGGAACGTACAGCATACCGTATTTCCTCGAATTACCCCCCGGGGGTTCATTTTTTCAGAGTGAAAATTTTGAGAGAAAAACGTGAAAAATGCAACAATAACCACCATTTATAAGTTTTTACAGCCTTATATAAGGATGTAGATGGTATAAACGATGTTCTAACGTAACACAGTAAGTGTTTTGAACGTCTGTTATGCATTTCCCGGACCACAAATTCATAGTGCCCATTTCGAGGGGGGAGGGTATTTCGAGGAAATACGGTAATCTTTAAATCGTTCAGCGTTCTCCGTCTCTGTATGATCTGCACTGGCAGCGCCAAATCAGGGCTGTAATTATTGCGCGGACCTCCGGGAAGCATGCATCTTTGATACACCTGTTATTTTAGCATGTGTGCATGTGCGCAGGTGCCGCTGCTCAATTGTGTTACCCAATGCATGTGTCATTATTACATGCCTCATTATTTGGGCTTTGCATGCACGCTTACATTTATTTCCTTTGATCTTTGATCAATCTTGCGATGCGTGCGCGTTTTTCATTCACCACAGCGACGCAGGTGTAGAGTAATTGTAGTTGGCAAAGTGCTGTTGAATAGGTATCAAAGACACCAACAAAATTGAGCTAACTTTAAGTACCATAACCAATCGTGGTTGTCTACTTTTTAGAGCAAATTTAGGTGGGTTTTTTTTTGGAATTTCGGTGCCTTGAACCAATGCTTTTGCATAGACAAGAACATTGGACGACAAAAATAAATACTTCACTTCTGAAAACACAGTCAAAATTTTCGCTGCTCACATGCAGTCCTACGCCATTTAATCTTTAGGTGATAATCCTATTGAAATCAGAACAAAAATGCATGAGAAAATGTCATGCTTCAGCATGTTAGGCAATTTTTCTCCTGCCCCGCCCTCCATTGTGTCATTACTTTTTACCCATTGTGTTTTTCCCCAGTGTATTCCTATAATCAAAAGATGCATGCACACCTGCAGTAATTAGTGCAATTGATTAATGGGCTATTCTTGTAAATATCTACAGGTATTGTTCAAGTGCATGTGGCATGGATGCTACCCAAAATAGATGGACATAAATAGAAAACACAGTGACCTGATGGCGCCTTGATGGCATATTTTTTTGCGAACCAATAACACACTGAGATTTTATGCCAATCAAAGCACAAATAATGACTGCCTTACTTAATTAACACATGCATTTTTGCAACGCCGTCACTAGTATTTATAACCCACCAGTGTAAGATTTCACCCGCATTCGTTCATTTCTTCTAACAGAAGAGCTCCGTTATACTTTTTTCATCGACTTTTTACCTGCAGATTTATTGGAGTTTTCCGTTGTATTTTTCATACATTTTTTAATTGAACATTCTCATTTTTTCATGGAACTTGGGCTGTTTTTAGAACATTAATTAGAACAAAAGAAAGCGAGAAATCGAGTATAACTTTTAAATCGTGATTTGGATACAAAACACAAGCTTTGGATGCAAAAACATAGGATTTGGATACACAATTTACATATTGCATGACATTTGTCATGACAATTGACACTTTTCTTTACATTTGACATGACACTCGGCATTTTACATGACAATTTGACATGACACCCAGCATTTTGCATGACAATTGAAACTTTACTTAACATTTGTCATGACAATTGACATTTGCATAACATTTTAAGAATGCACCCAGCACACTCCAGTAGTCCTTCTACTGAAAATGCAAATTTTTGTTATCAATAATTGTAACTTTACACTTGCAACTAGCAAACAATACCTACTGCATTTAACTTTTTTTTTAAAATGGAAAAGTTTGTCACTTCATCTGTTTTTCATATTTAGGTCTAATTATAACAATTTTCTGGCCTTAAATACATGCCTGATTCTGATTTTTTGTAAAAATTTTGTACAATTTTTGTAAAATGGTGTCATTTTATTTTATAAACGACTTTGAGGAATGAAATAAAAAAATAAAATGAAACATAAATAAATTTAAATTTAAATACATTTTTGTACAATTTGTATACAAATAATTTTTTTAAATCCAACCCTGTTCACAACATTCAGTATAAATGAGTGCTCTTGAGGTCATCAAGTAAAAGAAACAGGAAATAACAACATTGCAATAACAGAAAAACATTGCAGTATTTGCATTTGTGGCCGCATTTCATATCTACCTATTTATATCAGAGCTAATCTGCGTACATAAGTATTTTCATTATTATCTACAGCTACATCAAGTACATAAAAAGTTAAGTAAATACGTAAGTAATGTATTACACGTACAGTTTTGCGAAGCATTGTTGCCAAAATAAAGATGCACTGCTGATGAACTGATCACATTTTACACCAAATTAGTGCGTGTACACAAATGCATACAATAGTGGCATTGCAGGGTGACCCATAAAATATTGGACCATTTCAATCGTCAGTGTCTGTCCCCAAAGAAGAACTACTCCGATCACTAGTGCGCCACCCCTTAACTGAACGACGACAACCATTTCACTCTTGATTGCGCATTGGACGCGCCCAAAACACAGCGTGTGGCATTTACGTTGGGCCAACGTTTCAGATCCGGGTGCATGATTATCGAATTATGATTCGCCCCTCCCATCACCAACGTTACATGGCATTTTGACAAATGATCCATCAAAATCTGTAGATTAGGAAATATTGCGCCCGAACCGAGAGATTTACCCCGGTGACGTACCGTAATCCGCCGAATTTATCACCGTGCGCTTTCAGTTTCCATTTATTCCTGCTCATTTGGGCCCCCACACATTGGATGTCAACTGAATTCGTGTCAACTAAATGTCAACTGAATTTAAGTGATACTGTGATTTCAACTTATCTATCTGATAGAGCATAGTTAATTTTACATCATGACACTTCATTTTCATTGTTCCTGTATAGTGTGATGCTTTTTACAAACTTCTTGTTTTATTCAATTGGCACTGAGTTGACGCGAATTTGCGATGTCAACTAGTGTGTGTGGGCCCTTTGAAGCGGGCAGTGTTCCTATTTGATGTAATACGGTAGTTTCATGCACACGATAAGTGTGTATTCTGTAATGGGCAGGAGTTATCAAACAATACTCTACAATAGATTTGTGATGCGATAAGCTATAAGCCGGGTGACATCCTGACATGGCGACGAAATGACAATTACAGTTTCGCTGCGCATTTATCGTACAAACGGCCGTGAAGTGTTAATGATGGTTGTATTTATTTATTTGTACATTTTATTATTGCATAAATACACCGAGAGTGTTTATTTATCACTCATCATGCGGCGGGAGTTCTTTGAATTGTGCACTTCACAATTGGGCAAAATTTCTGCGCGCAAACACTGAACTGTAGTGCAAATTTGCCGCGCGGCGCTTTTGAGTCTATTTTGCGTGCAAACAAACTTTCATTGTGTTGCACAATAATTCCGCCGAGGAACAATCATGTTGCAAATTGACCTTGTGAAAGTTGGCATTTGTGGTCTGGCGGTGCTAGTGATGGAAAAACTGTCATGCCAGGGGGCAGTTCCGCACCCTGTAAAGTGCAGAGTAAACCGTCAAATGTAATGCAAATGCCCATCGACGCTGGTTTTCTACTGAAATTTGGAACAAATGAAAACTCATAAATAAGCTTTGGACGCATTTGTGTTTACCAGAATGGGGTGTCTCTGAACTATAGTTGATGGAATATAAACTTAACTTATTCCGGTAAACTCAAATGCTATCAAATCTAATTTATGAGTTTTTGAATTTTTCAAAAATTTCGCGCGTATGCACAGTGCATCTGTCAATTCGCAAAAAAGTCCAGGATAGAAGTATAAAAAGCAGTATGAAAAACCGTCAAGTCTTCATGTTTTCCGCATATCGTATATCCTCGAAATACCACCAGGGGGTTTATTTGTTCAGAGTGGAAATTTTGAGGGGGGTATTTCGAGGGATGGGGCTTATTCGAGGGGGGGGGGGGGTTAGTATTTGGCCAGAAATTTTCGTTAAGTTCGTAGTAAAGAAAGGGCTTCTACATACTCAAAACTGGTAACATATGTCCTCAAACGGGATATATTATAGCTTACAAACGTAAAGGTAGCACTACAAACTACTCTGTGTAGCTGCGTAGAGAATTGACCCCAATAAATACATCATGTACCTTGCATACATGATGTACTTTATTCAAGACGGGGGTATTTCGAGGGGGGGGGGTTCCCCAGCTCGAAAACATCTGTGGGTATTTTGAGCGGGGGGGGGGGTTAATTCAAGGGGGTATTTCGAGGAAATACGGTAAAAATACTCATTGCCCCAGCGCCACTTATGATCCAGCTGAAGTGATTGTGTGCAAATAAATAGTCCCGCCAAGCCGACGCGCCCATCCAGTGATACTTTTGTGCTGTCCACATTGTTAGTAAAATAAACAGATTTGCGCGGAAACACACTGGACACTTATGCATGACCATGGGAACGTCTAGATCTACATGAATCACTCCCCCAAAGTGCATGTGAACATGCGAAACTTTGCGCCCGTAAACAGTTTATCACGTGTTTGGTATCACGCGGCCGCGGCGGCGCGACAAAAGAGCGCATGTACCATTTACGCCTGCCAGTGGAATCTAGTGGGCGTGACTCCTTGTTTATGTAATCGATGCATGTGAACTGCAGCTGTTGCGTGATCACACAGCTTGCAGGTTGGGTGGGAACGATCACCAGTTATGTACTTATATACCAGTGCCGCACTTCGAAGCCATGCATTTGACGTTCCATATTTCATTTTCTCCCCAGTGTACAAATTTTGAATGTCTCCCAGGTTAGGTGACAGAAAAAACTTCTGATGTAATGTTAACACTTTGATGGAACTTTGAAACTTTGCCAAAAATTTGTCACTTGACAGCGTACAGAACTGGCACCAGAAGAATTTGGCTTGACCAGATAATTGTATTTTTAGTTCATACTAGACGATCACTTCTATTCTATGCATTGTTAAGTTCAGTTTAGTTCCTTATCCAAGAAAGTAAGATTTCTTCAAAATTTTCACGATTTTGCGAGCTTTCTTGTCTATATTTGTATTTTTCAACATTTAAACGTCTTATCAACACATCTAAAACATTCGCTTGACAACAAAAAGCCTGCCAAATTGCCAGAAAACAGTATCGCATAGACTCCGCCCATTTCTGTTTCGACCAATAAACCGCCTGTTTTCTATTGACAATAATTTTGTAGCCCAGAATACAGTGCAATGAACAGTAGAGATCCTCCGTGAACATTGCATTTGCATGATTTGTCAAATTTTTGCATATTTTGCATTTTCCAATTTTTCCATTATAAGCATTTATCAAATTATAATTTATCGTTTATCATTTTACCATTTATTATTCAATTTAAATAAACACCTCTAAATTTCAACGTTTCGAGTTTACTCGTCCCATACCTGTATCCACGGTAGTTTTTGTGTCGCAGTAGAAAATTTGTTTCCATTCGCATGCAAAGCATGCAACACCTCAAATGCATGACCCGCTGATAACTAGAGGTCAGGTCAATGATTATTCTATTATCATGCTATGAAAACGCTTTCGAACGAGCACGCAGGTGTGAATTGAATACTAGTTTCGCGCGCTGCCACTATTGTAGCGGCGACACTTTTTTTGTGCCCATCACTCGCCTCTGCGACCCGTACAATGGGGTGACCCCAAGTGTACAAGCAGACGACAATAAAAATATTATACTTTTCGATAATATAATGTAATCGCACTATTGATATGCATGTTGTGAGGCGCCGCGGCCGCGCGGCACAAAATGCCTGCCCTGCGTTTTTGCATTTCAGTAATAAATAAATAATTGTCGCGTAGCGTTGAAAATCGGCCGCGGCGGCGGCCGCGCGCTAAAAATGGTGTGAAATTTGTTACGGTATACAGTTTTGACGCGCATCCACGCGCGGGCCAGTTTTTTATTGTTACAATTTGGATACAAGTGTCATGATTTGACCTCCGATGGATACAGTGCGGTGTGCCTCAATTTGTAAGGCATTTGCAATTCAGTTTTCAAGTTCTCAGAAAACATCCGGCCGTCAGGTGATCATCAGTTTCGATACGCCGCGCCCACTTTTCACATTTCAAAATGTGAAATATAGCCACAAAAATCACGCGTGCGTCATATCCGGCAACTGGCCAAATTTATACAGCCCCATGATGCACATATTTGTAAACACATTTGTAGTTTAGTCACTGAACCAATTGTATATTTATTAATACGCGGCTGCATGACCTGTGCACCCATTGTTGCAGTAAGTACATCTGATGTAGGTATGTCATGCATTTTTGCATGTATCAAGTGCGTGTATTTATGTATTTACGTAAATGTGCATCCGTACCAGCACTGTTAGTGTTAACGCTCTACACACACACACGCTAGTTTTCAAACGAACTTTGAAAGCTCGCAGATAAGCTTTGAAGGTATTTTAGTTGACCAGAAATAGGTGGCCGTCAACTACAGTTGATCAGCATCAAAAATAACTCATTTCGGTGAACTCAAATGTGTTCAAAGCTGACTTCTGAGTTTCTAAAATTTCGGTTGAAAACTAGTGTGTGTAGACAAGGCACTCTGTATTTTTTATCAACGATTTGTCACGTGTTATCACCGGCGCCCCATCCATTTTGTACACACCTCAGATGACATTTCACTAGTTTCAGTCTATTTACATGGTTGTTGTGTCACCATGGAAAAAATCATTGATCACAGTTGGCAAATGTAGGCGTGAAAATAGTGAGCTATGGTAAGAGATTAGCATTATTTCGTCAAAAATAAGTTACCGTATTACTGCTAATAGAAGAGCGTCGTTCTATTTTTTCATCAACTTTTGTACCTGCCGTTCTATTGGACGCTGCCGTTTTATTTTTTTCATGAGCGTAAAAAGGCGCCAAAACCTGCCGTTCTATTGAACCTACCCTTCCAGTGGAAATATGCCGTTCTATTTGAAGAAATACGGTACCCAAGTTCATGGAAGTTTGGGTGTTAAATGATTTTCCAGGTATCAGCCAAGTAATTAAAAATAGGAAACCAGATCGATTACCTTAGCGGGAAATTTTTTCCCAAGGATAATCCGTTCTTGTGAAATTAAGGATTGAAGCTATAGACTTGTAATTTAATTGCGCGTGTGAAAATTTCGAATCATGATATTGGAAAAAGCAAGCCAGAATAGAAAACAGATCCATCGTAGACCTAAAATAATCATCCACCAACCTATGAGATGAAGATTTCATGATTAATTCACAATGGAAATCCACCCATCCTTTTCACGCTTGACACAATTCGACAAGTTATTATGCAATTATTTATTATGATTTTGACATTTTCGGTGTCATTTTCTATTGATAACGGCCGGTGTAATTGAGTGTCAACCGACCGTTGTTATGTGGAAGTGAAAAATTTCAATTTTAAGTGCGATTTTGCACTCATTCAAACTGATATTCCACTTTGAAACTTGTCTAGGTACATACTTTGGCAACATAAATCACAAATCAGGCAAATAAATATCATTATTCATTGCATCACTTTAGCCAGACCAAACTGCATAAAAATGATGTGAAAATCAAACAAATCGCGCAAAATTTGAAGAGTGAAAGTGAATGTTTATTTGCAAATATGGCCAATCGTGATCGACATTTCGACGACCCGTTTTGTATTTATTCCCATGTTTACAATTCCTATTTACACACAACATTCAGTGATACACTAATAAATGCATACATAAATATACATCTACAAATACACAACCCCCCACACAATCCACACCCTCCCTAAATACGCAGAGTATCGACAAGGATTAAAATCGGCCCAATGCTGTCATTTGCACCCAACTCGCAGCCGCAACCAGCTACCAGCTCTACCGTAATCCGGCCCACCATGACTACCGTACCCCACATGAATACTAGCCCGCCGAACGTGAACAATGCGTACAACCAGTTCGCCTCGTTCCAGGCTGCCGCCGCTATGATAAGGTGGGTTTTGTGATCGTGAAACATTGTGAAATGTGAGCTCATTTCCGCAGAGGTCTTGCTGGTGGTTAACTAAATATTTACTCCCTAATGCCGCTAAAAGCGGTGTTATAGTCCAAGTAAATATGCCTCGGAAAGATCCAACTTTTTGTCGCGTCATCTGAACCCAGCGTCGTTTGACGAGCTGGGGGCAGTCCCAGACGCAGTAAAATGACCTGCAAAATGTCAAATGTCAAGTGTCAAGTGTCTAAAGTCAACTAAAATGCCAAGGGAGATGACAAATGTACGTCTGCCATTTGGCAGACACTTTTGGCATTTGAAATTTCACAGGGCACTTTACAGGGTGCGGGATTGGCGCCATACACACACAATTCCCAATTCCCAATGTGCACCCTTGCTGGCAGGTCGCTGCAGCAGCAGGGCGCGGCGCCGGTGCCAGCGCAGCCGGCCATGTCGCTGCCGCACGGCGAGCACCCGGCCGCCAGCCCCGCCACCCAGCCCCACTTGCACAGGCAGCACGCTGCTCAAGGCGCAGTGCATCAGGCACACGCGCAGGCACAACAGGTTCGATTTGGGCCATTGTGGAGTGGGGCTTTTTGCATTGGTAGGATTGTGTTGGTGGTGAATCCCAGAACCTGTAAAATGTCAGATGTTATGAAATGTAAAAGTCATGGAAAATGCCTTGGAAAATGGCGAACTAACAATTTACATGACTTTTAACACTTTGCGTGAGATTTGACATTTTACAGGGCGTTATATCTATTTACAGTGTTTAGGACCGGTACAAGTCATAAATGTAATTTCCTAGTTTTTTTATAATATTTCTAATCTATATTCCACAGATTTGCCGATAAGAGCTTCTGAATAAATAAAAATTTTTTCTCAAACTTCCATATTTTTGAGCTAATAGTAACTTATTTAAACATTTCTATAAATACTAAGTTATTTTAACGAGATTGCGATCGGAGCCATGCTCATGACTAAGATCCACAAAATCCGTCAGAAGTAAACATCACAACATTCACTCTAAAAATGACACTAAAAATAACATTTACAGGCACCAAACCCTGGACATTTTCTCCTGTCAAACGAAGAGCCTAAACCCCAGTACAGTTACATTGGTTTGATCGCAATGGCTATTTTATCATCGACAGAAAGGAAAATGGTGCTCAGTGACATTTATCAGTGGATTTTGGACAATTATCCCTATTTCAGGACTAGGGGCCCTGGTAAGTTCCCGATGTATATAGGGTTTTATTCAAACATTTATTACATTTAGACCACGATTTCAAAAAAAATGTCGCTTAAAATTTGCGTGCCAAGACGTGCTCAAAGCACTGCAATGATTAAACGAGAAACATTTCTGCAATAAGACCAACATATGCTAGCGACTCTACAGTTTGCATGCGCGGTTCACATTGGCAGTGAGCCAACAATGACTAGT
Organism: Sphaerolaimus hirsutus; assembly: GCA_964036195.1. Taxonomy (NCBI): domain Eukaryota; kingdom Metazoa; phylum Nematoda; class Chromadorea; order Monhysterida; family Sphaerolaimidae; genus Sphaerolaimus; species Sphaerolaimus hirsutus. The sequence goes on from OZ038455.1 coordinate 26,612,610, forward strand.
CCATGAAACTATTGTTTAAAAAAAACGAAAAATTGCGCTGCCCTTAGAATGTTCTATGTTTTAACAACAACACATTTTGTCGTTACAATACGATATTTGCACTGTTTCCTGCAGTGAGTCTGGCGCACTTCCAAAGTGAGACATAAGAACAGTGCGCGTGTAAAGTGTGCGGTCAGCGGAGTAAAGCTTGAAAATCAACAAATGATTTCCATCTAATCAAATCATCCCAACCACAAGCAACCTTAAACCAACCTCCCAAATTTTACAGGCTGGCGGAACTCGATCAGACACAATCTCAGTCTGAACGATTGCTTCATGAAAGCGGGCCGATCGGCGAATGGAAAGGGCCATTATTGGGCCATACATCCGGCGAATATTGAAGATTTCATCAAGGGCGATTATAGGAGGCGCAGGGCTCAGAGAAAGGTGGGAAATTGATTGTGATTTTATGTAGATATCATGTACCGTATATCCCCGAATAAGACCCACTTGATTAACTCCCCCTGCTGGCTAGGTGAGGAAAAAATACCCCCACTTGAATAACTCGTCCCTCAAAAACGTTGACGAAATAATAACTTCACTGTGGTCTTATTCAAAGCACTGGTAGTAAACTATCAACTGGTTTCCATGTCAATTCAGATTTTAGATGACAGATAGCAGGATGTTCAAGTGCACATGCCAATGTCGAAAATGCATGAAAAATATTGCTCTATTCATCCGAATCAAATATTCATTCCAATCAACTGCAATATGAATCACTACCCGTCGGCCCAGTTGACACGCAATCTGATAGTCAACTAATATGTCTGGCACCAACAGCCCTGTCAAGCTCCCCCCTTCCACTCAGGTGCGCAAGCACATGGGGCTGCAAGTGGACGACGACAGCGACAGCGACGAGTCGCCCAGCAACAGCCCCCTGTTCGCGTCCGGCTTCCGCCCCGCCGCCGCCGCCGCCCACCTGCAGCACATGCAGCACACGCACCGGTGGCTCATGCTCCACGGGGGTCTCATGGGCATGGGCGCGCATGCTTTACCCCATCCGGGGGTGCTTGGTCAGTCATTGGGGGGGGGGTTGTTTTGGCGCTAAGCGCTGGTTTATTTGCAGTAAAGATATAAATCAGCTTTGAACGCATTTGAGGTTGACTGAATGGGGTGTCAACAACAGCTGATGGTGATTAATAATAACTCATTTTGGTAAACTCAAATGCCTTCAAAGCTGAGTTTACTACATTTTCAACATTTCATTGGCAAACTAGTGTCTGCAGCGAATTTGCGTTGGCACAATTTCTCCGGCGTTTTCCCACACAGCTGACGATCCGCGCCATCCCACAAATACGCAATAAATTGATCACCCAAAATAATCGAAACACTTGCACATTGTCATACACACTTGCGCAGGCCTCCCATCGAACCCAATGGCGGCCGCATTGGCTGCAGCCACGGCGGCTCAACACAGCCAAGCGGCAACTGCGAACCTGTCAACTGAATCGGGCAGTTCGCGCATGGAGCCGCGCTCGAACCCGGCCGAGACGAGCAGCCACGCCGACATGCACGGCGCAGACAAGTCCAGCACGCCGCCCGCCGTGGCCAAGTGCGACGGCGGCGAGGCGGCGCAGATTTCCCCCACTAACAGCACGTCCAGCGGCACCGCTTCCGGTTGGTCGCAATACAGCTGCCAGTCCCGGACCCTGGAAAATGTCCTGTGAAATGGCAAATGTCATGCAAAGTGTCAAGAGTCGTGTAAAATGCCCAGGAAAACGGCAAACAGAAACGTTGCAAACATTGCATGACATTTGACATTTTACATTTTACAGGGTCTGGAACTGCCTCAGTCTTTGCAGCGCCACATTTTTACGGATAAATCAAACAATGATAAAATTCGATCGCAGGCGCCAATCTGACGGTCAGCACTCCCACAGAAAGCAGTCCAACTTCTTCCAACACGAATAACCAAAACCAGTCATCAGGCAGTGCGCGCAATGCCAAGAGGACTTCATCATTCGACATGCAGAGCATTTTATCACCAAAGAGGCAGTGCATCAGCAGCCAATCAAACGGTGACAGTGTGGCAGGCTGTGTCCCTATGAACACTTTGGCATCTGGCCAAAATAGGACACCTGTGCCCGATGGCAGGGGACTGTTCATGCAAGCTGTGGCTGCTGGACTTTGGCAACAGTTCTCTGGGGGAAATGGTCCGTTTTTAAGAATGCTTTGTGTGTTTTTTCAAATTAGGAATGCATTTATAGCAAAACCAGTGCTGATAATTTTCCGTGATCTGCGGTGGAGTGCCTTCACACAGACACTTCATGAATTTTCAAGTTTTAACAATTGAGTAATGAAATTTGTGAAGATTCTGGTAAGGGCACCATCAGTGATCAGGCATGATCAATCACTGATGTGTGAGCTTAAGACATGAAAGTCCAGGTGATAAGTTGAGGTGTGATCAGGCACTGAAGTGTGATCACAGGAGGCACTTCAGACCATTTCATTCCACTCCATGATAACTTTATTGCTTCAATTTAGATTTATTGACTATTACACATATTTATAACAAATAAAAAAACCACAGGTGGCAGTACCCCATGGGCACAAGCACTTTTGGCAGCATCTAACAACTCGGCGCAGAGTTCCACTGGAAGTCAGATGCCAAAATTAGGCCAAAGCCTGCAGAAGGAATTGGGCGAGCAAAGGATTTTTGAAGGACACAACAACAATGCCAATTTGGTTGATGATTCATCGCCAACTGATTTGTCACAGAAAGGCTGCAAACTTGTGAAGAAGGAAACTGTCAAGGAGGTAGATACAGCAGCACAGTGGCAGGTGGGTCATTCTTAAAATTTATTGGCCCAATAGTAATTTTTTCGTCAGAAGTTTTGGAGGGGGGGACTTATTCAAGGGGGAGTCATTCTTTTGTCAGAAAACTTGGACATAAATCATTGTATGGATGCAGTCTGTTAACTCATGTAATTCAGGTGTTTAACTGTCCAACAACAACAAAATGATGTGTATACACTGCATTCACATCATCTGCTGTCGCTGCCGTGGGCTAATATTCTTATGTATTTTTGTATTGTATCCTTTTCATACAGAGGGGGGGGGGGTTATTCAAGAGGGGGAAGTTTATTCGAGGGGGGTCTTATTCGAGGATTTGCGGTATTTAAAAGTACTTTGTGTTGTGGATGACTGTGTTAAATTTTACCAAGATGTTTTCAAAATCCTTTCACATTCACAGGAAACATTTGCCAAAATTATGGCCAGGAGCTACCAGGCTAGGCAGCAAAGAGCAAACCAAGGGGGAAATGTACAGAAAGTGGAATCCAAGTGATAGTCTTTGAGTGAGAGTTTTTGAAGTGATGATTATTCACTGATTCAGCACAATTTTTGCTGAAACCCAAGAACACTTTCTTTCAGCATGATAATCACATAAATATTTATTTATTTTTCAAGTCTCTGTTTGATATTCATGTTAGTGATGATTGTGATTTCGATATTTCTACTAAATGTCTTATCCTAAATAGAGTCACATAATCAATCAATGTTCTTATTCAATTTTTCATCCTTTGAAGGATAACATGGTCATTTTCATTTTGTCAGTGTTTTTTATCATGTGAGCTTTGGATACAGCTTTAATGCATTTATACAAGCACATGTAAATTTATGTATGAAAACTCAAGAAATTATATTCCATTGCAAAATTGATATTAGTATTGTTATACTTGCTGTGACATCACAAGTCTTTTTTCATGCATTTTGCTTACACCCCACCTATGCATTTATGACTACTGATATATGCATCTCTAAATTCATCCATCACTTTCCCTATGCAATAAGTGTAAATAAATCATGTCAGTGTTGCAGTATTTCACAGTTGAGTCACTATTGTTCATATTTATTTTATTTTATTTATGTTTATGTATACTATTTATTTATACTTTCATATTTATGCACTATTATATGTAGGCAGCTTGTGATTGTTCTCGTTCTACCACCATGCTGTTTTTCATGCAATAAAATAATTATACAATAGTTGAAACTGACTTACTTAAACCAATTATTTTGGACAAAAATTTAGCACAAGACAGAAGTTTAGCCCACATTTTTTTATTATAAGTTAAGTTTTTTTTGTAACACGATGTGGTTGTGCTTCACAAAGCATACACCAAATGATACAGATAAATTTTTTGCAAAACACCTGGTAAATCACTATCAAAAATCGTCTTTTCATTTATAAAAAAATCTGTTTGACCCCGATTGTAGAAAAAAATCAAAATTTTTAATAAAAATCGATTGAAGCAATAAAGTGCCATCCATTCCCAGTAAAAAGAGAACTTATCTGAAACCCATTTGGGTTACTGTAGTCAGCTAACATCACACGTGTATGCGTGTGTGACCAGTGAAGCTTGTCGCATGCAATCAAACAGCACACAATCTGAACAAATGGCACAAACTCAATTAGCTGGCTAAGTGCCGACGGGACGCCACCCGACGCGCATACAACGCCGCCGCCACTGAAACCACCCGCAAATGCGATAGCCGCGCGCGTTTAACATCCGCATCACACTGCAGAATGGCTTGTTTTCTGGCACACTTTTTGAGGCGTTTGAATTTTGATGGATAACGTTGACTAGTTTTCAACCAAAACTGAAGCACACTTCCACGCACTTTAACAAACATGACAAATTTTCTGGTGAAGTGTGTTCTACATGCTTTACAAAAGCTTTATGATGCAATTCAGGTGCTTACAATATTGTGGACAGGGACATATCCAGGATTTTTGAGCGAGGGGGGGGGCAAGGACGTAGCCAGGGGGGGGCGGGGGGGGGGGGCGGCCGCCCCCCCCCCCTTCCCGGGCCAGACCAAAAAATGTGCCAGAAATGGTACTTTCAGAAGACGTTTTTGTTGACAGGTTGAAAAAATTTTGCGCGCAAGCGCTCATTTTTCCTTCACACCATATATTTTTGGCTGACCGGTCTCCGCGGCCTCAAAGCCAATGAAAATGGACTCAATTCGTGTCCATGTCGCACTATATGCCTGTAAAATACAGCCGTATACTGCTGTTTTAGCGCCAATGCCAACGCCAGTGGCGCCATGGCATGGCGCCAACGAATGGCGCGAGCGCCATGGAGCCATTCCCCTACTACAGGGGTAAAATTTTAGGGGGGGGGGGGGCGCCGCCCCCCCCATTTGCCGGGCTCCGTATACAATCCACCCCCCTGCTCAAAAATCCTGGCTACGTCCCTGGGGGGGGGGGGGGCTCAGCCCCCCCCTAAAATTTTAGCTACATAGTGGCGGAATGGCGCCATTAGTATGCGCCACATCATGGTGCCATTGGCATCTGTACCAGCACCATGGAACGCTGTATATGTATGTAAACATACATACAAAACAGCAAAAAGCACAACTTTGAATGTATTTATAAAGATTTGCGGCCTCATGGAGCAAATCTGATGATAATTACCTTATGTCTGGTGAAGAATGTGCGCTCCGCGCAAAATTTTTTTACGCTGACGTTGAAAAAGTCGCATTTTCCTGTCACTATCTGGTCTCGCCACGGGAATGGGAGGGGCTGCAGCCCCCCCACCTCCTCCTTGGATACGGTCCTGATTGTGGAAGACACTTCACGACACCTGCGCTTCTGCATGGGCAAATACCTATTCATAAAATCGCGCATTTGCTTTTCTAGTAAATTTGTCAGTTTGACGGTGCTTTTGTCATACACAGCGGAATATTTAACATAAGGGGGGTATATATTTGTCATACCACAAAGTATAGGGCAGCTGTTCATGCTAAATTCAGACCTCAGATTTATCATATTGTATCTTATGCTGGTTTTGTGTACCTGTGTTGGCATGTGTAAATAATCCCAACAGGATAATCCTCAAATGTATGAGGAACCTTTAACCTTAAACAGGTGAGGGAATTATAAAATAAATGGAATTAGTGTGTTAAGTGTAGGTATGTTCTAGTATTATTATTGTAACTGAATATAAGACTATATGGGGATATTTATGTTTTTGCAAATCAAAATTTCAATTTGCACTCATGAATGATGTTTGTTTATTTTTTGCAAATTGCGGTTTTGTTTTGCAAATGCAGATAAGCATTTTTTGCAGATTAAAATTTTGATTGTAACATCTCAATAAATGTCTTTACACATCAATTAAAATTTTGATTTGAAAAAAATACAATTTATTTATCATTCATTCATAACTCATAATTTCAAACTGCAATTCAGACTTTAAAATGCAATTTTGAAAAATAGAATGGAGACTATCCTTTATATAAACTATATAAACTCAAATATATATAAATAATATATACCTTCTTTAAATTGAAGTCAGATGTAAATTTTATCCACACATTCCCACAATTACTATCACACTTTTCTCTTTTCAATGAACTGCTCAATACCTGGTATTATGGAAGATTTTTATATTGTCACCTATGCTCCTTTGAATAAAGTGCCATACCTTGCAGTATGACAAATATTCTGTTTGTATGATGAATTGCCTGCCCTTGAAACTTAATCCTATGATAAACTGCCCTCACCAACTGGCAAATTGCCTGCGTGTATGACGAATATTCTGTTTGACAAATAGGCAAAAAAATATGCAACACTTATTTGTATGACAAAAATGCGTTTTGATAGAAACATAGGGAGTCTTCTGCACACCTTACTTATATCACATTTGAATGAGAGCGCCATAAAAAAGCGTGAAGTGTCTTCACGCGAATTTTCGTGATATTTGTGGAAGCGCTGGCATATTTCGTGAAGCTCAGGGACACAGGGCGCGTCCACACACCCATTTTTTGCTGTGGTAGGAAAAGCAGGATGTTAAATGGACCAAATAAGAAAACATACAAAACGGCTCCACATTTCCAGCTAGTATGGTAGCGGCGCAATTTACGGGGGAAATGCACGCGATTGAAAGCGAATGCAGCGGTTTTATTTTTGCAATGCCAATCATCGCGCAAAGTTTTCGTTACTCTTCAAACCCGATTCGAGCTAGATAGATGCTTGTGAAAATAAATCACGCTCGAATTGAAAGGAATATGAAAAGCTTTGCCGTGAAGTGGACCTGTTTTCGTGTTTCTTCATTCGATGCGATTTGGGCAGCTTTCGCATTTCATAACTCGGTTTTGTCCCTCTGTGCTTATCGCAACCCCCTGATAAGGTGTCCAATACATCAAGTGTAGTGGTGGAAAAGTGTCTGGAAAATAGTCGGACTTTTTTCAAAGTAGGTATACATAAACGTGCTGTATCACATTTAATGCGAATATTTTTATTCCCAAAAAATCTACAATTAAAGTTACCCGCCCCATCCGTGTACAAAAAGAAACACAAAAACTCGATCAGTTTCTTTCTGCACAACCTTGCGTTCTGGAGGCAGTCCCAGACCCTGTAAAATGTCAAATGTCACGCAAAGTATCAAAAGTCGTGTCAAACACACTGGAACCTGTCAATCGTTTACAGGACATTCTACAGGGCCTGAAATTGGCACCTTGCCATGGCTAGACATGGGTAGCGGTGGAATCACGTGCTGCTCAGCCAAATACGCGGCCGTGCCGTGCCTTAATGCGATAAGTGCGCTGGGCTTGGAGACGTGATTGCGAGTGATTGTGCCGAGTGTATTTCCCGCCGCCCGCAAATTGATGCTACTGTGTTTCAGCTGCAGCAGCTACATGCCGCTTACGGTAGCGGTGCACCGTTGAGATGAGATGTGCAAAAATGGGTTACGTAGGAGGCTTTTTGTAGGGGTGACCACACCAGAACGCTCCAGCTAACTATCTATGCCAGGCGCCGCTTACATATTTATCTATCAAAGTTAATTTTTTGGCTACTATACCCTGAACCGACACCCTAGGGCTCGAACTCGACTCGGCTCGTGACTCGAGGGTAAAACAGGGTACCGACTCGACTCGACTCGTCTGACTCGACCGGAAAAATCTGGCCCAAACTCGAGACTCGAGGTTTTTGCCTGACTCGACTCGAAATTTTGGCAAATTTCGAGTCGGGGTTTCCATTGAATACTGTCCTAAAAAATCAATTTTGATATGAACTTTTTAACATATTTTTCAAAAATTTTGCGCGCGAGCGCGCATTTCCATACCACATGCATCATATATTGTCGATTGGCTTGACGTCAGTGGCGTAGCCAGGATTTTTGAGCGGGGGGGGGCGGATTGTTTACGGAGCCCGGCGAACGGGGGGGGGCGGCGCCCCCCCCCCTAAAATTTGACCCCTGTAGTAGGGAACTTGCGCCATGGCGCTGGCGCCATTCGTAGGCGCCACGCCATGGTGTTGGCGCCATTCGGAGGCGCCGAGCCATGGCGTCAGACCGCTGTATATGTATGTATTTTACATACATATACAGCGACATAGACACAATTGAGTGCATTTTCACACAGTTTGAGGCAACCGCGACCGGTGAAGTTCAAATGGCTGTAATTTTAAGCAAAAATGCGCGCTTGCGCGCAAAAATTTTGAAAATTGACCCAAAAATCGTTGCACGAGAACACATTTCCTTACATTTCTATGGGCCACCCCGGAAGGGGGGGGGGGCGGCCGCCCCCCCCGCCCCCCCCCCTGGCTACGCCACTGCTTGACGTATGTATTGAATGGTGTTAAAACTCAAATTTCTTGTTACCATACAATTCTACATAATGAAATACACACACCATCTATGATATACACACCACCTCAAATGCATTGCACAATGTTGACATTGATCCAAAAAAATGCTGTAAAAGATATTAATTACCCATCCGTAGGCGGATTTTATTTTTGCAACTTTATTTGATAAAAAGATCTATTTCTGCTTTATCTTGATATTTAAATGAACTGTTGGCATTTAGACTTCATTAAGTGTGTGTGAAAACATTGGAAGAGAAACCAGTATCAAAAATTTCTGCAACGGTCAAACCAAAAAGTAATGCATCCGACTCGACTCGAGACTTGAGATTTTTGCCAGACTCGACTCGACTTTTCAGTGTCTTGCCTGACTCGACTCGCCAACTCGACCGGAAAAAATTTGGTCTTGCGACTCGAACTCGAGTTTGAAAAAAATCGAGTTTTGAGCCCTACGAAACCCCCTCCCACACACACCGACCCTCCTATCTAGCTATTTAAAGCGAATTTTGAGAATAGCTATAGCTATCTAAATCGCTTATTTCCTCTCTCCACGATCAAGTGTGATACTTCACTGTGAAGAGAGATAAAATTTTTTGGATTTCTAAAAAGAACAATAATAGCATTGACCACTTGACTTTTAAGTGCACCCAGTAAATAGCCAGTGACCAGTGTCCACTTCTGTTGAGTGGATAACGCGAATTTCTGTGCCAAAAAATAAAAACAACAAAAGGACACAAAATGTAGGTGTTAAATACCTTTAAATGCCCGGTTGTTAATCGGTCAATGGCGCACTTGAGAATCCCATGGCAGAACGCCAAGCGCACCCAAAACCAGCATTGTTTAGCCAATTTGGGATGAGCTAATAACATGTTGTCATTTACCATACCATCGAAATGCGTGTCCATTAACAGCATGCGACTAATCAGATTTCATGGATGATGCATCGACGCAAAATTGGGGGTTTTGGTGCAAAGTTTCGATTGACAAAACTGCCAATGAAAAATAAAAATTATAAATTACAAGCTTAAATTTCCAAAATATTGTCTACTGACAGTGTATTTTCGTTGATAGCATGTTCACATGTCCAAAATTTTTCCTAAATGGCTCTTGATTCAAGCAAAAGGCACCATTTCAATGGTCACGGATCACAGCTGCCCGAGCCACTCGAAATGGAATTAACGCAGTGTGTATAAATCATCGTTCAATGCATCATTTCAGCCAGCCCACATAACCAATTATCACGTTTATTCTATTGTATTTTGGTGTGTGTGTTGTAGTAAAATGTGTGTCAAACACACCGCGGGGGGTGTCCGGCGTTCAATTGAGAACGAATGTACCCAGGAATTTTTGCCTCGTTGGCTTGGTTTATTTTTGAGATTGGATGTAGGGATTTTCGTATACCGTATTTCCTCGAAATACCCCCCTCAAAATGGGCACTATGAATTTGTGGTCCGGGAAATGCATAACAGACGTTCAAAACACTTACTGTGTTACGTTAGAACATCGTTTATATTATTATTTCGTCAATATTCTCAGGCATGTTTCTATCATTTCATTCCACGAAATACGCTTTATTGGCCCTACACACACTAGTTGACATCGACACCAAAATGTCAACTGGTTCCGATCGAGGCTTGCTGACGAAACCAACGAACGACGTTCAAACGCAAGCTTTGAATTGAAATCGGAACCAGTTGACATTTGGTGTCGATGTCAACTAGTGTGTGCAGGGCCATTAACACGATAACATACAATTTTGGTTCAAATTGGACACAACAACATTGGCCCTCAGGGGGGGACTATTCAATGGAGAATTTTTTATTCCTCACTCGTCTTACAAAGGGAATTATGCGAGAGGGGGAATTATTCAAGCAAAACGGTATATAAATGTTTCTATGTGCCTACGCGCACTAGTTTACACCGGGACTTAGGTGAGAACTGAAAAGGCGACATCCGCTGTATAATTATTGTATGCTATTTGATCGTGTTTCAATTTGAAAATTTTCAAGTGCAACCTTTCATTAATCTAATTTAAATTAAATTATTCAACTGAGTTGATTTGTTTGAATTTGTCCAATGCAAACCGAAGTCACAGTGCAAACTAGTGTGCGCAGCAGAGTTGCAAAAACGTATTTACGTTTACCCGAAATACCCGGGTATTTGGCTATTTATACTTACGTTTACGTTTTCCACAAATACCACTACGTTTTGTTACTTTACCTGGACCAATTACCCGGGTACCAGAGAAAACGTAAAAATCGTATGGTAAATACACAAAAACAGTGCATTTTCGAACTTTTTTTGTGATACTGTAAGTACAATTTATGTATTTGACCAATTAGCTTTTTCATTGTTTGATAAATAACATAGGTAAGCAAGAATGTGATCGTATTAGCAGAGAAATGCTTGAAATAGGAAAAACAAGTGTTTCTCAATGCACTTGATCATTGGTGGTGCACTTCGAAGAAATGTTTACGTTTAAGCTTTTTACTTTATTTTAGAAGTATTTTACGTTTTCAGTATTAATACTCACTATTTAGAAAAGGTATTTACGTTTACGTTTTCCAAAAATACCAGTATTTGAACAACTGTGGTGCGCAGCGCGAATGGTACAAACTTCCGTGTCGAAGTGCCGATTCACAAGCAAACATCCAGCATAAAATCAACTGCCGGAATGTTCAAATTTCCATATGAATCGCGTGGGCGACATTATTGGACAAACCATAGGAAATGATGGAAATTCGTTCATCAATAGCGTTCCAAAAATCTCGGGAGATTTCTTTATTTTAAAATCATCATTTTTAAATTTTCTCCCGGTTTTTGTAAAGATATTAAATTATATTTTCTTTTATAGGAGAAAATTTTAAAATATCGGATTTATTTATATTTACCTTTCATGTCAAAAGAAATGACCAAACTCACCTGGCACGATGAAAATGACAACTAATTTACAGTTAACGACTACTTTTGGTGTGATCAAAGCCACACAAATTCTCATTTGAATACTGGATACCTAAATACAGTATGGATAGCAAATATCCAGCAACTTCCCGCTTAATTGGTACAGGAAACTTGCCGTTTGCTGACCAAATTTCTTGCGGAAATTCAATTTTCGACTTGCCCAAGCGAATCTATGAAGAATAACTACAGGGTGGGGGCGGCATGGGCGAAATTATGCATTGCCATTGCACATATTTCTGTATTTATTGTATTTTGAGTGACAAATACAGAGTGCTTAAGCACACTTATTCATGGCTATGGCAAACCTTCGGGGAAAATGTGTGGATAAATTTTTTATTTTTTTCGAAATATTATTGATTACATTGACCTTTTTGAAAACACTTTTTCAAACTTTTCCAGAACATATATACGAATTTCAAATGTGTTTTTTTGCGCTGGAAAACAATTCGAAAAATAAAAATTCTAAACTTCGAAACATTTATCAAAGTTTCGAATTCTATTCGCCATCTTAACTGACGGTATTTACACATCCCACGCAAACGCAACTCCATGTGTACCGAAAATTAATTAATAGGGAACACTTTTTTTCCAGGCCGACTTAATTGGCGCAACAAAACATTCGACGCATTCTATCTGAATAATTGTGTACAGTAAGAAAACAACAATAGAATACTGTATGGAAGGAAAAAAGAAACAGCCAAACAAACAAATATCGGCATGGATGAATGTTGAACATGCAAAAACACAATGGAGTACAAACAGCACAATACACTCGAATTTGAGAAGATAATTAGTTGACAAAACAAATAAATAATGAAGAGATGTCATGTGCATAGTGCAGGTGAATTGGGGCGGCGAGATCAAAGGGGGGATGTTCAATGTAACGTGTTGAATTGTCCACAAATCGAAATATGTATTTATTCTACAAAATAGCGGCATGAAGAGGGGACTGTGATTTGACGTGGAATAAAATAATTGAGGCGTCTAGTTCTAAATGTCGACAAGTCTACAAATGCTATTTAGAGTAAATAAGTTCACTTATTTTTGAAACATTTTTATTTCGCATTTTAAGTTTCAGATCCAATTTCAGATGTGTGGTGCGTGTCCAATTTGGCTCTCTCATGTTTATTAAGTCCCATACATTGACAATCAAGTGACACATTTTGATTCCCTGCTCTCAACCCATATATGAAAAACGTGGTGTCCATAAAATTCCATTTGGACAGAACCAGGGTGTTTTGGGGAGGGAAATGGACTTATCGACTTCTTGCACGCGAGAACATTTTTGTGCCCGGCGACGACGAGGCTGCCTTATGGGAAATTTATGGACTTGTCGCCTTTTAGAAATCGGTATACTCCAGTTACTTTACACCTTGCACGCGTGGTTCCCGTTGGAAATGTGCCAACGATGGTTAACGCGTGCGAGTTTCATAAAAAGGTCACAAAATTGATTGTTGTTATAATGTTATTTATTAACATATTCACATCGATAAATTTTTACATCTTTTTATGGAAATCGCATGATTTAACAATCATTGGCACGCTTCCAACACGAGACATAAATCAGTGCGACGGCAGAGTATCATGTCTGCCGAGTATATCCACAGTGGACTTATCACATTTCTTGCTTTTTTCCAACAAAAGAAGCTGCGGAAGAATTTTTCCCAAAAAATGTCAAATTTGACACTACCGTACAGGGACATGCAAGGTCAAATTTTTTTAAAAATAATGAAAGAATGCGCGGGAGTAGCCGCAGATGACGTTTCCGGGCAAAACTCGAAATTTTCACATTTTGGACTTATCCTATTTTAGAATTGGGGAGCCTCAATTATCGTTTGATCATTGAGGTTGGATATGGTAGACGGCAGTGCAGTCCATGCGAGCGCTCTGATGCAACGATATTTCGCATCAGGTAATTAACTATGACCCTCCTCGAAGATTTCTGACGAAATATAAAAACCTCCCTCAAAAAAGCCCGCCTCAAAATTAACTGGCGAAATAATAAACCCGCTGGGTGCATCTCGATGAAATATACGTCCTAACTCGTCCAACTCGTGTTCGTCCAAACCAATAATTTCCATCATTTAATAATACTTTGTTTGTTTAAGTTACCGTATTACCTCGAATTATCCCCCCTTGAATTAACCCCCCCTCGAAATACCCCCCCCTTCGGAATGATGTACGTCATGTACATAATAAATACGTCATGTACACAATGTACATGATGTATATTACTGTTAATTTGCATTGCAGCTACACATAGACTAGTTTGTGTAGCTATCCACGTTTTTATGTCCAAATATATCCTGTTTGGACACATTCATTACCTATTTTGGGTACGCACATGCCTTCTATTTACTACGATTCTTACGAAAATTTCTGACGAAATAATACCCCCCCCTCGAATAAACCCCCCCTCAAATTTTGCTGGCGAAATAATAAACCCCCATGGGGGTATTTCGAGGTAATACGGTAGATCTAGGGATGGAATGAAACGGATTTTTTAAAGACCCTGTTTCTAAAATATGCAAAATACCTGGTGCTTAGTATAGTCAGCGTACATGATACTCTGCCCTCGCACTGATTTATGTCTCGTGTTGGAAGCGTGCCAATGATTATTAAATCATGCGATTTCTGTAAAAAGATGAAAAAAGTCATCGATGCGAATATGTAAATGAATAACATTATAACAACAATCAATTTTATCATGTTTTTTTGAAACTTGCACGCGTTAACCATCGTTGGCACACTTCCAGCGGGAACCACGCGTGCAAGGTGTAAAGTAACCGGAGTATACTAAAAATCTTTGAAAGAGGTTTTAAAAAGATAGTTTTTCTATTTAACGAACCGTACAAAACACCGGCCATCCCTAGTTCAATCAACGATTTACTACACAGATAAGGAGCGAAGATTGCCATACAGGTATACTCGGCGGGCAGCACACTTATCGTATATCTTCTAATAGAACGGCATACCTCCAATAGAACGGCACCTCCAATAGAACGGCAGGTTTTAGCACTTTTTTTACACCCACGAAAAGAATAGAACGGCAGTCTCCAATAGAACGGCATCTCCAATAGAACGGCAGGTAAAATAGTTGACGAAAAATAGCACGGCGCCGTTCTATTTTAAGAATTAAGTGAATATCTATTAGAATTTCAGAATTCTAATAGAAGATCTATTACCACAATTAAGTGAATAAAATTTTGTGATAAATTTCGTAATCAATAATTCCATAGTAAAAACGAAATATTATGATGAAAGAAACTGTATAACTCACGGTTTATTATTCAAGTAGGTTTTCATACTAAGTGTTACGTGTCTACATAAAAAACAGCGGCCACAAAAAAACACAAAAATTAACATGCAAAGTAAAAATTCAGCACCCAATCCCACTAACCAACTTTATATTTACTGCTAAAATAAATATTATAATAATCTGGTTTCAAACCAGCGTGGAACTCTCGTGGAATAGAAAATTGGTGCAAAATGTATGGCATTTACATCGATTTTTGCGATTGACAACCCTGGAAGCTGATCTGAAAAAAAATCAGATCAAACAGGCATTGACAGTGATGTTTCACGCTGTACAAGTAGGTGGGGGTAGGGTTCAAACGGGATTGACTTTTCGGGATCGGGATGGGTTTCGGGATCGGGACTGGTATTTTGAGATTTCGGGATCGGGATCGGGATTGGCCGGGATTGGGGTCACGGGATCGGGATTGGCATTTTTTCGGGATCGGGATTGGGGTCTAGGGATTTAGATTTTCGTCACTGTTCTGGCATTCACAGCAGAGTTGTTAAAAGGTACGTACGTTTACTCGAAAAATACGCGTACGCGAGTACGCGGTAAATACGTTTACATATACTTTTAAAAAAAGTAACGTACTCACATGTACGCGTACATTTTTGTGGCATACGCGTAAAGAAAATGTATTTCTGTGAATTCAATTTGGCACATATTTATAAGGTGACTACGCTGCAATTTACTATATTTCCTCGAAATACCCCTGGGAGTGATTGTTTTATAGTGAAAATTTTGAGGGGAGTTAAACAAGGGCAGGTATTTCGAGGGTTTTTATGTCTCGTCAGAATTTTTCAGAACTCTCAGCACTAATTCGTTCTTTGTAACATACGCTGAGGTAGAAAAATGCAACAACAAGCTTCATGTATAAGAGTATTTTTATTGACTTACATATATATGTAAATATGTATATAAATATAGATGGTATATACTCTGTTCTAACGTGACTTGGTCATTGTTTAAACATGTGTTCTGCATTTCACAGAACACAAACTGAAGGTTTTAATATTTACGTTCCATTTACGTTCCATTTGGGGGGAGGGCTTTCGACAGGGGGTTGATTATTTAATTTGTAGTGCCATTATGAGGGTTGTATTTCAAAAACGTACCCAGTTCTACATATTCTATGAAGAAAAGTGCTTGCTTTTGCATTTTAATGGGGAAAAATTTTGTACTTTTAATTTTACGCGTGCGTACGAGTAAAAAATAAGTATTTTACGTTTTCGATACTTTGTGGTGAGTAAAAAATAAATACTTTACGTTTACATATACTTTTAAAAAAGTTCAGTAATTCTAACAACTCTGATTCACAGTTGTTCATAAAGGTCTCAAAACACTTTTGGATGCCAGAAAAGTGACATAAAATGGACGCTGGCGGTTTGCGTTCACATTCTTGCACACAAAAATGTCATTTTTTCACTTTTTATAATTTTCACTATTTTTTCCGGGATCGGGATCCCGGACTTGGGGGATTCTCGGGATCGGGATTGGTATTTTTGGATTTCGGGATCGAAATTGGGGTTTCGGGATCGGGACTGCTCAATCCCGGCATTTCACGGGATCCGGGATCGGGATCGGGATCCCGTTTGAACCCTAGGTGGGGGCACATTGGCTGGGTATTATATACTACACTGACACATCACAGGTCATTATTACACAAAAGCATGAACAAATGCAAGCTTTCACACATAAAATGCCTCAAAACCAATGAAAACAACCACCAATGGTAATGGGTATGTGAAATTGCGCGGTTAGCGCAAAAAATTGCAAAAGACCTAGTGCATAAGTACAATTTTTTGGCTCATATACAAAACGGTTTGTATACCAATGTTTAAAAAAAATATCGGCCATGACTAATTGTGAGGTGTGTGCGTCAGTAAACTATACCTGGAGGATATATCGAACGATTTTCTCGACGATTCACGACAATCGAATAATTGTAACTTTTTCGTGTTCACTTTTCGAATCAGACAACTTTATTTGGATTAATTACTCATAAACTGACGTGACGAACCAAACAGTGTAAATATTCAAGCAGAGTTAGTTCGGTAGCTGACTTTTTTTACCCCCGGAAAATTACGTTTATGTTCTACGGACACTTACCTAATAGTTGATGGAAAGTCTCTATTTACATCCTGTTGTGATCTTGGAATGCACGATTGCAAAAACTAGAAATTCGTACCACGAATAGTGATGTAAAGGCACCGGGGCACAGGTGCCCCGGTGCTGGGCACCAGCACCGGTGCTGGTGCGGTGCCATTGCAATCTTCAGGGGTGCCATGCCGGTGCCGGTGCCATTTTTTTCAGAATAGCACCGGTGCCGGTGCGGTGCCATTTTTTTGCTGGTGCCAAAGGTGCTAGCACCAGGGATAAAGTAAAAGGCACCGGAAAAGGCACCAGCCAAGGCTTCATGTGCTATGCAATTTTGTCCATAGTATGTGCTTACCTATTCATATTTAAAAAAACAGCGATATATTTACCCAACCGTTTTTTTGCCATTTTGTAAACATCCCATCGAATAAATATACCTACTGTGAAATCCATTATACCCGATACGTGATCTGATGAGCGAATCTAAAATTATGTTGAATTTTAAATCATTTTTATATTTTTTATCTCTCTTACTTTTTTCGCTCAAAATTTGTTCTCAGTTTATGACAGCGATAGTTCCATTCTCTGTACAGCAACGACTCCGATCAGTAGACAATAGTGGATATGGGCATTGTAGTGAATTAAGAGACTGAGAAACTGTCCGATATTTACTTCGGAAATTCCAGCCCGGTGCGGTGCCTTTCGGTGCTAGCACCGGCAACCCGCCGGTGCCCTTCGGTGCCGGTGCCATTTTTTTCCAAAAGGCACCGGTGCCGGTGCGGTGCGGTGGCATTTTCTGGCCGGTGCCCCAGGGTGCCAGGTGCCCTGTCCATGCGTTGGCAAAAGTGCCGGTGCGGTGCGGTGCCATTTTTCCCGGTGCCTCGAACATCACTAACCACGAAAACAGAGCATTTCCAACACAGATTATGTCGTTTAGCAGCGATAGCAACACTCAGTCAGCGGGCACAAACACGATCACTCTTATATTTACATGAATACGTATTTGCTTGAATAATCCCCCCGGGGGATTATTATTTCGTCAGACTCTTTTTGAGGGGGAACTATTCGAGGGGGGATTTTTCGAGGGGAGGAATTATTATTTCGTCAATATTTTCAACCATGATTCTATCAACTCATTCGATGAAATATGCTGTAGTAACACAATGTGCTATTTTTGTAGAAATTGGGCACAACAAATTGATCAAATCTCTTAAGGGGGGAATTATTATTTCCCCACTCGTCTTACAGGGGGGGGGGGTTATTCGAGGGGGGAATTATTCAAGGGGGAACTATTCAAGCAAATACGGTAATACAAGTAGTGCCCACACGCACTAGTTTTCTGGTGAAATTACAAAAAAGTGGAAAACTCACACATCAGCTTTAAACGCATTTGCGGAATGGGTTATTTTTTATCTCCATCAACTGTAGTTGACAGACACCTGAGTTCGTCAAAGTAAAACGTATTCAAAGTTTGATTTATGAGTTTTTCAATGTGCTGAAAGTTTTGTAAGAAAACTACTGTGTGTAGGGCAAATAACCACAAGTAAATAAATACTAAAAAATCGCATATTTAAAATTTATTTTTCTTTGATTTTGAGTCTTTACCGCGTGATTTTTGTTCCATTACAGGTGAACGGGGGCGATCGTGCTTCCTGGGTGGTGATTTCGATCGAGACTTTGACCGGGATCTGTAAAAGGTGATAATGTGTAAAAGCAATATACCGTATTACCTCGAAATACCCCCATGGGGGTTTATTATTTCGCCAGCAAAATTTGAGGGGGGGTTAATTCGAGGGGGGGGTTTATTCGAGGGGGGGTTTTATTATTTCGCCAGAAATTTTCGTGAAATTCATACTAAGGAATACACCTTTTCTTATACAAAAACAGTAATAAATGTGACAAATTAGGTCATATTGGGGCTATAGATGTACATCTGTACACAAATGAGCGTATAAGTGTAGCTGCGATGCAAATAAGTAGTAATAAATACATCATGTACATTGCATACATGATGTACATCATTACGGAGGGGGGGTATTTCGAGGGGGGGGTTTATTATTTCCCCAGCCCATTTTGAGGGGGGGTTAATTCGAGGGGGGGGGTTAATTCAAGGGGGGGGATAATTCGAGGTAATACGGTACCGTATTTCCTCGGATTACCTAGGTCTGGCTGGTATAATGTACATGATGTGTTAATTGCCGCAAATTTGTATCGCAGCTACACATAGACTAGTTTGTGCAGATATATATGAGGCGTCCAATTCTGAAAGTCGACAAGTCAAAAATATGAAAATTTCGAGTTAGGCCCGGAAACGTCATCAAGGGCCAGATTTAATTCTCCCTACAGATTTGTAGGGTAGGGCGTACGCCCGATAGAGTTTTTAAAGTTCAGCCGCATCGACGCACATGCACCCAGAGCAAGTCGGTTTGTAAAATATACAAAACCATCCCTTCAGGTCGCCGATATTGCAATATGACGTATATCGCTTCGATTTTGGCCCGCTGCCTTCATGGTTTCGGTTGCAGACAGTGAACACTAAAAAAGTGACAACCCGACTAGGGTGTCAACTTTCCGTTTTCCGTTTCCGCTTTCCGCAGGCAAATTTTTTTCCGTTTCCGTTTTCCGGCTGCTAAATTTTTTTCCCGTTTCTGTTTCCGTTTTTCCAGCTCATTTTCCGTTTTCCGGCTTAAATTTCAGTTTTTCCGCCTTTTTTCCGTTTTCCGGCTTAATTGTCTGTTTTTCCAACTTTTTTCCATATTCTGACTCAATTCTCAATTTTCTGTTTCAGCCAAACTGGTAAACATGCATGCAGGTTCTCAATTATGTGAAGTGTTTCTATTTCTAGCAAGATTTCTGCAAATTTTTTGATTTCTGGATAAATTTCTGCAATTTTTTTTCCATTTCCAGCAAAATTTCGGCAAATTTTTTCCGTTTCCGGCATAATTTCAGCAAATTTTTCCGTTTCCGTTTTCCGGCAAGTGTAAATTTTTTTCCGTTTCCGTTTTCCGCCAAAAAGTTTTTGTTGATCACCCTAAACCCGACTACACAAAAGCGCGACTTACACGAGTAACCCGCCACACAAAATAAAATAAAAAACGAATTGGCCGACGGCCAAGAAATGACGAAATCATGATTTCCGTGCCAAAATCGAAGTGATATACGTCATATTGCAATATCGGCGACCTTAATGGATGGTTTCGTATATTTTACAAACCGCCTTGCTCTGGGTGCATGTGCGTCGATGCGGCTGAACTTTAAAAAATCTATCGGGCGTACGCCCTACCCTACAAATCTGTAGGGAGAATTAAATCTGGCCCCTGGGGTTACTCCCGCATGTTTTCCATTATCACTATGATTCACTTAGTTTTGGGCTAAAAGTCGACAAGTCTATACCAATAACACCCTCTTTTTCACATATAGAGGTTGAGATTAGGGGCTGAAAATCTGACACTTTATTGTCAATATAGGGAACTTAACGGTAAACATGAGAGAGCCAAATTGGACACGCACAACGGGCCTGGAATTGGGTCTTAAACTTAAAATGCGATTTACTCAAAATCGCATTTTGTGGACTTGTCGAAGTTTTAGAATTAGACGCCTCATATAGGTATTTCTTTCCAAATATAACGGTTATTGGCCACATTGATTACTAATTCTGTGTATTTAAAAGCCTATTGTTTACTGCGATGAATCACGAAAATTTCTGACAAAAAAATAAATGCCCCTTCGAATAAACCACCCTCAAAATTTGCTGGCGAAATAACAAACCCCCAGTATTCAGACGAAATACGGTATTAATAATATTTCGTTATTTTAATAATATCGATTGAAAAAAGTTCTACAGAAGAAAAAAAACGGAAAATGTCTTACCGGGTGTGTTCATCAGAATCATGCCTTCTTTTTGTGCGTGAATCTTTCTGGCTCCTAGTGACTTCCTTAGAATCACAAGAGCGACGATTGTCTTTCCTTGACGAATGGGGAGCATAACCTGAAACGGGGATTTGTCACGTTAAAAAAGCTGCGATAGAAATGGACTTCATCTATGTAAGTGTGATAGACAATTTGTGGGGGAGATTTGGCACCTGATTTTACTTTAAAAAATCTATAATTTCTAAAATGAACTCATATTAAATAAACATCAATTAACACAGAGTTGTTGTCAGGCGCAACAGACAAACTATGGAATCGTGCAACCTATATATTGCAACCTAACATCGGTGTGTAAACATGCCAATAAACTGAGATTTTCACCTCCATTTATTGAAATTTGAATTTCAAACAAGATTATCGAACGAAAATGTGTCAGACCAGTTTCAGGAGATCCATCCCTGCCCTGTCTGTGTTTTCCGGTATCAGCTCTGTTTTCAGGCGGAATTCGCGGCTCATGCTTCACACTCGATGGAAATCTCGGCTGCTCAGAGCGGCCCTCAGAGCGTGATGGGAAGGCTGCGAAAATGGGCCTGTTAACGTGATAAAAATAGAAATTGCCATTAGGGTTGGCCGATGTTTTTTTTAAAACGTTTTTTTATAAAAAAAAACGTTTTTTTTAAAAAAAAAACATGACGTCCGAAATGTTTTTTTTTTTAAAAAACATCGGCCGAAATTTTTAGTACTAAGCACTAGGTATTTTGCAAAATTTTTGCGCGCAAGCGCGCAATTTCACACAAATTGACATTGGTGGTTGTTTTCATTGGTTTTGTTGCATTTTTAGTATCAAAACATCCATTTCTATGTGCTACCATGGGTGAATAAGCCGACATATGTTGCTGTAATCAGGGACGTATCCAGGATTTTTGAGCGGGGGGGGCTGCTTGTTTACGGGGGCCGGCGAACGGGGGGGGCTCAGCCCCCCCCCCCCTAAAATTTTTCCCTATATAACAGCGGAAAAGCGTTTTGGCGCTAGCGCCATACAAAGGCGCCACGCCATGGCGCTATTGGCGTTGGCGCCAGCGCCAGGAACCGCTTTATATGTATGGAAATATGCATACATATGCAGCGAAATTCGCAAAAATGTGTTCATTTCCAAGGATTTTGGTTTAAAGGGGCCGATCCACTGAAAATACACTGCATGGGGAAGAAATTGCGCGCTTGCGCGCAAAATTTTTAAGAAACATCGAAAAAAAAATAGGAAAAGTTGCATTTTCCAGTATATTTTAGGTCTCACCCTGGGAAGGGGGGGGGCTGCAGCCCCCCCCGCCCCCCCCCCTGGATACGTCCTTGGCTGTAATATATAATATTTAGGTAATGTGCTTCCATGTACCTCCACAGTGTGTAACTTCACTCCCAAAGTAACAACCTCCTTTTATAACCTTGTTTGATCACCATTCCGTGCCAAACTTTACCTGAAGTCATGAACATTCGACTATAAGGCGATATACGAACGATATGTCGACGAAAAATGGATATTTTTGACACAAATCACCACTTATAATGCTATCCCATGGCTCCACAGCCATTATATGGTCATATTTAACATCACAGAGTATTGCCAGTGTCTGATATACCTATATATGTTGACACTAGGTCATATCTGGGAGCTTTTAAAAAAAAACATCGAGTTAAAAAAAAACGTTTTTTTTCCAACCCTAATTGCCATAGATGGATAGCTCCAAGTTCTAGGGTGGTGAACGGTAGGGGACGGTAAATCGTCAATTTTGCGGTAAACGGTGCGGTAAATCTTTAAATATGCGGTAAACGCACCGGTACGGTAAATTAGTCTCTGATGGTTTAACGTCAAAAAAGGCGATAAAAATAACGGCAAAAATCACGCACTCCTTTCAGACGATCCAATACTATCGTGTCTGCGCCTTTTTTCACCCTCTCTGCTTCTTTCAGGGGACTTTGGTTCAATCTTTACAGCGGTTTCTGTACTTCCAGGCAGTCTCAGTTCGTTCAAGCGCTTTTTCTCCAATTTTTTGGCCTTTTTACGCGCTTTGCGTTCTGGGTCGCTTTTGTCCTTTTTCTTCGATTTTGACTTTTTCGCTTTCTTGGCTTTTTTGTGGCTCCCGCCGCTCGTGTCGAACAATTCGCTATGTAAAAGGAATGCAAACAATTATTTCAATATATTTACACATAAAAATACACTGCTCTTTCGAAATGCTTTATAGGGCGCGGCCACCGCCTACCTTAAGAAAAATTCCTAAAATTGCACCTGACGAAACGATTTTAGGGTGCATTTGAACAATTCTGCGCACAAAATTAGGCTAAAATTTCACCTTAGAAGCCATCGAATTTTTCTCGGTCGGTATCTTTATCTCATTTAGACCTGGATTTTGACCTTCCCAGATAGCTGAAAAAAAATTTGCGGGGGAGGGGGGGGGGTTGGGGATTTGTTGGAAATTGGCACGAGACGCATGAACGAGTGATTTTGAATGTGAAAACAGGCATGAAATAAGTCACGAAAATAGACGATTTTGAGCGAAAATTAGGGCAGAATTTCGCAAAAGTCGCTTCGGGTAGCTAGATAGATGGGCGATTATGGGAGGGGGCAGAGTGTATTTATACTAGCCAAAAGGTTTGCCTCTGGGATAGATACCGTATTACCTACCTCCAATATAAGGGATACCTTATATTGATTTCGTCAGCTTTTTTCAGTGTTTTAATATACCTTATATTAGAGGGTACCTTATATAAGAGGTATACCTTATATTGTTTCTGCCAGATTTTACAAACCTATTACCAACAGTGAACAACAACGCAATTTATTTTATCAAACTGGAATGTAACACAATGGTGAACCAGGCCTAATACAAGTTGCACAGAGTTGTCTGACCATTTTTATCGTTGTCCGCCATGTTTGGCAACGGCTTTTACTATTTTATGCATTTTGGCACGCAGCCAGCTATGTCTTATATTAAAGGTATACCTTATATTGGAGGTATGCCTTATACTGTAGGTATTACGGTAGATAGCTGGGCGATTGGGGGGGATCTCATTGGAGACCCCTTATATAAACTACTCACAACTACAAACTCATCGAAAAACGCACACAAGGACAACTTAAATACTCCAACCAACCTAAAAATTTCGGTTCTTTCATTCTCAGACAATGTTTTGAAAAATTCCAACATAATCTGTTCCTGCGATGGAGTAGCCGGCTCGTCTTTCACCTCTACTTTGACTCGATTTGTCTGTCCACTGCTCGATTCCATGCGCTGCGTAAATGTTGAAACGTAAAATTTTTTATAAATTATATAATGTGCGAATTTTATTGTGTTAAAATGATTGCAGTTGTTATGGACTTTCATCATAAAAGCAGCATCCATGACAGCACATATTGTTTCCGCAAACCCATTTGCACATTTTTTGCGGCTAGAACCGCGTGCACAAGTTTACCCGGTGCACAAGTAGCAACATCCGGTGCCAATGTAGACACGGTGCTTAGGTATAGCCCCCGTATTTGAGCACTGGGTATTCATGGGCACTATAGTGGTTCAGTATGGGGGGTTGTAGGGGGGTTACCCCCATACGCTCCAGCTTTCTACATGTCTATCTAGCGATTTTGCTAACTTTTGTCCTTGTAAAGCTTTAAAAACCCTTTTATAATGAGTCATATTGAACCCCTGCGAACGCCTCCTCTAAACAACAAGTATACATATGATTGGTGATGGAATGGCGCCATTTGAGGGTGCCAAAGTACGCTGCACCATGGCGCCCTTTTACTACTTGCGCACCGGGTAAACTTGTGCACCGATACATGCCCATTTTTTGCTCTGAATCGATTTTACAGAAAGTCGTTATTGTCTTTAATTCAACAGAGCCATTGACCATTGTTTCCGTGGCACTATAGCGATATTATGATGAGAGAAGAATTTATGATATTTATCACTTGACCTGACTAAAAATTCCAACCAATACATTAACAATTACCCCAAGATTTTCAACACAAAAAAAAAAATTAAAAACAAAATCATCGAGGGTTGAAATTTTTTTAACACCGCTATTTAGTTATGTAAAAATGCCATGGCCCTGGCGCTTGGCGACCGCGCAAAAGCGAAAAGTGTCAAGACGCTCCCGTGCCTTACGCCAATTTGCTATGGCGTCTGGCGATGGTGACCGGAAAAGCGCCATGCCGCTTTTGGCGTCGGCGCCAATATCCCGGCGCATTTTACATCACTACTCTACAACTGACCATGACAGCATCGCTCTGATCAATATCCAGCACGGCAGATTTCTTCAAGCGGAGCCCATACTCCTCAGCCATGCCGTCCATCAATTCGCCCGTGTTCATAGACTCCGCCTTTTCAGAGGTTTCCGAACCCTGCACATCCGCATTCGAACCGGTGGCCACTTTGGGCGGGGCCGACTGTCCGGGTACTTTTGGGACGGCAAACTGCGGCTTGAATTTCGAAGGGGGCGGAGCTTCTTGTTTCTTTTGTTGCGCCATTTTACGGTGATAGCGGAGGATGTCGGATGGATTTGTGCTGGCTGCGGGGGTAGAGATTCACCTTGAAATTTGTTTTGCCGCTAGTTTCAACGTTGCATTTGTAGTAGTGATGGGAAGAAATACTTCTTATCGCGCCGTTTTAGCGGGAACACATAACCATATTTGAAGCTTTAAAAAAAAACTTTTTTTAAATTTAAAAAAAATAAAAAACAGGATGGTAAGACATTTTTTACATCCCTAGCAAGGTGAGACACTCGGTAAATTCAGCCAACCCGCCGACAAAAAAAAACGATTTGCATAAAATGGCCACAAAACTAGCCAAACAACCGAACCGACATCCAGGTTCATCCTTCGTGCCAGTTTTATTGAACAATGGGCACTCCCTGTCTGTGCTGACGTGGCCGTACACGTTGCACCTGACGCAGCGCTGGTGGCGCACCTCGATGCCTGCGGATGACACACACAGATTGCATTATAGGATGTTATTATCTGAACTACAGGGGGTGTCAATGAGGGGTTAGGTGCACCCACCCCCCCCCCAAAAAAAAAGAAGCCCTAATCAATCTCTACAAGACAATGCTAAGCTATGCAAAGATTTCGGCAACGGTTCACCGAACCCACACCCCACCAGATTGGCTAGATATCTATCTATCTGGAGGTAGGGTGGCAGACGGTACGGCCTTGCGGTAAACCGTACGGTACGGTAAATTTTCCAAAAATGCGGTACGGTACGGTACGGTACAGTAAATTCTGCCGTATCTGGAGGGATTTGTGACCAATTTTTTCCCCAATTTTCAAACTGCCAAAACGCCTCTCAGAGTATGCACCCGAGAAACGAACCAAAGGGCTGGTCGACAATATTCTCATTGTTTTTGGCCCACTCCTCCCTGGGCGCATTGTATTTTCGCTGCCACTCGAATTTCGGCTCAATTGCAGGTTTATCTTCTGGTTTATTGATACCCGCCGGGGCGTCATACATAAATGATAGGCCGAGACGCGCTTTTTCGTCACCCAAAAGGGCCCTGCGAATGATGGAGTGTTGATGAGGTTCAAAATGGTGAGATGGCGATGTCGAAATACTCTGGGGCAGGGTTGGCAAAACCTCAGAAAAAAATAAAAATAAAATGGAAAATTTAATGATAAAATTAAAAAAATGAAAAATTTACGAATAAAAATAAAAATTGTATAAAAATTCGAAGTTTGGTAAAATTTTTGTAAAATTTTATCTCATTGCTCAAGTTTCTACCTTTTTATTCATCGATCTGGGGGCAGTCTCAAGCTTTGTAAAATGTCATGCAAAATGTCAATTGTCATGACAAATGTAAAGTAAAGTGTCAATTGTCATGACAAATGTAACTTAAAGTGTCAATTGTCATGACAAATGTAAAGAAAAGTGTAAATTGTCATGATATATAATATTTAAAGTATCAATTGTCAAGCACTAGGGTTCTGGGGTCTCTATCAGACGTTGTAAAATCCAAAAAAAGTCATGTAAAATACACTGCAAAAAGTAAAACCAGTAAAAAACAAACGATTGACGGTTTACAAGGTCTGGGAGTGGTACCTGGAGTTAATTCCCGAAATTTGTAAATCGTAAAGTCAAGCATCAAATGTCAAAAAAAGTTTTCCACTGAACCTATGACACTTCGCATGATAATTGACAAATTTCTATGGACTTTGACACTTCGCATGATAATTGACACATTTGTATGGACTTTGACACTTCAAAAGGGTGCGTGATCGGCACCTGAACTCTTACTGGTGGATATTGAAACGTCGGTAACGGGATGAAAACTGCACACAACCAGCACACATTTTAGATTGCAACTACTCGACATTGCACAGACTAACTTGTTGTTGATTATCTCCTGCTCCTTTTCGTACTGCGCTCGCATTTCCTCCTCCCTCTTGGTGGCGATTTTGTCCCTTTCACGCGCTTCCCACACCTGCAAATGATTTTCGATACATACAGGGTGCGGCAATTTAGACGGACACTATAAAGTTTTGAATAACTTGTCACTGGGTAGTCGGATTAACGTCAAATTTTAGGTCAACATTAACAACTAAATAGGAAAGAATCTCCGAAAATATGGCCGCGATAGCTCCACTCGTTCTCAAGTTATTCATGGAAACGTGTAATCTTCACTTTTCCACCACCTAGTTTTACGACCAATTACGCAAGCGCCCGCAGATTTCCTTATGGGCATAGCCAATTGGTGGCGGGCGTGCACGCATTCAGGCATGCCGCTGCGAAAAGAAAATCAGAAAAAAAACCCTGAAAAAAAACAATCCGATCCCGATCCCGGTACCGAGACGTCAATCCCGTTTGAACGATATCACAAGGTGGTGGAAAAGTGACAATTTCACGTTCCATGAATAACTTGAGTCCGAGTGGAGCTATCGCAGCCATATTTTCAGAAATTCTTTCCTATTTAGTTGTTAATGTTGACCTAAAATTTGCCGTTAATCCGACTACCCAGTGACAAGTTATTCAAAACTTTATGGGGTCCGTCTAAATTGCCGCATCCTGTACATCAAATGCGCAGCTATGGATGCAGTGAAACACTACTTAGCCATTCCCCAATAACCTTTGAATTTGCACATCAACCAACTGCTGAACATATTTTTATACTTCTTTTTTGCACGTTTTTAAAAAAAAGTCAGCAGCTACGGAAATCCAACCCCCGGGACATCTGCACGGGGGTGCACTAATACGCACATCTGCCCGTTACGCACATTTGCCCGTTTTTTCACTTGACACTTTTCCAACTGATTTTCAGATATGAGTGAAGTGAAAGAAGTTCACTAATGTCATTGCGCAACTTTTTTCACTTTACTCATATCTGAAAATCACTTTAAAGTGTCAAGTGAAAAAAACGGGCAAATGTGCGTAACGGGCAGATGTGCGTATCAGGCCTGGCCCATCTGCATGCCCTAGGCATTTGCATGCGTGCAGAGTCAAGATCCAGATGCGGCGCTGCGGTAACGCAAGCGCATAGACGGCTGCGATACAGGTGACACAAGCTACTCTGTAGATGTGCACATCCGACACCCCTGGACATCTGGATATGCGCAATTATCATAAAATGTCCATCCATTTCAGGATTATGCTGCTGTGGCGCAGCAAAAGCGAGACTGAGATTGTGGATGTCCAGGAGTGTTTACTGACTTGGTTTACTTAAGTCAAATGTCATGCAAAATTTCAATCAAAGCAAAAAGAAGAGGTTTTTTTAATAAACTTTGCATGACAAATCACACTTTGCATGACATTTGGCACATTACCGGTAGTACAACATTTTACATGGCATCCGACTTTACAGGGCTAGGGACAGACACCCGGGTCATTACGCCTAAAAACCCGTATATTAAATGCAAGTGAACTATTTTGCAGATCTTCTAAATAGCTAGCATACTAATGAACAGACGACCGCATGCGAACATTGCCAGAAATTAGGGCGTTAACCAGCTAACCTTTTTCAAATTCCACCATGCTGTTGGATGGAAGTCCTTCTTGGACATGAAATTGTGAAAACCTTTCCCCATTGTGGCGAGATCCTTTGAGGGCCTTTTTTACGATGGAAATTCTGCGGTGTTACAACAAAAAATGATGCCAATCTAATCACTGGATGAGCAAATTGTTAACAACATTTATCATGCAGGTAACAGTATACTTGTTTGTATGATAGAAATTACATGTCAAGGGAGACGGTAAACACAAGTCCAAACTGACTTCATTTTTATTTTTTCATGATTGAATGGAAGTGTGACTTAACACCGAAGCACCTGGAAATGACAATTTATGGAAAAAGCAACATAAATATAGAAACGGAACAACGAAATCACAATCACCAATATGGGTGACACTTGATTTGTTAAACTGATTTTTTAAATCCACTTTTCGCAGCCATTTTCACATGCGAATAAATAAATTCTATACATAAACACCCTCAAAAGTCTAATTTTCATTCTAAAAAATGTCATTATATAAAACCAGGTTTTGTTACCGTATATCCTCGAATAAGACCACAGGGGAGTTATTATTTCGTCAAAGGGTTTGCAGGAGGGAGTTAGGGCCTGTACCGGTGTGCATCTAAACCCACTGCACATCTAGGCACGCCACCCATCTAATTCTACCCATTGCACGTCTTAGGGGTTTTCAAACGACAAATGAGGCCTCTACTTCTAAATGTCGACAAGTCCACAAAATGTGATTTTAAGTAAATCGCATTTTAAGTTTCTGACCCAATTCCAGGCCTGTGGTGCGTGTCCAATTTGGCTCTCTCATGCTTTCCTTTAAGTTCCATATGTTGACAATAACGTGTCAAATTTTCAGCCCCTAATCTCAACCTATATGTGAAAAATGGGGTGTCCATAAATTTCCATTCGGTCAGAGCAAAACTGTTTCGGGGAGGGAAATGGACTTGTCGACTTCTTGCACGCGAGATCAGTTTTGTTCCCGGCGAAGCCGAGGCTGCCTTATGGGCAATTTATGCACTTGTCGACTTTTAGAAGTAGCTGTCCACAGTGGACATATCACATTTCTTGCTATTTTTCACATAAAAAAGGAAGCGGAGGGATGGGCTTGTCGACTTCTTGCACTAAACCAGGTGGACCTGTCGACTTCTTGCCCGAAATTTTTGCATTTTTCAGAAAAATGTCAAATTTGGCACTTTGCCATATGGGCCTGTGAGGTAAAAATTTTCATGGAAAATGATATAAAATATGCGGAAGTAGCCCCAGATGACGTTTCCGGGCCTAACTCGAAATT
The DNA here is from genome assembly GCA_964036195.1 of Sphaerolaimus hirsutus. Classification (NCBI taxonomy): domain Eukaryota; kingdom Metazoa; phylum Nematoda; class Chromadorea; order Monhysterida; family Sphaerolaimidae; genus Sphaerolaimus; species Sphaerolaimus hirsutus. Next base: position 26,642,752 of record OZ038455.1, read on the forward strand.
GTCATATTTTGGACTTGTCGACTTTTAGAAGTAGACGCCTCAAATGTCGATTGGTTGGAAGTTACAACTTCGCATTGAATTTCCAAACACTACTTCACTTTCAAACTAATAGACGAGTCACTAGTAGTGAACTGTGAACCCGAAGCTGGGAAATGCCCTTGACATTGACATTTTCAGGTCACAATCTCAAACGCTAGTTAAGCGGTCAAAGAGCGATCACTAATCCCCTGCCCATAACCCATCTACGGGCCTCCCCATATTTGGATAGGGGTGTAGATGGGCATAATGGATAGAATTAGATAGGGGCCAGACCTAGATGTGGACGTCGGGAGTTCTTCGGAGGGGTGTTATTCGAGGGGAAGAGTTTCCCCCCCCCCAGAACTTTCACTTTATTCATTGTGTGAATGCATTCTGTCAACTCATGTAATTAATGTATTTTACAGTTCAACAACAAAGACAAGGTATCCATTATAAAATTTGTGTTCATGAGTATCCAAATCATTCAAATACACGGTGTGGATAAACATATCATGTAACCAGAGCGGGGAGTTATTCAAGAAGGGAGTTTTTTCCCCACCTGGCCAACAGGGGGGGGGGTTATTCAAGGGAGATGTTACTCAAGGGCGTGATATTCCAGGAAAGGGTTCTATTCAAGGATAAACGGTATTTTTTATTAAAAATCTATCTTTCACTAATCACCGAGGGTAATTTCGTCGCACAAAAGACGCCAAAACCACATCATCTTGGTGTGAACTGGAGCAATCCGCTTTCGAAATCAAAATCGACCACGGGCATCGATATTGGATCGCGATTCCGGTGTCTCGACCTGAACAGGGCAGTTTTCTGCAAGCCAGAGGTCTACAGCATTTTGACCCTTCCGGGGGTTGGATGCATACCCCCGGAGGGATAGATAGCTGATTTTTTTTGGAGGGGGGGGGGGGGGGTTCACGGGGGCTCAATATATAGACTATCTGGAACAAATATTCAGTGACTGTGACTTTGCCTGATTTTAATGAAAATCACAATATTATACCTTGTTCCCTATTTTCACCTACACAATCACAAAAGGTTTGTACAATATAGCCTATATTCAACTACATCATTTAAGCTACATACTGTATTTCTGTACCTTTTATCTATTGTAGAAAATTTCAAATAGACTGCCTTAAGTGGAAAGAAATGCTTTACCGGACCTCAGATATCTAACATCGTAAATTTTTACCAGAAACAAACCCGTTCCCGCCATCGGAATGCCTTTTCACTCGTCGTTTCACATTCGACGTGACGTCATCGGGATTACGGTAAGAGAAGCGACCGTGGTCAACTTTCGATCGGGAAGAATGGCCTGAGTGCGGCAAGATCGTATTTACTCGAACAATAGCCCCGGGGATTATATTCGCCAGACCATTTCGAGGGGGAGGGGGGATTATTCAAAAGTTATTATTGCATAAAAATTTGCACGTGCGTTTCTTTCACACTATATAAATACACATGTATTTATGTCCTGTCTCCGTTTGTATGGGCCCCCACACACTGGATGTCAACTGAATTCGTGTCAACTAAATGTCAACTGAATTTAAGTGATACTGTGATTTCAACTTATCTATCTGATAGAGCATAGTTAATTTTACATCAAGACACTTCATTTTCATTGTTCCTGTTAAGTGTGATTCTTTTTACAAACTTCTTGTATTATTCAATTAACACTGAGTTGACGCGAATTTGCGATGTCAACTAGTGTGTGTGGGCCCTATATGTCATACCATAGCATCTCTGCACACCGGATGTGCTGCATTTGCTTTCGATGAATCATACCAAACACAGCTTTTTTGTTTGGCCTGGCTTAGGGCTCAAACGGGATGGAATTTTCGGGATCGGGATTGGTATTATGAGATTTCGGGATCGGGATTGGGGTCACGGGATCGGGATCGTTTTTTAAGATTTCGGGATCGGGATCGGGATTAGCTTGTTTTCAGGATCGGAAACCGACCAATATCGCGGTCAAAACTGCCACTTTGGCGGCGCCTTTTTCCATTGATGGCAACTTCCCCAGGTGTTTTGGGCTCACATTTGCCATCAAATGAGCTACTAGATGCCAGCTGTTCTATCTCTGCTTCTAGCAGCCTCAGTTGTTCTTTCTCGACATTTACAGCCTTTTTGCGCCAATGGCATTCAATGGTTTTATTTCTATTTTTGTGCTCTCTAGTCCGTTTGGGCCCCCGACTTTCGTTTTTACTGGAATCACTTTCAAAGAGCTCCCTGGAAAGATAAGGAACTTGCAGCGAAATCTTGTTTATGCATGCCATAGGTCCAATATATCGTATTACCTCGAATTATCCCCCCCCCAGAAATACCCTCAGGGCTGAGCGAGGTGAGGAAAAATAGACCCCTCGAAATACCCCTAGTCTGGAATATTGTACATCCTGTATGCAATGCGCATTATGTATTAGTTGCTGCAAATTAGCATCGCTGCTACACATACGGCTACATACTTAGTGTAGATATACAGTCGTCCCCGGGTTAACGGTTCCCTCGGTTATCGGGTTCCCCGTGTTACTGGGTGGAATTCTCAAAACCGGGGACACGTGTGAACAAAATTCCCCGGATTGAGGGTTTCCCCGCATTCCCGGGTTATCGGGTGGGATTTTGAGGACATTCTGCATTTTCATATATTAAGTGGCTTCAGTTATCGGGTATTTTAGCATTAAAGAACCATTTACTTACAACATTTTCCAAGCGTGCAAGCCTGCAAACGTGCAGCGTGCTTTAAATACCATCATAAGTCTACATTTTACACGTTGCACGATAATTGCATTTAAAAGTCTCTTGTTCACGTATTAATGATGTAAATGCTGGTAATGCCATTCACAAACACCATGGCACTTCTATAGTACATCCCCCGGTTATCGGGTTCCCCGCATTATGGGGTGAGATTTGGAAATTTTTACTCCACCCGATAACCTGGGGATGACTGTATATGTACAAATATAACCTGTTTGGGCACATTTATTACCAGTTTTAGGTATGTAAAACCGCAATCTTGACTTTTGTCCTACGCGAAAATTTCTGACGAGATAACAACCCCCCAGCCTCAAATAACCCCCTCACTGATTAATCCCCCCCTCAAAATTTGCTGACGACAAAATAAACCCCCTGGGGGTATTTCGAGGAAATACGGTGCATAAATAGTAAAATAAAAACCAACCCAAATATTTCATCCTTCTCCGCTTTAGATAGCGTTTCGAAAAATTCCATCATGACCTGCTCGTTATCAGGTGAATAAGATCTTTCCTTACTTCTGAGCCGGTCGCTAGTTGACCCCATTTCCTGGAGTAATAAAAGCATTGTAAAAATGTAAAGTCAAATTGAAAATAAAAAAATTGAAACGCGTAAAAATTACCAAAAATAGTCGAAACACTAACCATAACAGCGTGATCTTGATCAATATCCAATAGTGCAGATTTTCTCAACCTCAAGCGATATTCCCTGGGGCAGTCCAATACCCTGTAAAACACTCTGTAAAATGTAAAATGTCTTGCAAAGTGTCATAGTCATGTAAAATGCCCTGTAAAATGACTAACGTAAGTTTGCCATTTTCCAGGGCATTTTACATAACTTTAAGACACTTTGCGTGACATTTGACATCTTACAGGGCATTTTACAGGGTCTGGGACTGGCACCTGGCCATGGCATCTGTCAACTCACGAGTTGTCATCGGTTCGCTCTGTTCCAGAACTTCCAAGTCAATGTCCGCAGCCGCACTCGAAGTGCTGGGTAAATTTAATGGCACCGGCCGTCCGTTTACTTTTGGAACGGCAAAATGCGCTTTCGACTGTGACAATGGCGGTTGTGTCATTTTCGATTGCACCCTGTGATGTCGAAAAATGTCCGTCGGTTTCGTGCTGGCTGCGAATTGAAATGGAATTTGCAGACATCATATTTGGAGCATTTTGCAATTTTGCAACGATTTTGCAATTTTTATATAAAATCACAAAGTTTTGTTTGCTTCCGCCCATCTTCACACAAAATATTCTTATCTCAGCTACCGTATTTCCTCGAAATACCCACAGGGTGTTTATTTTTCCAGAGTGAGAATTCTGAGGGGGGGGGGGGGGGGTAATTCGAGGGAGGTTTATTAATCCGCCTGAAATTTTTTGAACTCCCAGTACTAATAACGTATGCAAACGTGGAAAAATGTGACAAAAACCGCCATGTACAAGAGTCTACAGACTTAAATGAGTACCGTATTTCCTCGAAATACCCCCCTCGAAATACCCCCCTCAAAATGGACACTATGAACTTATAAACCCCCCCTCGAAATACCCCTCCCCCCAAATTTAGTGTATAGAGAACGTAAATGACAAACCGGTTTGTCCTCCCGGCAATGCAGAACATACGTTAAAAACGATGACTCTGTTATGTGAGCACGGTGTTTGTACGTCTAAACACTTATAAATGTCTCAGGGACGTATCCAGGATTTTTGAGCGGGGGGGGGGCTGCTTGTTTACGGAGGCCGGCGAGGGGGGGGGGCTCAGCCCCCCCCCTAAAATTTTAGCTACATAGTGGCGCCATGGCGCTTGCGCCATTAGTAGGCGCCACGCCATGGCGCCAATGGCGTTGGCGCCAGCGCCATGGAACGCTGTATATGTATGTAAAAATACATACAAAACAGCAAAAAGCACAACATTGAGTCTATTTATAACGATTTGCGGCCACATGTAGCAAATCTGATGATAGTACCTTATGTCTGGTGAAGAATGCGCGCTTGCGCGCAAAAATTTTTACACTGAACGTTGAAAAAGTCGAAATTTCCGGTCACTTTCTTGTCTCACCCCGGGAAGGGGGGGGGCTGCAGCCCCCCCCGCCCCCCCCCCTGGATACGGCCCTGAAATGTCTTAAGAGTCTTATAAATGGCGATTTTTGTTGCATTTTTCGACGTCTGCGTACGTTTCAGACGACATTTTAGTACTGGGATTTTAAAAAATTTCTAGCGAAATAATAGACCCCCCCTCGAAATACCCCCCCCCCTCAAAATTCTCACTCTGAAAAAATAACCCCCCCGGGGGTATTTCGAGGAAATACGGTATGTGTTCTAACGTAACACAGTCATTCTTTAAAACCTGTGTTATCTATTGCCAGATCACAAAACGTACCTTTTGTCATGTACGTTCTATTTACACTCAATTTGGGGGGTATTTCGAGGAGGGGGGGTATTAATTCATAGTGCCCATTTTGAGGGGGGTATTTCGAGGTGGGGGTTTTTAATTCATAGTGCCCATTTTGAGGGGGGTATTTCGAGGGGGTTTATAAATTCATAGTGCCCATTTTGAGGGGGGCATCTCGAGGGGGGTTTATTAATTCATAGTGCCCATTTTGAGGGGGTATTTCGAGGGGGGGGGTAATTCGAGGAAGTACTGTATATTTTAGCTAAAACGCCTTTGTTTTCAAATACCTAATTTCAGTTGGTTCCACTTACTTACTTACTTACTTACAGTAGTCACCTATAAAGTTTATATACTGAACGCCAGCGAACCCCCCAGAAAATGCTTCTGCCCTCCAGTATATATGTATGCTTTTTCTGGTAAATAGGTAGAAAGGAAGGAAAATCGCGTCAAAGTAGTGTCAAAAATTAAAAAATAGGCACATATAGTAGAAAAAAATATCCCGGGCAGATAGATAGATAGCTGGGCGATTTGGGAGAAACCCCCCTCCCTTCCTACCCCCACCCTTATTTTCCAGCTACCTATCCGTCACAAAAAATGATCCCGTCCCACAAGTAAAATACCGGGGGTGGAAAACCACCAAAAAACAACAACCAACAACCAGGGTCCCCCTTGGTGCCGCTTTTATCGAACAGAGGGCATTCCCTGTCGCCGCTCAAATGTCCATAAACATCGCAGCGTACGCACCGCTCGTAGCGCATCGCGATTCCTTGGCAGATAGTGCAACAAAATTACGGGAAATGTGATTCAGGTGCCGGCGAAGGCACGAATAGGTATACTCCAGTGCAGAGTTGTTTAAAGTACTGAACTTTTTTTCAAACGTAAAGTATTTTTTTTACTCACCCCCTGAGTAGAAAACGTAAAGTAATTTTTTACTTTTACTTATGAGTAAACGTGAGTAAACGTACTTTCCCATCAGAAAACGTAAACGTAAGTACTTTTGAGAAATGTCGCCAAAATTTTCGCTCAAAATCATAGATTTTCGTAAATTTTTGCCTATTTTACGCAATTTTTCAATATATATATATATGGTTCTTTACCCATTTTCGACTAGTTTCCCATATTGCTAGCATATTTTATCCCTTTTTTCCCTTCTATGCCTTTAAAAATCTATATAAAAGACGATCTGGAATACGTTTTCTGTACTCAAATACTTTCAAAAAGTATACGTAAAAGACAGTACTGAAACTTTTTTCAAAGGAAACGTAAACGTATTTACTCTGTAATCGAGTATACGTATTTATCTAGTAAAGTAAATACGTTTTAAGAACTATGCTCCAGTGACTTTACACTTTGCACACTTGGTTCATGCTGGAATCGTGCCAACAATATTAATCGATTGTGCCTACACACACTAGTTTTCACCGTGACCGATGTGAAAACTGAAATGGCCACATGGCGACATCCAGCCTACAATTTTTATACGCTATGTGTTTTAGTTTTTAAATTTTCAAATTTAAACTTTCACGGATTTGAATTCAGATTTAAATAAAATAAAATCATTCAACCGTGTTTATTAATTTGCATTTGAAAAAATTTCAGTTTTCACACAAAGTCACAGTGAAAAGTAGTGTGTGTAGGGCCAATATTTCATAATACGTTGAAAAATCCATTGCTGTTATTCATCTTTTCATCCTGAAGGATCTAAATGCCTGCACGCACCAAAGGGATGATCCACAATTTTGCCATTGTCCTTCGCCCACTCCTCCCTGGGTGCGGTGTATTTCCGCTGCCACTCGAAAATTGGCTCAGTGCCAACTTTGTCTGTAATTTTGTCCGTAACTTTGTCCATTCCAACCGGCGCGTCGTACATAAACGACAGGCCCAAACGCGCTTTCTGGTTGCCAAGTAGAGCCCTGGAAAACGTACGGCGCATAGAATATGTAATGGCCCTACACACGCTAGTTTTCACCGTGACTGATGTGAAAACTGAAATGGCCACATGGCCACATCCAGCCTACTCATTTTGTATGCTTTATGTGTTTTAGTTTTCAAATTTTCAAAGTTCAACTATCATTTATTTAAACTCAAATTTAAATAAAATCAAATCATTCAACCGTGATTTTTAATTTGCATTTGAAAAAATGTCAGTTTTCACATGAAGTCACGGTGAAAACTAGTGTGTGTAGGCACAATCGTGCATTCACGGCAATCAAATGGGGTACAGTCGACATTAATTTTACGGTTCGGGCGATATATTCGACAAAAAAATTCTGATTGGTCGATATCCGATAAACAAACATCGTCGATATTTCAGTTTTTTTTCTTCAAAATTTTCAATATTTGATTTCCGCCTAGATGGTAGCATTTACAGTTTACGCAAAATTGATAATTTACGGTAAACTAAAACTATTGTACTTATACATACTCGAATAAGTCCCCAGGGGAATTATTATTTAGGTCAGCCTTTTTCGATTGGGGAGTTATTCGATGGGGGAGTTATTCGATGGGGGATTTCATCAAGGGGAGAAATTATTTTTCGTCAGAATAATCGAGTAAAATGCATGATCGAGGGGTACAAACTGGTGCATCGAGGGGTTAAATTATTTTCATCAAGCTGCAAGTTAGAAACTAACAAATTCATTATTCATGCAATGAAATCAATGATAGTGAACATCAGCTGCGGGGGAGTTTTCGGGGGGAGTATTATTTTTCCCCTGTCAGCTAAGAGGAGGCAGTTGCTCGTAGTGGAGTGATTTTAGTTTTTTTTGGGTTGCCGTTAAAGGTTTTTTTCCAACGACAGGGTTGTTTTTTAAACCCCATTTTCTCAAAAAAGGGGTTTATTTTAAAATAAAAACGTTTTTTTAAAAGCTCCCAGATATGGGCATGAGTCAACATATACAGGTGAATCAGACAGGTGACAGTACTTTGTGATGTTATATATAGCCATATAATGGCTGTAGTGTCATAGGATAGCATTATAAGTGGTGATTTCTGTCAAAAATAACTGTTTTATGTCAACTTATTACGGATATCGCCTTTTGTCAAACATTTGTGACTTCAAGTGAAGTTCGGTATGGAAACGTGCTTAAATAAGGATATAAGAGCAGGTTAACACATTGGCAGTGGTGTTCACACTGCACAAGTATGTGGGGGCACATTGGGTGTATATTATATGCTACACTAGCACATCGTGGCTTTTTATGACATAATAGCACAAACAAATGGAAACATTTACACTAAAAATGCCTCAAAACCAATGAAAACCACCACAAATGGTAAAGTACAGGTGAAATTGCGCTCTCGCGCGCAACAAAAATTGCAAAATACCTAGTGCTTAGTACTTAACTTTTTGGCCAATGTTTTTTTATAAATAAAACGGTTTTCATTTTTTTTTTAACATTTGAAAAAACCTTGGCCATCCCTAAGGGGAAGTTATTCGTTGATCTATTGTACATTGTAGGGGATATACTGTAAAATTCGCTCAACCCACTTATTATTGACCAATTCCTGTTCCTTTTCATATTGAGCCTTCATATCTTCTTCACGTTTCTTTGCCATTTTCTCGCGTTCACGAGCCTCATAAACCTGAAAAATTGCCATTTTTGGCAGAAACGACCGCCTATATGGGATGCTATCCCATCGCTGCATAGTCAACATAACAATGACTTCCATTTCGAAAATTCAATTTCTTTTTAGAAAAAAATTACAATTACATTTATGAAATCAAACAACTTGAATATTCATTTCTCCGATTAATAAAAAATAAAAAAAACACCTTTTTCAAGTTTTTCCAATTGGACGGATGGAAATCCTTCTTGGACATAAAATATTCGAATCCCTTGTTCCCCTTCCGAGTTTTATTAGCCATAATTAATTATAGAAAACCTAGAATAATAAACTTTAGATATTTAGCTTCAAAAGAGTCAAGGCAAACTTACGTAAATACAAGTAGGTAAATATTTATGAATATGCCGAGTGTTCACAACGACAATGACACAATAAACATTAGCTTTGGAAGGATACACATACCGAATATTGAGCATTCTTAATGTGGAATGTCGATATCGAAATTTCCGAACAAACTTTATTAATAGGTGTATGAATATTTAAGAAATCGACACCAATTTATTCGGATAACGAAGGAAATATCGGATGCAGGGTATTTTTTTAATATACCGTATTTCCTTTGAACTCCCGAAATTTTTTGAACTCCCAGTACTAAAATGTTGTTTGTAACGTGCGCTGACGTCGAAAAATGCAACAAAAAGTACATGTATAAGAGTCTATAGACCTACATAAGCATGCAGATGGTGTAAAACAGGTTTTAACGCAACACAGTCATTGTTTAAAGCATGGTCCGTATCACGAACAGTAGCTTTTGTCATGTACGTTCTGTTTAGTCAATTTGGGGGGTATTTCGAGGGGGGGGGGCTAATAAATTCATGGTGCCCATTTTGAGGAGGGGGGTATTTCGAGACGGGGGGTATTTCGAGACGGGGGGTATTTCGAGAGGGGGGGGGTATTTCGAGAAAATACGGTAAAACAAAATCGACACGAAAACCCTCGAAATATTAGAATATCGATATCGTATCATTCCAGAGTTGTTTCAAATATATCCAAAAACTGTCCGTGATGTTGTTTCATTGATATAGGCAAACGTGGCGTTTGTGATATAAAACAAGTGGGTTGAAAGAAAATCGTAACTTTTGATGTTTTCCCATGCCTCAATAAGCTAATTTTCTGTAAAATGAGAACATTAAGGCATTCATAGGTTTCACAACGCGAAAGAAACGGTTCTGTTTACGTTAAGCCTACCTTCCAATTGAAAATTTTACTGTTCTTTTGGGTGAAAAATTTACCACAACTATTAGGTTGGAAAGAAAGTTGTGTCAGTTTGTAGAAACGAAGCAGAGCGGAGCCGTGGTGTTCAACTGTGAACTTTTGTTTGTGGGAAACGGCCGAAGCAGAACCGTCGCCCAAGCCGCAGCCGCACCAGCAAACACATTGGGCCCGCACACACTAGTTGACATCGCAAATTCGCCTCAACTCAGTGTCAATTGAATAATACAAGAAGTTTGTAAAAAGCATCACACTAACCAGGAACAATGAAAATGAAGTGTCATGATGTAAAATTAAGATAAGATCTATCAGATAGATAAGTCGAAATCACAGTATCACTTAAATGCAGTTGACATTTAGTTGACAAGAATTCAGTTGACATCCAGTGTGTGGGGGCCCAAAAACTCAAAAACTGTCACAACTTCCTTTCCAACCTAATATAATAAAACCTCAACAGACCGCAGTGAAATCCCACAAATATATTGGAAAACAGAATACTTTTCCGTTCAGGGGAACTCACGACACTACTTTGTGAAACCAACGTGAAATTACTAAAACTGAAACTGTTTTACTCAAGTTTCGCTTTAAAATGACAAAAATCATGTATCACAACTAAGTATATAACAATTTCACTGGGACAACGATTACGACCGAAGCAAGGCCGTATCCATGGGGCGGGGTAACATGTATTTGCAATGTATTTTCGAATTTATAAAGAATTGTACTTTCCTGTACAAACTTTAGATTATGTTGCAGAAATTTAAAGGACGAACGCACACTACACGCCATTATGTATTTAAGTACAGGTATAGGTTCCCGTTTCGCATTACAAGGTTCCTTATGCCCCCGCCCCAGCGAAACGATCCTGGGTACGTCCCTGCGAAGAAGTATACTGGTTCCAGGGACGTATCCAGGATTTTTGGACGGGGGGGGGTTGTTTGTTTACGGAGCCCGGCGAGCGGGGGCCCCCCTAAAATTTAGCCTTCAAAGTGACAGAATGACGCCATGGCGCCAGCACCATTCGTAGGCGCCACGCCATGGCGCCAATGGCGTTGGCGCTGGCGCCAGAAACCGCTGTAAATGTATGTAAATACACGTCCATATACAGAAACAGGCACATGATTGAGTGCATTTTCATGGATTTGTGTTTATGGGGACCGATCTAAAGAAAATCTAACATGCATACGGGTAAAATGCGCGCTTGCGCGCAAAATTTTTGAGCAACAGTAAAAATTTGACCCCAAAAGTTGCATTTCCTGGTGTTTTTTCAGTCAGCCCGGGAAGGGGGGGGGCTGCAGCCCCCCCCGCCCCCCCCCCCTGGATACGGCCCTGACTGGTTCATTCACAGCTTTTCTCCCACGTCGCTTGCTGCAATACAAAAGATGTGCTTTTTAACGGACAGATTCCCGACGAAGGTGTGAGATTAGCATTGAAAAGTCTCTGGGAGATCTATATTAAAAATCGTAAATTATGAAAATTTCTTCCGGACAGATTAAATTTAATGTTTTGAGATTTTCTGAGATTATATTATCTAAAATACGAAACTTAACAACCAACCGAGCTGCTGTACCCCGTCATCGCAGCCCATGAGAACATCCCAATGCAAATCGCCCGGCATCTGGGGGCAGTCCCGCACCCAGTAAAATGCCCTGTAAAATGTCAAATGTCATGCAAAGTGTCCAAAGTCATGTAAAATGCCCGGTAAAATGGCAAACGTTTGCCATTTTATCGGGCATTGTACATGACTTTGGACACTTTGCATGACATTTGACATTTTACAGGGCATTTTACAGGGTCTGGGACTGGCACCAGGCCGTGTTTCGCATTCTGCGCGGCCGCGTTCAATTCCACCTGAAGCACGTAAGCCATTGAACGGCCAGCCAATTTCTGACACAATTCCACTTCGCGGGCGATTTGAGATTGGCGCTGCAAAATTGGGATGGGCGTGAATTTACATAGTTCGTGCGATCCTGACGCTAATTTATTTGCGCACCTAAATCGAAACAACGTGAAAAATATCCACCGTATATCTAGGGTTGGCCGATGTTTTTTTATTAAAAAAAACATGACGTCCGAAATGTTTTTTTTAAAAAAAAAACATCGGCCGAAATTTTTAGTACTAAGCACTAGGTATTTTGCAAAATTTTTGCGCGCAAGCGCGCAATTTTACACACAAAGTGACATTGGTGGTTGTTTTCATTGGTTTTGTAGCATTTTTAGTATCAAAACATCCATTTCTATGTGCTACCATGGGTGAATAAGCCGTCATATGTTGCTGTAGTATATAATATTGAGGTAATGTGCTTCCATGTACCTCCACAGTGTGTAACTTCACTCCCAAAGTAACAACCTCCTTTTATAACCTTGTTTGATCACAATTCCGTGCCAAACTTTACCTGAAGTCACGAACATTCGACTATAAGGCGATATACGAACGATATGTCGACGAAAAATGGATATTTTTGACACAAATCACCACTTATAATGCTATCCCATGGCTCCACAGCCATTATATGGTCATATTTAACATCACAGAGTATTGCCAGTGTCTGATATACCTATATATGTTGACACTAGGTCATATCTGGGAGCTTTTAAAAAAAACGTTTTTTTAAAAAAAAAAACGTTTTTTTTAAAAAAAAAACGTTTTTTTTAAAAAAAAACATCGAGTTAACAAAAAACGTTTTTTTTCCAACCCTACGTATATCCAAGAATAAGTCTCCAGGGGATAGGGTGCCGCCCTGAAAATTTGCTGGCGAAATAATTAACCCCCAGGGAGTATTTCGAGCACGGGTCTCCTAGATTTTGACCGGTTGGATACATAGCTGAGCGGCCTCCGGGATAGATAGATAGCTAGAAAAATTGGGGGGTTGGGGTGGATTCGGGGTTGGGGTGGATTGGGGGGTTGGGGTAGGATTGCGGGGGTTCGATATATATGCTTTTTCAGGGTGTAGAAGGAAGAAAATGGAGAAACATCGATGAAAAAGCAGAAAATAGGTATCTAGGAACAACAACTAGTGATTTTGGAGGCTAATCTAAAAAATTGTATCTAAAAGTCTATAAAATGGTGTCTCATCTGAATATATTATTAATAACTTCGTGTGAAAGAAAATTGTGTATCGTTCCTAGGGTTGGAAAAAAACGTTTTTTTTTAACTCGATGTTTTTTTTAAAAAAAACGTTGTTTTTTTAAAGCTCCCAGATATGACCTTGTGTCAACATATATAGGTATATCAGACAGTGGCAATACTCTGTGATGTTATATATGACCATATAAAAATCGCTCCAGATAAGTATTTAGATGGCTGAGCGATTTGGGGACCCCTGATTTCGAGGTAATACGGTATACATGAAATATGTAAATATATGAACAGCCGGAATGAGCACGAGTACAAATCGACAAAATTCCCTGAAAATATGTAGATATTCAGCACTGAAAAACGCGAATTGATTGCTTCTAAACGTACTCGACATTCGATGATTAGCATTTTAGAGAAAAAAAACCACATACAAAATTCAGAAAACAAACTAACAGATTCATTTTCATACAACCGCTGCACCGGGTGAATGGGCGCTTCCTTGGGTTTGATGCTGCAAAATTTGACGGTTGAACGATTTTACCGGGCACTTTACAAAACTTTAAACACTTTGCATCTCATTTTAGACTTTCGAGCACTTTGCACGAATTTTGACAGGATGATTTACGTGACAGTGCATGACATTTTTCATCACTTATGATAGCCTTCATAATATTCAACAATTACAAGGTCCGGGAGTGGCACCGGAGCATTACCACAACACTACCGGCGCGACTGAAGAACACCCCCCCCCCCCACACGAAAAACGCATAGAAAACCATACCCCCACCTAGGGTTGGCACTTGATTTTTTAACTGATTTTTTTAAATCACAGGGTGGAAACTGATTTTAATTTTTTTAAATCAAAAGGCAAAATTTCTGGTAGACTTGCACTAGGTATTTTGCAATTTTTTGCGCGCAAGCGCGCAATTTCTCATACACATTACCATTGGTGGTGTTTTCATGGGTTTGGAGGCATTTTTAGTGAAAAAGATTGCATTGATTCATGATACGGTGTAAAAATAAGCCGTGATATGCTAGTGTAGTATATAATATCCAGCCAATGTGCTCCCGCATACTTCTACGGTGTAACGTCACTGTCAATGCATTAGCCTTCTCTGACAACCTTATTTCAGCACTATTCTATGCTGAACTTCACTTGAAGTCATGAACATTCGACAAAAAGCAATATACGTAATAAGTCGACGTAAAAATGAATATTTTTGAAAGAATCACCACTTATAATACACTACCCTGCAGAATAGTTGAGACTTTTCACACATAGAGAAACAGTAGGCTGGGGGTCCACTGCACTTTTTTGCTTCCCAATTTCTTGTCCCTTGCCCAATTTTGATGCCGTTTCAGTATGTTGGGGTTTGATACTGGGGCTACAACGAAAAAATTTTGTTTGCTCAAAAAAAACCCCAGGCCCAAGATAAGGGGGGTCTATAAAAAGATGGTCAATAAATATACAAAAAATTGGCAATCTGGATGAGTGTCTTTGAAGCCTAATAACTCAACCATTTCTGGGCTGATTTGAATCATTCAACACTGCAAATGATCGGGACAACCTGCAGATTCTATTTTTGTGGTTGGTTTAGTGATGTCTAAATTCCGTATGTCAATTTGACCCAGTTTTTGAACATGAAAAATTATTTTTTTTGAACATGCTATCATATACTTTAGACAACGAGGATACATTTAAAACAGAAATGAGTTCAATATATCTTTTCAATCAAAAGATATGGCACTTCAAAGTTTTCAATGGTGTCTAAATATTTTATGCTTATTTTACTGGGGTTTGCAGCATGAAAATTTTGTTATTGTAACATCTATAACATACTTTAGACAGAGAGAATTAATATGACAATAACATTTTTTCAATATCTCTTTCCAATCAAAAGTTATAGCACTTACAAACTTCATCTTCATTCCATCCAAAATAATTGCACATTACTCATTCACAGTTGGGCCAACTTTTCTCCCTAATAGAGCAAGGCCAAAACCTCAAATTTACACACCAAATAGCCCCACACAGTAGTATGCCTACCCCCATATCAGAGTTGCTGGCAATGGATGCAAAACTGCAGCAAAAATTAATAAATGCCACATTTCCATATATGCATAGGCATATGCTGTTCATGCTTAGAATGTTTCTTGCTGCACCCAGAGCTCAGTGATGCAGGAAAGCGGTTGCTATGGTGAAAATTTTGTTAAAAAATGAACATAGGAGGTGGATGTAGACTTTAAATTAGTGAGATACTGGGTGGGTACTGCCCAAAACAAGAAAAGTCTCAACTATTCTGAAACATGAACAAACTGAGTTAATATGTTTGTACACTAGGAATATAGGCAGATATGAACTTGAGGGGCGGTCATCCTGGGCATGTGTAGTCAACCCCCCAGGGTACTCATGTATAGTATCCAAATGTTTTGCATATCAACCATTTCGAAATTCTGGCAACATTAATCATGCAGCGCAAAAAGTCTCAACAATTCTGCACGGTAGTGTACTATCCCATGACACCAGTCATAATATGACCACAATAGACATAACAATACATTGTCTGACACTTAACATACACAT
>OZ038455.1:26658619-26701981 GCA_964036195.1 Sphaerolaimus hirsutus
CTATATGTTCATATTGAAACGGTGCATCGACTCACTGATATTCGATACACGGATTAGATAGCTTTGCAACTGAGTTAAAAAGAATTTCGCAGTGTTATGGAAATGGTAAGTAGCTGTACGAGTGAAATTTTCCTCAGCAAAAGAATGCATCACATGAACAGACGTAGGCCTCCTAGTCATGTAAACCCGCTAGTCATGTAGACAAGCTACTTATTTATTTATACCCACTAGTCATGTAGACCGGCTAGTGATGTATAGGGAGCGTAATGACTAGCAGGCGGGCTATCAATGGCAGGTGTACATGACCATATACCCCCTGCCGTCAATTGAATGGAGAAGATTTATGTAGCGTGAATATACTCTTTCTGAATGTACTAATTCTCTAAACAATAAATAGAAACTATCTATTTTCATAAAACAGCCATATTGCATAATGTGCACTTTTCAATGCTGTGGGCCAAGCGGCACAAAGCAAGAGCACATGTATTGATGGCAGCAGCTGGCATAGATGCCGCTGCCATTGGCATATCGGGTGTATGGTCATGTACGCCCACTGCTAATACCCTGCCCCTAGTCATGTACGCCCCCCATACATGGCTAGCGGGTCTACATGACTAGTGGATAAAATTGCATGACTGATGAATCTACATGACTAACGGGTTTACATGACAAAATACAGGCGTTGTGTCCATAAATAAACCTGAAAACGACACTAATTTACCATATTACGAGAACGCCACAAAGAAAATATGAATGCAGAAATAAATAAAACAGCTAGACTCTCAAATAGATAATCTCACTAAATAGAAAAGAAGGACAACAAAAGCCATCAAAGTGCAATGTATACGATATTGATCTCTCTCTTAATTAAGCATTTTTCTGGCTCCTTTTACTGACGTACTTTTTCAATTCGGCCTCTGCCGATTTCTTGTGCTCGCGAATCTGCAATAAAGTTTTACATTGCGAAAAGTGGAATAATTGGAACTGACTTTAAGATCTGGTGTTTGTCGGGGTTCAATGTCATACCTAGTGATGTAAAAAGCGCCAGGACTTTAGCGCCAAGAGCCAATGGCGCCACAGCAAAATGGCGCCAAGCGCCAAAAACGCCATGGCGCTTTCTCAGATCACAGCGCCAAGCGCCAATGGCGCCAGAGGACAGTGGCGCCAGAGGACAGTGGCGCCAAGCGCCAAAAGCGCCAGCGCCAAAAAACTTCTCTGTTTGTATATACAGCAGTGCACATGAAACGCTTTGGATCCAGTTCCATTTATTTAATTCATTAAACGCGAGATAAAGCTCCTTGGATTGAAGTACTGAGATCAGTTTAGTTTATTTAACCGTAATTTTTTAGCACCGATCAGAGAAGATGTTGCTTCTGCTGTTAATTGGAAGCTGCAGTTATTGGGTAAAATAATGAAACTCCTGTGAGAGAGAGATAGGAGATAGCTGCAAGTAGGTAGATAGTTAAACAATTGGGGACGTCCAGGCGTCCCAGACTCTGTAAAATGTCAAATCTCATGCAAAGTACCAAAAGTCATGTAAAATACTCTATAAAATGGTCAAACATTTTTTTACCATTTTTACAGGGCATTATACATGACTTTTAACAACCTGCATGGCATTTCACACTTTGCAGGGCATATTACATGACATTTAACACTCTGCATCATGCAGGGAGGGGCCTCGAATGGGGGGGGGTGTTGGGGCGGGTTACCCCCCCCCCCCCCAAACCGCCCATCTATCTATCCCGGAGGCCGCTCAGCTATCTATCTATCCCGGAGGCAAAATTTTGGGCTACTACCCCCTAACCCCCAACCCCCCCCCCCCCCAAATCGCTCAGCTATCTACCTATCTGGAGCGATTTTTCAGAAACTATACCCCAATTTTCGCTCAAAATCGCTATTTTTCATACCTATATATAGATTTTCACCTCCAAAATCACTGGTTCATGCGTCTAACTGCCTATTTTCAGCTATTTTAAGTACTATATGCTCTTGTATACCCATTTTGAGCTATTTTACACCTACTTTTAGCGATTTTTCTCCCTTTTCTTCCTTCTATGCCCCGAAAAAGCCTATATATCGAACCACCACAACCCCCCCCCCCAAACCCCCCCCCACCCCCCCCAGAAAATTTTTCAGCTATCTATCCCTCTGGAGGAGCGATTTGCTATCTATCCAACCACTCGGAGGGTCAAAATTCAAGATACCCCTGGCCAAGAGCCAATGGCGCCACAGCAAAATGGCGCCAAGCGCCAAAAAACGCCATGTACCTTTTTCAGATCACAGCGCCAAGCGCCAATGGCGCCAGAGGACAGTGGCGCCAAGCGCCAGCGCCAAAAAACTTGCCAAGCGCCAGCGCTAGCACCGATCAGAGAAGATGTTGCTTCTGCTGTTAATTGGAAGCTGCAGTTATTGGGTAAAATAATGAAACTCCTGTGAGAGAGATAGGAGATAGCTGCAAGTAGGTAGATAGTTAAACAATTGGGGGCGACCAGGCGTCCCAGACTCTGTAAAATGTCAAATCTCATGCAAAGTACCAAAAGTCATGTAAAATACTCATTAAAATGTCAAACATTTTTTTACCATTTTACAGAACATTTTACATGACTTTTAACAACCTGCATGGCATTTCACATTTTGCTGGGCATATTACATGACAGTTGACACTCTGCATCATGCAGGGAGGGGTCTCGAATGGGGGGTTGGGGGGGGGGGGTTACCCCCCCAAACCGCCCAGCTATCTATCTATCCCGGAGGCCGCTCAGCGATCTATCTATGCCGGAGAAAAAATTTTGGGCTACTACCCCCTAACCCCCCCCCCAAGTCGCTCAGCTATCTACCTATCTGAAGCGATTTTTGAGAAACTATTACGCTCAAAATCGCTATTTTTCATACCTTTTTATAGATTTTCACCTCCAAAATACTAGTTTTTGTTCTTATTTACCTATTTTCAGCTATTTTTAGTACTATATGCTCTTGGGTATCCATTTTGAGCTATATTACACATACTTTGAGCGATTTTTCTCCCTTTTCTTCCTTCTACACCCTGAAAAAGCCTATATATCGAACCACCACAACCCCCCCCCACAAATTTTTTATAACTATCTATCTATCCCGAAGGCCGCTCAGCTATCTATCCAACCACTCGGAGTGTCAAAATTCAAGATACCCCTGCATGCAGGCCATATTACATGACTTTTTACACTTGGGAAGGGTAGTCCTCTGAGATTACACCTCACTTTACTGTGATATCCAATATAGGTCACATCAAAAACTAAAAATCTGAATTTTGGCGTATGACAGAATAGCCAGAAATGTTACGACGTAAAGAACCCTAATAAGGAAACCTCTAAAATGTCTTTTTTACTTCACCACTTGCGGAAATGGGCCCCGACACACTGGATGTCAACTGAATTCGTGTCAACTAAATGTCAACTGAATTTAAGTGATACTGTGATTTCAACTTATCTATCTGATAGAGCATAGTTAATTTTAGATCATGACACTTCATTTTCATTGTTCCTGTTAAGTGTGATGCTTTTTACAAACTTCTTGTATTATTCAGTTGACACTGAGTTGACGCGAATTTGCGATGTCAACTAGTGTCTGTGGGCCCAATGAGCCCAGAACGTAAGAAAAAACCTGTTGACACTTCGTCTCCGCCTCTGCCCATTCCTCGGCCAATCTCTTTAATCGCTGAAGTGAACTCAACATCAATTCCCGGTTGACATTTTTTGACGGCGCCGTGAGTTCGGCCGCAGTCACGGGCCCGCCGAAATGAGCGGAAATGAGCCCCGTCAAGTGGGCGGAGTTTTCCGATTCCATGCAACTCGACTCGGCCGCCAGATGTTGCGCCTGCAAATTAAAAATACCGGTGGGACCAAAGTTTGAACCGCTGGGTGACTTTTCCACCCTCTCCCAAAAACATTGATTCAACTGGCAAGGTTCCAAATTGAATAAATTGAAATATTTTATATAGGGGTGGTACCTAGGGGCACCTATAAGCGTTTTACGGAAAACTATATTTGCTAGTTGACTCAATACATATGGTCCACTATCCTACAACAACAAAAATAAAAGTATACCTCCAACCTTTTCAGAAAGTGCGCAAACATTCTAGTGAAACAGTTTAAGTTTGAATGAAAATCTAAAAAAATTCTAGTGAAAAATCCATGAAGATTACAATGATGGGTCCTTTTAGTAAAACTAACAGGTCAACCAGGACAGGGACGTATCCAGGAATTTTGAGCGGGGGGGGGGCTGCTTGTTTACGGAGGCCGGCGAGGGGGGGGGGCTCAGCCCCCCCCCCCTAAAATCTTAGCTACATAGTGGCGGAATGGCGCCATGGCGCTGCCGCCATTAGTAGGCGCCACGCCATGGCGCTATTGGCGTTAGCGCCAGCGCTATGGAACGCTGTATATGTATGTAGATATACACACAAAACAGCAAAAAGCACAACATTGAGTGTAGTTATAACTAGGGTGTCAACTTTCCGTTTCCGTTTCCGCTTTCCGCAGGCAAATTTATTCCGTTTCCGTTACCGTTTTCCGGCTGCTAAATTTTTTTCCTGTTTCCGTTTCCGTTTTTCCGGCTCATTTTCCGTTTTCCGGCAAATTTTTTCAGTTTTTCCGCCTTTTTCTGTTTTCCGGTTCAATTGTCTGTTTTTCCAACTTTTTTCCACTTTCCAGCTCAATTTTCTGTTTTCTGTTTCAGCCAAACTGGTAAAAATGCATGCAGGTTCTCAATGAAGTGAATTTTTCCTATTTCTAGTGAAATTTCTGCTAATTTTTTTAATTCAGGATAAATTTCTACAAATTTTTTTCCGTTTCCGGCAAAATTTCAGCAAATTTTTTCCGTTTCAGGCATAATTTCAGCAAATTTTTTCCGTTTCCGTTTTTCCGGCCTTCCATTTTTCCGTTTTCCGGCAAGTGCAAAAATTTTTCCGTTTCCGTTTTCCGGCATGTGCAAAAAATTTTCCGTTTCCGTTTTCCACCAAAAAGTTTTTGTTGACACCCTAGTTATAACGATCTGAGATCTGATCTGGAGCAAATCTGATGGTAATACCTTATCTCTGGTGAAAAATGCGCGCTTGCACGCAAAGATTTTTACACTGACGTTGAAAAAGTCGCATTTTCCGGTCACTTTCTAGTCTCGCCCCGGGAGGGGGGGGGGCTGCAGCCCCCCCCCCGCCCCCCCCCCCCCCCTGGATACGGCCCTGTACCAGGATAAGGTGAAAATCAAACGTAAAAATAACAAACATTTGCTGAAAATATACAATGCCCCCCCACAGACACACACACTAGTGACATCAAAGTTCGTGTCGACCAAATTCAATCAATATTTGGTTAATTATGTGATTTCAGCTTCCCTATGTGATGGAGCATTGTTAATTTTTTATCGTGACACTTAATTTTCATTGTTTGCTTAGTGTGATGCATTACAAATTTTATGTTATTTAATTGACATTCAGTTGACGCGAATTTGCGATGTCAATGCTGACAGACAGGGACGTATCCAGAATTTTTGAGAGGGGGGCTGCTTGTTTACGGAGGCCGGCGAGGGGGGGGGGGCTCAGCCCCCCCTAAAATTTTAGCTACATAGTGGCGGAATGGCGTTGGCGTCATTAGTATACGCCACGCCATGGCGCCATTGGTGTTGGCGCCAGCGCCATGAAACGCTGTATATGTATGTAAATATACATACAAAACAGCAAAAAGTACAATATTGGGTGTATTTATAACGATTTGCGGTCACATGAAGCAAATCTGATGATAATGGATCTTGATAATAAATTTTTTACGCTGACGTTGAAAAAGTCACATTTTCCGGTCGCTTTCTGGTCTCGCCCCGGGAGGGGGGGGGGCTGCACCCCCCCCCCCCGCCGCCCCCCCCTGGATACGGCCCTGCTGACAGACATTCACAAGCCACTCACCTTCACCAATCTCCAATCATCAAATCTTTGCAAGCATTTCGCATCATTCGCCACTTTACCCAATGCGGCCGCAGATACGCCTTGATATCTATCAGCTGCCAACGTAGCATCACAATGTGCTCCGAAAAGAGACACTATAGGGCCCGGATCTGCACTTTGGGCCTCCAGTTTTTTGGCCCCGCCTTTTTCACCGACTGTTTCCGGTCGCTTTACGTGCCCTTTTCTCGGCCGCCACGTGAGGGAGTAAGACGCGAGTAGGCGGGGCCTGCGGTAAAAACGACAGGAATGTTTATTATCAGCAGTATAATGGCTGTGGGACCGCTGTAGAAGTATGTATTATAATTTATATTTAGAAGTAGATATTATAATTTATAATACACTAACAATGATGACCGCTTATTCCTACACACTAGTATGAAAAAAATGGAAGCTTTTACACTGAAAATGGTACAAAAACGAATGAAAACAACCATCCGTGACAGTTTGCATGTGGAGTTGTGCGTGCGCGCTAGAAAAGTACTAAAAACCTTGTGTTTGTTTAAACGTTTTTTAACAGTTGATAAACGTCGGCCATCCTTAGATAGGAAAAAGTCGATCGAAAAGAAAAGTGCACCTGGGCCTCAACAATGGTTCCTTCTTTCCAGTGGTTTTCTCACTGTCATCGCTCAATCCGGAACACTCCGCCTTTAAATTAGCTTCGGGACTCGGGGTTGAGCGCGGCCGTTTATTCGGGGGCGGGCGTATTAAAATGGGCGGAGTCATGCTGTTTGAACGACTGGTCGCCTGAATGTGGGATGAAGATTAATTACCGCTCACATATAAATGCTGCAGTCTCGACTAACCAAAACAGAGACACTAAAATTTCTATGGCAGAAGCGCTTTTTGGATGTGAAAGCGGAAAACGGATCTTCAAAAAAAAAATGTTCGCACGAAAAACAGGTCCATCAAAATTATGAAATTCCCAGTCTCTTAAGCCATCCGCATGCAAGGCAACATTTTATTCTACGCAAGTTTCCATTCGGTAGATTTCTTATTTACGCAATCGTAGTTCCCAAAAATAAAAAGACACCTCAAAAGTTCAGAGCGGTGCGCCCATCGAAATCAACGCACCCGGCTGTGAGATCGATTTCCATCCCTGACACTGCTAACGGCAGACATTCGATCATCTTCATTAGTCGCATTGTCACAATCAGGTTCCGTTTTCGACCGTGGCTGATCCGCGTCGTTCTGCGCATCGGGCGGCAGAGAATCGGCGCCGCTAGCGTTTGGCACAGTGCCAAGATCGGTTTTCGACGCCGGCAACTGCGACTGCCCGGGGGGCAGGCGCGTCAGCGATCGCGATTGCGCTTGGCTTATATTGGAGGGGCGGCGGCCGCGTTTACTGCTGTAAGAGGGCATTTGATATTTGAGCCCGGTTCGGCGGCTGCGACTACGTCATAAATACTTATATTTTATTAAACTTGATACTGGGGAAGGCACTTGATTTTTATTAAAACTTTTATCACATTTGTCAGTTATTATCACATTTTTTGCTGGCAATTGACCGCTGTATTTTGCTCGAAATACCACACCCCCGAAATACCCCCAGATCTGAGCGAGCTTACGAAAAAATACCCCCCCCCCCTCGAAATTACCCCATCCGAGATAAGTGTTCAAAGAGAAAATTTTACTGCTAAAAACTGCAGTTTGTGGTCTGTGTAACGCTATAGGGTTGGAAAAAAATCATTTTTTTAAATGTCTTGATTTTTCACTTAAAATCAGATTTTGTTTTAAAATCGCCCAAAATGGGGGTATAGAGAAAATATATGTGTATGTTAAGTGTCAGACAATGTATTGTTATGTCTACTGTGACTGTGGAGTCATGGAATAGCATTATAAGCAGTGATTTCTTTCAAAAATATCCATTTTACATCAACTTATTATGTATATCGCCTTTTGTCAAAACGTTCTTGACTTCAAGTGAAGTTCAGCATAGAATAGTGCTTAAATAAGGTTGTCAGAGAAGGCTCATACATTGACAGTGATGTTACACACTGTAGAAGTATGTGGGAGCACATTGGTTTGATATTATATACTACACATGCATATCACGGCTTATTATTACATGGTAACATGTAACTTGGTTTTTGTGAGGTTTTGTGCATCCGTGCAGCTTTTAGGAGTGTTTAGAGGGTCGGTAAGTACCCATTTGTGTTCATGCTGACGAGTTACACGTTACGTTACAAACAACGAACAAGTAATGTGGCATCAAAAAATTCTAGCGAAATGATAACACCTTCCTCAATTACCCCCCCCCCATAAAAATTCACACTCCGAAAAATAAAATAGCTAAGAAGAAATTCAGTGAACAATATAATTTATGCACTTGCTTAGTTGGTGTCCCACATGGACTTAACACTACAAAAAGGAGTCGACCGATGTTTTTTGGTTGGCCGATGTTTTTTGTAAAAGTTTGTTTTTAAACGTTGTTGTTTTTTAAAAACGTGTTTTTTTTAAAACATGACGTCCGACATGTTTTTTTTTAAAAAACATCGACCGAAATTTTCAGTACTAAGCACTAGGTATTTTGCAAAATTTTTGCGCGCAAGCGCGCAATTTCACACACAAATTGACATTGGTGGTTGTTTTCATTGGTTTTATGGCATTTTTTGTGTCAAAGTATCCATTTCTATGTGCTACCATGGGTTAATAAGCCGTCATATGCTGCTGTACGTACTATATAATATTGAGGTAATATGCTTCATGTACCTCCACAGTGTGTCACTTCACTCCCAAAGTAACAAGCTCCTTTTATAACCTTGTTTGATCACTATTCCATGCCAAACTTTACCTGAGGTCATGAAGATTCGACTATAAGGCGATATACAAACGATATGTCGACAAAAAATGGATATTTTTGACACAAATCACCACTTATAATGCTATCCCATGGCTCCACAGCCATTATATGGTCATTTATAACATCACAGAGTATTGCCACTGTCTGATATACCTATATATGTTGACACAAGGTCATATCTGGGAGCTTTTAAACAAAAACGTTTTTTTTTTAAACATCGAGTTAAAAAAAAACGTTTTTTCCAACCCTATTTGTTCCTAATTGTTAAAAAGTGTAAAAATGTGACGCTTTAACGTTGGAAAAATGGTGAAAAACCTGCGGAAACGATTCAAGATGTGTCAACTCAGTGCGTAACTCAATTTTCGAAATTTTGGAGTTATCGACTTTTAGGAAGTGCACGCCTCAAATAAGTAAATATCACCAAACACCAAAATATGTAAATATCAACAAACCCATGACTGCCCCTGTTCCCCCTCTGCCCGCCACCATACACAACCATTGGTGGGTGCGTCAAAACTCCGCCCCCTCTACCAGTGACACAGGGCGCCACTGCGCGATTATTTGAATGAGGCATCGCGGAATTAGACTGTATTCGCATAATAGCCTGCGGCTGTATTTGAGTTGGTGAAGGGGAACGCTCTTTCATCACCACCAGTGAAGTTTGATCGGAATCTGAGGCAGATTGGGGGGGGTTAAAACGTAACATGCGTGTTTTGACCCGGTTTTGACCCGAATGAACCCGGTCAAGGACGTAGCCAGGGGGGGCGGGGGGGGGGGCGCCCTTCCCGGGCCGAACAAAAAAATGTGCCAGAAATGGCACTTTCAGACGACGATTTTGTCGACAGTTTGAAAAGCGCATTCTCCCTTCACAACATATCTTTTTGACTGACCAGTCTCCGCGGCCTAAAAGCCAGTGAAAATGGACTCAATTTCTGTCCATGTCGCTGTATATGCCTGTAAAATACAGACGTATACTGCTGTTTTGGCGCCAACGCCAACGCCAGTGGCGCCATGGCGTGGCGCCTACGAATGGCGCCAGCGCCATGGCGCCATTCCCCTACAACAGGGGTAAAATTTTAGGGGGGGGGCGCCGCCCCCCCCCAGTTCGCCGGGCTCCGTATACAATCCGCCCCCCCCCCCCGCTCAAAACGTCCCTGAACCCGGTGCCAAAATTTGAAAAGCGCTAACCATCAAATTGCTGCTTTCTTGCGCGTTTTCTCGGCGACGCTTCAACCCCAGCATCGCTCGCTGTATTTTGACCTGTAATGTGGAATGGGGTGGTAAGTATACTCGGCGGACCGCATGCTATGCATTAATGGCGCACCACACACTGAAATTTTGCGTTCAGCGTTCGAACGTTTTGGCACGCTGAATTACAAACGCAGAAATAAAAATCTATAGAACAAAACGTTTTTGAAGCGTAAAAAATTCGACTCGCATGCAAATTGCGTGAAGTATTGCACATTCAGAATTTTTACGCTTCAAAAACGTTGTGTTCCTTAGATTTTGATTTCAGCCTTTGTAGTTCAGCGTGTAAAAACGTTCGAACGCTGAACGCGAAATTTTTGTGTGTGGTGCGCCTTTGTGAACGAAACAAGCCATCATGACGCAATCATTAATAAAATCAAAAATGTTTTAAAAAAAGAAGAAAAATGATTTCAGGCTGTTGTTGTACTCGTTTCCGCTTTTCTCTTTTCAAAGTATTTTTATATATTTTTGTGAAATGCATACATAAGTATCCTGCCGCGCGTTATCGACTTAAACGTCATCGTGGATCATCGAAAGTCACTCCCTGGCAATGAGCCAAATAAAACAAATGAACAGCCAAATGGTACACTTACTTTGTATGAAGTTGCCCACTTTGGATGCGTTCGAGTTTGAATTGTCCGACACAACCGAGTGATTGCTCGCCTGCTCGTCCGCCAATGACTCACTGGGCGAGCGCGATTCCCCGCCGCTGCGCAGTGTATTTACGAGTTGTTTGTAAAGGTATGTTTTCACTGTGCGCCGTTTCTCGATAAATATTTTCCGGTAAAAAACAACGGCGGCAAAACAAACGATGGTTGGACGTCGTTGCCAGCGGTATCATTGTCGAAATTCAGCTTTCTCGCAGAGCCGCTAGCAGTAGCTGAAAATGTTTTCGCACGCGTCGCCTTTCGCACGACAAAACGAGAATAAGCGAATCGGGAAAAGACGAACCGCCCTTGGGCCCGGGCGCCGAACTGCCAGCGAGCATCTTGGTGGGGGTGGGCGTCAAAACTCCGCGCCGCCTCTGCAGAATGCTCGGCCGCGGACTGGGCGTGCCCCCGTTGGCATTGTGCCCGGCGTGCTGCATTTGCATATGGCCCAGCTGTCCGTGCAGGGGCGACCCGCACGCGCTGGAGGGCCGGTTGACGCAGTGCAGCGACGGCACTTGGGGCGACGGCATCGGCGGCTGAGACATGTGCTGCGTGCAGGGGGGGGGGCTTGTGGGAGGGGTCTGTCTACGGTGTTACCCCCACAGGCGCCCGGCTATCAATCTGCCCCAAGGCCAAAATTTGGGGCTAGTACCCGCTGACTAGGGTTCAAACGGGACCGCGGTCCCGGTACATGGTTCGGCAAAAAGTCGGGACTTGGGCGGTCCCGGTCCAGGTCCCGGTCCCGGTATTTTCTTGTCATCACACTCATGAAAATCTGCTAAAAATATATTTGTCATCACAAAATGGTCTGTGACGAGTAAGATCTATTGTCGTCACACAAGTGCAGTGTAAAAGGGGCCTTACAAATCACGAATTTTTGCAACTTCTGGCCATTTCACCATCAAAATCGTAAACCCTTGTAAACATTTTTCACAAGTTTTAACCCATTTCTGGCTTTTTCCAGTGATTTGTTACCTATTCTGGGCTCTCACCTTGAAAACGCCTATAAATTAAACACCCCAGGGACGTATCCAGGATTTTTGAGCGGGGGGGCAGGGACGTACGCAGGATTTTTGAGCGGGGGGGCGGATTGTATACGGAGCCCGGCGAACGGGGGGGCCCCCCCCCCTAAAATTAGGCCTATAGTAAAGGAATGGAGCCATGGCGCTGGCGCCATTTGTAGGCGCCAGCGCCATGGCAGGATTGGCGTTGGCGTTGGCGCCAACGTCTACCACATAGGTACCTATTTATACCTATATATGATACTAGGTCCGCTTTTGGCACTGTTGGACACTTTTCTAATGCAATTTGACACCTGAAAATACATATAAAAGAATGGGGTAGGGATTTGCGCGCTTGCGCGCAAAAAATTTTTTAAAGTGCCCACAAGTTCGCCTCAGAAAAGTGACATTTCTGGCAAATTTTTCTGTCCGGCCCGGGGAACGGGGGGGGCGGCCGCCCCCCCCGCCCCCCCCTGCGTACGTCCTTGCGGGGGGGGTGCTGCTTGTTTACGGAGGCCGGCGAGGGGGGGGGGGCTCAGCCCCCCCCCCTAAAATTTTATGTACAGAGTGGCGGAATGGCGCCATGGCGCTGGCGCCATTAGTAGGCGCACCGCCATGGCGCCATTGGCGTTGGCGCCAGCGCCATGGAACGCTGTATATGTATTTAAATATACATACAGATACAGATACAGCAAACAGCACACAATTGAGTATATTTATAAGGATTTCGGGAGCAGGGAGCAAATCTGCTGATAAAACATCACGCCTGGGGAAAAATGCGCGCTTGCGCGCAAAATTTTTTTATGCTGTCGTTAAAAAAGTGCCATTTTCCGGTCACTTTCTGGTCTCACCCCGGGAAGCAGCCCCCCCCCCCCCGCCCCCCCCCCTGGATACGGCCCTGAAACACCCACAGGGGCCGAAATCAACAAGAACCCTGGTTTGTGATGATACCTATTTATTAGTCTTTTCTTCCATATTTTTAGCCATTTTGCGCCCTATTCTAGCAGCACGGATAGCAGCAACAAACGTATCTCAGAAAATTTTTATTTTATGATATTGTAGTGTTGAAATTTTCAATTGGCATTTAAAAACGACGCGTGCACTTTAAAAAAATGTTTAAAAACTTGCGCAAACGTTAGCCTCTGTCAAAAACTTTATGCCATCCCAGCAAAAATTACCATTTTAGGAGCAACGCTCCCGTCTCCGAATAAAACGCCCGCTCCAATTTACCTTAATCGGTCCGCTGACCACGGAGGGTTCACTTTTAACTGGCGACGCGACTGTAGTCCACACGTTTGAAGCAGTGACAGCTGCAAAATGACATTTTAATTGACAAATAAAGAGCGATAAAGCTCACATTGTGGGAAGATTGAATTTAATTCTGGCAACTTTTCATGCAAGTTTGTCAAATTTTGACAACGCCACTATTTATGTGTTCATTTTCACATTTTGGAACTTAGGCTCGAAATTGTACTTTGCATGGAAATTACACTTAAATACTTACTAATAGATGTTTATCAATTTTATGCATTATAAAAATCAAAATGTGTAAAAACTGTCAGATTTTGAGAAAATAAAGATAACGTAACGTAAATGTCTGCGTCAAAAACCCCAACCGACCCTGAAAATTTCGGTTTAATGCATTAAAAAGTCGCAAGGAATTGATCCCGTCTCCCACATTCACGGAGAAGAATCCCTCAAAACCACACAAACCGGGCAAAATGTTCCTGTAAACCTTCTCAACATGTTGTCCAGCGACCGCGGGCAACGTGACTGGCGTCAGCGACGGCACGGGGCGTCCATTTGCGTTCGCGCCGCCAGAATCCGCTGCCCCGTGGACGTTGTTGACGGGCGTCAAGCGACCGCCCAAGTTTATCGATGGCGTCGCGGGGGTTTGGCGGGGGGCTGACAGTTTTGTGTGGAAAAATCGAGTCAGGGGTTGATGGTGCTAATTTTTACCGTTTCGTATCGAATTTGTGATCACGTCTCGGCTTCGGACGTTTTTGAAATTTGGGTTCCGCGTCCGGAACTTTTGGGTTCCGCAGGCGCGGAAGTGTGTTCAGACATGCCCATCACAGAGTTTTTAATAATTTGGAGTCATTTGTGTCATCCCAGCACAATCCAATTTTACTCAATTGGCAGCGTGCCAGAAATGCGCTTATCACCAGCGTAAACACAAAATCAAATAGAAACATTAAAATCTACACGCATTTGGTGCCACCCAAAAAAGCAACATACCGCCGGGAGCCACGGAATGTGAACTGCGAAATGGGACATTTCCAGCGGAGTTTTCCCCGCCAGGCGCCTGCAAATGAAATTACAGTGAATTTTCTTGTACAAAAACCTACAAAAATTACAAATGACCTGTTGCTGTTTGACGTGAGACATGGCGCTGAGAACAATAAGCACCTCGGATTTACCTCAAGAATGCCAAACACCCATTTTCGAATGACTGCACCGTTTTTTTCAGTTTTTTTTTGTCGAGTGACCACTTTTGGATACATTTCGATGATTCAGTACTTTTTTAACTTGAGGATTTTAAAAAGGAAAGACGAAATAAAAATAAAAAAGAACAACAATCTACCATACATAACTTTCGTGAAATACTTCCCCCATGTAATGCCCATAGAAAAGTATTTATGTTGACTTCGCCTTTTTGTTTTCACTGTATCCAATTCTGATTCCATCTCACGGATCGGGGCTCGTGTGTAAAGTTGGCCCAACCCCACGTTTGTATTTGGATATTTCAACGTAGTGTACGAACTAGAGTAAAAGACGCAGGATTTCCGCCCGAGTCACCGATAATGACTACGAAATGCAATTACGCGATCGGAAAAATTCGCTGATGGCGGCCTACATACTAGCATGCCGCGCCCGTTCGCCATCGTCGACGGCGGTATACAAAACGTTGTATCCAAAAACTGTTTTGGCAAACAGCCAACTTCACATAAGGGTCTCCTCGCATCCCGCCCAGCTGAAAATCTTCAACCGCTGAAAAGCGGCGTGATCAAAGCAAATAGACAGCAGCAAATGGTTGACGAATGACTCCATCCATAATAATAGTCATTCATCCACGAAAGCAATCCTTTCGCATTCAATTTCAATCGACCTTGTAAAAAACATTTCAAAGTGAAGCGGCATTTCATGTCACACAATTGAGTTTTGCTCAATTTACCTTTTCATCACATGCATTCATCTATGTAAAAGTGCACCTCAAAAGTAAATAATACTGCGAGATCATTCAAATGCTTGTGCGCTATTTGCGCATGGTGAATTGCCATTTGTTGAATGCGCGTCATTTCACATGCTGATCGATTCACAAGCCACTTAGAAGTTGATGCAGACTGAAAAATATATTTTTTCATTGAGGCATTTGGGGGTCACTCGCAAACCCTGTTAAATGACAAATGTCATGCAAAGTGTCAAAAATTGTGTGAAATGTCCTTTAAAATGGTTTAAAACCAGTTCAAAGAATTTGACAAGGATGTTTACATGTGTTTTCACCCTCTTGTGCATCATTTTACATTTTACAGGGTTTGGGATAACTGAAAATATTTGGTTAAATTATTGAAAAGAACTTATACTTTGATCCTACTTTGTTACTTTGGAATGACAGCATGTGTCAAATGACCTATGTCCATAGAAATGGAATAATTTTAAAGGCAATAACCTTTGCATTTGAAAGTGCTCATGTTGATGCAAATTTTTGTGTGAGCCATTTATTTGAGTATTCGTGAATATATGAGGCTGATTTATTTTCTGATAAGGATATATTTACTTATGTGAAAAACTCACCTGGAACAGCAGACTCTCATGAATTGAAAACTGCTGCAGATAGCCAAAACACAACAGCTTGATAATCGATCAGCTTGTGAAATAGTGATTTATCTATAAATGATTTTGGGCAAAAACATGAAAAGCCCAAACAATCAATCATTTTCTGAAATCATCAAAATAGAAATTGAGGAGCTATTTACCTTTTCAATGAGGAGGCAATTGTCCATTTTGCATGCAATCATCATTTTGACATTTATCCATCAAATATTTTGGACATTATTAACCCCTTTGTTGCGCGTCGCATGTTTTTCTATGTTTTTCTTTATCTTAATTTGTAAGTATCGATCTGATATAAATATTTGGTGGCAATTGTGTTTATTTTTGTTGATCAGATTTAGGTAGCTTTCTCAATGTTGAACTCGAAAAAGTGCAACATGACAAATCCCTGTTCTGTCCAAATGGGGGGTCCAAATCTACAAAACCCCTGTTCTGTACTAGGTAATTTTTTAGTTGATTGAACTTCCTACAAGTTGGTTCAATCAACTACTACACCTGTTAGTTCTGCCCTGCGATTCATTTACACATTGTACTCAAAGTGAATCTGCAAAGTGAAAATTTGAGACAAAAACTCTAAGTCATATATAGTCGAAAATAATTATAAAGAATGTATATTGCTCCCGAAATAACAAATGAGGTTACCTATTTAACAAGCATATTTTTAGAGGTCGTAATTCTACGGGCTTATTCAAGGGGGTTTATTTCAGGAAATACGGTAAATAATTAAAGAAGTGTAGCTATCGTATTTAGTACCGAATGGATGGCGCTATAAAGAAGAAATAAATATTTGTCTGGTGTTTTGAAATATAAATAATACCTAAACACTTCTAGGCCATATGTAATTTGGCCCGGAATTGCTTTTACCTGGCTACCTATCGTGGTGCTTATTGTTGCTTATAGTGGTGCAATTCTCACTCTGAAAAAATAAACCCTCTGGGGGTATTTCGAGGAAATACGGTAAGTCTTATAGACCCTTATACCGTATTACCTCGAATTATCCCCCCCTTGAATTAACCCCCCCCTCGAATTAACCCCCCCTCAAAATGGGCTGGGGAAATAATAAACGGGCGTGCACTGATACGCACACGTGCCCGATACGCACATATGCCCGTTTTTTTCACTTGACGTTTTTTTCACGTGTGCGTATCAGGCTAGCCTCTAATAAACCCCCCCTCGAAATACCCCCCCCTTCGGAATGATGTACATCATGTATGCAATGTACATGATGTATGCAATGTACATGATGTATTTATTGGTACTTATGTGCATCGCAGCTACTCTTATACGCTCATTTATGTACAGATGAACATCTATAGCCCCAATATAACCTATATTCTCACATTTATTACCGTTTTTGTGTAAGAAAAGGCGTATTCTTTAGAATGAAATTCACGAAAATTTCTGGCGAAATAATAAAACCCCCCCCTCGAATAAACCCCCCCCCCCCTCGAATTTACCCCCCCTCAAATTTTGCTGGCGAAATAATAAACCCCCATGGGGGTATTTCGAGGTAATACGGTATATGGCGGCTATTGCCTGCCTGCACACGTTGTACACAATAACAAACTACCTAATACTGCGAGTTCAAGAAAGTTCTGGCGAAATAATAACCCCCTCGAAATACCCCCCGGGGGTTATTTCGAGGAATACGCACTAAATACACACGAAAATAAAACTTAAAATGCAATTTCACAATCACCTTTTTGGAGTTACCGTATTTCCTCGAATTACCCCCCCCCCCTCGAAATACCCCCCTCAAAATGGGTACTATGAATTACAATACAATGCAGAACACACGTTAAAAACAATGATTGTGTTACGGTAGAACTTTGTTTATACCATCTACATACTCATATTTATAAAGGCTGTAGACTCTTATCCATGGTAGTTTTTGTTGCATTTTTCTACGTCTGCGTACGTTATTAGTACTGGGAGTTCAAAAAATTGCTGGCGAAATAATACCCCCCCCCTTGAATTAGACCCCCCTCTCGAAATACCCCCCTCAAAATTCTCACTCTGCAAAATGAACCCCCTGGGGGTATTTCGAGGAAATACGGTACCTACTTTGGCCATAGAGGCTGATATGGTAAATTGTGTTCTTCAAAGTGTTCTAGAACGCTCGATACCACTTTTTGATTACCGTATTACCTCGAATTATCCCCCCTTGAATTAACCCCCCTCGAAATACCCCCCCCCCCTAAATTTTGGCTGAGGAAATTATAAACCCCCCCCTCGAAATACCCCCCTAAAATTGGGTGTAACGTGAACGTACATGACAAATACCGCAGTTTGTGATCTGTACAATACAGAACACACGTTAAAACTGATGATTAAGTGATGTTAGGGAAGGGTTTTGGTGTATATACAGTAGTATATGCCTATAAACACATATAAATCCATGTGATAGTTCGATTTTTCTACGTCTGCGTATGGGGAATTTCCGATAATTTCTGGCGAAATAATAGACCCCCCCTCGAATAAACCCCCATCCCCCTCGAATTATCCCCCCTCAAATTTTGCCGGCGAAATAATAAACCCCCTGGGGGTATTTCGAGGTAATACGGTACCTATTTAGTCCGTGTGTTCTCACGTTTTTTCACACCCCGATACACTGAAGTAAACAATTTGGTGTGTCATGTTTTATTTGCATTCTGGAATAAATCATGATGAAAAAGTTAAATAGGTGATTTTAATTCCTAGAATACTATGGGCATTCAGCTATGAAGTGTTCGTGCTTGTTTTAAGTTTTGAAAGTTACATTTAGAAGTCGGAAAAAAACAACCAGATTTTTGCATGTGTTTAAATGTCGACATTTGTTTGCTCGATGTGTAGCCGAAATCCGAACAAAGTCATCACTTAGCATTAATTCGGATGTAAAAACCCCCATTTGATTTCTCGCAGGAAATCTAAATAGGTATCTGAATTGAAATGGATCCATTCCATTTCCCCAAGAAGATGAAACTGTCTCACAGCCGATTAATCAAGGAGGCACCGTCAAATATCGATTTGCAACGGCAATATCGATATGCGGCGTTCATCAGGTGCCAGTCACAGACCCTGTAAATTCCCTGTAAAATGTCAAAGGTCGTGACGTACGTTTGCCATTTTACCGGGCATTTTACATGACTTTTGACACTTTGCTTGACATTTGACATTTGACAGGGCATTTTACAGGGTCTGGGACTGCCCCCAGCACAGTCATGGCGTCCACGTGCTGCATGGTGTGCATTTTGATGCTTCCGGCGTCCTATGAATATGTTGTGAAAGTGCACTCGAGTTTGCAGAATGAGATGACTTTTTGCATGGTTGGTTGACATTTTTTCTTTTCTTTTTTTTCTGTCATTTACTCGGTTCTGGTGAAGTTTGTTGGGTGGATGCTTTCGAAATTTGCCGGTAACTCGGCAAAATGGTATACTCGACGGACCGCATGCTATGCATTGTTCTGAAGGAAACACTCCATCATGACGTCACCGTTAATAAAAAAAAAATTGTTCCAGCAATATAAAAATATAAATATAAAAATCATTTCAGGAAAAAAACGTTCGTCGCTTCTACGCGACTCCGCCTTTTTCCTTTTAAAGTATTTTTCCTTTTTTTTGTGAAATGGCATACATAAGTATTTATCATACTCGCACATTATCGACTACGACAAAAAAAATTTTGAGCGCATGCTTTGCGGTCCGCCGAGTATACCTATTTTGTTTCCAAATTTCATTTTCCCGTCTTGCTCAACTGTTTTAACACACCTGTTTTGACCAGCAAAAATTGAACCCAATCCCTGGTGCGAAGACAACCCTAGCCCAGAAAATGAAAAATTCAGTCAGGGTCCCAGTCCAAATCAGAGTTGTTAAAATACTGGTATTTTTGGAAAGTGTAAGTGTAAGCGTAAATACACTTTCCAAATTTAAAGTATGGATACCAAAAGTGTAAGGTATTTTTTGAATACCCAGGCAAGTGTAAAAAAAGTGTAAGTGTAATTTTTTTTAGAGAGAGCTCTCACTGTTGAGCATTAGAAAACACTACTGTTTTAGCCTTAAGATCAATTTATGTATAGTTTTCATTCATTATTTCACATTTTACTGCCAATTATGAAACATTTCAGACTGTAACAAATTTAGTGGCATGAAGTTGCCTAATAATGACACTTTTTCAGTGTTGATATTTTACTGATTAAACAATGTGATACACACCGTTTAAATGCAAGAATGTACATGCAGCAAAAATATCAATGCAAAAGCCAGTCGACTTTGTGTCCAGCTGGTGAATAATTGATCTTGTCTTTTTTACAAAAGTATGATGAAACTGTATGACTACTGTTCAAAGGTCAAAGATAGTGCTAGTTTGCACATTTGCCATATTTTCTACACTCAATGCATAACTGCATATGTGCAGTTTTTTTTGTACATGAACCTGTTTTATGTTTTCTCAAAAGCATGAAACAGGGCCATCTGAAAGAAAAAAATACACTTTCTGTACCTGGGTATTTTGCCCAGGAAAGTGTAAAAAAAGTGTACGGGTATTTTATGAAAGTGTAAGTGTAAGTGTAAATATAAATACCCATTTACCCGGGTATTTCGGGTAAGTGTAAATACACTTTCGCAACTCTGATCCAAACCCCATACTTTTTGTCCCAAACCCACAAAAAGAAATTGCAGTAGCAATCCTAGTCCTGAAAACCAGTACCGATCGGTACCCTTGGGAAATTTTTTTCACCCAGACTTTTCTCAGTGGGAAACTATTCAAGATGGCGAATTTTCAGGGGGGAATCGTCAAATTAATAGTTGTTATGTCGTCAAAATTTTCAAGCATGTTTCTATCAACTCAATTCATTAAATATAACAGCATTAGGTAACCCTACGATTCTCCATGCAATTATCTGACGGAATAATAACACCCCCTCGAATAAGCCCCTCAAAATACCCCTCAAAATTTGCACTCTTAAAAATAGTCCCCCCTGGGCTTATTTCGAGGAAATACGGTATTCAAGCAAATACCATTCTCGTCAATTTCACACATTTCAATACCAAATCATTCCACATTTTTCAAACTCCCAGAAAAAATCGCAACTTCTGTGGCAGAGGGCGACCGTGCTGCAAACTCAATTTGCAAAGCCGAGCGAAAATGACACTCACGATTGGATCAGAAAAGTGAGACAAGCTGACAGGTTTGATTTGGACGACACGAGGTGGCTACAGGGCGGCTCTTTTTACAGGAGGAGAGGTGAGAGTTTTTTCTTATATATACTCGGCGGACAGCACGCTATGCATTTTCCTGAAGGAAACACTCCATCATGACGTCATCGTTAATAAAATAAAAATTGTTTCAGCAAAAAAAGGGAAAACATTCCAGGAAAAAACATTCGACACTTGTAAACACCTTCCCGGACAACTTCACCACCCATTTTTTTTCACTACGAATGCAATATATCCGTCCATGGGGATTTTATAAAGCCGAAACTTTGTATAGGTATATAAAGTTGTAAGACCCCTCTACTCCTCAACAATGGGGGAGGTGCGGCGACTCACTACAGGGTGGGTCGCCCTATATGCAACAATTTTTTTGGCGTTTTTGGTGTCCCAAACAAGTTCACCACCCACTTGATTGGCTACACTACGTCAGCCATATCTCCAGCTGTGATGGCGTATAAAGCTGAAATTTGGGGGATGTCTTGCCAACAATACACAATACAATACACAATGCCTCACAATACACCAGTGGGGCGGCTGCCAACGACCCACTAAAGCATGGGTCACTGCATATGAAGTTGACCATTTTCTAAAAACAGCCCAAGTGTCCCAAAACAAGTTCTACCGCCCTCACAGCTGGAGATATAGCTGGTTTTTACCCAATTGCTAGCCTTCAAAGTGTAGCTAATCAAGTGGGTGGTGAACTTGCTTGTGACAACAAAAACGCCACAAAAAAATTGTTGCATATAGGGTGACCCACCCTGTAGTGAGTCGCCGCACCTCCCCCCATTGTTGGGGAGTAAGGTGGTCTTACAACTTTATATATACAAAGTTTTAGCCTTATAACACCCCCATGGACGGAGATATTGCGTTAGAAGTGAAATAAAAAAATGGGTGGTGAACTTGTCCGGGAAGGTGTTTACATGACTTCGCCTTTTCTTTTTGAAATGTTTTTCGCTTTTGTGAACTTGAATACATAAGTATCCTGCTCGCGCATAAGCTACCAAGACAAACATAATTTTGGGCGCATACTTTGCGGTCCGCCGAGTATACGAAGAATGAGATTGTGTAACAGAATGCATCCGTATTTACCTAATTCCTCTGGAGGAATTTGTCGTCAGACTTTGTGAGATCGGAACTATTAAAGAGGCGATTATTGAAGTGTTGGAATTATTAGGGGAGTTGTTCAAGGGGAGGAGGTTTTTTTGTCTCCTCACCTGGCCAACAGGGGGGAGTTATTCAAGGGGGAGGTCTTATTCAAGGATATACAGCATTTGTCTACCTCACTTCACCTGTGAATGTAGCCAACTGTGATGCAGGTCTGAATCCAGGCACTCATCCCAGCGTGAGCATCCAGAGATCCATTGATATTGTAAATTCTGAAAATTCAAACCATCGCACTGATGGAACTACTAATGGGAAACCTGTCAATGACAGAAAGTGGGATAGAACCACCGATGGTGTGTGGAGTTTTGGAAAATTTGTGACCCACCCAGTGGGTGAGAATGGGAGACATCCAGGTGCCACTCCCAGACCCTGTAAAGTGCCCTGTAAAATGTAAAATGTCATACAAAGTGTCAAAAGTCATGTAAAATGCCCTGCAAAATGGCAACCATATGTTTGCCATTTTGCAGGGCATTTTGCATGACTTTTGATGCTTTGCGAGACATTTGACATTTTACAGGGTGTTTTACAGGGTTTGGGACTGCCCCCAGGTCCCGGCGATAGACTGCAAACTGCTAGAGCATTCATTGGAGAAGGAGGTGGAGATGGACTGC
This sequence comes from Sphaerolaimus hirsutus, assembly GCA_964036195.1. Taxonomy (NCBI): domain Eukaryota; kingdom Metazoa; phylum Nematoda; class Chromadorea; order Monhysterida; family Sphaerolaimidae; genus Sphaerolaimus; species Sphaerolaimus hirsutus. Next base: position 26,681,088 of record OZ038455.1, read on the forward strand.
ATGTATGTGATTTACTTGTTATGTTTATAGCATGTTTTCTATCACACCACTTCAATACTATCTATTCTATCTCAGAATCTGAATTTGCAACAACCTGAGTTAGAAATCGTGAGGAAAATGATCGAAGCGGGAGACATTTCTTTCGATCAGCCGCCAGGTGCCAGTCCCAGACCCTGTAAAATGCCCTGTAAAATGTCAAATGTCACGCAGAGTGTCAAAGGTCATGTAAAATAACCGGTAAAATGGCAAACGTTTTAACATTTTTTTAAACAAAATTTGCCATTTTTACTGGCATTTTACATGACTTTTGACACTTTGCGTAACATTTGACTTTTTACAGGGAATTTTACAGGGTCTGGGACTGCCTCCAGATGAAGTCACACTGGCCAGAGCTGTGCAAGCTTTGGTTCAAGCGGAACTGGATAGACAAAAACAGGACCATCATCCAGAAAATTTGCCTGTTATAGCTTCACCAGCTGCAGAGCCATTTAGCCAGACACAGGCATACTATGGTGGCTCAGGTGGCGGTACATCAAATGGTGGATTCGGTAGCGGTACATCAAATAGTGGCTCTGGTGGTGGTTCTGGTGGCTCCAGTGGTGGTACATCACATGGTGGACCTGGTGCCAATCCCAGACCCTGTAAACTGTATTTTAAAGTGTCAAATGTCATGCAAAGTGTCTAAAGTCAAGTAAAATGCCCAGGAAAATGGCAAACGCATGTTTGCCATTTTACAGGGCATTTTACATGACTTTTGATACTTTGCATGACATTTTACATTTAACAGAACATTTGACAGGATCTGGAACTGCCTCCTGGTGGTGGTACATCAAATGGTGGCTCAGGTAGTGGAAGTTACAATGGTGGAAATGGCGGCAATGGCCAGTGTGAGTTCACATAATCCATCTTAGATTTTCTTTTCAGCCCCCACATTTTTCTGACAGTAACCTGAACCTGCCCAGGTTGCACCTGCCACCAAGGGCCACCAGGTCGGCCAGGGAACCCTGGTGACCCTGGTGCCGATGGCATGGATGGGAGGATGGGAGAAATGGGCCCTCCTGGCAGAGATGCACCCCCTGGTCTCAAGTACAAAGTGCCCACATGTGTGAAATGTCCCAATCGATTGCCCCCAGCAGGGGTCAGAGGTGGAAGAGGTCCTAAGGGCAAAAAGGGAGAGACTGGAGACCCTGGCTACTTGAGGGTTGAATATATACCAGGAAAAAGAGGTCCACCAGGACCGGCGGGAAATAGGTGATTGGGTGATAGTTTTGTTTTACATGACCTTGTAAACAGCCCCACCTTCCACATTCAGAGGCTACCAGGGTAACAATGGTTTCCCTGGACAACCTGGAAGTCCTGGCAGGGAGATTCCAGTAGCACTGATACCAGGCAGGGCAGGCAGAACAGGGCAGCCAGGCAGGCCTGGTGATTCTGGAACACGCGGGGATGATGGTAGGGATGGTCCGCCAGGGCCCCCGGGACCGCCTGGTATGGGTGGAGGTAGAGGGCCAAAGGGTGAGTGTTGGTGGCTGCATCACTGACTGGGAGAGGCTGGTGCCAGCCTCTAGTCAAGGAATGAAACATTTGGGATTTGGCGTGGAGAAAATAATTGATGATCAAAAATTTCTAAAAACTTCAAAATTTAAAATTCAAAGATTATTAAGATATATGAAAATATAAGCACAATTCCAATACACAGTAGAATTTCACAATTTGATGCATTGTTGGTTGTGAAAACAATCAGGAAAGTGCCAGTGGAAATGAATACCTGCTTGAATACCCTACCAAAAGATAAACACATTTTCTGGTTGAAAAGATTGAGGACAGTTTAATATGAGTAAAAACATTTGGGAATTTCTCAAAAATATGAACTGTTCTCACTTGTATTAACCTGCAAATTTTTTCTATTGTCTTCTAATTGAAATGAACATGCACTTTCACAATAACTCCTATTAAATACAAAAATAAATTTTAGGCAGCTATGGCCCACCGGGACCTCCTGGCCCACCAGGCAACCGAGGGTCTCCAGGAGTTTGTGACCACTGCCCACCCCCCAGATACCCCCCTGGATTCTTTCAAGCTAGGGGCATTGAGCCCAGTCAGATAGTGGCAGCTTTTCATCAGTTGGGATTTGAGAGACAGATACCGGATCAGGAAGGGTGATCATATTTTGGAGTGAATGTCACTGTGGAGTCTGAATAAATTCTGGTTTGATCATTGCATTGGGTCGGGTATTTTGTAGGGCCCATGTTTATTCATGCAGTATGCTGTGAATAGCATTGAAAAAACTCTGGGGGTATATCTCATGAAAACAAAAAAAATACAAGATGTTTTATTCTCAAATCTTTGCCAATTTAATTATTATTTTTTCTTAAATGTCAAAAAATATATAGCATTTACATTTATTTATATTTCTGTACACGGTCTTCCAGGGAAATTTAATTTTCTATTCTATCCATTTCATTTTTGTGATATTTTCTGAGATTATATTCAATTATGTTTTTTAATCACTCATTTTTCAATGCTAGTCGCAAAAAAGGGTCACTGTGCAATATATTGAGTTTTTCAGTCTTTCAAAATTGATCCTTCATTTAAGTCATGCATCTGCTTTATCCTGTACAGTGTGTAGATCAAATCCCGTTTCCAAATACAATATAACCATTCAAGATATATTTACAAACTCAAATTTTTTAACCAGAATGTTCTCCACACATGGAACTACAGTGATTTACATGTAGGTAAATACATGTGGCTGGTTTGGTCGATGTATAGTTTTCCTTTGTGAATTTTCTTTGTTTTTCATTTCTTTTCACCTTCCATGACATTGAACATGACATGCAACACAGTTGTCTTTCTCTACTGTATGTCATGTGGACGGATGTATACATACAAATAAATGCAAATAACATATTTTCTCAAAATAGATCAAATGGGGTTATGTATGTATATTGACACACTGTAGTGTCACGCTGTGACAAATACACGTTGAATGGACACAAAATCGAGAATGCTCCGTGGACCATCCGTGGGTTCATTCAATTTCAGCTAAGATATAAAATATATTTACAAATATGTGAATCAGTTGCGCGGTCACAATGAAGTATTTGAAGATGTATGTATTTATATACCGTATTACCTCGAATTACCCCATAGGGGTTTATTATTTCGTCAGCAAAATTTGAGGGGGTTAATTCGAGGGGTGCTTATCCGATGGGGGTTATTATTTCGTCAGAAATTGTTGTGACATTCATAGATGCAGATTCACTCACAGTAGATGCCGTTAAGCCGGAATTAGAGCTCAGCGTCGATTCGACGTGAAATGACAACGTAAAATTAATTACATTGCGAGTGTGGATCATGCTACGGGTCTACAATTTTCTAAGGATAATATATGAATCAATACCTTAATCGTGTCCATTACTGAGTGTTATCAGCCACAACTAGAGCGAATTGAAAAATTCAATTTTTATCATTTCACGTCATCATTTTACGTCAGGGAACTAACTCTATATTTCACGTCAACGGTTGCTTGCAAGAATGCAAGAATGCATTTTGCAAGAATGCCCCTGAAAAATGGCAAACGCACGTTGCAGGCAGAGTTGCGAAAGTGTATTTACACTTACCCAAAATACCCGGGTAAATGGGTATTTATATTTACACTTACACTTACACTTTCATAAAGTACCCGTACACTTTTTTTACACTTTCCTGGACAAAATACCCGGGTACAGAAAGTGTATTTTTTTCTTTCAGATGGCCCTGTTTTATGCTTTTGAGAAAGCATAAAACAGGTTCATGTACAAAAAATAACTGCACAGTGCACATATGCAGTTATGCATTGAATGTAGAAAATATAGCAAATGTGCAAACTAGCACTATCTCTGACCTTTGAACAGTACTCATGGTATTCTACAGTTTCATCATACTTTTGTAAAAAGGACAAGATCAATTGACCAGCTGGACACAAAGGCAACTGGCTTTTGCATTGATATTTGCTGCATGTACATTCTTGCATTTAAACAGTTGCATTTAAACAGTGTTAAACAGTGTATTTAAAAATATCAACACTGAAAAAGTGCCATTATTAGGCAACTTCATACCACTAAATTTGTTACAGTCTGAAATGTTTCATAATTGGCAGTAAAATGTGAAATAATGAATGAAAATGATCGATAAATTGATCTAAATGTGAAAACACTGGTGTTTTCTAATGCTCAACAGTGAGAGCTCTTTCTAAAAAAAAATTTACACTTACACTTTTTTTACACTTTCCTGGGTATTTTAAAAATACCTTACACCTATGGTATCCATACTCAAAATTTGGAAAGTGTATTTACACTTACACTTACACTTTCCAAAAATACCAGTATTTTAACAACTCTGGTTGCAGGGTCTTTTACATGACACATGACATTTTACAGGGAATTTTACACTTTACAGGGTCTTTTACCGGGTCTGTGACTGTCACCAGCGGCACGAGTGGGGCGCCGCCTCGGCACCGCCGACGATGCCCTGAGCTATGGCGTTTATGTTGTGGCCACTGATGGACAGGGCGGGCACGTGTTGCGGCGCCGGCGTGCCGCAGTCCCCGCCGCCACCCGATTGTGTCGTCGTTGTTGGTGCCGCTGAGCCGCCCTTTCGTTTACGTACCTATTTACCATATTTCCTCAAAATACACCCCCCCTCAAAATACCCCCCCTGAAATACCCCCCTCAAAATGGACACTATGAACTTATAAACCCCCCCTCGAAATACCCCCATTCAAAATTCTCACTCTGAGAAAATAAACCCCCCGGGGGTATTTCGAGGAAATACGGTACCATATTTGCTCGAAATACACCCAGGGGGTTTATTTTTTCGCCAGCACATTTTGAGGGAGGGTTAACTCGAGGAGGGCTGATTCAAGGGGGGAGGGTTTAGAATTTCGTCAGAAAATGTCGTGAAGGAATGTAGTAAAGATAGGCAAAAACGTACCCAAAACTGATAATAAATGTGACCAAATAGGACATATTAAGACATATTGACGTCAATATCTACACTTTACCAGAACAACTCTGCAATGCCAATACTTTTCTTAAGACCATTACTTATCAGGACATAAATACTAGGTATATTCAAAAGAAAATGGGATTGGAAATGTTGTGTATAGTTGGATATAGTGGGAACAAAATATTTGGTACTTTTTGGTGGGATTCTCTCCATCTTTTTGTCAAATGAACATATTTAGGTTCTCACTGACACTCAGTTTCACTCATTAATTTCTTTATCTGACATCTAATTTATCTGTGTCTCCACCATATAAACACAATCAATAAAAGATAAAATTCCGTTCGATCGTGGTGAGTAAAATAAATTGAATATCACTGCATTCCAAAACCCTCCACATTGTCAAGAGCAATTGCAAACTTTTGTCCTAGCAATTTAGCATCGCGGTAATCGGGCAAAATCAGTTGATCGAAACAAGTGTGTGCCATCGGTAACCTGAGAATTTTTCTATAGCTTTGTGTTCATGTATTTTTGTAAATACCTATGTCAGTGAATGATTGGCGGCCCACACACTAGTTGACACATGTGTGTCAACTAGTGTGTCGGCGGCCAATGGTGCTAAACTAGAGAAGAAATGCAACATGCGGACACAGTTTCTGAATGCTCACATTTCATTGTTCTCAAACGATTTGCCTTCATTCGCTCCGCCCATCCTTGTGATTTTCATTGTCATTTCTTTCACTCCACCAACTGGAATTCGGTCGGAGCCCGTCACAAAATGCAAAAACTTTCTCTGGGTTGTGACCGGTTGTGACAAGATGTAGGCCCAAAAATGACTGCGAGAAAAGTGTAAAAGTTACATGTATAAAGTTACACAGCAAAAAAATAGGTATGTGATGCGCGGTGAAGTGTCGTGATGTGACATCACGCAGACAAGCAGTGTCAGTGTGAAGACACTTCACTGCGCCTCCAGACGCTTCACGAACCAAGCAAAGTATGCTGCAATGGTTTGTGAAGTGCACTTTACGAATTTTGCCCGTCGTATGATAGGTGAAGTGTGTGGAAGACACTTCACCTCAAATTTCGTGAAGCGTGGTGAAGCGTCTGGGAGCGTCTGCACAGAGACCGCTTCACATGCATACAGTCCGCTTCCACACACTTCACAATCCTAGTTTTTGCAGTGTTAGAGGAAATGTCAGGGCCAAACCGAATCGTGGTATCGTTCGCATTAAAGCCATCATACTGGGTAGCTGATTGAAGATCTTTAAAGTTGAACTCCGGATTACCGCACACGAGCTGCTCAAGTTCTTCATGTCTCATGACCTAAGGGTAGATAAACATAAAAATAAAATGTGAATTCAAAATGTATTTGTACCACCATGAAAAAAGACAAGTGACCTTGAAAAGTGGGGAATCAGACACGGAATGGAAGCCTGTATAAAAGGCGCAGAAAGCCTGCTGCACGCTAGTGTTGACATACCAGTGAACAAAGCTTTGTACATATTCTGTGAAGAAAACCAATGAAAATTCAATCACGATCATAAATGTTCGGTACACATAAATACACACACTACATCCATCGAAAGTGCGGAAAATGTTATCATAGGTACTTTTAACATGTTCAGACTCAAGAGTTCAGAATGCATGTGCAAAAATTCTTCCTTCAATCTTACTCGTGGGCAATTCAAGAATAATAGTTTGCTTGTTTAAAGCATAAAAGTTTTACACACTACTCAATTTGTTCATGATTTGTCTAAAATCCCACACATCCCACATACCCTTCCTATTCTTGTTGGTAACCATGACATTATCACCACCATCAATGAGTGGAGCAGAAATGCTTGTTCCATCAGCTGTTGGAACAGTCACCTACAATATTTAATTAGGTAATTAACAAAAATTATATGTATACAGATAGTAAGTTGAACAGACAAAACTTACCATAAAATCTATGCTAAAATCTGTCTTCACATCACCATCATATTCTAAAAGTTGTTGTAAACTGGCAGCTGTGGTCTGAATGACAACAAAGTCCTGAACCTGTGCTAAGCAAACACTGTGAATAGAAGAACTCACAGGCAAGCATTGCTTCAAATCACTCAATTTTGCTGGCACAATGCCAATATCACTAAAATGGCCATTTGGTTGTCCATTTCTTTCAATTTCTGTCATCATAATGGCAGGTGATAGCAGTTTCTTATAGCAGAACAATGGCAGGTGAATATCTAACAAAACTGAGTTGTACATAGCGAGACCCATCAACTGTGTAAAATTGAGCAAGTTTGGCTTTTTTATTGAGGCATTTGTACCAAATTACCAATAATACAAATAAATGCTCACCATTCCAACAAATTTATAATACTGCAAAAAGTTTTTGACATCCACACTTTTATCAAAAACATTGAACCAATAAACATGTGTTTCTTCACAATACACAAATAGTTTGACATTCCTCGACAAATTTCCATCATTATCAAACATTTCCCTGACCAATAACAAGAACCATTCCTTAGTTAGTCCACCCATATCCACACCTGGTTCATTCACAAATGTAACCCTTAATCTTTTGTGAGCACTGCTTTGTTTTGATTGTAGCTGTGGGGGTGATCAAAATCAGCTGGCGCCTTTGTGAAACTATAGTGATGAATCCTTTGTGACCAAAGTGAAAGTATAAAACATAAAAATCCATGGACCACATGCTATGCATTTTTTCCCATCATGACGTCATCATTAATAAAATTGAAAAAAATCAAGAAAACATAAAAAAATCATTTCAGTTGTACGCGACTCCGCCTTTTTCTTATTTTTCGTTTTGTGAAAGTGCGCACATAACTATTCTGCTTGCTTATCGACTAAGACAGCGGCAATTTAGACCTGCGCCCTAGATTTCGAAAAACTTGTCACTGAGTGGTCAGATTGACGTCAAATTTTAGATCAATATAAACAACAAAATAGGTAAGGAACCCTGAAAATATGGTTGCGATAGCTCCACTCGTTCTCAAGTTATTGATGCAAACACCAATAATTGTTGCTATATACCACCCTGCTTTACAACCAATTACGCAAGCGTCTGTCGATTTCCTTATCGGTCAGGAGGATTAGTGGTGCACGCGAACGCATTTTGGCATGCCACTGCGGGAAAAAAACGAGAAAGTTTTTTAAAAACAATCCTAATCCCGGTCCGGGTCCCCAGAAAGTGGATCCCGTTTGAAACCTATCACGGGGTGGTGGTAAAGTAACAATTACGCGATTGCATGAATAACTTAAGAACGAGTGGAGCTATCGCAGCCATATTTTCAGGGATCATTTCCTATTTAGTTGTTAATGTTGACCTAGAATTTGACGTTAATCCAACCACTCAGTCACAAGTTATTCGAAATCTAGCGTGCATGTCTAAATTGCCGCACCCTGTAAATATATCGTGGTCCGCCTAAATAGTATACCCACTTGTGCAATGGAATCTTCCAGCAGGTGTGACCTCCTCACAACGATGTTCATAAACACCGAATCTGAATTTGGTGCTCGAAAATGGATTAGGTTTGTTATTATACTGTCCTGCAAATAATTTTTGTGCATTAATGCAGCACATTTTTTAATTGGACAAAAAAGTAAATAGCAATGTAACGATAACGAACCCTAGCCTTCTCTACCATGATCTGTTCAGCATGGTGTTGCATTAGCTGTCTTTTTGCATTCAAACTCAACACAAATGCATAATCACAAAGGGTGAATGCATTTCTGTGCATCCCGTTGTAGAGATGTCTATTGGCTTGCATCGAAGACATCAGTTTGTTGTGTTGCAACCATATCCAAAAGTCCGACATCAGGGGGCAGTTCCAAGCCCTGTAACGTGTAAAGTAAAGTGTCAAATGTAAAGTCAAATGCAAAGTAAAGTGTCAATCAAAACAAAAAAGAAAATATTTTATTACTGAACTTTGCATGACAATTGACACTTTACTTTGCATTTGACGTTACATTTGACACTTTACTTTGCATTTGACTTTACATTTGACACTTTACTTTACACTTTACAGGGCTTGAGACGGCCACCAGGTCGCAATGGTCCAACGCGCTGTTGTAAAATGCAGTGTAGGGCACAGCGTTGGTGCTCGCATTCGAATTATCTGTGCGTTGGGTCTAAAAATTTTTTTTATGAAGAATGAAATTTTTTTGCAGTTTCCGGAAAACGGAAAGCAGAAAAAATAAAATGAAATGCAGGAAAATGGAAGCAAAAGTTGCATGGAAATTGCAAAAAAATTGCCAGAAACAGGACAAATTAGCAAAAAATTTTTTCGATGGAATCAGAAAAAAATTGCAGAACTTTTGCCAGAAATGACAAAATATTGCAGAAATTTAGATGGAGACTGACAAATTTACATAATTGAAAAACCTGCATGAAAAATTTGCTGGAAATTGGAGAATGATAAGAAAAAACAAAATAAGCAGCCAGAAATCAGAAATATGAAAAAATTTGCCTTCTGAAAACAGAAACGGAAAAAACGGGAAACAGTAAACACAAAGTTAACACCTGTACATGACAAATTCACATTCAAAGGAGGAAACGTCAAGATTTCCAAAGAATAGACCTTGAAAAGTGTTAAAAGCAACGCACAAAGTATTTCCATAGTCTTCACGGCGACCGGGATCCACCAGGTGCATGTGGCCACGGCGGGCAACTCCTGCGGCTTGGGTGGGAACAGCCGTACGCCGATGAACGTGTGCAACGTGGTCAAAATTGCCATCAGTGCGCTGCTTGGCAGGCTGCCAAGTGACGCTTTTTGTTAATATAGGTTAATATGTGTGTGATGTCTGGTTATGTGTGGTGAGATTGACTTGAATCAGAGAAAGAAAGTAGTGCGCCGGAATAGCAACGGTCATTTGGCGGCGCACATTATGAGTGTCAGTATGTATTGTATTTATAGACACGGCCCTGGTCCGATTTACAAGTTTACCCCGTGCACAAGTAACACAACTAGTAAAAGGGTGCCACGGTGCGTCGTACACTCAAAATGGCGTCATTCCATCACCAATCATGTGTATACTTGTTGTTTTTGGAGGGGTTCAATATAAGGTTTTTCAAACTTCAGAAGGAAAAACGGGAGAAAAAATCGCTAGATAGATATGTAGATTGCTGGAGCGTTTGGGGTAACCCCCACCCCTCCGCCAACCCCCCATACTGAACCCCTCCAGTGCTCAAGTACGGGGAGCCTTCCTAAGCACCGGGTCTACATTGGTACCGGGTCTACATTGGCACCGTATATTGCTACTTGTGCAGCGGGTAAACTTGTCCACTGGGTTCTAGCCTATAGACACAGGAGGGGGTATCTTATTGGGGTGCTACTCGAGGGAGGAAATAATCAAGGTAATACGGTATTCACTCACTCTGCGATCCAATCTGCCAATACGTTTCGATCTCTCCGGTCCAGAGAAGCGATCAAACGCAAAAAATGCGCCAAAATAACATAAGTCGAGCTTCGAGTGAATTGGCCATACTGCGCGGAAAATATTGAATGCAAAATAAATTTTGTGCAAAGTTAAAAATCCTGTTGAAAGGCTTGCGGATTTTCTGAAACATCAGAACGTTGTATAGAAAGTTAAGTGGGTTTTTGAAATGTAGGGATGTTACCGTATTACCTCGAAATACCCCCAGGGGGTTTATTATTTCGCCAGCAAAATTTGAGGGGGGGATAATTCGAGGGGGGGTATTCGAGGGGGGCTATTATTTCGCCAGAGATTTTCGGAAATTCCCCATACGCAGACGTAGAAAATTCGAACAATTACGTAGATGTATATGTGTTTATTAACGATGGCAAAAAAAGATTCGAAAATTCGAAAACATTTTCGAATTTTCGAATTTTTTCGTAATTTTCGAATTTTTATTTCGCCCTAGAAAAAACACTTAAAAATCGATTTATTTTTCAAAAGATTCGAAAATTCGAAAATTCGAAAATTCAAAAATAGTTTTCGAATTTTTTAGGGAATTCAAGGCAACAAAACACGCTGTTAAGTTCAACGTGCTAAATAAATCAACGATTGATACTCGGCGCGTATCGAAAAGCGAAACGTAACAAAAAAACGTTGAAATGTCATCCACCGCGGAAGAGGCGGACTTCGACGCATCCGTTTTTTATACTGTATTTCCTCGAAATATCCCCCCCCTCGAAATACCCCCTCAAAATTTTCACTATACATTTATAAACCCCCCTCGAAATACCACCCCCCCAATTTGGTGTATAAAGAACGTAATGCAGTTTGTGATCTGGGAAATACAGAACACACATCAAAAACAATGACTGTGTTGTTTAGAACAGGGTCTTATAAATGGCGTTAGTACCATCTACGTTAGTACCATCTAATTAAGTACCATCTACGTACTTATATAAGTATATAGAGTCTTATAAATGGCAGTTTTTGTTGCATTTGTTGACATCTGTGTTACCTAAAAACAACAATTTAGTACTGGGATTTCGATAAATTTCTGGCTAAATAATACACCCCGTCGAAATACCCACCCTCGTTTAACCCCCCCCCCCCCAAGTTTCCACTCTGAAAAAATAATATGGTATTTGATGCCAATTTTGTATTTTTTTGCTGATATTTTATTTGATGCCAACTTTTAAATTGTTGTTTTTATTGCCTTCACTCTGTTGGCGAATTAAATGTATCAATGTGTGAATTAAATGAAGCAGCACACTGGTTTGCATAACTCCTTCGTCCATTTTTAATGCTAATTTATGGTTAAAATAAGGTTATAACAACTGAGCAGAACATGAAGACAGTCTAAATTCTGTGTTTAAAGCTTAATATTCAATATTTTTTAAGAAAGATTCGAAAATTATTTGAAAAAATTCGAAAACTAGCCAAAAAACTTCGAAAATTGCCAAAAAAGATTCGAAAATTCGAAATTCGAAAATTAAATTCGAAATTCGAAAATTATTTTGAAGAAAAATTCGAAAATTCGAAAATTCATTTCAGAAAAAACACTTAAAAATTTAAATACTTTTTTTTCGACTGTTTGCCATCGTTAGTGTTTATATAATGTATAAGGCATATATACCGTATTACCTCGAAATACCCCCATGGGGGTTTATTATTTCGCCAGCAAAATTTGAGGGGGGGTTAATTCGAGGGGGGGGGGGTTATTCGAGGGGGGGTTATTATTTCCTCAGAAATTTTCGTAAGGATCGTAGTAAATAGTAGGCATTTGCGTACCCAAAATAGGTCATAAATGTGTCCAAACAGGATATATTTGGACATAAAAACGTAGATAGCTACACAAACTACTCTATGTGTAGCTGCAATGCAAATTAACAGTAATATACATCATGTACATTGCATACATGACGTATTTATTATGTACATGACGTATGTACATCATTCCGAAGGGGGGGGTATTTCGAGGGGGGGGGGTTATTATTTCCCCAGCCCATTTTGAGGGGGGGTTAATTCGAGGGGGGGGTTAATTCAAGGGGGGGGATGCTTCGAGGTAACACGGTAACTGTATACACACATAAACCATTCCCTAACGTCACTCAGCCATTACTTTGAACGTGTGTTCTGCATTGTACAGATCACAAACTACGGTATTTGTCATGTACGCTCTCTTTACACTCAATTTTAGGGGGGGGGGGTATTTCGAGGGAGGGTTATTATTTCCTCAGCCGAATTTTAGGGGGGGGGGGTATTTCGAGGGGGGGGGGGGGTTAATTCAAGGGGGGATAAATCGAGGTAATGCGGTATGTTAGGTTTCGATGGCAGCTGCGGGCTCATTTAAAAGGGTATCGAAGCATTTACCTAACGTGTAGTTCGATTGTTTTCTTCACAAACAGTTTTCCAAAAAAATTAATTAAGAAAGTGGAGCAGTGATAAAAAGTGACTTCCAAAAAATGGACCGTGCAGGTAATTTATTGATAATTGATGGCTGTAAAAAATGTTCATCAGCATTTATGTGTAAAAAGTGTAGAATACTTGAGAGATCAGACCGACGATCCGGGTCGAATCCTGCCAATATTTATACCCAGGTACATACCGTATTTCTTCTAATAGAAGGGCGGGTATCAAATAGAAGGGCGTCTCCAATAGAAGGTACACTTTTTCGACTTATTTTGGGCAACGAAATAAATAGAAGGGCAGTCTCCAATAGAATGTACACAAAGTGTTGGACTTGTGCCAAATGAATGAAAATTTTTAAATTATCAACGGTCGCTGTACTTTAGTGACTTTTTTTCCATTGTATTGGTGCTATTTTAACATCAAATGTTTTATGAACTCTATAAATCATCATTCTATGAACTGTCTGTGACGTAACACTTTGAAAAACCTTGGCAGAACGTGAAAAAATCGCTGAAAAAATGGCGAAAACAATAGAAGGGCAGTCTCCAATAGAAGGGCGTCACCAATAGAAGGGCGGGTAAAAATGTTGACGAAAAAAATAGAAGGGCGCCCTTCTATTAGAACAAATACGCTATTTATACAAAATGCTTGCACCTGTAATAGCACAAAATATGCACGCAGCTGCACAGGGTCTGCCAAACGTCCTTCCATTCCATACCTGTTTTTCGACAAAAAGATAATTTCAAGTTTTGAACTGCGCATGCACAATGTTTGCGCCTTCATACTCAGGAGGCTGTCCCAGACTCTGTAAAAGACCCTGTAAACTGTTATAGACCCTATAAAATGTCATGTATCATGTATAAACTCTCTAAAGTATCCAAATCTTATTCCATAGTTTCCAAATATTATGTTTTGTATCCAAATATTACGTTAAGATCTTACAGATTTAAATACAAAAGAAAAGATTTGGATACTATAAAATAATATTTGGTTACCTTATAGGGGTTTACATGACACATGCCATTTTACGTAGTCTTTTATATGTTTTATAGGGGTTTACATGACACATGGCATTTTACGTAGTCTTTTATATGTTTTATACGTTTTTTACAAGGTCTGGGGCTGGCACCAGGGATTTTAAAGCTCTATGGCAAACCTTTCGTCGCTCAAGAGGCAATTTGTGACCGATTTGAACACCACTTTTTGCAATTCATTCGGAGCCCTGACGAGAATCTCGTAGCACGCTTCTGATTATGCAACAAAAATTTAACTTTGGTGAGAACTTTCTTTGAACTTATCGAAACATACTTATCAAGTTCAAATCAAGTCCACTGGAATTATTCAGTCTATCGGAGTTCCTTCTAGCAACCAAATTTCGTTTTTTATTCTGAGTGCTGTTTGAATGGCTCCAAAATGCTTCGTTAATGCTCTGATATGATGAAAAGATGGTCATGTAAATTGCGCATAGCTCATCCAGTGAATTAGTCGTATTATAATGGGATTCTGCTGCTCTGAAAAACAGCGGCATTTATTGCGATTAGCTTTCCAAAAATCGCCGGAGATTATATTTTAGTATAAGAAACAAAATCTATTTTCTCCAGGTTTTTCCGAATTTAATTAGCTATATTTTCCCTGAAAAGTTGTTTTTTTCATTTTCATTTTCATAATGAAGTGTTTCATTCAGGTCTAAGCGGGAAACGGAAATTTCCGCAGTAGAAACGCACTTCAATAACTTGACACTGATAGCTGCTTCCTGCAATTTGTGCAGGCCAGATACCCTTGATCTCAGTTCCTCTGAGGCTGACATCTGCCGCGAGAGGATCGAAGCCTGAAAAGAATTGAATACCTTTAATACTTCCATTCCAGAATGACACCGAGAAAATCCAAACTAACCTATATCCTCGAATAAGATCCCCACTTGAATAAGACCCCCACTTGAAAAACACCCTCCCTTGAATAACCCCCCCCCCTGTTGGCAGAGTGAGAAAAAATAACCTCCGCCTTGAATAACTCCCCCTCAAAAACCGTGACGAAAATAACTCCGCAAGGGTATTATTCGAGGATAAACGGTATTCACGAAACCATATTTCAAAAAGTTTCATATTTTCAAACCTTTCTTTTACTAGCACTTTCCTTTTCGCTGCGCTTCGGACCAATTTTCGTCCTTTTAATGCTCGACCTCCTTTCAATAGGCGGTAATCTGGCGCCACTTCTTTCACCGCTCGCATTCTCGCTCGGTCGGCGGTCGGCTCGTTGCCGAGCTTGCCGAACGTGTACAGGTTGGGGTGCGTGTTGGCGGTCGACGGAACCCGACCGCAGACAGAACACTAGATTGAGCATGTTCTCGGGGTTGTTCGTGGGCGTCGTGGGAGACCGCGTCTGCGCAAATGCGATCTTATTACTGAGTTGACAGAGATAATTGAGCAAAAGTAGGCTCAATACTGTTGCAAAACATCAGTTCACTGCCCAAAATGGCATACTCGTTTTTTAGCCTATCTACCTATGTGATCCGAGTGAATGGCCCTACCCTATGAGCACTAGTTTGTTATAAAAATTTCGAAAACCCACAAATCAGCTTTGAAAGTACCGTATTTCTTCTAATAGAAAAGCGTCGTTCTATTTTTCATCAACTTTTTACCTGCTGTCTTTTGGAGCTGCCGTTCTAATGAGGCTGCGGTTCTATTTTTTCAGCAATATTTTTCACACATTTTTCATTTGAACATAGAGTTTTTAATGAAACATGAACAACATCAGAGCATGAATTCACACAAAACTAAATGTGAAAACAACCCTAAATCATAGTTTTGAAAAACTTGGATGTTCTCACAACCCATTTTCCTGATATTTTTGTATTTTGACACTCCTCCAACGTAATTTCTACCTGCCATCCCATTGGAGGTGCCGTTCTATTGGAGGTGCCGTTCTATTGGCGGTATGCCGTTCTACTGACAAGTTTACTAGAACAATGTGTCCGTCTAGGTACAACAGTTGACGCAGACAAATAATAACTTGTTCTAGTCGGGGCCTCGTTCTAGTCAACTCAAATCCATTCAAAACTAATTTATGAGTTTCGACTTCACAACTAGTGTGTGGGTGGACAATGTAATCAGCTGACCTGCACAGACGGAAGTCGATTTTCACTTCTGCTCCTTGTGTCGCCACTCAGCGACGATGGCAGTTGGTCGCCGCCGAGAAAAACCCGCATCGCACCACCGAAACCCCTCATATCACGGTCACCAGTTGCCACTCCCAGATCAAGTAAAATGCCCGGTAAAATGTAAAATGTCATGCAAAGTGTCTAAAGTAATGTAAAATATTTAATAACCAGCGAAACAATACAATCTGACATTTTACCTGGCATTTTACATGACTTCAGACACTTTGCATGATATTTGACATTTTACAGGGTATTTTACATAATTTATGATACTTTGCATGACATTTTACATTTTACAGGCCATTTTACAGGGTCTGGGGTAGGCACCTGTTCTATTGCCATGCTCGAAGTTATTGTCGCCAAAACCCGGATTGCCATTTCCGGAGTGCATACCATAGCCGCATGAAATGCATGATATGCCTTCATTTGCAAAATTTCCTGTCAGTCGCGGCAGAGATAATGCACCGCACAGGGGACAGGTGGGCAGGGGCGCCTGTGAAATGGGGGGTGCCGATTTTCACAGTATTATTGCATACTTCATATGGTATTATTGCATAATTCATATCACAGCAAAAAATGGGCTCGTGAAGCGCATGGAAGCGTCGCGCTTCAACACGCTTCCACCAAACATCACGAGATTCTGGGTGAAGTGTCTTCCACACGCTTCACCTAGCTTCTCCATGCACTTTATGTGCATCCAAACATGTGGAAGACACTTCACGGCACTGGCGCTAGGGTTGGGAATTTCAAAATTTTCGGGTTCGGGTACCGGGTCTTAAAAATTTCGGGTTTGGTATCGGTTCCAAAAATTTTGCGGGTATCGTGTTCGGGTATTGAGGTCAGGTATCGGGTCGGGTTTTCAGGTCAAAAGGTCGGGTATCGTGTAATATTTGTAATTGTCGGGTATTATCAGGTAATAGATTGTGGGATTGGATAAGAAAATCATCTGGCATTGGATTGTACAACAAAAATACAGCATGGTGTAGTGTATCTATCACAAGGTGTATAACTAAGTGCAAATACACATGGAGACACAGCAGTTTATCCAAAGGAATATTCTCGCTCAAGAAAAAAGCAGGACAATTGAATTGTGATAAAAACATATCTCCGTTTGTTGTGGGATACCATCACACCATGGTGGCTGAACCTCCCAAAAATAGTGAAACATATTTTCGGTGGATTCCGATTGGCCCATGATGTTATCTCAACATGCTTGGGTAATAATTGCTGAAACCATTGCACTGTGAACCTAAAGGAAATGTGTTTCAATGATTTTTAGTAATATTTTCCAGTTGTATCAATTGAGCTTAATGGATCTGGGTTTTTTCGGAGAGTGAGTGATGGTTACACCTGTTGGGGCATATGTCATGGCTGCTGGGGCCCCAATAATGGTGTAAAATTTTTTTTGTAGGTAAAATATACAGGGTGGGCATCTTCAGTTGCCGCTGGAAAAACGTGATAGCTTGAGCTACAGTTGAGCTATCACAATGAAATTTTAACACATTAGAGTAGACTCCATAGGACACCTATTCTGAAGTTTGCAACCCAAACGGAAACATTTTGGGTGAGTTGTGGAACACAATTTTTAGTGTAATTTTGTCACTTGGTGTCACCTCTGTCTAATGTTGTATTCTTGCTGTAGACAAGCTGCTTGACATGTCCCCATGGCCAGTATTCACAGACGCTCAGATCACAAGCAAGAGGTGACACCAAGTTACAAAATTACACTTAAAACTGTGTGTTCTACAACTCACCCAAAATGTGGCCGTTTGGGTTGCAAACTTCAGAATAGGTGTCCTATGGAGTCTACTCTATTGTGTTATAATTTCATTGTGATAGCTCAACTGTAGCTCAAGCTATCACGTTTTTCCAGCGGCAACTGAAGATGCCCACCCTGTACATTTGCATGCCATATTGGCGCTGCGCACACTAGTTTACCGCCAGATTTTGGTAAACTCATAAATCGACTGAACGCATTTGAGTTTACCAGAATGAGGTTTCTGCCAACTGCAGTCGATTGGGATTACGAATAACCAATTTCAGTAAAGTCAAATGCGTTCAAAGCCGATTTATGAGTTTACCAAGATCTGGCAGTAAACTAGCGTGTGTACGCGCATTAAAAAGCGTGAAGTGTTTTCACGCAGATTTTTGTGATGCTTGTGGAAATGCTGGCATGCTTGATGAAGCGTCGGGAAGTGTCAACGTGAAGACACTTCACGACGCTTCACCGTGTATCCACATCTCCTATTTTTTTTTGCTGTGTATGGTATTATTGCCTTCGGTTCTTTGTTTCGCTTTATATTGAGGAAACATGAAAAAATAAGCGTACACTGCATTTCCGCAAAATAGCCGCCGGGGTTTATCATTTCGCCAGCAAGTTTTGAGGGGGGCGTTAATTCAAGAGAGGCTTATTCGAGGGGTCATTATCTCGTGCATGTTTTTATCGTCCTGCTTTTATATTGATCTGCTTTTTGAAGGTTCTACTAATGGTCATAGGTATTTAAATTTTTCAGTTTTCCAACAGCTGAATTTTTCCCTTTCCTTTTTCAGGCAGCCGAAATTGTATTCTGTTTTTTTTTTCTTTTTACCCTTAGTCTGGGTACTATGGTTGAGAGCCCGAATCGATCCGATCGTAGCCGAACCGAACCGCTGGTACATGCATACCGTATTACCTCGAATAATTCCCCCCTTGAATTAACCCCCCCCCTCGAATTAACCCCCCCTCAAAATGGGCTGGGGAAATAATAAACCCCCCCTCGAAATACCCCCCCTCCGGAATGATGTACATCATGCATGCAATGTACATGATGTATTGATTACTATTTATTTGTATCGCAGCTACACTTTTACGCTCATTTGTGTACAGATGTACATCTAAGGCCCCAATATAACCTAATTTCTTTCATTTATTACCGTTTTTGTGTAAGAAAACGCGTGTATCTTACTATGAATTTCACGAAAATTTCTGGCGAAATAATGAAAAAAAACCTCGAATAACCCCCCCCCCCCCTCGAATTAACCCCCCCTCAAATTTTGCTGGCGAAATAATAAACCCCCATGGGGGTATTTCGAGGTAATACGGTATTTTGAAATCGAGAATCGAGAACCGGAACCGACCGAAGCTCCCACCGACCCGGAACCGAGAACCGGCACTTATACCCAGAACCAAACTTATACCTAGGTATACTAAGTAAAGGTATTTTTTCCAAGTAAATACTTTTACATTTCCTCTGAAAAAGTACCTTTACTTGTGTACCTTGAAAACGCATTATGGAAAAGAAATTTTGGAAGTTTTGCAACTGAAATAACTGAACCGGAATCGAACATGGGAACCAAGAACCGATATGTTTGGAACTGAGAACAGAGAACCGTAACCGAAAACTTTGAAATTCGTGACCCTACAGGGGGCAATCCCAAGCCCTGTAAAGTGTAAAGTAAAGTGTCAAATTTAAAGTCAAATGCAAAGTAAAGTGTCAATTAAAACAAAAAAGAAAAGATTTTATTACTGAACTTTGCATGACAATTGACACTTTACTTTGCATTTGACTTTACATTTGACACTTTACTTTACACTTTACAGGGCTTGGGATTGCCACCTGGGCATAACTTTGCTTGAATTTTTACTTCTATGCTCGGTCATGCCTACATACATGCGCATGGAGTCCTCTACTTCAAATGGGGTGTTTCGGGGGAAAATTCGGTCAAATTGGTAAAATAGTTACGTAAATATCGTCACGAAAATCGGACTAAAAACTGACAAAAACACTCGTAGCCAGTGAGGATGCGGACGGCTGTCCAGTGCAGAAAAACATAGTGTGCCTTCAGTTACAAATTTGCTTGATAAGTTTTGATCCTGGTTTAAAAATTTGTTTGATATAATCGCACGTAGGAACTGAGAAATCACTGATGCTCTATAATCTCGCGTTTGCTACACAGTGGCACGCACGTTTTAAGAAGGTGTCCTACCGTTTTTCTTCTAATAGAACGACATACCTCCAATAGAACGGCAGGTAAAAATTACGCTGGGCGAGTGCCAAAACACAAAAATATATACCTTGATGACGAGAATGTTTAAGCACTCAAACAGACCTCCTTAAATAGATTAACAGTTTTGATATCAAATTTGAAATTAATGCTCTGATATTAAAGTATTGTTCTAATATCATTAAAAATAAAAGTATGTTCGAGTGAAGAATGTGTGAACAATTGCTTAAAAATAGAGCTGCGGTCTAGAATAGGACGACACCTCCAATAGAATGGCAGGTAAAAAGTTGACGAAAAAATAGAACGGCGCTCTTCCACTAGAAGAAATACGGTAACTCAATTCATGGACATATATATTAGTGGTTGCTACTAGCAACACGCATAAACATCGAGCACCATGTAAATTACTAAGGTTCAGGCACGATTTTAATTTAAACTCTCACATCATGCCCCGTTATGCATGCATTAATAAAAACATTCAATTTAGAAGATTGTAGTTTTGTTGAAACCATAAGCGTTTTTCCACATGAGTTGGATGGTTTCAGCTAGAGTTGTCAAAAAGGTACGGTAAGTTAAAAGGAATGATAAAGGAAGTATTTTTAAAAGCTGCTCCCCCCAAATCCCCCAGCTATCTATCTATCCTCCCGGAGGCTGCTCAGCTATCTATCTATCCCAGACACACATTTTTTGCCTATCTATTCCCAAATCGGCCAAGTATCTACCTATCCGGAGCGATTTTTGAGAAATTTCGCCCCAGTTTTCGCTCAAAATCGTAATTTTCGTACTGTTTTATACTTTTTCACCTTCAAAATCGCGACTTTCGCATATACACATGTTTATATACCTATTATTGACCATTTTTAGCCTATTTTAGCTTCTCCTAACATGTTTTTAGCGATTTTTTTCCCATTTCTGCCTTCTATGCATTGGAAAA
>OZ038455.1:26702181-26729211 GCA_964036195.1 Sphaerolaimus hirsutus
GTATATGTACAAAAAAGAGGTGAATAAAAAAGTCACTGCACGCTTGCACTTACACATGAATACTGGGTACATATTCATAAATGTGTTCAAATGCTGAACACAGAAACCTTTTTGTTTGTTATTGGAGGCTTGCATTTATAAATTTTATTGTGATGAATTCCGACGACGCACTTGCAACAAGTGTGAGTACGGTACCTAGCACACGTTGTGAAACTGGCAGGGCGAGTGCAAGCTTTGGTGCCAATCCCAGACTCTGTAGGATGCCCTGTAAAATGTAAAACTTCATGCAAATGTCAAAACTCATTTGAAATGCCCAGCAAAATGGCAAAAATTTGCCACCTTTCAGGGCATTTTGTATAACTTTAGACACTTTGCATGCAATTTGATATTTTACAAAGCATTTTACAGGGTCTGGGACTCCCCTGGAATCACCAGCGTAGTTGATTTGGTCACACTTACAACAGAAAGTGCTACAGATGCAGCGATTGACCCATCTCAATGTGAAAAAAATGGTATTTTGCAAAGCACAATGGCAAATACAGTGTATAAATTTTTTTACGTTTACGTTTTTTTTACGTATTCCTTGGTATTTTAAAAATACCTTACGTTTTAGTATTTATACTTTTGATTTGGAAAAGGTATTTACGTTTACGTTTACGTTTTCCAAAAATACCGGTATTTGCACAACTCTGCTATTCAGTCCCCGCGAGGGCCAAAATCTTGGAGACTGCTGATTAGTGATGTAAAAGCGCCATGGCGCTGGCGCTTGGCGCTAGCGCCAAAGCAAAAAGCGCCATGGCGCTTTTGGCGCTTGGCGCCTTTTTGCTGTGGCGCCATTGGCGCTTGGCGCTGTGCTACCGAAAAGCGCCATGGCGCTTTTGGCGCTTGGCGCTATGATGTCGTGGCGCCATTGGCGCTTGGCGCTAGTGTTTTATAAAGCGCCAAAAAAGCGCCAAGTAGTACAAAAAATGATAATGTTTCTTATGTAAAAAGACTTTGCCTGCATGAGTTACATAAGTAAATGTGTTACTGTAAGTGTGTTACAGGAAGAACAAACCCTCTATCTGCTTATTTTGTAAACCATGTCCATGCAATTGCAAGGATATTCAAAACTTTAACCAAAAAATGGGCCTACACGCACTAGTTTTCAACGACATTTTATGTCAACTGGTTTTCATCCCAATTCAAGGCTTGATGACAAGCGTTCAAATGCATAGTGTTGCATTATATTGCAAATGAAGTTGTATTGTTGCTGTGGTATGAAGTACCGGCATGAAGTACCTTCCATATTTCCTCGAAATACAGCCAGGGGGTTTATTTTTTCAGGGTGCAAATTTTGAGGGGAGTTTTGAGGGGGGCTTGTTTGGGGGGAATTTTTATGAAGGGTCGTAGTAAAGTATAGTTTTTTTTGTACCCAAAACGTAATTAGATAACCAAATACGATATATTTTGTTCATATTACCATAGTTCGTTCCATAAACAATGCCATATATAGCTGTGATGTAAATTCGCAGCTGTAAATGTATCATGTTCATTGGATACATGATCTACCTTATTCCAGACGGTGTGTATTTCGAGGGGGGGGGGGGGGGTTAATTGAAGGGGGGTATTTCGAGGAAATATGGTATATGTGTATACAATACTGGATAGTGTTACTTGTCAAGCAAGCTTTGAATTGGGATGGGAACTAGTTGACAAACAAATAGATAGCACTGCATTTGCAACGCTGCACTTTATGCAGCAAATTTTTTTAGCGCTGGCGCTATTGGCGCTTGGCGCCATCATCCTGTGGCGCCATTGGCGCTTGGCGCCATGGTCTAGAAAAGCGCCATGGCGCTTTTGGCGCTTGGCGCTATTTTGCTGTGGCGCCATTGGCGCTTGGCGCTCGCATGCCAAAAGCGCCATGGCGCTTTTGGCGCTTGGCGCCAAAAGTCTGGCGCTTTTTACATCACTACTCCTGATGGTGTGTATCCAAGTCCAACATTCATTTTCAATGAAAATTTAGAATATGGTGTAAATGACTGCTTGCCTGCATGACCACACTGCATGTAGAGCAAGGAATGTTTCAGCATGAACTGTTAAATGGTTCTGTATGTGTGACATGTGGATTGCATTTATTTCAGCTGCAGTTTTGTATCCACCTGTCAGCCACTGGAAAATGGAGGTAGGCACACCAGTCAGTCTAGAGTATTTTATAGCATGTTCAAACAAAAAATGTCAAACAAACAACAAACAATGTCATTCATTGTCATATTGGTTATTGCGTTTTCAGTACTTGAGTTTATGTATTTATTGAGTAAAAATAAATATGTTTTAACAACTTTGTTCTCACGACAAGTACGTCTTTGGAAAATGTACTGTGTTTGGCACCTGCTATCTGAAAAAATGTCACTCTATATGTCCTTTTAAAATACGTTTTCTGTACCCGCATACTTTTAAAAAAGTATGCACAAAGGTGAGCGCAGCGATCTTCGTTCGGCGGAGAAAACATAAACGTGTTTACTCAGTACTCGAATACCTACACGTATTTTTGGAGTAAACGTAATATGTTATAACAACTATACCATGGCTTCAACCAGAGTTGTGAAAAGTACTGAACTTTTTTCAAAGAATACGTAAACGTAAAGTATTCATTTTTTACTTAACCTTTGAGTACAGAAAACGTAAAGTAAATTTTTTTACTTTTACTCTTGAATAAACGTGAGTAAACGTACTTTTCCCTGCAGAAAACGTTAATGTGAGTACTTTTAAAAAATGTCGCCAAAATTTTCGAGAAATGTCGCTCAAAATCACTCATTTTCATAACTTTTTCTCTATTTTACGCAGTTTTTGACTATATATTTGGTACTATAACCATTCCGACTAGTTAGTTTCCCATATTTTTAGCACATTTTCTCCCTTTTTCCATTCTGTGCTTTTAAAAACCTATATAAAAGACGATCTAAAATACGTTTTATGTACTCGAGTACTTTCAAAAAGTATACGTAAAAGCGAGTACCATAACTTTTTTTCGGAGGAAACGTAAACGTATTTACTCTGTACTCGAGTATACGTATTTATCGAGTAAAAGTAAATAGGTACGTTTTAACAACTATGGTTTCAACGTCAAATGTAATAAAACGCAATTCAGTGCAAAGGCAACGTTACTTAAGCCAGCTTACATGCAACAACCTGCGTGAATGTAATAACATAGAATGTAATCTTTTGGTGAATACTCATCAACAATTGGGTCAATCTGAAAAGGCGCTCGCCCGGCGATCGTACAAAAGTTTATGACCATCAAATAATGCACAATTGATTGGTTTAGCATGGACTTATTCCACTACAAGACACAAATTGACCTGTCCATACAGAAATTGCCATTTCTGATGTGCGTGCGGCAGTCGGCTGAAACAAACCAGTACCTAGATATTGCCGGCGCCGAGTTGAAGCACGGTTTGATGCGGGCGACCCCACCAGAGTTGTTAAAAGTACCGAACTTTCTACAAAGTATACGTAAACGTAAAGTATTTATTTTTTACTCACCCCTTGAGTACAGAAAACGTAAAGTATATATTTTTTACTTTTACTCATGAGTAAACGTACTTTTCCCCATGGAAAACATAAACGTGAGTATTTTTGAGAAATGTCACCCCAATTTTCACTCAAAATCACTAATATTCATAACTTTCTGCATATTTAACGCAAATTTTGGCGATATACGGGCTTATATTATGTTCATTTTCTATTTCCCCTATTTTTAGCATATTCTCTCATTTTTTCCTTCAATGTATTCGAAAATCGATATAAAAGACTACCCAAAAATACGTTTTCTGTACTCGCGTACTTTGAAAAAGTATATGTAAAAGCGAGTACTGGAACTTTTTTCTGAGGAAACGT
This sequence comes from Sphaerolaimus hirsutus, assembly GCA_964036195.1. Taxonomy (NCBI): domain Eukaryota; kingdom Metazoa; phylum Nematoda; class Chromadorea; order Monhysterida; family Sphaerolaimidae; genus Sphaerolaimus; species Sphaerolaimus hirsutus. The sequence goes on from OZ038455.1 coordinate 26,706,061, forward strand.
AAACGTATTTACTCTGTACTCTAGTATACGTATTTATCGAGTAAAAGTAAATACGTTTTAACAACTATAGGCCCCACTTCAGCTGGTGGGATAATTAATTTCGGCCGGGGCCATTGGACATGTTATTGCACCGAGACATGCGTGGAAGCAGTCGCGCGCAACTGACACTGGCAGAACGTTCCTCGCCTGCTTACACTCTGATGTACGCAATTTCAGATGCTATCATTAAACAATTTGATGGATATTTGGAGGATATGACAAACCCTTTCCTGTGAGATGTTGCAGTCGACTTACATGCTATGTATCATATGTACATAAATATTTACTTTTTCATGTGTATTGTGTAACATTATCGTAAAATGTAAAACTTTTAATATTTAAGTTGACGTTCTTATGAACGCTTTTATATTTAGTTAATTCAATTTATCAATATTCCTTTTCATCTTCACATTCACCATTTAATATCTCAAGCGATCATGTTTACAACGTGCGCTTTACATTGCTCACATATTTAGATCTTAGTCATTGCTCACATTCCGCCACATTTCCTTGACAAGCAGCACGCAAATACGCCAACATGTTTATGTTAAGTGGCGGGCTCGCCCCAAGCGGGGGGCCGGGCCCGCGCACCATTTCAAATGCTGTCTGGCTTGTCTCACATTTTCACTATCTTGCCAGTTTAGCTCGCTTTTCGTCGGAAGAGCGAGCGGGCAAGAGTTGAACTTTCACAATTGGAAATGTTGGGTAAAAAATCGGAGATTAGAGCCGACCGATTGGCGCCAAGCTAGTCGCCATCGGTCTGGCCCTTAAAAGCCGATCTCACAGCTAAAATCGGCAGTGTTTGCAACCTCGTCAAATTCACACAAATATCTTCCTAGGATCTAAATAAGCGCTGTTGTCACCTTTATTAAGTCGCTTATTTTTGGTGCTAAGTTTTAACTCTTGGTGCTTTAAATCACCTTAGTGCTTTATTCACATCCGCGCTATTTAAGGTGCTTTGTTCACAACCGCGCCACTTAATTATCGCCTTGTTGTCGTAATTAAGTGCCTTCTTTAAATTGCCTTTTTTCTTCGGTAATTTGCGTTTAATTTACTTTTCATTTAAGTAATTAATTTAGCTGTAAATTAATTCCCTTATTTAAGTATATTTTATTCGCATTTATTTCTTTGTATTTAATTGTCTAAATAAAAAAATTCGTCAAACCCTTTTGAAAACAATCTAAATATTGAATCACACTAACTCAAGTCAATTCACTTCAACTCAACTAATCACATTGATAAAATAGCGGAACGTCAACTAAGAGACGACGCCTCACGTCACAATTCATTTGTTCACATTCGTCCTCTTCCTCGGTTAGGAATAGGAGCTCGTTCACAAGTCAACTCAACTAGTTCCGTACTATTTTACATGTATTTTTCAGTTTTTTGGCCACGCGTATACGCCACGGACTGCGTGCTATGCATTTTTGTAAAGGGAACACTCCATCATGACGACATCGTTGATAAAATCGAAAGAATTCCAACAAAAAAACAAACATTTCAGGGTAGAAACTTTCGTTGCTTGCACACGACTCGGCGTTTTGGTGAAAGTGCGTACATAAGTATCATGTTCGCACATTATCGACTCAGACATAAGTAATTTTGGACGCATACTTCCCGATCCGCCAACTATACGCATTTACATTCATTCTCATACGTTCTTTATCTCTGCTGCACTTCCCCTTCTTATAAAATACTGCGTAATTTCGCTTTCTAAGTATCATATCGTATATCCTCAAATACATACCACTCGAATAACTCCCCCACTTCATGGGTAGGAAAGATGTCACATCTATGAATTTTTCTACTTATGTACCCATTCTGTAAAATTTAAATGAATATTCTGCACACATTATTTATGTAACCATTTGACCAATATTTTCACAGTAAATTGATCACACGATTTATGTAAAATTCTGACAGAAGAATGACAGGATTCAGACGGAACCCCTCCGTCCTAATACCCCCAGTCTGAAAAGTATGATAAAAAATTACTTCCTGGGGAATTACCGTATTACCTCGAATTATCCCCCCCCCCCTTGAATAACCCCCGCCCCCCTCGAATTAACCCCCCCTCAAAGTTTGCTGGCGAAAAAATAAACCACCATGGGGGTATTTCGCGGTAATACGGTATTCGGGCATATACGGTATATCAGGTAAACCCACGCAATCATGAAGCAAAGGTACGAAAGGTTTTTTGCAGTGTGGAAATATGCGCTTTTATGGCGAAATTTACGAACTTTGTGGCACACGAGATCTGGTCTGGTGCTGATTTAAATCTTAAGTCCATTTGACACGGTAGAGAATTTACTCCACACCTGCAACATTTAGTTGATTAATACCAGGTGATAAATGAGGTGCAAAGTGACACGAAGAAATTACTTTACGAAAAAGTAATTAGGTAGATATGACTGACGGTGTAAAAACGCCAGAAAATTGGTGCCAAGTAGTGGTGGAATGGCGCCATGGCGCTGGCGCTCTTTAATGAAGCCAAAGGGCGCCAGCGCCATGGCGCCATTGGCGCTTGACGCCCTTTTCTCTGGCGCCATTTTCCCTGGCGCCAATTTGGCGCCCGGCGCCATTGTTTTGGATGGGGCCAGAAATGGCGCCAAAATTCTGCGAATAAATGTGGATTTTTTGGATAAAGCTTTTGTGGATAAAATAATTTTTTTGGACATTTTCATCGTAGATCGTTACACAAAGTGAATGTACCGTATTTCCGAGAAATACACACCTCGAAATACCCCAGGTTTTATCGAGCTGAGTAAAAGATAACCCCCCCCTGCGAAATACCCCCGTCTGGAATAAAGTACATCATGTACACAATGTACACGATGTATTAATCGATGCCAATATGCATCACAGCCACACATAAGACTAGTTTGTGTAACCATCAACGTTGATACCGTATTTCCTCGAAATACCCCCTCAAAATTATCTCTCTGAAAAAATAAACCCCCTGGGGGTATTTCGAGGAAATACGGTACATCTAAATATATCCTGTTTTGTCACTTTTATTACCACTTTTGGGTATGTAAAAGACCATCTTTACTACGATCTGTCTCGAAAATTTCTGGGGGAATAATACAACCACCCCTCGAATAAACCCCACCCCCCTCAAAATGCCCCCACCCATCAAAGTTGCACACTGAAAAATAAACTTCCTATGGGTATTTCGAGGAAATACGGTATAGCTGAGATGTAAATTGGCAGCCATTAAAACATCATGTTCATATAGCAAACATGATGTACCTTATTACAGAAGGGGGTGTCAAGTGGGGATTATTTTTCCCCAACTCGCCCAGACGGGCCAGGCCTCCTACGCACAAACGCCCGGCGCGCACAAACGCCCGGCACACACAAAATTGAGCCCGCCACGCACAAATGTCCGGTACGCACAAATCTGATGCTCTGTGCGCACCGTGAATACACGTGAATAACACGTGAATGCACCCAACATGCACTCAAACACTTGGTGAGATTGGTGGCAATGTTATACTCGGCGGATATGATAGTCTGCCCTCGCACTCATTTATGTCTCACGTTGGAAGCGTGCCAACGATGATAAAGCATGCGATTTTTGTATAAAAGATGAGAGAAATCATTGTGTGAATAAGTATTGTTAGAGTAAATGAGTATCGTTAGAGAGATGACTTTTTGTCAACTTTTCAACTTTGAAAATCGCATGGGTAAAACATCGTTGGCACGCTTCCAGCAGGGTGTAAAGTGACTGGAGTATACAAATACATAACGACTGGCACGCACATTGTGCGGCACGCACACAGCTACAGTTTTGTGCATACCGGGCGTTTGTGCGTACCGGACTTTCATTTTGTGCGTGCCAGGCGTTTGTGCGCGCCGGGCGTTTGCGCGTACAGGTGCGGAGCCGCTCAGACCAGTAGGTATTTCGAAGGGGGTGAATTCAAGGGGTATTTGGAGGAAATACGGTAACATATTGCTCTTCTAGGAAAGCTTCTGTTAATGATAAAAATATTTACGTGCTAAAATAGAGACTCTTATCGTTGGCGCCATTTTTTCTGGCGCCCTTTGGCGCCCGGCGCCATTATTGTGAATGGCGCCATGGCGCCATTTTTCCTGGCGCTTTTCCATCACTAGTGCCAAGCGACGAAACCATTATGGTGCCATAAAAGTGCGCTGCGCAGCGCCAATGGCACCAACGCAAGAGGCGCCATGTCGCTTTTATTTTTACCAAGACTTAAAACAGCGTGGGTAGGTAAATACATAGTTAATGTTGCCGCACACACCTTTTAACAGAAGTAAACTCAAATTCACTGCTCATAGATCGGCTTTGAACTTGCCTTTTTGAGTTTACCGTAGTTATTGTAAAATAATGAGGTATTTTATATCGCATTCAATTGCAGTTGACAGACACCTCATTCTGGTAAACTCAAATGCGTTCAAAGCAGATTTATGAGTCGACAAAAATCCGAGTTTACTGGCAGTACATTAGTTGGCGCAGTGCCAATATGCTGTGTCCAATAAACACCTAGCTCACATAGTAATAATAAATAGCCCTGCACATGGATTTGAGCATTTACCTACCCTTGACACGATTCCGACGTGGATATCGAATATCAACACACTAACTGTTCAAACATTCCCCTTTTCTATACCTATATTCTAAATATACATTCATCCGAAACATTCTACCTCTGAATTAGCATTCTGCACTCTTTTAGCATGTATGTATTCCATATTTTAGCGTTTCCCCCACTACCATGTACAAGATGAATGACCAATGTTGAGCTGAACTTTCTGCAGTGAAGAAAAAGCGCTGTGATTTCGGTATACGATAGCGATTGCGAGAAACGCTGTTTGTATCCAGTGTGCTTCACTGCTTCTTATGACATTCTGTGTTTATAACATTTCGTGATAATAAAAAATATCCACGCTGGTAGTAGTATAACAGTAAGTAGTATAACAGTAAGTAGTATTTATAACAGTAAGTAGTATAACAGTAAGTAGTATAACAGTAAGTAGCAGGTGACAACCATTAGATATACAATGACACTGAAAAATGTGTTTTTAACATCCATCCATGACTGTTGACAAATTAAACTAAAGTTGACATAAAGTTAACACAAGTGAAAGGTGCCATGGTTGATTGGCACCAATTCAAGGCAAGTTTTTTTAGGAAATATTAACTTGAGATATTTTTTGAGAATTGCATTACAAATATGTATGTTTACAATTGTATTTGTAAAAAATCCAGTATGAAAGCATGCAAAATTCTGTTGGTGGATACTTGAATTGAGTTACTTTACATGAGAATAACACAAGAAATACACAAACACATACTATACAGCATGAAACAAATGACTGAATTTGTAGATGTGTGATCACTTTAATGCATGCGAGCATGTTAAAAGCACATTGCGGAATGTCATCATATCGCTGCTAGATGTCGCATGCTGCATAATGTCATTATGCCAGTGTAAAATCTTTATAACGTAGGATGTTAAAAGCACGGAATGTCAAAAGGACAAAATGTTATAATGAATCCACTTTTTCCGATCTTTTATCAAAATGTGCTTCCATAGGAGCTTTTTCATTAACGCGCGGATTCAAACCATGCTCCCAAAATCCACAATACATTTTATGCATGCAAAACATTTTATGCAGTTCTCAAAAAATAGATATCCATCCAAATTGGCAGAGAAAAACCTTGGAAATGAGTAGGTAGGCAGACTTAAATAGTATGCATCTTTCCGCAGTTTTGTTACGAGTGCGAGCTCATACACTCTCACTCAAATGCGTAGACAGTTATTAGCATTGAAAAAACTAGTGATTTTGAAAAATTATAATCCCTGAAAATATATTTAAGAAGAAATTTCAATTAACTCCTATTGAAAACCTTGCGAATCTATAAATCTCATATTTTTGAGAGATTTTGTTGTATTTTTAAAAATCTCAGACAGTCTAAAATAGAGAAAATACCAAAAATTTTATCACTCTGGAAAATCCTGGAGAAATATACACATAACAAACCTTTTTCTGGTATTTAAAAAATATAAATTTATCAGAGATTTTTTAAACGCTAACAATTATGCCAAGTTGTCTAGGCACGCAGTCTCCCTCCCGCTCCACCCGTAAATTTGTATGGCTTATTGCCAGCTAAAGATAAGACCTGCAAATAGCTTGCCGTGAATGATAAATATGTCGTTCATTTTGGGAACCCTAAATTTTTTTAGGTAATTTTTGTGTTTGTGAACATATATTTATGTTTGCTTGTTTCAGACTGCAGCTATTACCTATAACAGAACGCGCGATTAAGTACGACCTTCACTCGATTTGACAGCTTAAAAACTTTTTTTCAAATCATTCAAAACAAATGTTTGATGAAATGTTATATCTTTCGTGACATACCTAGTTTATTTTTTTGGCTAATCAAAGTCTCATAAGCGTCTCATAAACGGCTAATGGTATTCTAATAGAACGGCACACCTCCAACAGAACGGCAGGTTTCGCTCTTTTTCAACGACGAGATAAATATTTAGAACGGCAGCCTCTAATAGAATGTCAGGTGAAAATATGTTGTAAGAGTGCTCAAACACAATAGTACGCCAAAAAGAATGTTGAAAGTGCCCAAATGATGATTTAAAGGTTATTTGTTTGCAAATTTTGTTTTGTTTGCATTGATACTCTAATTATAAATTGAAAAATGGGTGAAGAATTTGCTGAAAAATATGAACTACACCTCGATTAAAACGGCAGGTAAAAAACGTGATGAAAAAAATAGTACGGCGCCCTTCTATTCAAAGAAATACGGTAAATTTTTTAAAAATTCTAACAAAAAAGTTTCAGGAACACAAAATGGTTCTCCGAGACCGGCCACGCACTAAAACCTGGCTACTCAACGGTGGCTTACTAGTGTTTCTCATTTTATACGTAATTCTGGGGGCGGCAGTGTTTTACCTGCTCGAATTTGAGGAGGCACAAAAGGACAGGCGTTTCGCAAGGGTGGAAGCGCACAAATGTTTGCGTCAAGTCATGATTGGTTCGTTTGCTTATGGCCCATTTTGTTGACTTCTTGCAGGATAGGAACTTGCAGGAATTCTTGTTGTACATTAGCGGGATTCTCATCTCATGTGGATGTTTGATCTGGTGCCAGTTCCGCAAAACGAGAAGTGTGAAGTGAAATGGCAAAGGCGAAGTAAATTGGCAAAAGCGAAGTGAAATGGCAAGTGAATTGGCAAAAGCGAAGTAAAAAATAAATAAAACATAGGTAATTTCTTTTCGCTTTTGCCGTTTTACTTCTCAATTCACTTCGCTTTTGCCATTTTACTTCTCAATTCACTTCGCTTTTGCCATTTTACTTCTCAATTCACATCGCTTTTGCCATTTTACTTCTCAATTCATTTCGCTTTTGCCATTTTACATCTCAATTCACTTCGCTTTTGCCATTTTACTTCTCAATTCACTTCGCTTTTGCCATTTTACTTCTCAATTCACTTCGCTTTTGCCATTTTACTTCTCAATTCACATCGCTTTTGCCATTTTACTTCTCAATTCATTTCGCTTTTGCCATTTTACTTCTCACTTCTCGCAATTTGTGGAACTGCCCCAGGCTTCGCGGCAGTATTCTACAATTCCCCTTTGAATAGGGAACGGGGTGTCCTGAATAGATGACACAGGGGTGAAGCATTACGAGCAAACTAAATACAAGGTGCCTTGATATCCATAATTGAGGCGTTTGATTCCGTAACCCGTTAAGGACCAAAATGAAAAATATTGAGTTAAATGCGGATCTGACGTATATAGGTATGTATGTTTTTCTTCTCGATAAAAAAAATCATCTCAATATCTCATACCGTTCCCGAGATACAGAGGTACAGATTTTCGAAAAAATGGAATTTTGCAACCGAAACCCGTTATCTCCAGCCCAAAATAGGTGAATTTGCACCCGAAACCCGTTATCTCCACGGAAAAAAGTTTGCATACGAAACCCGTTACAAATTTAGTAGGGAGGGAGCGCAATCCTCATACAAAAATGGATTTTGCACTCGAAACCCGAATGCTGCGATTACAGCTCGGGCGTAACATTGACCGGCCGTAAAATTGATTTTGGGCGTAAAATTAATTACAGGTGAATGGATAAAGATACGACATTGTTATTTCAGTCAAAGGAAGCTTAGATGCAGACGTTTCTTGTGTCCAAAGCTCATGGGTTTATTCTACCTGTACTGGGAGTTATGAATTTTAGCACAATTTTTTTAATTATGCGCTGTAAGGTGCATAAAATTAGGGCATAAAGTAAAAAAAATTACGTCAAAATTCATAACTTATAGTACAATTCAAATAAACTGATGAGCTTTGGACACAAGAAACGTCTGCATCTAAGCTTTCTTTGACTGAAATTACAAGGCCATATCTTTATCCATTCACCTGTAATTAATTTTACGCCCAAAAATCAATTTTACGTCGGTCAATTTTACGCCGGACCTGTAATCGCAGCATAAGGAACAAATCTCCATGTATTTACGTATGTTGATGTGATATCAATCAAGTGGCCATAACTTATTTGCCATATTTGCCAGCCAGAGGGTTGTAAATATGGAGAATGTAGAGAAATTCATGGCCTTTTCGAAAAGTTTTCAGCAAGCATTGTCCCTCAAAGCATGCTGGCTCGGGCCAATGTCAAAGTTTCAAATGCAATTTTGACAAAATCGAAAAACGTGGAGATAACGGGTTTCAGAAACAAACTCCTCAATTGATGTCCAAAAAAAGAGGAATGTGAATCGAGGCCTAGCGGCAATAATTTTACTTGCACGATGGCAATTTTTAGACAGTTTTTTGCAATGAGTGTGTAGGAAAATAGACCAAAGGTCTAAAAGACAATTCTGCTAGTCACAAATACTAAAGGAAAGTTAACACTGGCATCAAATTTTTATATAAAGGCAGCTTGTATTTGGCCGTAGATCGTAGATAACTGTCGCTCCACATCAAACCATAAAAATCCCATTGCGAAACATAAAAGGCGTAACAAGGCGGCCAGTGTGGCGATTTCCCGATGCGGCCGCGTCTAAAGCCATGGAGAGTTGTTGGAAACATGCCAGCACCGCGGTGCAATTCGGGTGGGTTGTGTACCGTATTTCCTCGAAATACCCCCTCGAAATACCCCGCTCGAAATACCCCCTCTCGAAATACCCCCCTCAAAATGGACACTATGAACTTATAAACCCGCCCAGCGAAATACCCCCCCCCCCAATTTCAGTGTATAGAGAACGTAGATGACAAAAGCTCCGGGAAACGCAGAACACACGTGAAAAACAATGACTGTGTTATATTAGAACAGGGTTTATACCGTCACGTACTTTTATAAGTCTAGAGTAGTGATGGAAAAGCGCCATGGCGCTGGCGCCTGGCGCTAGCGCCAAAGCAAAAAGCGCCATGGCGCTTTTGGCGCTTGGCGCCTTTTTGCTGTGGCGCCATTGGCGCTTGGCGCTGGGGTTTGGAAAAGCGCCATGGCGCTTTTGGCGCTTGGCGCTATGACGCCGTGGCGCCATTGGCGCTTGGCGCTAGTGTTTTAAAAAGCGCCAAAAAAGCGCCATGAAGTACTCAAAATTCATCATTATTTTATGCAGAAAGACCTGTTAAGTATAATTTACATAAGTATATGTGCTACTGTCAGTGTATTCCTGGATCAACATACCCTATTCTTGATTACTTAATAAATAATTTCCTTGTGATTGCATGGGTATTCAACATTAATCTAGTAAGTCCCATCTTAATTAGTATGTCCCATCTAATCAGAATTATGTAAGACTTTATGTGACTATTCATCGGACTCGTAACACTCTTCACATAGGTTTTAGCTCAATCGCTATACTGAGCTCGTTCCTTGCAGTTTTGTTTGAGCAGAGTCACAGGAACCTGTAAAGTGTCAAGTTGACTAATAAACATCATCCAATATTTCAAAAATACAACTTTGTTAAGTGTCATGCGAAATGTCAAAAGTTCAATCAAAATTTTTTCTTTTTTTTTTTGATTGACATTTTACATCACATTTACTTCTTCACATTTGACACTTGATTTTACAGGGTGTGGAATCACTTTCTGAAGCCATTCCAACAATGGCAATCCAAAATTTGAAACCTCAAAATCCTGTGTTCAAAAGTGACTAGCAAAACTCGAAACTTTCAATATCCTAGTAGAAAAATCGCAAGTATTCCAAAAAAAATTTAAAACTTCATTTGAAAATTATTTTGGGGAAAAAACAACTAAATTCCAAAAGTAATTTTAAAAAACACCTAAAAAATCTTAGCACTTTTTACAGATGGTGTGCTATACTTAGCCCAAACACCCAGCTGCAAAAAATCAGGACAAAAAGAACAAAAATGACTGCAGTTGACTTGTATCTTGCGCCAAAAACAAATTAATAGCAGTGCATCAGCATTGCTGCAAATATGAGAAGCAAAAAATTTTTTGGCGCTGGCGCTATTGGCGCTTGGCGCCAATATCCTCTGGCGCCATTGGCGCTTGGCGCCGTGGTCTAGAAAAGCGCCATGGCGCTTGGCGCCATTTTGCTCTGGCGCCATTGGCGCTTGGCGCTGGGGTTCGGAAAAGCGCCATGGCGCTTTTGGCGCTTGGCGCCAAAGTCCTGGCGCTTTTTCCATCACTAGTCTAGAGTATTATAAATAGCGGTTTTTGTTGCATTTTTCGACGTCTGTGTACGTTACAAACAACGATTTAGTACTGGGATTTCAAAAAAATTCTGGCGAAATAATAAACCCCCCTCCCCTCGTTTACTCCCCCCTTAAAATTTCCACTCTGAAAAAATAAACCCCCCGGGGGGTAATTCGAGGAAATACGGTAGATTCATTCGTGATTATCATTGGAAAAAGGGTGTGATTTTGAGAAAAATTATATTAAATCTGTCTGGAACAACTTGGGAAACAAAATAAATATAAAAGCGAACTTTAAAAAAATTCAGAATACCGTTTTACCTCGAAATACCCCCAGGGGGTTTATTATTTCGCCAGCAAAATTTGAGGGGGGATTATTCGAGGGGGGGGGGGGGTTATTCGAGGGGGGGGGGTCTATTATTTCGCCAGAAATTTTCGGAAATTTTCGGAATTGAACAATTACATAGATGTATATGTGTTTATAGGCATCTATAACTGTATATACACAAAAACCCTTCCCTAACGTCACTTAATCATCAGTTTTAACGTGTGTTCTGCATTGTACAGATCACAAACTGCGGTATTTGTCATGTACGTTCACGTTACACTCAATTTTAGGGGGGGGGGGGGTATTTCGAGGGGGGGGGTTAATTCAAGGGGGGATAATTCGAGGTAATACGGTATCTTAAAAGAAAATATTATTAATTATCTCTGGCACATGGTGGCTCAAAGTTAATTATAAAAATATTATCTTTAAAAAATCAATCTTCAAAATATTTTCCCCAATGCTTATCGCGCTGTTTCGCTCCAGCAAAAATAGCGCCAAGTGCCATGACGCCATTAAACGGCGTCGGCGCCACAGCGCCATTCAATCACTAGTAAATATCTGTCAAGCAACTCGTAGTGAAAATACTGTTATACTCGGCAGACACGATACTCTACAAACAGATAGGAGTTGTGTCTTGGGCTGGCAGACGGCCAGCCGAGAACTTATGGAAGGCGTGATGATGGCGAAGTGATGACGTGATGAAGACGACGTGATGGCGAGAAATGATGATGATGACGAAAGTGATGACGTCATGATGGAGTGTTTCCTCCGGAAAAATGTACGGTGTAATGTCATCCGAGTATACCTACTTTAATCATACGCGACAGGTCGTTCTCACATCGCAGAGACGACTGGACAGCCATTTCAAGTGTGAGCTTCGCGTTAGCCTCGGTGACAACTACAGGTTTGTCGCAAACTCGAGTTTCACTTACTTCCTCAATTTGCAACTAAAGTGTCTACAGCTAGAAGTCGATAAGTCCAAAAATTTTGAGGAAATTGTGGAAGCGTTTCCAGTTGTATATAAAGTGCAGAGTTGTTAAAATACTGGTAGTTTTGTAAAACTTAAACAGAGATTAACGTAAGTATCAATACCCTGAATACCTGGGTATTCAAGTTAAACACAAATACGTTTTCATAACAAGTGGACGTGTCATCAACTGCACGCCTGCAGCAAATTTTTGTATCAGTATCGGGGGGCAGTCCCAAGCCCTGTAAAGTGTAAAGTAAAGTGTCAAATGTAAAGTCAAATGCAGAGTCAAGTGTCAATCAAAACAAAAAAGAAAAGATTTTATTACTGAACTTTGCATGACAATTGACACTTTACTTTGCATTTGACTTTACATTTGACACTTTACTTTACACTTTACAGGGCTTGGGATTGGCACCTGGCCCCGATAAATTTGCTTTATCGACATATTCCAGACTTATCGACCTTCAGAAAAAGTGTCCAGAATGGACTTACCGTATTTCCTCGAAATACACCATGGGGATTTATTATATCGCCAACAAATTCTTAGTTGGTTAATTCGAGGGGGGTCTTATTCAAGGGTGGTTACTCTTTCGTCAGAAAATTTCATGAACAAATTTGAGAAATCGTGAAAACTGGGGGCAGTCCCAAACCCTGTAAAATACCCTGTAAAATGTCAAATGTCATGCAAAGTGTCAAAAGTCATGTAAAATTCCCGGTAAAATGACAAACGTACGCTTGCCATTTTACCGGGCATTTTACATGACATTTGACATTTTACAGGGCATTTGACAGGGTCTGGGACTGGCACCTGGGCGGGACCACCCGTGCTCGATGCCACTTTCGTGGTTAACACTATTTTCAATATTTTGGACTTATCGACTCCTAAAAGTGGATGTCGTAAGTTTTGCTCCTGTATTTATCTTCACTCTGAATTTCCGCCAGGTTACCCACAGCACAAACTGAGAACAAGATCTGCTCAAATTTTCCATGTACTCTATGGCACAATTGGAACGCCAGTGATGCTGTTATTTTTAGCAAATTTAGGCATTTATTTTATCGAGGGCCTAGTAATGTTGAAGTGCATTATTGGCAACAAGTTGAGAAATTCTAGATTTGCTAATTGTGTTGATAGGAGAAGAGTGGCCGGGTCCGGACTATCGATCCCTTGGCTGGTCAGTTTGCCGAATAAATTTACACTTTTTATATAAAGGGGTATTTTGAAGACGACATGCCGTATCGAAATTGAGTACCGTATTTCTTCGAAATACCCCCCGGATGTTTGATTTGACTTTGACCCGTGTGGTAAAGGAATGGCGCCTTGGCGCCAGCGCCATTCGTAGGCGCCGCGCCATTGGCGTTGGCAATGGCGCCAAATACCGCTGTACATGTATGTATTTTACATACATATACTGCGACCGGAACAGATTTTGGGTGCTTTTTGTCCCAAACTATAGGTAAAATATACTTCGTGCGCAAAATTTTTCCCAGGTAAAATTACCAAGAAAATCGCTTCACGGAAGTGCCATTTCTGGCACATTTTTTGGTCCGGTCCGGAAAGGGGGGGTGGGGGGGCAGCCGCCCCCCACCCCCCCCCCCCCTGGCTTCCTCCTTGCCTAAACGTAACACTGCTGACAGCCGAAGTGCTCAAATTAAGTGTTCACCCGCTGCACTTTGCAGTGTGGTATAGCGGACTATAGGTCCAGGTGCTAGTTCTGCAAGTGGAGAAGTGAGAAGTAAAACGGCAAAAGCCAAGTGAAATGGCAAAAGCGAAGTACAATACAAAAATAAGAAGTAATTTCACTTGGCTTTTGACGTTTTACTTCTCAATTCACTTGGCTTTTGCCATTTTACTTCTCACTTCTCCACTTGCGGAACTGGCCCCAGTGCACTTTGGTTTCAGGTATTTTACCTTTGGGGTTAGTGCATGCTGCAATTTTCACAAGTGGTTTAGTAGGTAAAAAGTGAATTAGAATACAATTTTGAAGTGAGAAGTTGAAAAAATAACGAAAAGTCAACTATTCTTTTAACCTTCACTTTCTTTCACTTCAAAGTTACCGTTTTGTTAATTCTATTTTTTTACTTTTCTCATTCTACCTTTCTTTTTACTTATCCACTTGCGGAATTCACCCCAGATTGCATTTCCCGCATTTTGATCTTTATTTAATTGTGGGCACCACCATTAGCATTGAAAAAAATGGCTGATTTTGAGAAAATATGATTAAATATTATCTCAGAAAATCTCTCAAGAAAAAAATATAATTAAATCTCTTGGGCCATTTTCGAAAATATAATCAAATCTCTGAGAAAATCTCTTGCCATTCAAAAAATCTCATAAAATCTCTCAACTTAAATTATGATTTAATCGATAGGTATGTATCTCAAGGTGTTTGAACCAGAGGCATTTGTTTGAGTAGATATTAAGCACCTTATGTGTTGTTTCAGCTTTTACTACCACATACTACCACCTACTATCTAAATAAGCAACAAAAATATAATTTAGGTTCATTTTTCCTCATAATAGAATACCTTACTTTCATGTGTGAAGATCGACACAGTATTTATCAGATGACTTTTTTCACCAAATTTTGGTAACTGTATTTGTGAAGCATGTAGTCAACTCTATAGTTGTTAAAACATATTTATGTTTACTCAAAAATGCATATACTAGAGTACTGAGTAAATACATTTACATTTCCTCTGAAAAAGTACCAGTACTCTTTTATTTATTCTTTTTCAAAGTACTTGAGTACAGATAATGTATTTCAGATGGACATTTTATTGGCTCTTTCATGCTATAGAGAGGAAAAAGGGAGGGAAGAAACTTAAACTAGGTGCGAAAATAGCTAAAAATGGATATATTCGCACATATTTAGTTAAAAATAGCTGAAAATAAGCAAAAAAGCACATGAAATAGAGAATGGACAAATATAGAGAGATTTTCGCAAGAGATTTCTCAATCAGGAAAAAATATATTAAATATCTCTGGAAAATCGTGGAAAAAATATAAATCTCAGAAAATCTTGTATTTTCTGAGATTTTCTGAGATTTTTTAAATATAAATCTCCCAGAGATTTTTTCAATGCTAACCACCATGTGCACTGCGCGCAGCACAGTCATTTATATTACTCAAATTTGCAGTGAAAGCATCAAAGGCTCCCGCGGAAATAAGATGCCAAAAAATGTGCGGCATAAAAACTTGATAAATCTCAGTTATCGCGTATTTATTGAAAATCTGCGCACCACATCATCCTAGGGCGTCAAAATATTTTTTTAATGGAAAACGGAAAGGCAAAAATTTTCAACTTTACGGAAAACGGAGAGGTAAAAAAATTATCGGATGGAAAACGGAAGACGGAAAGGTAAAAAATTTCACTTAGCGGAAAACGGAAAACGGAAAGGTAAAAAAAAAATCATTGGCCGGAAAACGGAAAACGGAAAAATGAAATGCCAGAAAACGGAAAACGGAAAGTGAAATTTTCACGGAAACAGAAAAAATAAAGGGAAATTTGCACGGAAATGGACAAATTTGCAGGAGGAAAACCTGCATGAAAGTTTGCCTGTTTGGCTTTGAGTGTGGTAGCTGTATGTACATTCTGCAACTATAAATCATGCCAGTAACTTCACTTGTAGTTCAAGCTTAACTGAACCAACAAAAAATCATCAAAAGGTAGCAAAAGTACACTACAACAACAATAAGAATTTAGCAAAAGTGAACTTTGATGAATCTGAACAGTAAAAAGTATACTCAGCAGACTGCAAAGTATGTGTCCAAAATTACTTTGTGTTTTTTACAGATTTGGATACAGATAAAAATTATGAACGACGCAAGAACCTGGTAGTTAACAACACCATAGTGAAAAAATATAAATACAGATTGGAAAAATAATGGAAAAATGCCAGAAAACTGAAAATCGAGCCAGAAAATGGAAAAATGGCCTGGAAAAATGGAAACGGAAAGGTAAAAATTTTTCAGCCGGAAAAACGGAAACGGGAAAGGTAAAAAATTTCCGGCTGCCTGAAAACGGAAAGGTAACAAATTTTCAGCTGCCGGAAAACGAAAAACGGAAAGGTAAAAAACTTTCAGCTGCCGGAAAACGGAAAGATAAAAAAATTTCCTGCGGAAAAGCGGAAACGGAAATTTGACACCCTATTTACATCATCCGCGTGCACATGCACTTTACTCACAGCACGAAAACATTCGCAGCGCTGTTCTAGAACGGCCAGATACGCCAGAGTAGAAACAACGACAGTTAGCAACACGGATGGAGGGCCACCCGGCACCGGCTCTTGTCAAAATACTGGAAACGATACACGGTGGTGCATTTTGCTGGACGATTTCGATGGGTTGTGGAGCGTAGCTTGTTTCGCGATTGGTTAGCTAGAACTTTTGCCGCTCCCGTTTCTCGATTTCAACGTCCATTGAAAAGCGTTCCATGCGTTCACATTTGCACAAAGAGGCCACGCCGGTTTGATGCATGCAGATAAAATAACTTAACGAGAATTCTTTGTTTACCAAAGCTAACCAGCTGGTGGCGTAACATCGCCGAAAAGCAATGGCGCTTCTAAAACTTCGTAAAGAGTTAAATTTTTACGTTTTCTGGTACGCGGGTATTTTCAGTAAGAAAACGTAACAAAACGTAAGTGTATTTTTGAAAAACGTAAACGTAAGTAAAAATACCAAAATACCCGGGTATTTTGGGTAAACGTAAATACGTTTCTGCAACACTGTGAATCAGCGCGAAATTCGTTCACAGCGCAGTAGAATTTGTTTTCATGGTGGAATGGCGCCCGCAGTGTTCGCCGCCGCCTTCCAGTGATTTTCCGTCGGCGTCGCCACGCCGACGGCAGAAATAAAAAGTGGTGCAGTTTGCAGTTAGGCAGCATGATTGCGTGCCGCCGACGGCAGTTGTTCATTTCGTACACTGAGAGTTAGGGCTCTCAGTGCAGCGCTAAAATCTAAACCGAACCGTGGCACAGTAGATTTCGATCGCTCCAAAATTAGAAACTGATAAAAATTGATCAAAAATCAAACAAAATCATTTCAAATTGCAGTTTTCATCGTGTACATCTTGGTGGGCGGGTGCAGCCAAGCGGCGATCCACGGCGTCGACCTGCTGCACGGCTTGCACCTGGTGCTGGTGAGCATCACGTACGACCTCGCCGCCGCTGTGAATGGCATCAGGTCGGCACACTGACAGTTTGCAGCCGTGCTCCGCCCACAGCTGTCTGCACCCGCACGTAAATGTGGCTGCACACACTAGTTCACTAACACAATTAAACTCAATTTGGGTGCCCATAAATCAGCTTTGAACGTATTTGAGTTTACCAGAATACGTTTTTTTTAGATCCTCGTCAACTGTAGTTTCCAGATATCGGATTTTGGTAAACTCAAATGCGTTCAAAGCTGATTTAAGAGCACCCAAAATGAGTTTACTTCTGTCAGTAAACTAGTGTGTGCAGTGCCAATACGTATGCAACGCACCAACGCCACACTTGTGCACGCACTTTCACAAAAAAACCTGCGCTGGGAACAATCAACGTATTACGTTTGTACCTGAAATCATTTTTCGAACATTTTTATTTTGTTAATGATGGCGTCGAGATGGCTTATCATTCGGTGAAAAATGTATAGCGTGCGGTGGGCGGAGCTAAAAAATGTATCCAATTTCTCCCAAAGTGCCCAAAAAATCGCGACAATGTAATTCAAACCGCTCAGCCCACTATTCTGTTTGTTCACGCTGCCCTACACCCTGCTGGGGGTGAGCATCTGCTGCGCGGGCGTGCCCATTTTGGCCCGCTTTGTGAGACGACTGCACTGCGTTGGCACCGACGAGTCAACGGGACAAAGAGTGGACAGGGTGCCAGTGTGGGTGGGCGGAGTCAGGTGGGCGGAGATTGCGGGCACTTTGATACACCCTTTTAGCTTACGACAGGCGTATAGAAGAGGGTAGGGGGTTACCACCCTCAAACACACTGTCTATATATGTATCCTTAGACCCCCTATGCGAACAATGTATTTCTGGTGCCAGTTCTGCAAATGGTAATGTAAATAATATGACAAAGAAAACCGGGAAGTACCTAATTTGACAAATAGCAAGTTAAGGGAGAAGTTAAAATGTTATAAAACATGAAAAATTGACTGATTCCACACAAAATCCTGGTGATTGTCATGGGAAACAATGCTTTCTAGATCCAAACAAATTTTTCATCATTTTTTGTTACATTTTCTTGTCATTTGAATTTTTCTCTTTACTCTTCACTTTACTCTTAACATGACATTTGTCAAATTACTGTAATAATCCCTCCCCCAAAATACCCCCAGGTCTGAGCTGTTGAAAAATAAGCCCCCTGGGTGTATTTTGAGTAATATGTTGTATATTGTATATGTTGAAAATATGTGCTTTTATACAAATATACATGCCATTTTTGCGTTTTCACCCATTTTTAGTGATTTTTATACCTTCTAGTGATCTACCTTCTACACCATGAAAAAGCTTAGATATATACTGAACGGTTGAATTTGAACCCCCACAAACCCCCAGGAAATAGTTTCAGCTATCTATCACTCAAGAAGAGTGATTCAACAAAAATTTGGCAAGATGTTGATAAGTACACTTGTTTACTCAACTTCTTCCTGGATTCATTTTTGTCCCTGTTCACATGCATTTTGTGGAAACTCCACCACACCCATATATGTTGAGAGCAGAGGCAGAAAATTTTACACCCTATAATCAACATTTGGAACTTTGTGATAGTCAGCGAGTGCGCCCATTGGCGAAGCATCACCGGCAGAGAATTGGAAATGAAACTTAATATGCCAGTTTCTCAAAGTCGATGTTTCGGAGTTACCGTATTACCTCGAATTATCCCCCCCTTGAATTAACCCCCCCCCACTCGAATTAACCCCCTCAAAATGGGCTGGGGAAATAATAAACCCCCCTCGAAATACCCCCCCCCCCTCCGAAATGATATACATCATGTATACAATGTACATGATGTATTTATTAAAGTCGGCGGACATTTCACCCTACAAAATCGGAGAGTTAGAATTCGCTCGTGAGTAGAGCGAACAACGAAACTTGTGTCCCACACGGACGCTAGAAATTGAAAAAGAAAATCATATTAAAAGAAAAATGGATGTTTCGCTGCGTCCGTGCGTGCCACGCCCTAGTTCTCTACATTTTCAACGTTGCTGGTAAATAATTTGACCGTTCAAACTACTGTTTTCCCGTTCAAGTACCGTTTTGGTTTTTATTTTATTTTTCATTCGTTGGCTCCGTTCCAACAGAAGAGAACTTGGCAGCCAGCCAAAATTTCGAAATCCGCTATTAATATGAAAAAAATAGGCTCACAATAGCTATATAACCATGTATATAAACAAAAATAGCGATTATGAAGGTAGAAATTGGCAAAGCGAAGCAAATTTTAACGATTTTTAGCTAACTTTCAGTTTTCACTCTCATTTGTATAATACGCAACTGGTAACTGGGATAAGGGCCAAGTTTTCATACGTGACCCGATCTATTCCAATGGTTAAAATATTGCGTCACAATACCTAATGCCGTCATGCACTCTCCACTGGAGAGATTGACGCAAATGTTTGTAGGGCGATACGTCTGCCGACTTTACTACTTATTTGCATCGCAGCTAGACGTATACGCTCATTTGTGTACAGATGTACATCTAAGGCACCAATATAACCTATTTTCTCACATTTATTACCGTTTTTATGTAAGAAAAAGCATATACTTTACTATGAATTTCACGAAAATTTCTGGCGAAATAATAAAACCCCCCTCAAATTTTGCTGGCGAAATAAACCCCCATGGGGGCATTTCGAGGTAATACGGTATATACTTTTATAAGTAGAAGCCTCACCTACACTTTGGCAGGACAACGGTGGGCGACCTAATTGAAGCTGCACACATGAAATCGACTGGCGCCGCCGACAAGGAAAGCATGTGCGCCAACGAAATTGTGTCACATGCGGCCTTCCTGACTCAAGTAGGTCCTTATTATGTATCTCGTCCCCTCCCATTTCGCAGAACAGCCGAGACCCATGTGCAAACACGCCTAAAATTGACAGTGTTTCCTCAAACAAGCTCATCATGCATACAAGCACAAAATCCAGCGTGCCGCATGCATGCATGAATCTAAAAGCTGCATTTTTTCTCTTTTCCAGCTGGCTTACAAAAAGCTATCCCAGCTCCAGTGGGAGGTTGCATGCAATTTCGCCAGCGATGCTAACCAAATTCCCAAGCCCCATAAAAGATACTGATGAAGAAAAGTTTCATGGGCTGAAAAGCTTTCCCCCCTACTCAATAAAAACGGACATCATGTTTTCATGCGACATAAAAGCTTGCTGCAGCTAACTAAATACAATATAGCAAAAAAGTAAATGATAACAGACAGTGATGTTATTTATGATAAAGCGTGCCTTTTCTGCACTCAAATTTCTCTGAGCGCTGGCAGCAATGTTGATGTTTAAAAGATTTCGAGTGAGTGAGGGCTTTGAAAGCATGTTCTCTCATGCATAAGTAAGCAATTCTGAATTTCCAATAACCACCGGTTATGACAAAAGGATATTTCAAGACTGCACCTATGCTACACTTTTTAGTGCCGGCGTTTCACCAATTTTAAAATTAAACACGCATGAACAATCGTCACGCTTATTTCCATGAATTGTTTTTCCAGCAAGGTTTTTGAACACATTTTATTTGACCAGCGCCTAAATTTCAGCTCAAAACTCCCCACGAAAATGACACAGGAACGTCACAGGACCGCGCACACGTCATACGAAGCGACTCCGGAAAAAAAGCCTTTGGAATCGGTCAAAGTCGATCAGGTGCCAGTCCCAGACCCTGTAAAATGCCCTGTCAAATGTCATGCAAAGTGTCAAAAGTCATGTAAAATGCCCGGTAAAATGGCAAACGTACGTTTGCCATTTTACCGGGCATTTTACATGACTTTTGACACTTTGCATGACATTTGACATTTTACAGGGTCCGGGACTGCCCCCAGAAGGCAGGGGACGCAAAAAAGTCGGGAACGCTGTCACCCATTGTGGTTGTGCAGGAGAATCCGCTGGAAGATATCATGCTTTTGAGAGTGAAACCGAATATTTCTATGTGCCAGTCTACGGAGTTTCCAGTCAAGGTGTGCGGGCGGTAGATTTTGAAATATCGGCTATAAACAGGCATCAGTATGCCAGACATGTTAAGACTCGCTTTGCGTAAGAACCAAACCTGTGAAGGCACAACATTTTTTTTTGCGTTTTTTATCGTATATTTCGAATCTACATATAGAAAAACTCAAAATTTCTTTCCATACATATATTCAAAAATGTCATCTTCCTATTAAAAAAATTGATCAAAGTCAAAAGTCACCATTTTTCGAGCTGTTTTTTGAAAATTCATAACTTTTGCTTGACTTCATCTATCAATATAATATTTTGAATTTTTATTAAGATAGTTGTGGAGATTTATTGGCCCATACAAACTTATTTCATCAAACGTTTTTTTCACACCGAAAATCATGACTGAAATTTTGAAAATGGCACCAAATTGTCAGTTTGAAAATGGCTAATTGAGAGCTTAGCTTTTTTTTTACAAAAACTGTGCTCAATTGTATAGTTTATTATAATAAAAAAATTTCTAAAAAGTAGGCATGCACTTTTTTGCTACAGCAGTTTAAATCAGCTCAACCCCTGTCTCACCATCACATACAATCCAACTCTGAAGGCTCAGATGAAGTTGCATGACAAAAGTTTCCATCATAAACATAGGTTATTTTTGCATTGTCTTTCATTTGTATATCACCATTTTTCATTAAACATAATTTGGAAGGGTGCTTTCATACAAAAATTCACTTTTGATGTAAAAAAATTTCACCCCCATTTTTATCATGGATTTGGAATCTACAGACATAGAAACTCAAAATTTCCTTCCATACATATGTCCAAAAACGTAGTCTTCCTACTAAAAAATTGATCAAAGTCAAAAGTCACCATTTTTCGAGCTGTTTTTTGAAAATTCATAACTTTTGCTTGTCTTCATCTATCAATATAATATTTTGAATTTTTATTAAGATAGTTGTGGAGATAATTTGGCCCATACAAACTTATTTCATAAAATGTTTTTTTCTCACCGAAAATGATGACTGAAATTTTGAAAATGGCACCAAATTTTCAGTTTGTAATTGAGAGCTTAGCTTTTTTAGCAAAAACTGTGCTCAATTGCATAGTTTATTATAATAAATTTTTTTCTAAAAACTAGGCCTGCACTTTTTTGCTACAGTAATTTAAATCAGCCCAACCCCTGTCTCACCATGACGTATGTACAATCTAACTCTGAAGGCTCAGATGAAGTTGTATGGAAAAAGTTTCCATCATAAACTGAGGTTGTTTTTGCATTGTCTTTCATTTGTATATTATCATTTTTATGAAACAGAATTTGAAAGGGTGCTGTCATACAAAAAAACACTTTTTCTGCAAATATCACAAGCATGGATGTGCAATCAAGGTTGAAATGAGACTGAGTTAAACACTAAGACATTTACCTACGGTATTTCTTCTAATGGAATGGCTACCTTTAATAGAATGACACATCCAATAGAACGGCAGGTTTGGCACATTTTTCCAGACATGAAAACAATAGAACAGCACCCTCCAGTAGAATGGTGCCCCCAATAAAATGGCAGGTGGAAATTATGTTGGGAGTGTGCTAAAACACAAAAATAGATCAAAAGTGGACGGACAGAACATTCAAATGGATGTTGTGTCTTATTTATCCTCTGATATAAAAAAATTGCTCAAACTTCATCAAGAATGTTCAAATGAGAAATGTATGTAGAAGTTGGTGGAAAAAATAGAACGGCAGCCTCTATTAGAATGGCACATCCAATAGAATGGCAGGTCAATAAAATAGTTGACAACAAAAATTGAATGGTGCTCTTCTATTAGAGGAAATACAGTATTGAGGATCTCATTGTGTCTTATCATCTTTTCAGCTAACACTTGATACTAAGATGGTTGTTTACATTTTTCAAGACAGAGTCCAAGACCAGGCATTGGCTTCAATCAAGGGTAAAACTGCAGTCTCATTTGAATCATACCTGCACATTTGTTACAATGTATTTACGTTTACTAGCAAAAATATGTATACTAGAGT
>OZ038455.1:26729411-26761555 GCA_964036195.1 Sphaerolaimus hirsutus
CCCTGTCCATAAACAACAGACTGAAAATTTCACTTTAAACCAATTTTTTGTTTCAAACTTAAAAAGTTGGTTTACAAAGGTTGGTAGGGGAGGTTCTAAGGTTCAAAGTTATGTAAACAACATAACCTCTAAAATGCCTGCATAAGGAAATTTATTTGGGGGTGAATGAAAAAGTGGTAATTTTGTCAAATTTTGTTTGTGTATTGTAAGGGGGGTCGTTGGCAAAACATCCCCCAAATTTCAGCTTGATACCAGCCTCACAGCTGGAGATACAACCCTCGAAGTGTAGCTAATCCAGTGGGTGGTGAACTTGTTTGGGACACCAAAAACGCCAAAAAAAATTGTTGCGTATAGGGCAACCCACCTTGCAGTGGGTCGCCCCACCTCCCCCCATTGAAGCAGAGTAGGAGGGTGTTACAACTTTATATATTCAACGTTTCAGCTTTATAACACCCCGATAGACGGAGATATTACATCCGAAGTGAAATAAAAAAATTGGGTGGTGAACTTGTCCGGGAAGGTGTTTACTTTCCATTTATATTTACCAGAAAAAATGTAAAAAAAAATATTTTCAGCAACAAGGGGGGCCTGAGGGGGCGCCACTTTGGTTACATTTAGTATATACTTTGGGGCACCCTCACACTAAGTGACAGCCTGATGGCTTGCTGGTGTGATTTTTAAAATGTTATTTTGTGAATTTTCCATTTATATTTTCCACCAGTTTATGTATATTTCTCCAGGATTTTCCAGGAGTGATTAAGTTTTTGGTATTTTCTTTATTTTAGATTGTCTGAGATTTTAAAAATATAACAAAATCTCTCAAAAATATAAGATTTATAGATTCGCAAGGTTTCCAAGAGGAGTTAATTAATATTTCTTCTCTAATATATTTTCAGGGATTATAATTTTTCAAAATCACTAGTTTTTTCAATGCTAATAACTGTCTACGCATTTGAGTGAGAGTGTATGAGCTCGCACTCGTAACAAAACTGCGGAAAGATGCATACTATTTAAGTCTGCCTACTCATTTCCAAGGTTTTTCTCTGCCAATTTGGATATGGATATCTATTATTTGAGAACTGCATAAAATGTTTTGCATGCATAAATGTATTGTGGATTTTGGGTGCATGGTTTGAATCCGCGCGTTAATGAAAAGCTCCTATGGAAGCACCTTTTGATAAAAGATTGGAAAAAGTGGATTCATTATAACATTTTGTGCTTTTGACATTCCGTGCTTTTAACATCCTGCGTTATAAACATTTTACACTGGCATAATGACATTATGCAGTATGCGACATCTACCAGCGATATGATGACATTCCGCAATGTGCTTTTAACATGCTTGCATGCATTAAAGTGATCACACATCTACAAATTCAGTCATTTGTTTCATGCTGTATAGTATGTGTTTGTGTATTACTTGTGTTATTCTCATGTAAAGTAAACTCAATTTCACCAACAGAATTTTTAATGCTTTCATACTGGATTTTTTACAAATACAATTGTAAACTAGGTACATATAATGCAATTCTCAAAAAAATATCTCAAGTTAATATTTCCTAAAAAAACCTGCCTTGAATTGGTGCCAATCAACCATGGCACCTTTCACTTGTGTTAACTTTATGTCAACTTTAGTTAAATTTGTCAACAGTCATGATGGATGTTAAAAACACATTTTTGAGTGTCATTGTGTCTCTAATGGTTGTCACCTGCTACTTACTGTTATACTACTTACTGTTATACTACTTACTGTTATAAATACTACTTACTGTTATATTTACTACTTACTGTTATACTACTACCAGCATGGATATTATTATCACGAAATGTTATAAACACAAAATGGCATAAATAAGAAGAGCACACTGGATACAAACAGCGTTTCTGGCAATCGCTATCGTACACCGAAATCACAGCGCTTTTTCGTCACTGCAGAAAGTTCAGCTCAACATTGGTCATTTATCTTGTACATGGTAGTGGGAGAAACGCTAAAATATGGAATACATGCGGAAAGAGTGCAGAATGCTAATTCAGAGGTAGAATGTTTCGGATGAATGTGTATTTAGAATATAGGTATAGAAAAGGGGAATGTTTGAACAGTTAGTGTGTTGATATTCGATATCCACGTCGGAATCGTGTCAAGGGTAGGTAAATGCTCAAATCCATGTGCAGGGCTATTTATTATTACTATGTGAGCTTGGGTGTTTATTGGACACAGCATATTGGCACTGCGCCAACTAATGTACTGCCAGTAAACTCGGATTTTTGTAAACTCATAAATCGGCTTTGAACGCATTTGAGTTTACCAGAATGAGGTGTCTGTCAACTGCAATTGAATGCGATATAAAATACCTCATTATTTTACAATAACTACGGTAAACTCAAAAGGCAAGCTCAAAGCTGATCTATGAGCAGCTAATTTGAGTTTACTACTGTTAAAAGGTGTGTGCGGCAACATTACCTATGTATTTACCTACCCACGCTGTTGTAAGTCTTGGTAAATATAAAAGCGACATGGCGCCTCTTGCGTTGGTGCTATTGGCGCTGCGTAGCGCAGCGCACTTTTATGGCACCATAACGATTTCGTCGCTTGGCACTGGTGATGGAAAAGCGCCAGGAAAAATGGCGCCGGGCGCCAAAGAGCGCCAGAAAAAATGGCGCCAACGATAAGAGTCTCCATTTTAGCACGTAAATATTTTTATCATAACAGAAGCTTTCCTAGAAGAGCAATATGTTACCGTATTTCCTCCAAATACCCCTTGAATTTACCCCCTTCGAAATACCCCCTGGTCTGAGCGAGTTGGGGAAAAAAAATCCCCACTTGACACCCCCTTCTGTAATAAGGTACATCATGTTTGCAATATGAACATGATGTTTTAATGGCTGCCAATTTACATCTCAGCTACCTATACCGTAAATATTTCCTCGAAATACCCATACGAAGTTTATTTTTCAGTGTGCAAATTTCGATGGGCGGGACGCGGGAGCATTTTGAGGGGGGTGTGGTTTATTCGAGGGGTGGTTGTATTATTTCCCCAGAAATTTTCGAGACAGATCGTAGTAAAGATGGTCTTTTACATACCCAAAAGTGGTAATAAAAGTGACAAAACAGGATATATTTAGATGTACCGTATTTCCTCGAAATACCCCCAGGGGGTTTATTTTTTCAGAGAGAGAATTTTGAGGGGGGTATTTCGAGGAAATACGGTATCAACGTTGATGGTTACACAAACTGGTCTTTTGTGGGCTGTGATGCATTTTGGCATCGATTAATACATTGTGTACATTGTGTACATGATGTACCTTATTCCAGACGGCGGTATTTCGCGGGGGGGGGGTTATCTTTTACTCAGCTCGATAAAACCTGGGGGTATTTCGAGGGGTGTATTTCTCGCAAATACGGTACATTGACTGCTTTGTGTAACGATCTACGATGAAAATGTCAAAAAATTTCCACATTTATTCACAGAATTTTGGCGCCATTTCTGGCGCCATCCAAAACAATGGCGCTGGGCGCCAAATTGGCGCCAGCGAAAATGGCGCCGAGCGTCAAGGGCGCCATGGCACCATTCGAAATAATGGCGCCAGGCGCCAGATGGCGCCAGAGAAAATGGCGCCAATGGCGCCATGGCGCCATTCCATCACTGCTTGGCACCAATATTCTGGCGTTTTTACACCGTCAGTCATATCTACCTACCGTATTTCCTCGAAATACCCCCCCCTCGAAATACCCCCCCCTCGTTTGACCCCCCCCCCCCCCTCTCGGGACCACTATGAAACAATCACCCCCCCCCTCGAAATACCCCCCCCAAATTGAGTGTAAAGGGAGCGTACATGACAAATACTGCAGTTTGTGTTCTGTGTACTGCAGAACACACGTTAAAACAATGTCGGTGTCACGTTAGAACAGTGTACATACCATCTACATACTAATATTAGTCTACAGAACCTTATAAATGGCGGTTTTTGTTGCATTTTTCTCGACGTCTGCGTACGTTTCAGACGACTATTTCGTACTTGGATTTCAAAAATTTTCTTGTGAAATAATAACCCCCCCCCCCTCGAAATACCCACCCCCTCGTTTAACCCCCCCCCCTCTCGGGACCACTATGAAACAATCACCCCCCGGGGGTATTTCGAGGAAATACGGTAATTACTTTTTCGTAAAGTAATTTCTTCGTGTCACTTTGCACCTCATTTATCACCTGGTATTAATCAACTAAATGTTGCAGGTGTGGAGTAAATTCTCTACCGTGTCAAGTGGACTTTAGATTTAAAATCAGCACCAGACCAGATCTCGTGTGCCACAAAGTTCGTAAATTTCGCCATAAAAGCGCATATTTCCACACTGCAAAAAAACCTATCGTACCTTTACTTCATGATTGCGGTGGTTTACCTGATATACCGTATATGCCCGAATAATTCCCCAGGGAGCAATTTTTTTATCATACTTTTCAGACAGGGGTTCCGTCTGAATTCTTTCATTTTTCTGTCAGACTTTTACATAAAACGTGTGATCAATTTACTGTGAAAATAGTGGTCAAATGGTTACATAAATAATGTGTGCAGAATATTCAGTTTAATTTTACAGAATAGGTACCGTATTTCCTCGAAATACCCCCCCCCCTTGAAATACCCCCCCCCCTCGTTTGACCCCCCCCCCCTCTCGAGACCACTATGAAACAATCACCCCCCCCCCTCGAAATACCCCCCCCAAATTGAGTGTAAAGGGAACGTACATGACAATAACTGTAGTTTGTGTTCAGTGTACTGCAGAACACACGTTAAAACAATGTCGGTGTCACGTTAGAACAGTGTACATACCATCTACATACTAATATTAGTCTACAGAACCTTATAAATGGCGGTTTTTGTTGCATTTTTCGACGTCTGCGTATGTTTCAGACGACAATTTCGTACTTGGTTTTCAAAAATTTTCTTGTGAAACAATCACCCCCCCCTCGAAATACCCCCCCCCCTCGTTTAACCCCCCCCCCTCTCGGGACCACTATGAAACAATCACCCCCCGGGGGGTATTTCGAGGAAATACGGTACATAAGTGAAAAAATTTCATACATGTGACATCTTTCCTACCCATGAAGTGGGGGAGTTATTCGAGTGGTATTTATTTGAGGATATACGATATGATACCTAGAAAGCGAAATTACGCAGTATTTTATAAGAAGGGGAAGTGCAGCAGAGATAAAGAACGTATGAGAATGAATGTAAATGCGTTTAGTTGGCGGACCGGGAAGTATGCGTCCAAAATTACTTATGTCTGAGTCGATAATGTGCAAACACGATACTTATGCGCTCACTTTCACAAAAAAAGGCGGAGTCGCGTGCAAGCTACGAACGTTTCTGCCCTGGAATGTTTTTTTGTTGGAATTCTTTAGATTTTATCAACGATGACGTCATGATGGAGTGTTCCCTTTAGAAAAATGCATAGCACGCAGTCCGTGGCGTATACGCGTGGCCTAAAAACTGATAAATACACATGAAAAAGTAAATACTTATGTACCTATTATACACAACATGTAAGTTGTGTGCGAGACTAGTCGAGTGCAACATCTCACCAGCAGGGGTTTGTCATATTCACCAAATATCCATCAAACTGTTCTAATGATAGCATCTGAAATTCTGTACATTCGCGTGAAGCGGGCAAGGAGCGTTCTGCCAGTGTCAGTTGCGCGCGACTGATTCCACGCATGTCTCGGTGCAATAACATGTCCAATGCCCCTGGCCGAAATTAATTATCCCACCAGCTGAAGTGGGGTCCATAGTTGTTCAAACGTATTTACTTTTACTCGATAAATACGTATACTCGAGTACAGAGTAAATACGTTTACGTTTCCTCGGAAAAAAAGTTCCTGTACTCGCTTTTACGTATACTTTTTCAAAGTACGCGAGTACAGCATTTAGCGTATTTTTGGGTAGTCTTTTATATCGATTTTCGAATACATAGATGAAAAAAAAGAGAGAATATGCTAAAAATAGGGGAAATCGAAAATGAACATATAAGCCATATATCGCCAAAATTTGTGTAAAATATGCAGAAAGTTATGAATATTAGTGATTTTGAGTGAAAATTGGGGTGACATTTCTCAAAAATACTCACGTTTATGTTTTCCATGGGGTAAAGAACGTTTACTCATGAGTAAAAGTAAAAATATATACTTTACGTTTTCTGTACTCAAGGGGTGAGTAAAAGATAAATACTTTACGTTTACGTATACTTTGTAGAAACTTCGGTACTTTTAACAACTCTGGTGGGGTCGCCCGCATCAAACCGTGCTTCAACTCGGCGCCGGCAATATCTAGGTACTGGTTTATTTCAGCCGACTGCCGCACGCACATCAGAAATAGCAATTTCTGTATGGGCAGGTCAATTTGTGTCTTGTAGTGGAATAAGTCCATGCTAAACCAATCAATTGTGCATTATTTGATGGTCATAAACTTTTGTACGATCCCCGGGCGAGCGCCTTTTCAGATTGGCTCAATTGTTGATGAGTATTCACCAAAAGATTACATTCTATGTTATTACATTCACGCAGGTTGTTGCATATAAGCTGGCTTAAGTAACGTTGCCTTTGCACTGAATTGCATTTTATTGCATTTGACGTTGAAACCATGGTATAGTTGTTATAACGTATTACGTCTACTTCAAAAATACGTATAGGTATTCGAGTACTGAGTAAACACGTTTATGTTTCCTCCGAAAGAAGATGGCTGTGCTCACCTTTGTGCATACTTTTTTTAAGTACGCGGGTACAGAAAACGTATTTTAAATGGACATAAAGAGTGACATTTTTTCAGATAGCAGGTGCCAAACATACCGTATTACCTCGAATTAACCCCCCCTTGAATTAACCCCCCCCCCCTCGAAATACCCCCCCTAAATTTCGGCTGAGGAAATAATAAACCCCCCCCCCCTCGAAATACCCCCCCTAAGATTGAGTGTAACGTGAACGTACATGACAAATACCGCAGTTTGTGATCTGTACAATGCAGAACACACGTTAAAACTGATGATTAAGTGACGTTAGGGAAGGGTTTTTGTGTATATACAGTTATATATGCGTATAAACACATATACATCAATGTAATTGTTCGATTTTTCTACGTCCGCGTACGGGGAATTTCCGAAAATTTCTGGCGAAATAATAGACCCCCCCCCCTCGAATAACCCCCCCCCTCGAATTATCCCCCCTCAAATTTTGCTGGCGAAATAATAAACCCCCTGGGGGTATTTCGAGGTAATACGGTAGTATATTTTCCAAAGACGTACTTGTCATGAGAACAAAGTTGTTAAAACGTATTTATTTTTACTCGATAAATACATAAACTCAAGTACTGAAATCGCAATAACCAATATGACAATGAATGAAATTCAATGAATATTGAAATTGCAATATGACAAGTAATCGCGAATTATGCGAGTTATGCGCGCTACAAAATCTAAAAAAAGAAAATTTTGGCAGATTGCCATAGAACTTTCTGACAGTGATACAGGGCATTCATAGAATGAATACGATATCGCAATGATTCGATTCGATGTTTCCTTCGTTTTATGTATTGAAATCCACAGGATCTGCACGATAAACGTTTTATTCACACATATTATTGTGTCAGGCGTGTAGACTGTAGGGCGCTACGAGAACTACACTACCGTGCAGAATAGTTGGGACTTTACACCCCTAGGAAACAGGAGGCTTTTTGTCCACCACATTTTATGTTGCTTCCCCTTCTTTTGCACCTTGCCCAATTTTGATGCTGTTCGAGTATGTTGGGGGTTGGGAATGGGGCTACAACCAAAAAAATTTTTCTCCAAATAATCCCCCAGGTTAGATATAAGGGGCCTCTAAGAAGCACATGCATTTTACATGGCAAATCTGGCAAGATGACTGATGCACAATAACTTGGCCAATTCTTTGGCTGATTTTGACTGTTAAAAATTTCGCAAGATCGCATTTTTATGTCAGATTAGTGATGTCTAAATTCATGATGTTGATTTGACCCAGTTTTTCAACAAGAAAAATAAATTTTTCTTAACATGCTATCATATACTTTAGACGAGGAGAATTCATATAAAACAAAAATGAGCTCAATATCTCATTCCGATCAAAAGTCATGGTAGATCAAACTTATCAGTGGCATTGAAATCCCTTATGCTGAGTTGACAGGGGTTTCCAACAAAAAAAATTGCTTTTGAACATGCCATCATATACTTAAGACAGAGAGGATTCACATGGCAGATTTTTTTAAAAAAATATCTGTTTCTAATCAAAAGTTATAGCACTGCAAACTTCCATCTTCGTTCCATACAAAATAATTGCACATTACATATTCACAGTTGAGCCAAGTTTTATCACTAATAGAGTAAAGCCGAAATCTGAAATTGACACACCAAATAGTGTGCCATAATTGACCAGTGTGCCTACCTCCATTTTCCAGTGGCTGACAGTGGATTCAAAACTGCAGCTGAAATAAATGCAATCCACATGTCAGATGTCACACATACAGAACCATCTAACAGTTCATGCTAAAACATTCCTTGCTCTACATACAGTGTGGTGATGCAGGCAAGCATTCATTTACACCATATTCTAAATTTTCATTTAAAATGAATGTTGGACTTGGATACACACCATACGGCTCCAGCTCCGCAAAATGGGAAGTGAGAAGTGAAATGGCAAAGGCGAAGTGTAACGGCAAGTGTACTGGCAAGTGAAATTGCATAAGCGAAAAGAAATGACTTTTTATTTTATTTTTTACTCCGCCTTTACCAATTCACTTCCCGCTTTTGCCAGATGACTTGCCATTTCACTTGGCCTTTGCGCTTTTACTTCGCCTTTGCCATTTCACTTCTCACTTCTCATTTTGCGGAACTGGCCCCTGCAGTCTTCACAATTTTGGCCCTCGCGGGGACTGAATAGAGAACAAATCGCTCCTCCAGAGGGATAGATAGCTGAAAATTATTCTGGGGGGGGGGGTATGGGGGCTTGGGGGGGGGGCTCACGGGGGCAAAATATATATATATATACGCATTTCCAATGCATAGAAGGCAGAAAGGTGTAAAATCGCTAAAAACAGGTGAAAAGAAGCTAAAATAGGCTAAAAATGGTCAAAAATAGGTATATAAACATGTGTATGTGCGAAAGTCGCGATTTTGAAGGTGAAAAGTATAAAACAGTACGAAAATTACGATTTTGAGCGAAAATTGGGGCGAAATTTCTCAAAAATCGCTCCAGATAGGTAGATACCTGGCCGATTTGGGGGATAGATAGGCAAAAAAATTGCCTCTGGGATACCGTATTTCCTCGAAATACCCCCCGGGGGGTGATTGTTTCAGAGTGAGAATTTTGAGAGAAAAACGTGAAAAATGCAACAATAACCACCATTTATAAGTTTTTACAGCCTTATATAAGGATGTAGATGGTATAAACGATGTTCTAACGTGACACAGTAAGTCTGTTCTAACGTAACACAGTAAGTCTGTTCTAACGTAACTAGTGATGGAATGGCGCCATGGCGCCCTTTTTCCGTGGCGCCCTTGGCGCCTGGCGCCGTTCCCTAAAAGGGCGCCAAAATGGCGCCAGCATGGTTTCAAGGTGAGTGCTGCGTGAATGAATAAAAAGAAAAAAACGGGTCTGTGAATGATCAAAATTCACTGGAAAATAGACAAAGTGGTGTGAGTGGATGTATATGCTTCATCCAATTTTTATCAGATGCGTGTAACGGATCAGAAGCTAAGCATGATAGACCGGTAAACTTGCAAACTCGTAAATCAACGGATTGAAATTATCGGAATTCCGTTGTCGTCCGCTTCAAGAAAACATATATTGGAAAATATATTTGATGTGCATTCATTGTTTTGTCGAATGAGAATTTTCAAAGTGTTTGAAGTGAATAATATCACGTGTGAGTACGGTTTTTGCACAAAAGCTTGTTGCTAGTCTCATTTTTGCTGATTACATACTGGAGAACATGAATAAAGAAGTGAATGTGTGCACTACAGTGCTGGAGAAGCATTTTTAGCACACGCAGTGTATTCTACTCGCTTTTTTATTCTGGCGCCTGGCGCCCTTCTTTTCAATTGGCGCCATGGCGCCCTTGGCGCTTGGCGCCCTCTTTCCGTGGCGCCCTTGGCGCCTGGCGCACACTTTCCGAATGGCGCCATGGCGCCCACGGCGCTTGGCGCCTTTTTTCTGTGGCGCCCTTAGCGCTTGGCGCCATTGGCGCCTGGCGCCCTTTTTTCTGGCGCTTTTCCATCACTAAACGTAACACAGTAAGTGTTTTGAACATCTGTTATGCATTTCCCGGACCACAAATTCATAGTGCCGATTTTGAGGGGGGGGGGGGGTATTTCGAGGGGGGGGGTATTTCGAGGAAATACGGTAGATAGATAGCTGTGCAGCCTCCGGGATAGATAGATGGCTGGGGGATTTGGGGGGGAGCTTTAAAAAATACTTCCTTTATCATTCCTTTTTAACTTACCGTACTTTTTTTGACAACTCTGGCTGAAACCATCCAACTCATGTGGAAAAACGTTTATGGTCTCAACAAAACTACAATCTTCTAAATTGAATGTTTTTATTAATGCATGCATAACGGGGCATGATGTGAGAGTTTGAATTAAAATCGTGCCTGAACCTTAGTAATTTACATGGTGCTAGATGTTTATGCGTGTTGCTAGTAGCAACCACTAATATATATGTCCATGAAATGAGTTACCGTATTTCTTCTAGTGGAAGAGCGCCGTTCTATTTTTTCGTCAACTTTTACATGCCATTCTATTGGAGGTGTCGTCCTATTCTAGACCGCAGCTCTATTTTTAAGCAATTTTTCACACATTCTTCACTCGAACATGCCTTTATTTTATATACCATAAGGTACTTTTATTTTTTAATGATATTAGAACAATACTTTAATATCAGAGCATTAATTTCAAATTTGATATCAAAGCTGTTAATCTATTTACGGAGGTCTGTTTGAATGCTTTAACATTCTCGTCATCAAGGTATATATTTTCGTGTTTTGGCACTCGCCCAGCGTAATTTTTACCTGCCCTTCTATTGGAGGTATGTCGTTCTATTAGAAGAAATACGGTAGCACACTTACTTAAAACGTGCGTGCCACTGTGTAGCAAACGCGAGATTATAGAGCATCAGTGATTTCTCAGTTCCTAAAATAAGTGCGATTATATCAAACAAATTTTTCATCCCAGGATCAAAACTTATCAAGCAAATTTGTAACTAAAGGGACACTATGTTTTTCTGCACTGGACAGCCGTCCGCATCCTCACTGGCTACGAGTGTTTTTGTCAGTTTTTAGTCCGATTTTCGTGACTATATTTTACGTACCTCTTTTACCAATTGACCGAAACTTCCCTCGAAACACCCCATTTGAAGTAGAGAACTCCATGCGCTTGTAGGCATGACCGAGTAAAAATTCAAGCAAAGTTATGCCCAGTAGGGTCAGGAATTTCAAAGTTTTTGGTTACGGTTCTCTGTTCTCAGTTCCAAACATATCGGTTCTTGGTTCCCATGTTCGATTGGGCCCCCACACACTGGATGTCAACTGAATTCGTGTCAATTAAATGTCAACTGAATTTAAGTGTTACTGTGATTTCAACTTATCTATCTGATAGAGCATAGTAAATTTTACATCATGACATTTCATTTTCATTGTTCCTGTTAAGTGTGATGCTTTTTACAAACTTCTTGTTTTATTCAATTGACACTGAGTTGACGCGAATTTGCGATGTCAACTAGTGTGTGTGGGCCCATTCCGGTTCAGTTATTTCAGTTGCAAAACTTTCAAAATTTCCTTTCCAAAATGCGTTTTCAAGGTACACAAGTAAAGGTACTTTTTCAGAGGAAATGTAAAAGTATTTACTCGGAAAAAATACCTTTATTTACTATAGGTATAAGTTTGGTTCTGGGTATAAGTGCCGGTTCTCGGTTCCGGGTCGGTGGGAGCTTCGGTCGGTTCCGGTTCTCGATTTCAAAATATGCATGTACAGCGGTTCGGTTCGGTTACGGTCGGATCGATTCGGGCTCCCAACCATAGTCCCCAGACTAAGGGTAAAAAAAAACAGAAGACAATTTCGGCTGCCTAAAAAAGGAAAGGGAAAAATTCAGCTGTTGGAAAACTGAAAAATTTAAATATGATTATTAGTAGAACCTTCAAAAAGACGTTCAATATAGAAGCAGGACGATAAAAACATGCACGAGATAATGACCCCTCGAATAAGCCTCCCTTGAATTAACGCCCCCCCCCCCTCAAAACTTGCTGGTGAAATGATAAACACCTGCGGCTATTTTGCGGAAATGCAGTGTACGTTTATTTTTTCATGTTTCCTCAATATAAAGCGAAACAAAGAACTGAAGGCAATAATACCATACACAGCACACAATAGGGGATGTGGATACGCGGTGAAGCGTCGTGAAGTGTCTTCGCGCTGACACTTCCCGATGCTTCATCAAGCATGCCAGCGCTTCCACAAGCATCACAAAATTTGAAAAAACTTCACGCTTTTTAATATGGCATGCAAATGTACAGGGTGAGCATCTTCAGTTGCCGCCGGAAAAACGTGATAGCTTGAGCTACAGTTGAGCTATCACAATGAAATTTTAACACAATAGAGTAGACTCCATAGGACACCTATTCTGAGGTTTGCAACCCAAACGGCCACATTTTCGGTGAGTTGTGGAACACACAGTTTTAAGTGTAATTTTGTAACTTGGTGTCATCTCTTGCTTGTGATCTGAGCGTCTGTGAATACTGTCTATGGGGACATGTCAAGCAGCTTGTCTATAGCAAGAATACAACATTAGACACAGTTGACATGTTGATCGAGGTGATTAAGGAGTCATTCGAAGAGTTGAGCACTGAGATCAGAGTGAATGGTCTCCTGTCATTTGAGAACCGTTTGAAGATGGTATGGGGGAAGGATGGTGGATATATCAACTGATAGTTGTTGTGATTGTGAAGTGTTGTGATTGTGAAGTGTTGTGATTGTGAAGTGTTGTGATTGTGAAGTGTTGTGATTGTGTTGAGTGATACAAATTTAAAAAAACAAAATTTTTGAAACATTTCCCCTCAATGAACAACAAGCAAGAGGTGACACCAAGTGACAAAATTACACTAAAAATCGTGTGTTCCGCAACTCACCCAAAATGTGGCCGTTTGGGTTGCAAACTTCAGAATAGGTGTCCTATGGAGTCTACTCTATTGTGTCAAAATTTCATTGTGATTGCTCAACTGTAGCTCAAGCTATCGCGTTTTTTCAGCGGCAACTGAAAATGCCCACCCCTGTATATTTTAACTACAAAGAATATGTTACACCATTCTTGGGGCCTCAGCAGCCATGGCATGACATATGCCCCAACAGGTGTAACCATCACTCACTCTCCAAAAAACCCCAGATTCATTAAGCTCAATTGATACAACTGGAAATGATTACTAAAAATCATTGAAACACATTTCCTTTAGGCCGCGTTTACACGGATTTTTTTGTGACAACTCAACATCACTAAAAAGTTCAATAAGTTGAGTAAAAAAGTGCCATATTCATGGGAAAAAATGGTTAACTGTATATTCGACCTAGGTGAATACACATGTCAAATTGCAGAATCATGCTTTTAGCTTAGACCTATATATGTTTGAAACAATTTTGCTGTTGTCGCTGGCTGTCGGAAGACTGTCTGACAACAGCAAATTTTTTTCAAACGTCTATAAGTCTAAGCTATAAACACGATTCTGCAATTTGACATGTATATTCGCCTAGGTTGAATGTACAATTGACCACTTTTTCTCATGAATTTGGAACTTTTTTACTCAATTTATTGAACTTTTTAGTGATGTTGAGTCGTCACAAAAAATCCGTGTAAACGCGGCCTTAGGTTCACATCACAGTGCAATGGTTTCAGCAATTATTACCCAAGCATGTTGAGATAACATCATGGGCCAATCGGAATCCACCGAAAATATGTTTCACTATTTTTAGGGGCTTCACCCACCATGGTGTGATGGTATCCCACAACAAACGGAGATATGTATGTTTTTAACACAATTCAATGGTCCTGCTTTTTTCTTGAGCAAGAATATTTCTTTGGATAAACGGCTGTGTCTCTGTGTGTATTTGCACTAAGTTATACACCTTGTGATAGATACACTACACCATGCTGTATTTTTGTTGTACAATCCAATGCCAGATGATTTTATTATCCAATCCCGCAATCTTTTACCTGATAATACCCGACAATTACAAATATTACCCGATACCCGACATTTTGACCTGAAAACCCGACCCGATACCCGACCTCAATACCCGAACCCAAACACGATACCCGCAAAATTTTTGGAACCGATACCCGACCCGAAATTTTTAAGACCCAATACCGGAACCCGAAAATTTTGAAATTCCCAACCCTAGCGCCAGTGCCGTGAAGTGTCTTCCACATCTTTGGATGCGCATAAAGTGCATGGAGAAGCTAGGTGAAGCGTGTGGAAGACACTTCCACAGTGAAAGGTAGCTCTCTGACAACTCTCCTACAACTCGCTTCCAACTAGCTGACAACGATTTGTTTACTGTTGGCAGCCAGTTGGAACATAGTTGTCAGCGAGTGGCAGCGAGTTGGAACACAGTTGTCAGTGAGTGGGAGAAAGTTGGGGTGCATTTTCCCAGCAGCTGCACAGCTGGCAGCGAGTTGTCAGCAAGTTGAATGTAATTTGCACCACATGCACTTTATGGAAGTGTGTACAAATTGTTTTGACCCATAAAATGTATAATCAAACATGAGTGCAGAAAATGAATGAATCTGAGACATAAAATCAATGCATCAAAATGCTATTGGGTGGTGTAACACTGAGGACATTTGTATGGTCATTTTTCCAGTTGTTATTCTCAATTTAGTCATTTGACATGATTTTTTGCTTTATCATTATGCATTTTATGTTTCCTAATTGCCTCAATTTTTACCTCAACCTTTGCATTATATTGCATGTGTTTTACCATAATATTTCATCACCACCTTGTGAAATGAAGGCTGGAAATGTGTATTTTGGCAGCGAGTTGTCAGCCAGCTACCACATGCACCAAGTACATATGTCAGCGAGTTGTCAACAAGCTGCATTTTGTTTGTCAGCGAGCTGGCCCTATTTTTAGGCGTGGGCAAGCGAGTTGTCACCTAGTTGTCAGAGAGCTACCTACCCAGAATCTCTTGATGTTTGGTGGAAGCGTGTTGAAGCGCGACGCTTCCATGCGCTTCACGAGCCCATTTTTTGCTGTGATATGAATTATTCAATAATACCATATAAAGTATGCAATAATACTGTGAAAATCGGCACCCCCCCTCCCCATTTCACAGGCGCCCCTGCCCACCTGTCCGCTGTGCGGTGCATTATCTCTGCCGCGACTGACAGGAAATTTTGCAAATGAAGGCATATCATGCATTTCATGCGGCTATGGTATGCACTCCGGAAATGGCAATCCGGGTTTTGGCGACAATAACTTCGAGCATGGCAATAGAACAGGTGCCTACCCCAGACCCTGTAAAATGGCCTGTAAAATGTAAAATGTCATGCAAAGTCTCATAAATTATGTAAAATTAGTGTTCAGACGATATATCATATCGAATATCGAATATCGGATATCGACCAATTTTTAATATCGAATATCGAATATCGACATCGAAAATTTAAAAAAAATATCGAATATCGATATCAAAAAGTCATATCGTCCGAACCCTATGTAAAATACCCTGTAAAATGTCAAATATAATGCAAAGTGTTTGAAGTCATGTAAAATGCCAAGTAAAATGTCAGATTTTATTGTTTCGCTGGTTATTTAATATTTTACATTACTTTAGACACTTTGCATGACATTTTACATTTTACCTGGCATTTTACTTGATCTGGGAGTGGCAACTGGTGACCGTGATATGAGGGGTTTCGGTGGTGCGATGCGGGTTTTTCTCGGCGGCGACCAACTGCCATCGTCGCTGAGTGGCGACACAAGGAGCAGAAGTGAAAATCGACTTCCGTCTGTGCAGGTCAGCTGATTACATTGTCCACCCACACACTAGTTGTGAAGTCGAAACTCATAAATTAGCTTTGAATGGATTTGAGTTGACTAGAACGAGGCCCCGACTAGGGTGTCAACTTTCCGTTTTCCGTTTACCGTTTCCGCTTTCCGAAGCCAAAATTTTTGACCGTTTCCGTTTTTTGGCCGCCAAATTTTTTTCTGTTTCCATTTTTCCGGCTCATTTTCCGTTTTCCGGCTAAATTTTGAGTTTTTCCGCCTTCTTTCGGTTTTCCGGCTCAATTGTCTGTTTTTCCAACTTTTTTTCATTTTCAGAATTAATTTTCTGTTTTCTGTTTCAGCCACACTGATAAACACGCATGCAGGTTCTCAATCATGTGAATTTCTTCTGTTTCCAGCCAAATTTCTGCAGTTTTTTTTTGCATTTCCAGAAACAAAATTTCCGTTTCTGGCAGATGTTCAGCAAATTTTTCCGTTTCCGTTTCCGTTTTCCGGCTTTACATTCTTCCGTTTTCCGTTTTCCGGCAGGTGCAAATTTTTTCCAGTTCCGTTTCCGTTTTCCCGCAAGTGCAGAAATTTTTCCGTTCACTTTTCCGTTTTCCGTAAAAAAGTTTTTGTTGACACCCTAGCCCCCGACTAGACCAAGTTATTATTTGTCTGCGTCAACTGTTGTACCTAGACGGACACATTGTTCTAGTAAACTTGTCAGTAGAACGGCATACCGCCAATAGAACGGCACCTCCAATAGAACGGCAGGTTTTGGCACGTTTTGCACTCACGAAAACAATAGAACGGCGGATTCCAATAGAACGGCACCTCCAATGGGATGGCAGGTAAAAATTACGTTGGAGGAGTGTCAAAATACAAAAATATCAGGAAAATGGGTGGTGAGAACATCCAAGTTTTTCAAAACTATGATTTAGGGTTGTTTTCACATTTGGTTTTGTGTGTCTTCGTGCTCTGATGTTGTTCATGTTTCATTAAAAACTCTATGTTCAAATGAAAAATGTGTGAAAAATATTGGTGAAAAAATAGAACGGCAGCCTCAATAGAAAGGCAGCTCCAAAAGACAGCAGGTAAAAAAGTTGATGAAAAATAGAATGACGCTTTTCTATTAGAAGAAATACGGTACTTTCAAAGCTGATTTGTGGGTTTTCGAAATTTTTATAACAAACTAGAGCTCGTAGGGCAGGGCCATTCACTCGGATCACATAGGTAAATAGGCTAAAAAACGAGTATGCCATTTTAGGCAGCAGAGTTGCGAAAGCGTATTTACGCTTACCCGAAATACCCGGGTAAATGGGTATTTATACTTACGCTTACGCTTACGCTTTCATAAAATACCCGTACGCTTTTTTACGCTTTCCCGGCCAAAATACCCGGGTACTAAAAGCGTAAAAAAGCTTTTCACACGGTTCAGTTTTACACTTTTGAAAAAGCGTAAAACCACAAAAAAAGAGTGAACGACACTGCGTACAAAAAAATTACTGCGTGCGTGCAGTAATGTGCTGGAAATAGTGGCACATTTACAAATTGTGTCGCAGTATGAATGTCTTGCTAATACTGTGTCGTCGAGCAAAATCGTGGCTTCAGATAAGAAATTTTGGGCTGAAAATGGATTCCGACGACGATGTTGTCGCCTTCGACAGCACTAACTCCAAGTTGGAAGATAAAAAGATGACTTACCGTGTCTCTTCTAATAGAACGGCAGCCTCCAATAGAACGGCACCTCCCATAGAACGGCAGGCAAAAAAAGTTGACGAAAAAAATTCAAATGTGCTCTTCTATTAGAATAAATACTGTAAGTGCTGCTGCCGATGAATTGCCAAACAACATATGAGGGCAGACTACTATGTGGATATACGAAAAATGTCGCTGAGAGCTTGATTTGGAAAGAATTCAATGAGAAAACATCTCTTAAAAAATTTTTACGCTTACGCTTTTATTTACGCTTTCCCAGGTATTTTAAAAATACCTTACGCTTTAAGTATCCATACTGAAAATTTGGAAAGTGTATTTACGCTTACGCTTACGCTTTCCGAAAAAAACCGGTATTTTAACAACTCTGTTAGGCAGTGAACTGATGTTTCGCAACAGTATTGAGCCTACTTTTGCTCAATTATCTCTGTCAACTCAATAATAAAATCGCATTTGCGCAGACGCGGTCTCCCACGACGCCCACGAACAACCCCGAGAACATGCTTAATCTAGTGTTTTGTCTGCGGTCGGGTTCCGTCGACCGCCAACACGCACCCCAACCTGTACACGTTCGGCAAGCTCGGCAACGAGCCGACCGCCGACCGAGCGAGAATGCGAGCGGTGAAAGAAGTGGCGCCAGATTACCGCCTATTGAAAGGAGGTCAAGCATTAAAAGGACGAAAATTGGTCCGAAGCGCAGCGAAAAGGAATGTGCTAGTAAAAGAAAGGTTTTAAAAAATATGAAACTTTTTGAAATATGGTTTCGTGAATACCGTTTATCCTCGAATAATACCCTTGCGGAGTTATTTTCGTCACGGTTTTTTAGGGGGAGTTATTCAAGGCGGAAGTTATTTTTTCTCACTCTGCCAACAGGGGGAGTTATTCAAGGGAGGGTGTTTTTCAAGTGGGGGTCTTATTCAAGTGGGGATCTTATTCGAGGATATTGGGTAGTTCGATTTTCTCGGTGTCATTCTGGAATGGAAGTATATATTCCTTTCAGGCTTCGATCCTCTCGCGGCAGATGTCCGCCTCAGAGGAACTGAGATCAAGGGTATCTGGCCAGCAGAAATTGCAGGAAGCATCTATCAGTGTCAAGTTATTGAAGTGCGTTTCTTCTGCGGAAATTTCCGTTTCCCGCTTAGACCTGAATGAAACAGTTCATCATGAATACGAAAATAGAAAAAAAAACTAATTAAATTCGAAAAAAACCTGGTGCCAGTTCCGCAAGTGGAAAAGTTAAGAGTTAAAAGTTAAGAGTTGAGTAAAATGACAAATGGCAAGTTAAGAGTAAAGTTAAATGATAAATGATGAGTTAGAGACAATAGTAACGTTAAGAGTAAAATTAAATGACAAATGATTGGTTAAGAGATAAAAGTAAAGTTAATAGTCAAGCAAGTGTATCCAAATCTTATTTTTTCTTATCCAGATTGTATGTTTTTGTATCCAAATCTTATGTTCTCTCATAAGATTTGGATACAAAACCATAAGATCTGGATATGAAAAATAAGATTTGGATACACTTGCTTGACTCTCAACTTAACTCTTATCTCTGAACTAATCATTGGTCATTTAACTTCACTTGTCTCTTAACTAGTGATGGAAAAGCGCCAGAAAAAAGGGCGCCAGGCGCCAATGGCGCCATGGCGCCATTCGGAAACTGGGCGCCAAGCGCCAAGGGCGCCACAGAAAAAGGGCGCCAAGCGCCAAGGGCGCCATGGCGCCATTCGGAAAGTGGGCGCCAGGCGCCAAGGGCGCCACGGAAAGAGGGCGCCAAGCGCCAAGGGCGCCATGGCGCCAATTGAAAAGAAGGGCGCCAGGCGCCAATGGCGCCAGAATAAAAAAGCGAGTAGAATACCCTGCGTGTGCTAAAAATGCTTCTCCAGCACTGTAGTGCACACATTCACTTCTGTATTCATGTTCTCCAGGATGTAATCAGCAAAAATGAAACTAGCAACAAACTTTTGTGCAAAAACCGTTCTCACACGTATTCACGATATTCAATTCAAACACTTTGAAAATTCTCATTCGACAGAACAATGAATGCACATCAAATAGATTTTCCAATATATGTTTTCTTGAAGCGGACGACAACGGAATTCCGATAATTTCAATCCGTTGATCTACGAGTTTGCAAGTTCACCGGTCTATCATGCTCAGCTTCTGATCCGTTACACGCATCTGATAAAAATTAGATGAAATGTATACATCCACTCACACCACTTAGCCTATTTTCCAGTGAATTTTGATCATTTACCGACCCGTTTTTTTCTTTTTTATTCATTCACGCAGCACTCACCTTGAAACCATGCTGGCGCCATTTTGGCGCCCTTTTAGGGCAGGGCGCCAGGCGCCAAGGGCGCCACGGAGGAAGGGCGCCAAGCGCCAAGGGCGCCATGGCGCCTTTCAGAAAGTGGGCGCCAGGCGCCAAGGGCGCCACAGAAAAAGGGCGCCAAGCGCCAATGGCGCCATGGCGCGGCGCCCTTTGGCGCCCTCAAATGGCGCCAGCGCCATGGCGCCATTCCATCACTACTCTTAACTCATCATTTATCATTTAACTTTACTCTTAACTTGCCATTTGTCATTTTACTCAACTCTTAACTTTTCCACTTGCGGAACTGGCCCG
Organism: Sphaerolaimus hirsutus; assembly: GCA_964036195.1. Classification (NCBI taxonomy): domain Eukaryota; kingdom Metazoa; phylum Nematoda; class Chromadorea; order Monhysterida; family Sphaerolaimidae; genus Sphaerolaimus; species Sphaerolaimus hirsutus. Next base: position 26,749,781 of record OZ038455.1, read on the forward strand.
AGAAAATAGAATTTTTTTCTTATGCTAAAATATAAACTTCGGCGATTTTTGGAAAGCTAATCGCAATAAATGCCGCTGTTTTTCAGGGCAGCAGAATCCCATTATAATACGACAAATTCACTGGATGAGCTATGTGCAATTTACATGACCATATTTTCATCATATCAGAGCATTAACGAAGCATTTTGGAGCCATTCAAACAGCACTCAGAATAAAAAGAGAAATTTTGTTTCTAGAAGGAACTCCGATAGACTGACTAATTCCAGTGGACTTGATTTGAACTTGATAAGTATGTTTCGATAATTTCAAAGAAAGTTCTCACCAAAGTTAAATTTTTGTTGCAACATTAGAAGCGTGCTACGAGATTCTCGGCAGGGCCCCGAATGAATTGCAAAAAGTGGTGTTCAAATCGGTCACAAATTGCCTCTTGAGCGATGAAAGGTTTGTCATAGAGCTTTAAAATGCCTGGCGCCAGCCCCAGACCTTGTAAAAAAAACGTGTAAAATGTCATGTGTCATATTAAAGACTACGTAAAATGCCATGTGTCATGTAAACCCCTATAAGGTCACCAAATCTTATTCTATAGTATCCAAATCTTTTTTTTTGTGTTTAAATCTGTCAGATGTTAACGTAATATTTGGATACAAAACATAAATTTGGAAACTATGGAATAAGATTTAAATATTTTAGAGGGTTTACATGACACATGCCATTTTACAGGGTCTTTTACGGAGTCTGGGACAGCCTCCTGAGTAGTGATGGAATGGCGCCATGGCGCTGGCGCCATTTAATGGCGCTAAAGGGCGCCAGCGCCATGGCGCCATTGGCGCTTGGCGCCCTTTTCTGTGGCGCCATCTGGCGTCTGGCGCCATTATTTCGAATGGCGCCCTTGGCGCTTGGCGCTATTTTTGACCTCAAATACAGCCCCTCAAAATGTGCTGATGAAATAATAAACCTCATGGAACTATTTCCAGGACATATGGTTATATTACATTCATGATAAGATGAGGTTTTGTGGCTTTGCACCATCAGAATCATCGTATTTCTTTCTTTGCTCTAACACTTTGCTCCTCTATAAATGCTTCTGTGATTATGTAGATGCTGAAATAGCGGATTTTATTGTTCGCGCCATTGTTTCTGGCGCCCTTTGGCGCCCGGCGCCAATTTTTTGAATGGCGCCATGGCGCCATTTTTCCTGGCGCTTGTCCATCACTACTCCTGAGTATGAAGGCGCCAAGCCGCCAACATTCTGGTAACTTGTGCACGCGCAGTTCAAAACTTGAAATTATCTTTTTGTCGAAAAACAGGTATGGAATGGAAGGACGTTTGGCAGATCCTGTGCAGCTGCGTGCATATTTTGTGCTATTACAGGTGCAAGCATTTTATATAAATACCGTATTTGCTTGAATAATCCCCCTGGGGGATTATTATTTCGTCAGACATTTTTGAGGGGGGAACTATTCGAGGGGGGAATTATTCAAGGGGGGTGGAGCAAGCATGTTTCTAACAACTCATTTCATGAAATACAAACATAATAAATGCTACATAAACATAATAACGTGTCATTTTGGTTAAAAGTAGGTACAACAAATTTATCAAATCTTTAAAGGGGGGGATTATTCAAGGGGGGGGGAATTATTATTTCCTCACTCGTCTTACAGGGGGGGGGGTTTATTCGAGGGGGGAACTATTCAAGCAAATACCTTGGTATAAATATTGGCAGGATTCGACCCGGATCGTCGGTCTGATCTCTCAAGTATTCAACACTTTTTTACACATAAATGCTGATGAACATTTTTTACAGACATAAATTATCAACAAATTACCTGCACGGTCCATTTTTTGGAAGTCACATTTTATCACTGCTGCACTTTCTTAATTATATTTTTTTGAAAAACTGTTTGTGAAGAAAACAATCGAACTGCCCAATAGGTAAATGCATCGATACCCTTTTGAATAAGCTCACAGTTGCCCTCGAAACCCAACATAACATCCCTACATTTCAAAAACCCACTTAACTTTCCATAAATACAACGTTCTGATGTTTCAGAAAATCCGCAAGTTTTTCAACAGGATTTTTAACTTTTCACAAGATTTATTTTGAAATCAATATTTTTCGCGCAGTATGGCCAATTCACTCGAAGCTCGACTTATGTTATTTTGGCGCATTTTTTGCGTTTGATCGCTTCTCTGGACCGGAGAGATCGAAACGTATTGGCAGATTGGATCGCAGAGTGAGTGAATACTTTTGTGCATGTATACTCGGCGGTAGTGATGTTAAAGGCACCGGGAAAAATGGCACCGCACCGCACCGGCACATTTGCCATCGCGTGAAAAGGGCACCTGGCACCCTGGGGCACCGGCCAGAAAATGGCACCGCACCGCACCGGCACCGGTGCCTTTTGGAAAAAATGGCACCGGCACCGAAGGGCACCGGCGGGTTGCCGGTGCTAGCACCGAAAGGCACCGCACCGGGCTGGAATTTCTGAAGTAAATATCGGGCAGTTTCTCAGTGGTCTCACCTTTGGAAGTGCATATTTCCATGAATTTTCAACCGATTTTGATGGTTGAGCACTTAAAATGATCACAATGATGTGGCAATCACTTTTATGAAGCAATTACAATGATTACAAATGAAAGATAAAATATTTAATTCACTACAATGTCCATAGCCACTATTGTCTACTGATCGGAGTCGTTGCTGTACAGAGAATGGAACTATCTCTGTCATAAACTGACAACAAATTTTGAACAAAAAAGTAAGATAAATATAAAATATAAACATGATTTAAAATTCAACAAAATTTTAGATTCGCTCATCAGATCACGTATCGGGTATAATGGATTTCACAGTAGGTATATTTATTTGATGGGAGGTTTACAAAATAGGCAAAAACGGTTGGGTAAATATATCGCTGTTTTTTGAAATATAAATAAGCACATACTATGGACAAAATTGCACAGCACATGAACCCGTGGCCGGTGCCTTTCCCGGTGCCTATTACTTTGGCCATGGTGCGAGCACCTTTGGCACCGGCAAAAAATGGCACCGCACCGCACCGGCACCGGTGCTATTCTGAAAAAAATGGCACCGGCACCGGCATGGCACCCCTGAAGATTGCAATGGCACCGCACCAGCACCGGTGCTGGTGCCCTTCGGTGCCCAGCACCGGGGCACCGGTGCCCCGGTGCCTTTACATCACTACTCGGCGGACATGATACTCTGCCCTCGCACTCATTTATGTCTCACGTTGGAAGCGTGCCAATGATGGTAAAGCATGCAATTTTTGTATAAAAGATGAAAAAATCATTGTTGTGATTAAGTTAACGTATAGCGTTATAACAGCGATGACTTTTTTTACTTTTTATGAAAATCGCATGCGTAAAAAAAGTTGGCACGCTTCCAACGGGAACCAAGCGTGCGGGGTGTAAAGTGAATGGAGTATAATAAGATACCGTATTACCTTAATTATTTCCTCCCTCAAATATGGGGGGTTGGAGGGGTGTGGGTTACCCCAAACGCTCCAGCAATCTACATATCTATCTAGCGATTTTTTCTCCCGTTTTTCCTTATCAATCTTGAAAAACCTTATATTTCGAACCCATGCGTACCCCCTCAAAAAACAACAAGTATACACATGATTGGTGATGGAATGACGCTTTTTTGAGAGTACGACGCACCGTGGCACCCTGGGCTTGTGAATCGGACCAGGGCCGTGTCTATACAATACATACTGACACTCATAGGAGCCGCACACACTAGTTTACTAACGGTAAACTTATAATTTGGTAAACTGATTTGTCAGCTTCTGAGCGCATCTGAGTTTACCGGAATGAGCTGTTCGTCAACTACAGTTGACGGAGATAAAAAAAACACATTCCGGTAAACTCAGATGCGCTCAGAATCTGAAAAATGATTTACCAGATTCTTAGTTTACCGTTAGTAAACTAGTGTGTGCAGCGCCATAATGTGCGCCGCCAAATGACCGTTGCTATTCCGTCGCACTACTTTCTTTCCCTGATTCAAGCCAATCTCACCACACATAACCAGACATCACACACATATAACCTATATTAACAAAAACCGTCACTTGGCAGCCTGCCAAGCAGCGCACTGATGGCGATTTTGACCACGTTGCACACGTTCATCGGCGTACGGCTGTTCCCACCCAAGCCGCAGGAGTTGCCCGCCGTGGCCACCTGCACTTGGTGGATCCCGGTTTCTGTGAAGACTATGGAAATACTTTGTGCGTTGCTTTTAACACTTTTCGATGTTTTTTGGAAATCTTGACGTTTTTTCTTTTGAATGTGAATTTGTCATGTACGGGTGTTAACTTTGTGTTTTCTGTTTCCCGTTTTTTCCGTTTCTGTTTTCAGAAGGCAAATTTTTTCCTATTTCTGATTTCTGGCTGCTAATTTTGTTGTTTTTTCTTTCCTTTCATTCTCCAATTTCCAGCAAATTTTCTGGGGAGTTTTTCACCTCATTTTCTGTCTTCCAGCTCAACTTTCTATTTTCTATTGCAGCCAAACTGGTAAACTTGCATGCAGGTTTTTTCAATGATGTAAATTTGTCAGTCTCCATCTAAATAACTGCATTTTTTTCATTTCTGGCAAAAGTTCTGCAATTTTTGCGGATTCCAGCAAAATTTTTGCTAATTTGTCCTGTTTCTGGCAATTTTTTGCAATTTCCATGCTAAATTTTCTTCCATTTTTTTGCATTTGATTTTTTTTCTGCTTTCCGTTTTCCGGAAACTGCAAAAAATTTCATTCTCCATAAAAAAACTTTTTTACACCCAACGCACAGATAATTCGAATGTGAGCACCAACGCTGTGCCCTACACTGCATTTTACAATAGCGCGCTGGACCATTGCGACCTGGTGGCAGTCCCAAGCCCTGTAAAGTGTAAAGTAAAGTGTCAAATGTAAAGTCAAATGCAAAGTAAGTGTCAAATGTAAAGTCAAGTGCAAAGTAAAGTGTCAATTGTCATGCAAAGTTCAGTAATAAAATCTTTTCTTTTTTTGTTTTGATTGACAGTTTACTTTGCATTTGACTTTACATTTGACACTTTTCTTTACACTTTACAGGGCTTGGGACTGCCCCCTGATGTCGGACTTTTGGATATGGTTGCAACACAACAAGCTGATGTCTTCGATGCAAGCCAATAGACATCTCTACAACGGGATGCACAGAAATGCATTCACCCTTTGTGATTATGCATTTGTGTTGAGTTTGAATGCAAAAAGACAGCTAATGCAACACCATGCTGAACAGATCATGGTAGAGAAGGCTAGGGTTCGTTACCCTGCTACCGTATTTCCTCGAAATACCCCCCGGGGGGTGATTGTTTCATAGTGGTCCCGAGAGGGGGGGGGGGTTAAACGAGGGGGGGGTATTTCGAGGGGGGGTTATTATTTCACAAGAAAATTTTTCAAATCCCAGTACGAAATTGTCGTCTGAAACGTACGCAGACGTCGAAAAATACAACAAAAACCGCCATTTATAAGGTTATGTAGACTAATATTAGTATGTAGACGGTATAAACACTGTTCTAACGTGACACCAACATTGTTTTAACGTCTGTTCTGTATTACACAGAACACAAACTACAGTTATTGTCATGTACGTTCCCTTTACACTCAATTTGGGGGGGGGGGGTATTTCGAGGGGGGGGGGTGATTGTTTCATAGTGGTCTCGAGAGGGGGGGGGGTCAAACGAGGGGGGGTATTTCGAGGGGGGGGGTATTGCGAGGAAATACGGTATTTACTTTTTTGTCCAATAAAAAATGTGCTGCATTAATGCACAAAAATTATTTGCAGGACAGTATAATAACAAACCTAATCCATTTTCGAGCACCAAATTCAGATTCAGTGTTTATGAACATCGTAGTGAGGAGGTCACACCTGCTGGAAGATTCCATTGCACAAGTGGGTATACTCCACGATATATATGTCTTAGTCGATAAGCAAGCAGAATAGTTATGTGCGCACTTTCACAAAAAGAAAGATAAGAAAAAGGCGGAGTCGCGTACAACTGAAATGATTTTTTTGTTTTCTTGGTTTTTTTTAATTTTATTAATGTTGACGTCATGATGGAAAAAAATGTGTAGCATGTGGTCCATGGATTTTTATGTTTTATACTTTCACTTTGGTCACAAAAGATTCATCACTATAGTTTCACAAAGGCGCCAGCTGATTTTGATGGCAGTGGACTATTCCGCATGTAAACCCATCCCGCATGTTGACCCGGAACACATTTAATTATACCTGGCATGTTGAAAATAGGTAATAAAACACATGACCTAGTTATTTTGAAGGTGAAGATCGATAAGAAGTATGAAATTTAGGGAATTTTGGTTAAAATTAGGGTCAAATTGCTCAAAAGTGCTCCAGATAGCTAAATAGCTAGACAGTTTGCGGGTTGGGGGGGGGGGTGTTCAGGGGAATGTAGCCAAAAAAAATTTGCGCCCGGGATAGATAGATAGCTGGGCGGTTTGGGGTGGTGTTACCCACACCCCTTTCTAACCCCTGCAGGCATAATGAGTCTATAATGGGTCTACATGCGGAATGGGCCCTAGCCAATTTTGATCACCCCCACAGCTACAATCAAAACAAAGCAGTGCTCACAAAAGATTAAGGGTTACATTTGTGAATGAACCAGGTGTGGATATGGGTGGACTAACTAAGGAATGGTTCTTGTTATTGGTCAGGGAAATGTTTGATAAAGATGGAAATTTGTCGAGGAATGTCAAACTATTTGTGTATTGTGAAGAAACACATGTTTATTGGTTCAATGTTTTTGATAAAAGTGTGAATGTCAAAATTTTTTTACAGTATTATAAATTGGTTGGAATGGTGAGCATTTATTTGTATTATTGGTAATTTGGTACATATGCCTCAATAAAAAAAAAAAACCCAAACTTGCTCAATTTTACACAGTTGATGGGTCTTGCTATGTACAACTCAGTTTTGTTAGATATTCACCTGCCATTGTTCTGCTATAAGAAACTGCTATCACCTGCCATTATGATGACAGAAATTGAAAGAAATGGACAACCAAATGGCCATTTTAGTGATATTGGCATTGTGCCAGCAAAATTGAGTGATTTGAAGCAATGCTTGCCTGTGAGTTCTTCTATTCACAATGTTTGCTTAGCACAGGTCCAGGCTTTGTTGTCATTCAGACCACAGCTGCCAGTTTGCAACAACTTTTAGAATATGATGGTGATGTGAAGACAGATTTTAGCATAGATTTTATGGTAAGTTTTGTCTGTTCAACTTACTATTTGTATAGGTATAATTTTGGTTAATTACCTAAATAAATATTGTAGGTGACTGTTCCAACAGCTGATGGAACAAGCATTTCTGCTCCACTCATTGATGGTGGTAATAATGTCATGGTTACCAACAAGAATAGGAAGGGTATGTGGGATGTGGGTCCTTCTTATTTTAGACAAATCATGAACAAATTGAGTAGTGTGCAAAACTTTTAGGCCGCGTTTACACGGATTTTTTGTGATGACTCAACATCACTAAAAAGTTCAATAAATTGAGTAAAAAGGTTCCAAATTCATGAGAAAACGTGGTCAATTGTACATTCAACCTAGGTGAATATGCATGTTAAATTGCAGAATCGTGTTTTTAGCTTAGACTTATAGACGTTTGAAAAAATTTTGCCGTTGTTGGACAGTTTTCAGACAGCCAGCGACAACAGCAAAATTGTTTCAAGCAAGATGTTGAGTCGTCACAAAAAATCCATGTAAACGCTGCCTAATGCTTTAAACAAGCAAACTATTATTCTTGAATTGCCCATGAGTAAGATTGAAAGAAGAATTTTTGCACATGCATTCTGAACTCTGAACATGTTAAATGTATGATAACCTTTTCCGCACTTTCTATGGATGTAGTGTGTGTATTTACTTGTACTGAACATTTATGATCGTGATTGAATTTTCATTGATTTTCCTCACAGAATATGTGCAAAGCTTAGTTCACTGGTATGTCAACACTAGTGTGCAGCAGGCTTTCTGTGCCTTTTATACAGGCTTCCATTCCGTGTCAGATTCCCCACTTTTCAAGGTCACTTGTCTTTTTCATAGTGGTACAAATACATTTTGAATTCACATTTTATTTTTATGTTTTTCTACCCTTAGGTCATGAGACATGAAGAACTTGAGCAGCTCGTATGCGGTAATCCGGAGTTCAACTTTAAAGATCTTCAATCAGCTACCCAGTATGATGGCTTTAATGCGAACGATACCACGATTCGGTTTGGCACTGAAATTTGCTCTAACACTGCAAAAACTAGGATTGTGAAGTGTGTGGAAGCGGACTGTATGCATGTGAAGCGGCCTCTGTGCAGACGCTCCCAGACGCTTCACCACGCTTCACGAAATTTGAGGTGAAGTGTCTTCCACACACTTCACTAGTGATGGAAAAGCGCCATGGCGCTGGCGCCTGGCGCTAGCGCCAAAGCAAAAAGCGCCATGGCGCTTTTGGCGCTTGGCGCTAAAACGCTCTGGCGCCATTGGCGCTTGGCGCTGGGGTTTGAGAAAGCGCCATGGCGCTTTTGGCGCTTGGCGCCATTTTCTGGTGGCGCTATTGGCGCCTGGCGCCGGCATTTTAAATGGCGCCAAAAAAGCGCCAACCATGATAATGAAGCCGGAATTAGAGCTCAGCGTCGATTCGACGTGAAATGACGACGTGAAATGACGTCGTGAAATTAATTACACGAGTGTGGATTATGTTTCGGGTCTACAATTTTCTAAGGATAATACCTTAATCGTGTCCAATACTGAGTGTTATCAGCCACAACTAGAGCGAATTGAAAAATTCAATTTTTATCATTTCACGTCATCATTTTACGTCACAGTGTCAGGGAACAACTTGACATTTCACGTCAGACTATTGCAAGCAGCATCATTTCACGTCGAATCAGCGCTGAGCTCTAATTCCCGCTTAAAATTTTTTTATAATACGGGGAAATCGACACTGCAGTTGATCAATTTTGAGGCAACTGAATAAATATTGATTAATATTAGGGTAGACTTTATATAAATAGATGTGAACATCGAATAAAAGCAGAGGTGTAAAAATAGCGGTAAATCCCCTTTTATGCTTTCCTCCCAATTCTTTCTTGCAGTCTAAATCAGGGGTTCAGTCTGGCGGGGGTTGGAGGGGGTTGGGGGGTGGGGTTACCCCCCAACAAACGCTCCGGCTATCTATCTATCCCCGGTGCCGTTCAGCTATCTATCTAACCTGAGGCTAAATTTTAGGCTACTATCGCTCGAGCCCCCCACCCCCCCAAATCTACCAGATATGTCTCTAGAGCGCTTTTTTGAGAAATTTTGCCCCGATTTAGTGGTTGTTTGAATGGGCAAAAGTTGAATAGACTACTATGACTTCAGTGGTACGTCACTCACAGTTATGCACTTATTTTTCTACCATCAAATTGTAGAAAAATTTTTTTGGCGCTGGCGCTATTGGCGCTTGGCGCCATCACCCTCTGGCGCCATTGGCGCTTGGCGCTGAGGTTCAGAAAAGCGCCATGGCGCTTTTGGCGCTTGGCGCCATTTTGCTCTGGCGCCATAGGCGCTTGGCGCCGGGGTTAGAAAAGCGCCATGGCGCTTTTGGCGCTTGGCGCTGAAAGCCTGGCGCTTTTTCCATCACTACACTTCACCTATCATACGACGGGCAAAATTCGTAAAGTGCACTTCACGAACCATTGCAGCATACTTTGCTTGGTTCGTAAAGCGTCTGGAGGCGCAGTGAAGTGTCTTCACACCGACACTGCTTTTCTGCGTGAAGTCACATCACGACACTTCACCGCGCATCACATACCTATTGTTTGCTGTGTAACTTTATACATTAACTTTTACGCTTTTATCGCAGTCATTTTTGGGCCTACATCTTGTCACAACCGGTCACAACCCAGAGAAAGTTCTTGCATTTTGTGACCGGTTCTGACAGAATTCCAGTTGGTGGAGTGAAAGAAATGACAATGAAAATCACAAGGATGGGCGGAGCCAATGAAGGCAAATCGTTTGAGAACAATGAAATGTTAGCATTCAGAAACTGTGTCTGCATGTTGCATTTCTTCTCTAGTTTAGCACCATTGGGCGCCAACACACTAGTTGACACACGTGTGTCAACTTGTCTGTGTCAACTTAGATTTCGGCTTCACGTGTCGCAGAGCGATCTCCAAATGAAGGGTGTGCTTCTAAATGTACCGATCTACAAAAATCGATTTTGAGATAATCGCAATTGAAATTTTGGAGTATGCAATACCCATACATGGGTATTGGGTATGGGAATTTTGGGTATGGGTATTTCGGCCATATTGTTGGGTATCCACATGCATAGGTATCATCATTGTTTATACACATAACACTAGCTATATAACATTTAGTGAATCATATTTTTTGTAGTACAGTACATTTTAAAGGAACAAATTGGTAATACCGTATTTCCTCGAAATACCCCCCGGGGGGTGATTGTTTCATAGTGGTCCCGAGAGGGGGGGGGTTAAACGAGGGGGGGGGGTATTTCGAGGGGGGGGGGTTATTATTTCACAAGAAAATTTTTGAAAACCAAGTACGAAATTGTCGTCTGAAACGTATGCAGACGTCGAAAAATGCAACAAAAACCGCCATTTATAAGGTTCTGTAGACTAATATTAGTATGTACCGTATTACCTCGAATTAACCCCCCCCCTTGAATTAACCCCCCCCCTTGAAATACCCCCCTAAAATTCGGCTGAGGAAATAATAAACCCACCCCCCCCTCGAAATACCCCCCCTAAAATTGAGTGTAAAGAGAACGTACATGACAAATACCGCAGTTTGTCATCTGTACAATGCGGAACACACGTAAAAAATGATGATTGTGTGATGTTAGGGAATGGTTTATGTGTAGATACAGTTATATATGCCTATAAACACATATACATCTATGTAATTGTTTGATTTTTCTACGTCTGAGTATGGGGAATTTCTGAAAATTTCTGGCGAAATAATAGACCCCCCCCCTCGAATAAACCCCCCCTCGAATTATCCCCCCCTGAAATTTTGCTGGCGAAATAATAAACCCCCTGGGGGTATTTCGAGGTAATACGGTAGATGGTATGTACACTGTTCTAACGTGACACCGACATTGTTTTAACGTGTGTTCTGCAGTACACAGAACACAAACTGCCGTATTTGTCATGTACGTTCTCTTTACACTCAATTTGGGGGGGTATTTCGAGGGGGGGGTGATTGTTTCATAGTGGTCTCGAGGGGGGGGGGGGGTATTTCAAGGGGGGGGTATTTCGAGGAAATACGGTAGCATGTAGATCGGTACCTTTTAAAGCACAAAATCAGATAGATGTAGATCGGTACTTTTACCCATAGTAAAAAAGCACAAATAGAGTTTTTGCTGCTGATGATGCCGAGTTGATATCGGTACTTTTAGAAGCATAAAAAATAAAGTGCAGATCGGTACTTTTAGAAGCACACCCTTCAAATGCACCTGAGGCAATGTTGACAATTAAATATTACGGTAAGTGCGTTTGGAAGATCGCTCTGCGACACCGTGAAGCCGAAATCTAAGTTGACACAAAACAGTTGACACACATGTGTCAACTAGTGTGTGGGCCACCAATCATTCGCTGACATAGGTATTTACAAAAATACATTTACACAAAGCTATAGAAAAATTCTCAGGTTACCGATGGCACACACTTGTTTCGATCAACTGATTTTGCCTGATTACCGCGATGCTAAATTGCTAAGACAAAA
>OZ038455.1:26761755-27065493 GCA_964036195.1 Sphaerolaimus hirsutus
TACGGTATGTAAATCTTTTAGTGAAATTTAACATCTTACGTTACATTTTTTGGATCAGTGCCAACTTTCCACTCGCATTTGCTTCGCCTAACAATAGCAAGCAAAGCACACGTTTTTAGACTTTTTCATTCAGGAGGACTCTAGAGAATTGTCACTAGAATTTATAAGTTTGGCGCTCTTCCAACTGTTTTATAATTTACAGGGATACATTTTTGCGCGCGATGGCGGCAGTATTTTACGCAAAGAACACCGCAAAGCCGCACTGGAACTGATAACATATTTTGAATCTGAACTCACGATTCCTGTGACCATTCAAACTGACAATGGAAAACACAAAGTGATTCAAAGCACTTACTTGTAAGCTGATTAAAGACATGGAAATTGTAGCAAAAATTCAGATTTGTTGTATCAATTGAGATCTGATTTGATGTGTAGCTATGTACCTTTCCCAAGTATTCATTAGTATATTTATCAAAAGTACAATTTAAATTCAAATGTTTTTGGTGGGAGAGTCATAAAATGTGAAAAACTCAAACACATTTCTGTTATTTTGTTTGCTTCTTATATAGCAGTAGAGATCAAAACTCAAATACCAAAAACCACAAAACCTCATTTAACCCCCCCCCCCCCTCAGAGACCTATGTCCAGTCACCTGCGAACTGAACACACCAATAACAATGCTCCTTGATCTCTACAACAGCACAAATTTGGACACGATGCAACTTAAGGCATCTTTCCCTACCCTAAGATTGCACAAGCGCAGTGCCTATGTAGCCAGCAATCTGTACAATGTCACTGTGAATGAAAATGGCCTGATAAAATCAGCAGGTGCCCATTCTGCCAAGTGGAAAAGTGACAAGTAAGTGGTAAGTTGAATATGACAGGAAAACTTGTGACTTGAGAGTGACAAGTAAATCTGCCGTAGAGAACACTTGTCACTAATAAGTTTACTTGTCACTTGAAATACCACTTACCACTTTTTCATGTCACTTGTCCACTTGTGGAAGTGGCCCCAGGTGTGATTAACATGATTATGAGAACCATAGTGCCTATAGGATGGCAAATGGATGCTGTTATTAGATGGGAGTATGCAGCATTCAACCATGCCATGCAAATTCATCATAATGAGTCACACCTGTTGGATATTGTTCACCTGGGTCACAATGTGTTCAGTGATGCAATGAGTGAGGTGGCTAAAAAGACATTGCCAATTTTGCCAGTGAGTTGAGCTCAAAGGTGGATGGATGGATGGGTTTTGTTACTTGGTACTTGTTGACTCAATGCTGTGAGTACACAGATTTTTGTCATAAATTGGCATCATGAAAACAAAAACTAGTAATTTCCACTCTTGTAAAAGTATTGAAAAAGTTCATTCATTCAAACTGTATAAAGTTTTTTTTAACAATCTGTTTATGGACAAAGTCTAGGGCAGTTTGCAATGTATTTAGTTTTTCAATTGTCAGGAATCCTTCAAGTAACCAGAAAAAATGATTTTAATACGTTGCAATCAAACTTAAGGGCAAAAATAATGTGACTTAACTGTGAGTTTTATGATTCCCTGAAGAGTTCACGACAATTGTAAAATGTCACTTTGCACATGGGAACTAGTTTGCAATTCAAAAGTTCAAACCTCGCAGGTAACAATAACAGTTACAACCCTATTCACCGTGTTGACCTCAATAAGCTGGACTCGTACTGCACGACCATCACAATCTAAGCCATGGATAGCGCTCATAGGAATTGCTACACCGGTTATGGCTACATTCGTAGCTTTTGGCACGCTATTCGCCACTGGTTTGCCCTACAAAACAATGTTGGCACCGAGCCCATTTTTAATATTGGCTATTGGTGTTGATGATGTGTTTATTGCATTGCAAGCCTGGGGCAGAACTGATAGGTGGGTTTGGGAGATTTTTTCGGGATCCTTTCTTTGTAAAAGATCTAGTGAATAAGAAATGTGGCTGCAGTTTTTTTTAAAAGAAGACTGGTCCGATGCTAGCGTTTTTAAACCATTAGAAAACTGGCCATTCCTAGTACCGGTCCCAAAAATCTCGTCAGTATCAGGTTTGTGTTAGTAAAGGGGGTCAAGTTCAGATATCGAAGTCTTTCGCAAACTTTTCCAAAAAACAAACACCACAAAACTTCTCAAAAACACCCTTTAAAACCTTTTAAAAAATTGTGTCAGATCCCAGCCGGACTCACAACGAATCGCATTGACGCTGTCCGACGCGGGCCCCACCATCACGCTGACATCCATCACCAACGCAATTGCGCTTTTCTGCGGTCAGGTGCCACTCCCAGACCCTGGAAAATGGCCAGTAAAATGTCAAATGTCATGCAAAGTGTCAAAAGTCATGTAAAATGCCATGTAATTGGCAAATGTTATTTTTACCCTACCATTTTACATTTTGCATAACCTTTGACACTTTGAAGGACATTATACATTTTACAAGACATTTTACAGTGTCTGACAGTGACCCCAGGTGAACGCCGCTCCAGTTACAAGCATGTTTTGCTTGTTCACTGCAGTTGGGGTTATAGTGAACTACATTTATCAAGTGCTGTTTTTTACGGCCGCGCTGTTTTTGAGTGGGAAATATGAGGACAGACAGTCATTTCCATGTTTTGGCGGAAGTGGAAGTGGGGCGGGTGAGTTTTATTATTCCAGATGTGTATTCAAAGGCGGTTTAGTTGTGTGATTCTTCTGACACTGTTAGGTGAAAACTCAATTATAAACATTCACAGTGTCAAAGGTCACTGACAAGGTGCAGAATGCTGCCACTTCAATGAAAGTGAAAGTTGGCAAGGTGCCAAAATCAGAGGATGGCAGTCATCTCATGTCTTACTGCAATTTTATCGCATCAAAATGGGGCATCCTTACAGCTATAATAACTCTGTTGATTTATTTGGGTGCAGCTACTACAGGGCTGCTCAGATTAAAAGTCGATTTATCACAGGAGAAAATTTTGCCAACTGGCACTGCCCTGTCGAAATATACACAGATTCAAAGAACCTTGGAGTATAAAGAAGGAAAACAGATGCTTGTGTTAATTGGAAATCCGGGAGATTTGAGAAAGTGAGGTGACTCTTTTTATTTTACATTATATATATATATATGTGTGTGTAACTTTTAATTAACTTTCCCCCACTTGCTCAGTTCAACACATCTCAAGGAGATAAAGAGATTCGTAGAGGAATTCGAACAGGCACCGAACTCACTGGGACCGGAGGCAACACAATTTTGGTACCATGACTACTATAACTTCCTGGATTTCATGGCTGACAAAGATCAGTTTGAATACAGGTAATGATGCATATGAAAATAGGTCAAAATTTAGGTACTGCATTTGCTTGAAGAATCCCCTATTTTGAATAATTCCCCCATTAGACAAGTGAGGAAAAAGGATTTAAAAGGTCAGAGCGCATGAAATTAACTGTGAACCAAATGCAATCTGTCCATTCAAATTTGAATTTAAGACATAAGTAATCATTCCCAAGTGGGACAAAATTGTATAGTGAAAAGTCCATCAACTTAAAACATTTACATATGCAAAAATACAGATACAAAATACAAAATCATCACATCTTCACACACAGCAAAATAATCGCCTTTCTTGAATTACCTCAATACAATGGTTGGCGATTCATGCTGCACATAAACGAGTCCGCTTGTTTGGCCGAAACGTCCGAATGTATAAACGGATTTGCAATTGCAATTGGCTTTGCAAATGCCACGGAATGGTCGCAGCGTTCCGCTCTGTTATCACAGTGGAGAGAAATTTGCGACAGGTATCCAAATCTTGATGCGACGATATATGAGGATTTGGCGATGTATGCAGATCAAGTGCAGACTATTAGTTGGTTTTGGAATGGGGATAAATTTGATTTCGTTTGTAATGTATTTAGTTTGTTTAGTTTGGAAAACTGCAACTGTTGTTACTTTCACTTTTTACATTTCGCAACCCGAACTGAGATTTTTAAATAGAGTTTTTAAGGGTTTTTTAATACCTATTTACCGATCAGTATGCGGTGTAATCGATCATGTAGCAGTCCCGCACCCTGTAAAGTGTCATGTCGATTGTCAAAGGACACGCCAAGTGTCAAACAAAATAAAATATTTTATTACTGGTGGTCTGTCATTTTGCATGACATTTCACAAATTTGTATGACATTTGACACTTTACAGGGTGCGGGACTGCGCCCTGTTTGTCACAGGTGTGCTTGGCACACCTCCATCTCTGCACAGTTGATAATCTAATTACCGTATTTCCTCGAAATACCCCCCCCCACGAAATACCCCCCCCCCCCCTCGAAATACCCCCCCCTCAAAATGGACACTATGAACTTATAAACCCCCCCCTCGAAATACCCCCCCAAATTTAGTGTATAGAGAACGTAAATGACAAAGGCTGCGGTTTGTCATCCCAACAATGCAGAACACACGTTAAAAACGATGACTCTGTTATGTGAGAACAGTGTTTGTACGTCTACACACTTATAAATGTCTTTAGAGTCTTATAAATGGCGATTTTTGTAGCATTTTTCGACGTCTGCGTACGTTTCAGACGACATTTTAGTACTGGGATTTCAAAAAATTTCTGGCGAAATAATAACCCCCCCCTCGAAATACCCCCCCCCTCGTTTAACCCCCCCTCAAAATTCTCACTCTGAAACAATAAACCCCCCGGGGGTATTTCGAGGAAATACGGTACCTACAAAAAAACATCCATCCAACCTATTTACAGTTCCCACAGTGGCAACCAACATCAGTCTGGTACTGGCGTCAATGACAATAGTCTGCCTTCTATTTTTCCTGTCGCCCGCGCCAGTCCTGGTGCGCAATCAAAATGGCCCGACATGTCTATTTTCGGGCAGCCCTATTCGGTGTCCCTGAAATTGTAGGCATTTGCATCGATTCAGTGTGGTTCTGTCTGCCTGGCTTAGGTGTACAATTTTGGGTGCCACTCCCAACTGTGAAATGAGCAGAATAACAGGACGACGCCTGAAATGTTAAATGTCACGCAAAATGTCAGAAGTCAAGTAAAAAGCCATGGAAAATAGCAAACACGTTTCACATGACTTTTGACACTATGTAGAGTTTTAAATTTTACATGGCATTTTACATTTTACAGTGTCTGGGGGTTCCCCAGACGACCCATTTGCACAACCAATCGGGCTGCCAGACAACACCATGTCGGGCCAATTAAACTGCGCCCCTGGTGTCAGTGTTGGCGCTGGCGATCCTGGCCTACGGGATGCTGGGCGCCTTGGAGCTGATGGGCTTCGATTTGGACCCGATCACGTCCTGCAGCACCGTGATCTACATCGGAATCATGGTCGATTTTTGCATCCATATACCCTATCATTATTATAATGGGCCGGCGGCGAAGGAGGGGAAAGTTGGTTGAGTGGTTTTTTATTCTTTTTTTTTGTAATTGTGAGGTTTTTTCACTTGTTCAGTCAGATCATAGTGGCTAAGTTGCATGTCAAGTTGTCTGGTGCCATTGAAAAAGTGACTTGGGGAAATTCCCCAAGTGAAGAAGTAAAAAATCCAATTTTTGAAGTGAGGAGTAGTGATGGAAAAAGCGCCAGGACTTTGGCGCCAAGCGCCATGGCGCTTTTTCGGACCCCAGCGCCAGGCATTTTGTTCCTGGCGCTACACAAAAACAGCGTTAAGCGCCAAAAGCGCCAAAGGCGCTTTTTGCTTTGGCGCTAGCGCCATGGCGCTTTTCCAACGCTAGTGAAGAGTAAAAAATTAAGATAAATAAATTCATAAGTGAGAAGACTTTTAATCTTTTAACTTTTCACTTCAAATTTTTCTTTTAACTTTACATAAATATTTTGCCACCCCTTCAGTCAAAAATGTCGATTAACACTCGATATTCACACGGATATTTTAGCGCCATCCCAATGGCACTTTGTCATCAAAGTTCTCTCTTGCTAAAATCCTCTTCCGCCCAATTCCAGGGCAAAAAAGTTCGAATCCACGGCGCTCTACAGTCGATCGGCTGGCCAGTAATCCAGGCCGGATTAACGACAATAATCGCCAGTTTAGGTCTTCTTTTCATCGACGCGTACAATATCAACGTTTTCAGCCGCTCTCAACCATTCTGCATTCTGAGCGCTATGTGGATGGGTTTATTTATCGTACCCGTGGTTTTGGTACTGATTACGCCAGCGAAAGTCGGTGAAGAGAAATGAAGTGACTCGAATTTGATTGATCTTGGTTGAGATGTGAATGATTACCGTATATTCTTGATTTGGATCCCATGGTTAATTATTTTCGTTGGACTACCTATTTTGATTGGCAGAACAAATTCGGTGTACCGTATATCCTTGAATAAGACCCCCCCCTCGAATAATACCCCCCCTTGAATAACACCCCCCTGTTGGCCATGTGAGGAAAAAATAACGCCCCCCCTTGAATAACTCCCCCCTCTTGAATAAGTCCCCCCTCTGGGTAAAACGATCGATGAGCAACACACGAAAATGAAAACGAGACAAATATAAAAATAAAGCTATGTCTGGGTTGATTCATCGAATGCAAATGGGGTTTGGTGTGTGAAACGAAAAATAGAAAAGAATGTTAGCCGACGGCCAGGACGGCACAACAGATACATTTTGTGTACGCAGCGTATGCATACCTACACGCCGATGAACACGAATTTTAGGATCGATACGTTGTTTTTGTTCTTGTTGAACTGGTCATTTTCTGCATTAGATGTGTTGACGGAATGCATACCTACACGCCGATGAACACGAATTTTAGGATCGATACGTTGTTTTTGTTCTTGTTGAACTGGTCATTTTCTGCATTAGATGTGTTGACGGAATGCATACAAACAATGAATAAAGTGAAAGTTTTCCTGGAAGTTCTGAGGAAAAAATAACTCCCCCCCTTGAATAGTACCCCCCCTTGAATAACTCCCCCCTCCAAAACCTCTGACGAAATAATAACGCCCCTGGGGTCTTATTCAAGGATATACGGTAATTGGGGAATCGGCTTATTCAAGAGTATGCGGCTTCAAGTGCGTATTTACCTTTACCTGTGCAAATAACATTTGTTATCAAACGCAAATATACGCAAACGGAAATGCAAAATACGCAAAGATCCTACACACACTAGTTGACAATGACACCAAATGTCAACTGGTTCCGATCCTAATTTAAAGCTTGCTGAGGAGTAACACACTGTATACACCGACCTGTATTTAGTAGCTTTGTACATTGCACATACATTAAGATTTTTTCAACACTACAGCTTAATTTGCATCATGATTGACCACTTTTGCATTTGAACGACGTTCGTCGGCTCGTCAGCAAGCTTTGAATTGGGATGGGAACCAGTTGACATTTGGCGTCGCTGTCAACTGGTGTGTGTACGACCTAAGAGACAATACTTTTGGCACTAGAATTACTGTATCATGACAGTATCACAACAACGGAGTAACTTATTCAAGTTTGATAATTTTTCAAATACTAAGAAAAGTTGCAAGTGGTGAGCAATCATACTCATACCATATCATAAATCATAGTGACAAGAATAGTGACTATTTTGCCTAATTTACTATCATATAGAGAAACGAATAAAAATTTAGCTAGTAGTTACTTGCAACTTTTAGTGTCCCTGTTGACTTGACTGACAAGGTGTAACTGGCCACACAAAGGAATGTGCATGAAACAATCAAACATATTCTACATATACTCGACGGACAGCACACCTAGTATGGAAACCTAACGTAATTTTATGAAAAAATCTTGTCATAAATTTCATGATTACTTATTCCATAGTAAAAACGAAATATTATGACAAAAAAACTGCATAATTTTTGGTTCTTTATTCAGATGGGTTATGGTAGGTTTTTATACTAAGTGTGATGTCCGCCGGGTATACCTATATTATCCATGAATGACATGCAGGTTTTTAAAAACATTTTTCTTTTAGAAAAACAGTGTTTTAAATTAAATAAAATATATTTTTAACATTTTTTTACAATCTATAACTAGTTACCGTATATCCTCGAATAAGTCCCCCGGGGAGTTATTTTTTCGTCAGAGTTTTTGAGGGTGAGTTATTCAAGGTTGAGGAGTTATTCAAGGGGGGAGTTATTTTTTCCTCATAACTTTCAGGAAAACTTGCAGGTAGGTAGGTAGGTGTGTATACACTGCGTAAAATACACACTGTGCATCTGCTTTCGCTGCCGTATGCTAACATCCTTTGTATTTTTTGTCTCACACACTGCACTGCATTTGCATTTAATTTTTTTCACTTGTTCCAGTATCCTCTCCACTCATCACAGAGGGGGGGAGTTATTCAAGGGGAGTTATTTTGTCGTCCGTGTTTTTGAGGGGGGGGGGGTTATTCAAGGGAGGGGAGTTTTTAAAGGGGGGTATTATTCGAGGATATACGGTAGACACGAATTCTTTCAGAAAATTCTAATCGGGACGAAGACCACGTTACATTACTTCAGTGCCAATTTCATACTGTAAAATTGTGGTGGCGCGCGTTAAAGATACCTCTTCATCCCGAGGCCGGAGACTTGTATATTTAGCAAAACGTCACCCTACTGAATTTTTGGGAGTAGGGCGCTAATTGTTTTAAAAACCCTACACCGACACCCCCAAAAAACCCTCCAACCCCCATTTGCACCCCTAGAGATCAGGATCACTGTCACTAGAATCCCCCTGATTATCGTCTATATGCGCCAGGGCGTTATCTGTGTCCAAAGTCAGCACCAACTTTTCATGTTGTTCAGTGTCTGTTTTCTTGGCCGTGAGCAGGTGAACAGTTCTGCGTTTGTGGGTGGTTTTGGAATTGTAGGGTGTGAGGAGGTTTAGGGAGGTTCTTTTGTTGTAGGTTGAGTTTGTGCAAGTTTCCCCTCCATTAAAATGCCAGCTATATCTGGGTGCCCTTGACTATTGATGTAAAAAACGCCAACGTTTTGGCGACAAGTGTCAAAAGCACCATGGCGCTTCTCTGGCACTTAGCACCACACGCCAAAGCAAAATGGCGCCAAGCACCATGGCGCTTTTTCCATTTTGTCCCATGCGCCAACCGACAGCGCCAGACGATTTAGTTCCAGGCACCCCCAAAAACATTGAACAAGCGCTAAAAATGGACATGGCGCTTTTCTTGGGTACGATAAGGCGCGTGTATTTTACCAAATTGGAGAATTTTTTACACCGGGGACCCAATCATCACAACCATTATGAAATGTAATTTCATATTGCAAGTCTGTATTTTAAACAAAAATCCGAAATGCCGAAACCTCCAATAAACCTCCAACAAACAACTTTAAACTAAAACAAAACAACCAAAAAAACGAACCCCATCATAGCCAGAACGACGATCTGCATCAAGGCGACCACAAAGAACGCAAAGCCGCTCCAAATGTGCAAAGTGGCCTTGTAAATACTGTTGAATATGAGAGAGGAGGGGATTGGTGCTACCATAACAACTATGCCCACGGCGGTGTAGATGCGCGCTGAGGAATTTAGAAAGGGGTATACGCGGCGGACCACAAAGTATGCGCCCAACATTATTTATGTCTTGGTCGATAATGCGCCAGCAGGATACTTATGTATTCACTTTCACAAAAAAAAAGAAAACATTTCAAAAAGAAAAAGGCGGAGTCATGTACAAGTGTCGAATGTTTTTCCTGAAATGTGTTTTCTTTTTTTGCTGGAACAATTTTTATTTTATTAACGATGATGTCATGATGGTGTTTCCTTCAGAAAAATTGCATAGCATGCGGTCCGCCGAGTATACATGTATTGATGCTGCATGCCATGCAAAGTGTGTTACCGTATTGTCGTTGCTACGCACAGTAGTCTACAAATGATTTAAAAAAATTAGTTACCGTATATCCTCGAATAAGTCCTCCACTCGAATAACTCCCCCCTGTAGGGTGAGTAAACAATAACTCCCTCCTGATCTATTCTACCTGATCCTACTCACTGACGGGCGGGAAAGACATAACCGCAAGAAACGTTTGATGTTATGGAAACATGGTTTATGGACCTAACGTAGGCTGATTCATTTATGCAATATATTGATCATAAATTTTACTAAATATTCTGATGACAAAAATAACTCCTTCACTCGAATAACTACCACCCTCGAATAACTCCCCCCTCAAAAACTTCCGACAAAAAATAACTCCCCTGTGAATATTTATTCGAGGATATAAGGTAACTAAATTTTCAGTTGACTGGCAGTAAACTAGTGTGGGTAGTTCCAATGTATATTTACATATGCAAAATGCATTAAAAAGCACACCTGTTTCATTTTTATCAACCATCTTTGGAAGAAATGAGCGGAAGCCCTGTGACATCATTCCAGTGAAAAATTGGATAGTGCCAGCTGTGAAAAAATGTAAATAAACCTAGGTATTATATTACAAAAACGCTAGAAAAATGCTAAAATTGATGAAGCACGCGAATCGAAATTAGGTAATCGAATCAACTGAGGATTAAACATTTTCATTTTATTTTATTTTCCATATTTATTATTAATTTTACGGGAACAGCCCATCAAAGAGCACAGTACTCAAGTATTCCAGATTTTGACCCTCCGGGGGTTGGATAGGTAGCAGATCGCTCCTCTGGAGGGGTAGATAGCCGGGGGGGGGGGGGAAAGTTGTTTTTTTGGGGGGGGGGGTTCTTTGCACTTTTCATATCAGCATATCTCACCAGTCCAAAATTGTAAAAATAGCAAAAAGCCACTCAACTCAAACAACAAACCCCCCTGCAAACCGACCCAAAAACACCATAGTATCCGTAGTGCTAACGCTCAACATTCCATAGCTCACAATGGCGCAAGCCAAACCGATACAAACCATGCCAGTGTCCAAAGTCGGGCCAAATCTGTGCATCGCTTTTGAAGCGACATAGGGCCAGACAAACATTTGGCCCACTGCCCGGACGCTGCTCGTGAATACAACGTAGTATGTGAATGTTAGATCTGACCACGCTAGAGGGGGTCTTTTTACGTAGAGTAGTAAGAGACCATTGTCTGTGGGGGGGGGGGCTTTTTAAACTTTATTGATAAATAAATATTTGAAGAAAATGATGGAATCTGTGGTAAACTCGGCAGACATGAAACGAGTCAGCTTTCCTTGTTTCATGTACGAATAAGATATGTCTCGAGTTCGGATTCGAACGGACGGATTCCGTTCGGTTCACAGTTTTTTTAAACCCATTGAACTTCCAGATGTGAAAAATAAATAGATTAAGCACGGATACTAATATACAGAGTCGGAAAGCTTGAAATCTCGCCTAAACAGTGCCTACGAATTCCTCCGGAAAAGTACGAATGTGATAGATACCCGTATGTGAAGTTGGCACGCGTCCAGAATTATACGAACGTTATTATACAAACAATGGTGAAAGACGCAGAATTTACATTTGCGTCACTCATTATGACTGTGGAATGAAATTAAGCAACTAGAAATGATCGCAAATGCGTCAACTAGTGTGTGGACCGCCATTTGCGATTATTTCCGGTCGATTCGTTCCGCGAACATACAACATCCGTTTTTCTCTCTCATTCATCTGAAACGCAAGGAACTTGGACGTGTGCCAAGTTCACATGAGACCCGATCGCAAGTTTATAGCGGCACTCGTACAAAAATACCTTAGACCATTGACTTCCATCATGTCCGCCGAGTTTATGTTATCGGATTTCAGGTGGTGGAGCCACAATCATACTATGGCACTCGTCGTATACCTAGGGTTGGCCGATGTTTTTTTTTCCCAACCCTAGGTATAAATACCGTATTACCTAGAATTATCTCCCCTTGAATTACCCCCCCCCCCTCAAAATGGGCTGGGGAAATAATAACCCCCCTCGAAATACCCCCCTCCGGAATGATGTACATCATGTATGCAATGTACATGGTCGGGCCGAAAAGTCCCCGGGCAGTGCTCGCCATTCGCGCTAGGGGTAAGCTACGGTTATAAAACTTTCACACGTTAATATATCACGTGTTTTGAGTTTTCACCCAAAATTTCACCCCTCTAGCTCCACCCACTGCGGAACTGTGGGGGTTACAATTTCGGTCATTTTGTACTGATGTACAAATGGTGCTCTAGCTCAACGCTGATTTAAGTTGTGATCATGAAACTTTGGCTAGTGTAAGCCACCAGTGTTGGCAATGTGCTGATAGTATTCAACACTTTCATCAACATCATTGCTATTAAGGTAAAATTAATATGCAGATCAGGGTGATGTGCAAGAAACGTGGGAACTGTGATGGATGTTTTTGGTGATCATCTGAGATCGTGTTGTATTGCAGTGATTTTAATGTTGTTTTGAAATGTGCAGTAAATTATTATGTCAATTAAATTTCATTTGTGTTTCATTACTAATCTGTAGTGGACACATTACCTGTGTTCAACAGCAGTGTGCATGAAAAACGTCTCCTGTATTAACCTGTATTGACCAACCGTAGAGGCAGAATGATGAATTTGGTAGTGAGAGTAGTGACAGTAATGGCAATATGGACTAGGCTTATGATATCATCGCTAATGTTGGTTAGTGCTGGCACATTGCCAACACTGGTGGCTTACACTAGCCAAAGTTTCATGATAACAACTTAAAGCAGCGTTGAGCTAGAGCACCATTTGTACATCAGTACAAAATGACCGAAATTGTAACCCCCACAGTTCCGCAGTGGGTGAAGCTAGAGGGGTGAAATTTTGGGTGAAAACTCAAAACACCTGATATATTAACGTGTTAAAATTTTATAACCGTAGCTTACCCCTAGCGCGAATGGCGAGCACTGCCCGGGGACTTTTCAGCCCGACCATGTACATTAGCAGGATTCTCATCTCATGTGGATGTTTGATCTGGTGCCAGTTCCGCAAAACGAGAAGCGAGAAGTGAAATGGCAAAGGCGAAGCCAAAGCGCAAATTAACACTGGCATCAAATTTTTATATAAAGGCAGCTTGTATTTGGCCGTACATCGTAGATAACTGTCACTCCGCATCAAACTATTAAAATCCCATTACGAAACATAAAACAGGCGTAACAAGGCGGCCAGTGTGGCGATTTCCCGATGCGGCTGCGTCTAAAGCCATGGAGAGTTGTTGGAAACATGCCAGCACCGCGGTGCAATTCGGGTGGGTTGTGTACCGTATTTCATTGAAATACCCCCCTCGAAATAGCCCCCCTCTCGAAATACCCCCCTCAAAATGGACACTATGAACTTATGAAGCCGCCCCGCGAAATAACCCCCCCCCCCATGTCAGTGTATGGAGAAGGTAGATGACAAAAGCTCCGGGAAACGCAGAACATACGTGAAAACCAATGACTGTGTTAGAACAGGGTTTATACCGTCACGTACTTTTATAAGTCTAGAGTATTATAAATAGCGGTTTTTGTTGCATTTTTCGACGTCTGTGTTAATACGTTACAAACAACGATTTAGTACTGGGATTTCAAAAAAATTCTGGCGAAATAATAAGCCCCCCTCCCCTCGTTTACCCCCCTTAAAATTTCCACTCTGAAAAAATAAACCCCCCGGGGGATAATGCGAGGAAATACGGTAGATTCATTTGTGATTAGCATTGGAAAAATGGGGTGATTTTGAGAAAAATAATATTAAATCTGTCTGTAACAACTTGGAAAACAAAATAAATAAATATAAAAGCGAACTTAAAAAAAATTCAGAATATCTTAAAAGAAAATATAATTAATCATATCTGGCACATGGTGGCTAAAATATAATTATAAAAAAATTATCTTTAAAAAATCAATCTTCAAAATATTTTCACCAATGCTTTTCGCGCTGTTTCACGCCAGCAAAAATAGCGCCAAGTGCCATGACGCCATTAAACGGCGTCGGCGCCACAGCGCCATTCAATCACTAGTAAATATCTGTCAAGTAACTCGTTGTTAAAATACTGTTATACTCGGCAGACACGATACTCTACAAACAGATAGGAGTTATGTCTTCGGCTGGCAGACGGCCAGCCGAAAACTTATGGAAGGTGTGATGACGTGATGAAGACGACGTGGCGAGAGATGATGATGGCGACGAAAGTGATCACGTCATGATGGAGTGTTTCCTCCGGAAAAATGTACGGTGTAATGTCATCCGAGTATATCTACTTTAATCATACGCGACAGGTCTTTCTCACATCGCAGAGACGACTGGACAGCCATTTCAAGTGTGAGCTTCGCGTTAGCCTCGGTGACAACTAAAGGTTTGTCGCAAACTTGAGTTTCACTTATTTCCTCAATTTGCAACTGAAGCGTCTACAGCTAGAAGTCGATAAGTCCAAAAATTTTGAGGAAATTGTGGAAGCGTTTCAGTTGAATATACTGTATATCCTCGAATAAGACCCCAGGGGAGTTATTTTTTCGTCAGGAGTTTTGGAGGAGGAAGTTATTCAAGGGGGATGTTATTCAAGGGGAGGAGTTATTTTTTCCTTAGAACTTTCACTTTATTCATTGTGTTTGAATGCATTTGAATGCATACAAAAAATATCTGGGAAGTAAGTTGGCAGTACAGTAAACAAGTGGACGTATCATCAACTGCAGGCCTGAAGCAAATTTTTGTATCAGTATCTGGCCCTGATAAATTTGCTTTATCGACAATTTCCAGACTTATCGACCTTCAGAAAAAGTGTCCACAATGGACTCACCATATTTCCTCAAAATACACCATGGAGATTTATTATTTCGCCAGCAAATTTTTAGTGGGGCTAATTCGAGGGGGTCTTATTCAAGGGTGGTTATTCTTTCGTCAGAAAATTTCATGAACGAATCTGAGAAATGGTGAAAACTGGGGGCAGTTCCAGACCCTGTAAAATGTCAAATTCATGCAAAGTGTCAAAAGTCATGTAAAATTCCCGGTCAAATAGGCTATTTTACCGAGCATTTTACATGGCATTCGACAGGGTCTGGGACTGGCACCTGGGCGGGACTACCCGCGCTCGATGCCACTTTCGTGGTTAACTCTATTTTCAATATTTTGGACTTGGCGACTCCCAAAAGTGGATGTCGTAAGTTTTGCTCATGTATTTATCTTCACGCTGAATTTCCGCCAGGTTTCCCACAGCACAAACTGAGGACAAGATCTGCTCAAATTTTCCATGTACTCTATGGCACAATTGGAACGCCAGTGATGCTGTTATTTTTAACAAATTTGGGCATTTATTTTATCGAGGGGCTAGTCATGTTGAAGTGCATTTTTGGCAACAAGTTGAGAAATTCCAGATTTGCTAATTGTGTTGATAGGAGAAGAGTGGCCGGGTCGGGGCTATCGATCCCTTGGCTGGTCAGTTTACCGAACAAATTTACACTTTTTGTATAGAGGGGTACTTTGAAGACGATATGCCGTATCGAAATTGACTACCTATCTAGAACGGTGTAAAAATATGGAAGGGTAAGGTTTTTTGGCTGCCGAAAAACTGAAAAGTAAAAATTACTCATTCGGAAAACGGGCAGTTGACACTCTCTAGTATATCGAGCATATTTCACATTGGATATCAACGCCGAAAACATTGAATGGATGAAAATGACACATAAATACATTTATAAAATAACCATCGAAAGGGAGGTTTTTTGTTGTCGAACTGAACAATTACACCTAATGCTGCGATTACAGCTCGGGCGTAAAATTGTTGGGCGTAAAATTGATTTTTGGGCGTAAAATTGATTACAGGTGAATGGATAAAGATATGGCGTTGTAATTTCAGCCAAAGAAAGCGCAGATGCAGCTGTTGCTTGTGTCCAAAGCTCATCAGTTTATTTTAATTGTACTAGAAGTTATGATATTTGGCACAATTTTTTTTAAATTTTACGAACTAATTTCACGCAACTTACAGCGCATAATTGAAAAATTGTGCTAAAATTCATAACTCCCAGTACGATTAAAATAAACTCATGAGCTTTGGACACAAGAAACGTCTGCATCTAGGCTTTCTTTGACTGAAAAAACAATGTCGTATCGTTATCCATTCATCTGTAATTAATTTTACGGCCAAAAATCAATTTTACGCCCGAGCTGTAATCGCAGCATAAACGTAACACTGCTGACAGCCGAAGTGCTCAAATTAAGTGTTCACCCACTGCACTTTGCAGTGTGGTATAGCGGATGATATTTAGGTCCAGGTGCTAGTTCTGCAAGTGGAGAAGTGAGAAGTAAAACGGCAAAAGCCAAGTGAAATGGCAAAAGCGAAGTACAATACAAAATAAGAAGTAATTTCACTTCGATTTTGACGTTTTACTTCTCAATTCACTTGGCTTTTGCCATTTTACTTCTCACTTCTCTACTTGCGGAACTGGCCCCAGTGCACTTTGGTTTCAGGTATTTTACCTTTGGGGTTAGTGCATGCTGCAATTTTCACAAGTGGTTTAGTCGGTAAAAAGGGAATTAGAATACAATTTTGAAGTGAGAAGTTGAAAGAATAAAGAAAAGTCAAGTTTTCTTTTAACCTTCACTTTCTTTCACTTCAAAGTTACCGTTCTGTTAATTCTATTTTTCTCATTCTACCTTTCTTTTTACTTATCCACTTGCGGAATTCACCCCAGATTGCATTTCCCGCATGTTGATCTTTATTTAATCGTGGGCACCACTAGGGTGTCAACTTTCCGTTTTCCGTTTCCACTTTCCGAAGCCAAATTTTTTTCCGTTTCCGTTTTCCGGCCACCAAATTATTTTCTGTTTCCGTTTCCGTTTTTCCGGCTCATTTTCCGTTTTCCGGCTAAATTTTGAGTTTTTCCGCCTTCTTTCCGTTTTTCGGCTCAATTGTCTGTTTTTCCACCTTTTCTTCATTTTCAGAACAAATTTTCTGTTTTCTGTTACAGCCACACTGATAAACATAAATGCAGGTTCTCAATTATGTGCATTTCTTCTGTTTCCAGCCAAATTTCTGCAGTTTTTTGCATTTCCAGAAAAATTTTGCAAATTTTTCCATTTCCGGCAAAATTTCAGCAAATTTTTTTCCGTTTCTGGCAGATGTTCAGCAAATTTTACCGTTTCCGTTTTCTGGCTTTTCATTTTTCCATTTTCTGGCAAGTGCAAATTTTTTTCCGTTTCCATTTTCCGGCAAGTGCAGAAATTTTTCCGTTTCTGTTTTCCGTAAAAGTTTTTGTTGACACCCTAGGCACCACCATGTGCACTGCGCGCAGCACAGTCATTTATATTACTCAAATTTGCAGTGAAAGCATCAAAGGCTCCCGCGGAAATAAGATGCCAAAAAATGTGCGGCAGAAAAACTTGATAAATCTCAGTTATCGCGTATTTATTGAAAAGCTGCGCATCACACCATCACAGGGAATAGTACCTCACTGACAACTGGCTGCCAGCTAGGAGACAACAAGCTGACAAGCAGTTGTTTACACTTGGCAGCGAGTTGTCAGCGTGTGGCAGCGAGCTGGCAGCTAGCTGTAAAAGGCTGCAGTGTAGTTGGCAGCGAGCTGTCAGCTCGCTGAAAGCACGTATTTGATAAACACAGCACAGCATTTTAGAGACGTGTCAGCAAGCTGGCAGCGAGCTGCAAAAAAGTTGTCAGTGAGCTAGGCCTATTTTTTTGCTGCTTGGCAGGTGAGCTGGCAGCGAGTTGTCAGCAAGGTGCTTTTCCCTGTGCATCCGCGTGCACATGCACTTTACTCACAGCCAACGATGGGTAAGTTCTCCGAAAAAAAACACTTTCTGTGTTATGAGTTTTTCAAAAATGAATACCTGTGTTTTGAGTTTTTTTTCTCGGAAAAACTCGGATACTCTGTTTTTATTTCTGTGTTTTTTTGTAAAAACTCGAGTTTTTTTTTGAGTTTTTTACTAAAAAACTTGAGTTTTTCCCCAAAAAACTCCAGTTTTTTCCAAAAAATTATGATTTATGGCATTTCGACGTGGAAACAGTGGTTTTATTATAAAATATTGGGTTTGCACATGTTTTAGCACCACATAACATCTGTGTATTCATTCAAGTGTCGAAAAATGTCCACAATGAATACATCCACATCACAACACCAGCATCAACAAAATGCCCAGAAATGACAATTTACGCAGTACTCCAAAATTCTTCAATGGATGTGCACTGTATGGAAGGCTACAGAATTGATTTTAACTACAACTACTGTATTACCTTGAAATGGGGGTTTATTATTTCACCAGCAAATTGTGACAGGGGGGCTTATTTGAGGGGACTTATTATTTTGTCAGAAAATTTCATAAGAATCATGGTAAATAGTAGACATTTACATACCCAAAACAGGTTATAAATGTACAAACAGGATATAATTGAAATAAATGTGTAGATGCTGCACAATCTAGTACAGTCTACGTGTAGCTGAGATGCAAATTAGCAGTAATAAATACACCATATACATTGGAAAATAAACACCTTCCCGGTCACGTCCGGCAGCCATTTTTTGATTTTACTTCTTATATCCTATCCCCAGTTCTACGGCGCCCCCGAGGCTGAAACTTGGGGGAGATATTGGCGCAACCCCCCCCCCCTCTACTTCGCATGAATTGAGGGGTCGCGGCGACCCCTCTCAGGGTGGGTCGCCCTAAGTGCAAATTTTTTTGTGGCTTTTTTGGTGTCCCACAGCAGGTCCGGCACCCGCTGATTTCTGAGCTGTAGGAGGGGTATGAGTCTAAAATTTTGGGGATGTGTTACCAACACCACTTCCCTACTATACACTATTCAATAATGTGAGATTAATGTGAAAAATTTCTCAAAAATTCGCTTATTCTCTAAAAAAACACCACTCCCCAATAGATGGATGACAAAAAATTCACTTTTTGGAACTTCTTTATTAGACACTTGAAGAGCTGGTTTACAATACTTTAAAGGGAATGGTTTGATGTTTAAAGTTATGTAAAGAACCATACCTCTAAAATGCCCGCATTGCAAAATTTACTTGGGGGAAATTTCAAAGTATAAGTTTTTTAAATTTTTGTTCCTGCAATGATGTCATTATGATGTCATAAAATTCACCCTGAGTAAATTTTGCAATGCGGGCATTTTAGAGGTATGGTTCTTTACTGTTGTGTAGGGCACACATGATATTACTTGTTTTGTATGCACACACATTTATGTAATGCACACATTATCTATTAGGACTGTTTGCCTAATGCACTACTGTTCTCACATACACCCTTTGTCTAATTCAAACTTTGGCACAAGAATGCATTTGCATCTCTGCAGTGCAACCTCACTTTTATCAGTTCCCACACAGGGGTATTTAAGAAAGCCTTTTGTTCTGTCTTGTCACTTGCACTTTCTATTGTGTTAAGTCAAACTACTCTAACTATTCACTGTGCTCTATTTAACTAAAAAAACTGCTACTTGGTCTGGAAATTGAACTTGACTGTGTAATTTGGGCTCAGTAGCCCTGTCCAGCAAAACTAAACCACTTGTCAAAACAGTTTGACACTCAACCCATAAACAATTAGTAGAGGGCACATTGCCCTTTACAACATGGTGATCGTACTTAAAACTTCGTTCCTGGATTCTCTATGATTATTTTTGGTGCGCCGTGTGCTGTTTTCATCGCCCAACTTTGGCTCACAATGACTCGCCCTGTCACAACTAGCTCAACCAGCACCACGGTCGGCTACTGAGGCATTTTGGCAGCTATTTTTTCTCACTGGCCGACTTCTGGGCACTGCAGCGTCCATTCACAGCACTTAGCAGCGACAACTGGCGACTGCAAGCAGAGCGACAGTGACTCGCACCTGGGCAGCCCTTCAGGGGTAGCAGTGGAGATTGGTCTGGTGACAGCGGCAACTTGGCGGTGAGCTGCGTAGCAACAGCTGTGACTTGATGGCGTGCCACACAACTGTGGGTGACACAACGGCCCACAGTCGAGGCATCATCACAATGTCGACACGTAGTGGTCGCGACCATCTGGACGCAAATGTGGGTGACGATGAAGATACCGCAGGCGGCGATGGACAAGTTGGCGCCAGTGCCGCTGCTGCATCACACGTCACCAGGGCTGCAGTGCAAAGTCAGCCAGTAGATGGGTGTACACCCCCTCAATTGCGTGATTTAGTGGCACAGTGGAGTATCCCAGCCAATTTTAATCGTCGCGCAATGTTAGACTTGCTGATAATGTTTATTGCGATGCGGCAAGACAAATTGCCAGTTTGTGCCAGGCCAACAAAATTAGCTAACCCAGCACTCATTCGCAAACTATTGCAATTTATTGATGCGTATGACAGCTCATCTGGGGGCGCGCCATTTGTGGAGCCTCAGGATTCTGCGGATGAGGATGATTTGCTGGTCGATTCTATGGTTACGGGGCCCTTTGTGCCCCTTGGGGGGGAGAGGGTCCCCAATGGGTCAAATCATTCACACGCCAACCAAAGTAGGTCACGGCGTGACAGTGGTGCATCGGCAGCAACTGGAATGTCAGACTACGACCGTTTGGCAAGTATGATTCAAGATCAGGGAAAGCAAATGCTGCAGTGGCAGCAACAATTTGAACAAAGGCACACAGCACCCGCTACACAAGCGCAAAGCCCAGCAACAGGTCCTGCGGGTGACCCGTGGACCTGGACCACGGAGGAACGACTAGCGGCGACCACCACTGAGGGCTCACCGCTCATGGACAATATCGCATCCTACATCGATCATTTTGTTGTTTCATCCTCTGATGGCTTACAGCCGCTGGTGCCAGCACTTAAACAACTTTCATCACGAGATAAAATGGGGGTTGGGCAAGTGGCAGCTGCGGCCAGCAAGCAGCCACACTTCGATGGCACTCCCACCTGCGCAGCTGGGCCATTTAAATTTTGGCTACACAACACATGCCTACAAGCCCTTGGGGTGCCTACAACACACCAACAAATGTTCTGGAACTGTGTGTTTTCGCAGTGTCTGAAAGGTGATGCCCACAAGCGCTTCATTGCAATTCGAATCGAGAAGCGGCACAACATTTTATACGTCATTGACAAACTCGTTGGATTGTACCGGCTGGATCACCGCATGACCTCAGTGTCTGAGTGGTACAACACAAAGGCGAAGCTGGGAGAGTCTATCACTGACCTCTACGCTAACCTGGCGGCTAACTTCCATCACATCAGCGACTCAATTTCCGATGCTGATCGTGAGCACATGATCGGGGACAAGCTGTTCACTGAAGTGCCGAGTATTTTGCCAGAGTCATGTTGGTACATTTGGAGGGAGAAATGGCAGCAGGGGGAGGTGCCCCTAGACGTGGCCATTTTGAAAATGGACATTGCACTCCAAGAACTAAAAAAGCCTCGCCAGCAGCTGCAAGGCAACTCGCCCCAGTCAGGCAATCGGTTCCGACACCAGCAAGGTAGTCGGGGGTTTTGGCATCATGAGCCAAAAGTGTCACAGGCATCGAGTGGACAGTGGGGGCCATCACGCCAAACAACGGGCAGAAGGGGCTCAACCCAGCTGTGCACCTACTACCTGCACCAGAGGCCCCTCAGGCATGACCCAGGGGAATGCTTCCTGAACCCCGAATCGCCTGCCTACCAGCCAGACATGGTAGAGCGGGTGAAAAATAACATGGCCCATCGCGGTGAAACGGAGCACTCCGCACATCAGAAAATGGTGAAGCATTGTGAGGAGATGGGTCTGCCTGCCCCAGCTGGTGGAAACTTTGACAGCAGCCACGAAGGCCAGGCCAGTCATTCTACAGCGAAGGTGCAGTCGGGCAGTGAGCAGTCCCACCATGGGTTGCAACTGGACATCAATGAATGGTGCCCAATTGTTTCAAAAGTCACCAAGCCCAGCACTTGCACTGCCACCAGTCAGCTGCACCAGGACCCAGTTGCTAAAATTTTCTTCATGGGCCAGCCGATACATGGCCAAATCGACACAGGCTGCGAAATTGGCCTGTTTATTGAGGACTCTGCACTCGAAATGTTGTGGCAGGCTGCCGGAGCTGACCCAGTCACTGAACGGGCAAAATTTCAGCCCTTCCCACACCCATATGTCCGCACATCGGGCCAATCAATTGATGGCAATCACTTGCGCATCTATGACATGGAGGTGGCACATCAGCTGCCATGCAAATCGTGGAGATATGCCACACTACTGGCTACTGTAAAACTGCGGGAATTCATCCCACCATCAGTCCCACTACTAATCAGGCAAGCTGCCATCTTCGGGCCACTAAAAATTATCCACACAGCACACTTGGAGCTGGACCGGCTTGAGAAGCATTTTCAGCAGCATGATAATGCTTTGCCAATTGGTCAAAGACAGCGCCTGGACAACCGGGTTCCAAACGTGGCCAAACAAGTGCCAGCAGCCACTCCACACAGCAGGCCCAACACCGATGCAGTAACTGACAACAATGTCAGACTGCAACATTCAGTCAACTCCCTGCAACAATTCCGGTGCAACACACAGTGCCCGCACAACATGCAGCACTGGCAGGATGACCTGCACCAGCACCGCATACAGCACCAACATGATGGGCTGCACCAGCATCAGATGCAGTGGCTGCATAACATGTCAATTGCAGGCATGCCAACTGAAGGCACACCTCTGCCCAACCAGGATAACAGCATGGCAATGCTGCCACATGCAACCATGCCACACATCCCACTGGTTGCGACCTGCACATCACGCGGGCTGCAATCCACCAATCCACCTTGGCCAAGCCAGGCGCAGTGCATGCAACCCACCAAGCTGTGTGCAGTCATCGCACCAGACATGCCACTCAAACCACAGAAGAACCCCAAGAAACAGCGCAAGAAAACTGGCAGGAAAACTGAAGCCAAGATGTGATTGTGAAATTTTTGTTTTGTAGGATTAAGTAGGTTTTATGCTGATTGTTTTACCTTCATCTGTTTTCCTTTTTTTGTCAGTTCCCCCAGTAGGGTGAACTTAGGGGGGGCTGTTGTGTAGGGCACACATGATATTACTTGTTTTGTATGCACACACATTTATGTAATGCACACATTATCTATTAGGACTGTTTGCCTAATGCACTACTGTTCTCACACACACCCTTTGTCTAATTCAAACTTTGGCACAAGAATGCATTTGCATCTCTGCAGTGCAACCTCACTTTTATCAGTTCCCACACAGGGGTATTTAAGAAAGCCTTTTGTTCTGTCTTGTCACTTGCACTTTCTATTGTGTTAAGTCAAACTACTCTAACTATTCACTGTGCTCTATTTAACTAAAAAAACTGCTATTTACTTGGTCTGGAAATTGAACTTGACTGTGTAATTTGGGCTCAGTAGCCCTGTCCAGCAAAACTAAACCACTTGTCAAAACAGTTTGACACTCAACCCATAAACAATTAGTAGAGGGCACATTGCCCTTTACAACATTACATAACTTTAAACATTAAACCCTTCCCTTTAAAGTATCATAAACCAACTCTTCAAGTGTCTAATAAAAAAGTTCCAAAAAGTGAATTTTTTGTCATCCATCTATTGGGGAGTGGTGTTTTTTTAGAGAATAAGCGAATTTTTGAGAAATTAATCACATTATTCTCACATTATTGAATAGTGTATAGTAGGGGAGTGGTGTTGGTAACACATCCCCAAAATTTTAGATTTATACCCCCCCACAGCTAAGAAATCAGCGGGTGCCGGACCTGCTGTGGGACACCAAAAAAGCAACAAAAAAAATTGCACTTAGGGCGACCCACCCTGAGAGGGGTCGCCGCGACCCCCCGAATTCATGCGAAGTAGAGGGAGGTTGCGACAATATCTCCCCCAAGTTTCAGCCTCGGGGGCGCCCTAGAACTGGGGATAGGATAAAAGAAGTAAAATCAAAAAATGGCTGCCGGACGTGACCGGGAAGGTGTTTACATGTACATCATCCCAGAGGGGGGTATTTGGAGGGGGCTTATTATTTTGCCATTCCATTTTGAGGGGGGTTAATTCGAGGTAATATGGTACCGTATTTCCTCGAAATACCCCCCGGGGGGTGATTGTTTCATAGTGGTCCCGAGAGGGGGGGGGTTAAACGAGGGGGGGGGTATTTCGAGGGGGGGGGTGATTGTTTCACAAGAAAATTTTTGAAAACCAAGTACGAAATTGTCGTCTGAAACGTACGCAGACGTCGAAAAACGCAACAAAAACCGCCATTTATAAGGTTCTGTAGACTAATATTAGTATGTAGATGGTATGTACACTGTTCTAACGTGACACCGACATTGTTTTAACGTGTGTTCTGCAGTACACTGAACACAAACTACAGTTATTGTCATGTACGTTCCCTTTACACTCAATTTGGGGGGGGGGTATTTCGAGGGGGGGGGTGATTGTTTCATAGTGGTCTCGAGAGGGGGGGGGTCAAACGAGGGGGGGGGTATTTCAAGGGGGGGGGTATTTCGAGGAAATACGGTATACTGAAACATGTTGAAACTTTAATTGTCAATTCCACCAGGATATGTGCAATTGTGCATGCCATCTTTAATTTCTTCTTTGTTCCATAATAAAATATGAATACATTTATGTACATATTATTTACATATACTATACATGCATATCTTATCTTGTTGAATTAGTTTAGCTGAATTCATGTGAATTCAACCACTTCGCTGAAAAAACTCAAAAAACTTTTCTGTGTTTCCGTGTTTCTGTGTTCTCCAAAAAAAACTCATTTGAGTTTTGAGTTTTTCAAAATTTGTGAGTTTCCGTGTTTCTGTGTAAAACAAAAACACAGAAACTCAATGAGTTTCTGTGTCCAATTTCTGTGTTCTTTCCATCGTTGCTCACAGCACGAAAACATTCGCAGCGCTGTTCTAGAACGGCCAGATACGCCAGAGTAGAAACAACGACAGTTAGCAACACGGATGGAGGGCCACCCGGCACCGGCTCTTGTCAAAATACTGGAAACGATACACGGTGGTGCATTTTGCTGGACGATTTCGACGGGTTGTGGAGCGTAGCTTGTTTCGCGATTGGTTAGCTAGAACTTTTGCCGCTCCCTGTTTCTCGATTTCAACGTCCATTGAAAAGCGTTCCATGCGTTCACATTTGCACAAAGAGGCCACGCCGGTTTGATGCATGCAGATAAAATAACTTAACGAGAATTCTTTGTTTACCAAAGCTCACCAGCTGGTGGCGTAACAGCGCCGAAAAGCAATGGCGCTTCTAAAACTTCGTAAAAAGTTAAATTTTTACGTTTTCTGGTACGCGGGTATTTTCAGTAAGAAAACGTAAGTGTATTTTAGAAAAACGTAAACGTAAGTAAAATACCAAAATACCCGTGTATTTTGGGTAAACGTAAATACGTTTCTGCAACACTGTGAATTAGCGCGAAATTCGTTCACAGCGCAGTAGAATTTGTTTTCATGGTGGAATAGCGCCCGTAGTGTTCGCCGCCGCCTTCCAGTGATTTTCCGTCGGCGTCGCCACGCCGAAGGCAGAAATAAAAAAATGGTGCAGTTTGCAGTTAGGCAGCATGATTGCGTGCCGCCGACGGCAGTTGTTCATTTCGTACACTGAGAGTTAGGGCTCTCAGTGCAGCGCTAGAATCCAAACCGAACCGTGGCACAGTAGATTTGGATCGCTGCCAAATTTAGAAACTTATTAAAATTGATCAAAAATCAAACAAAATATCTTAAAATTGCAGTTTTCATCGTGTACATCTTGGTGGGCGGCTGCAGCCAAGCGGCGATCCACGGGGCCGACTTGCTGCACGGCTTGCACCTGGCGCTGGTGAGCATCACGTACGACCTCGCCGCCGCTGTGAATGGCATCAGGTTGGGACACTGACAGTTTGCAGCCGTGCTCCGCTGACAGATGTTTGCACCCGCACTTAAATACGTATGCAACGCACCAACGTCACACTTGTGCACGCACTTAGGGTTCAAACGGGATTGACTTTTCGGGATCGGGATCGGGATTGGTTGTTTTGAGATTTCGGGATCGGGATCGGGATTGGCCGAGATTGGGGTCACGGGATCGGGATTGGCATTTTTTCGGAATCGGGATTGGGGTCTTGGGATAGAGATTTTGACCAATGTTCTGGCATCCACAGTTGTTCATAAAGGTCTCACAACACTGTTGGATGCCAGAAAAGTGGTATAAAATGGACGCTGGGGGGTTTTCGTTCACATTTTTGCATACAAAAATGTCATTTTTTCACTTTTTATAATTTCACTAATTTTTCCGGGATCAGGAACCCGGACTTGGGAGTTTCTCGGGATCGGGATTTGAAAATTTTCGGGATCGGGCTCGGGACTGCAAAATCCCGGAATTTCATGGGATCCGGGATCGGGATCGGGATCCCGTTTGAACCCTACACGCACTTTCACAAAAAAACTGCGCTGGGAACAACCAACGTATCATGTTTGTACCCAAAATCATTTTTCGAACATTTTTATTTTGTAAATGACGACTTCGTGATAGTGTTTCGTTCGGGAAAAAAAAATGTAAATCATGCGGTGGGCGGAGCTAAAGAAAATGCCACGTCCAAAATAGGGCGCCAATTTAATTCAAACCGCTCAGCCCACTGTTCTGTTTGTTCACGCTGCCCTACACCCTGCTCGGGGTGAGCATCTGCTGCGCGGGCGTGCCCATTTTGGCCCGCTTTGTGAGACGACTGCACTGCGTTGGCACCGACGAGTCAACGGGACAAAGAGTGGACAGGGTGCCAGTGTGGGTGGGCGGAGTCAGGTGGGCGGAGCTTGCGGGCACTTTGAAACAGAGTTGTTAAAATACCGGTATTTTTGGAAAGTGTAAGTGTAAGTGTAAATACACTTTCCAAATTTTGAGTATGGATACCAAAAGTGTAAGGTATTTTAAAAATACCTAGGAAAGTGTAAAAAAAAGTGTAAGTGTAAATTTTTTTTAGAAAGAGCTCTCACTGTTGAGCATCAGAAAACACCGCTGTTCTCACATTTAGATCAATTTATTTATCATTTTCATGCATTATTTCACATTTTACAGCCTTTTATGAAAGATTTCAGACTGTAACAAATACTGTAGTGGTATGAAGTTCCCTAATAATGGCACTCTTTCAGTGTTGATATGATACTGATTAAGCAATGCGATACACACTGTTTATCTGCAAGAATGGCCATGCAGCAAATGTCAATGCAAAAGTTGCCTTTGTGTCCAGCTGGTGAATTTTCATCGATGTTGTCCTTTTTACAAAAGTATGATGAAACTCTAGAATACCATGAGTACTGATCAAAGGTTGTAGATCAAAGGCTAGTTTGTACATTCGCCATATTTTCTACATTCAATGCATTTTTTGTACATGACCCTATTTTATGCTTTCTCAAAAGCATAAAACAGCGCCATCTGAAAGAAAAAAATACACTTTCTGTACCCGGGTATTTTGCCCAGGAAAGTGTAAAAAAAGTGTATGGGTATTTTATGAAAGTGTAAGTGTAAGTGTAAATATAAATACCCATTTACCCGGGTATTTTGGGTAAGTGTAAATACACTTTCGCAACTCTGCTTTGAAACACCCTTTTAGTTTACGACAGGCGTATGGAAGAGGGTAGGGGGTTACCACCCTCAAACACACTGTCTATATATGTATCCTTAGACCCCCTATGCGAACAATGTATTTCTGGTGCCAGTTCTGCAAATGGTAATGTAATACGACAAAGAAAACCGGGAAGTACCTCATTTGACAAATAGCAAGTTAAGGGAGAAGTTAAAATGTTAAAAAAAACATGAAAAATTGACTGATTCCACACAAAATCCTGGTGATTGTCATGGGAAACA
The DNA here is from genome assembly GCA_964036195.1 of Sphaerolaimus hirsutus. Classification (NCBI taxonomy): domain Eukaryota; kingdom Metazoa; phylum Nematoda; class Chromadorea; order Monhysterida; family Sphaerolaimidae; genus Sphaerolaimus; species Sphaerolaimus hirsutus. Next base: position 26,789,404 of record OZ038455.1, read on the forward strand.
ATGCTTTCTAGATCCAAACTAATTTTTCATCATCTTTTATTACATTTTCTTGTCATTTGAATTTTTCTCTTTACTCTTAACATGCCATTTGTCAAATTACTGTAATAATCCGTCCCCCAAAATACCCCCAGGTCTGAGCTGTTGAAAAATAAGCCGCCTGGGTGTATTTTGAGAAAATATGTTGTATATTGTATATGTTGAAAATATGTGCTTTTATACAAATATACATGTCATTTATATACATGCCATTTTTGCCTTTTCACCCATTTTTAGTGATTTTTATACCCTCTAGTGATCTACCTTCTACACCATGAAAAAGCTTAGGTATATACTGAACGGTTGAATTTGAAGCCCCACAAACCCCCAGGAAATTGTTTCAGCTATCTATCACTCAAGAAGAGTAATTCAACAAAAATTTTTTTGGCAAGATGTTGATAAGTACACTTGTTTACTCAACTTCTTCCTGGATCCTTTTTTATTGTTCCTGTTCAACTGCATGTTGTGGAAAATCCACCACACCCATATATGTTGAGAGCAGAGGCAGAAAATTTTACACCCTATAATCAAAATCTGGAACTTTGTGATAGTCAGCGAGCGCGCCCATTGGCGAAGCATCACCGGTAGAAAATTGGAAATGAAACTTAATATGCCAGTTTCTCAAAGTCGATGTTTTGGAGTTACCGTATTACCTCGAAATACCCCCAGGGGGTTTATTATTTCGCCAGCAAAATTTGAGGGGGGGATAATTCGAGGGGGGGTTTATTCGAGGGGGGTCTATTATTTCGCCAGAAATTTTCAGAAATTGCGCATACTCAGACGTCGAAAAATCAAGCAATAACATAGATGTATATGTGTTTTTAGGCATATATAACTGTATATACACATAAACCCTTCCCTAACATCACTCAATCATCAGTTTGAACGTGTGTTCTGACTTGTACAGATCACAAACTGCGGTATTTGTCATGTACGTTCACGATACACTCAATTTGAGGGGGGGGTATTTCGAGGGGGGGTATTATTTCCTCAGCCGAAATTTAGGGGGGATTTCGTGGGGGGGGGGGGGTTAATTCAAGGGGGGGGATAATTCGAGGTAATACGGTATATACTTTTAAAAGTAGAAGCCTCACCTACACTTTGGCAGGACAACGGTGGGCGACCTAATCGAAGCTGCACACATGAAATCGACTGGCGCCGCCGACAACGAAAGCATGAGCGCCAACGAAATTGTGTCACATGCGGCCTTCCTGACTCAAGTAGGTCCTTATTATGTATCTCGTTCCCTCCCATTTCGCAGAACAGCCGAGACCCATGTGCAAACACGCCTAAAATTGACAGTGTTTCCTCAAACAAGCTCATCATGCATACAAGCGCAAAATCCAGCGTGCCGCATGCATGCATGAATCTAAAAGCTGCATTTTTTCTCTTTTCCAGCTGGCTTACAAAAAGCTATCCCAGCTCCAGTGGGAGGTTGCATGCAATTTCACCAGCGATGCTAACCAAATTCCCAAGCCCCATAAAAGATACTGATGAAGAAAAGTTTCATGGGCTGAAAAGTTCCCCCCCCCCCCACTCAATAAAAACGGACATCATGTTTTCATGCGACATAAAAGCTTGCTGCAGCTAGCTAAATACAATATAGCAAAATAGTAAATGATAACAGATAGTGATGTTATTTATGATAAAGCGTGCCTTTTCTGCACTCAAATTTCTCTGAGCGCTGGCAGCTGCAGCGATGTTGATGTTTAAAAGATTTCGAGTGAGTGAGGGCTTTGAAAGCATGTTCTCTCATGCATAAGTAAGCAATTCTGAATTTCCAATAACCACCGGTTATGACAAAAGGATATTTCAAGGGGGTGCACTGATACGCACATCTGCCCGATACGCACATGTGCCCGTTTTTTTCACTTGACACTTTTTCAAGTGATTTTCAGATAGAGTAAAGTGAAAAAAAGTTGCGCAATGACACTAGTGAACTTTTTTCCAGTCAGTCATATCTGAAAATCACTTGAAAAAGTGTAAGTGAAAAAAACGGGCAAATGTGCGTATCGGGAAGATGTGCGTATCAGGCCTGCCCCATTTCAAAACCGCACCTATGCTACACTTTTTAGTGCCGGCGTTTCACCAATTTTAAAATTAAACACGCATGAACAATCGTCACGCTTATTTCCATGAATTGTTTCTCCAGCAAGGTTTTTGAACACATTTTATTTGACCAGCGCCAAAATTTCAGCTCAAAACTCCCCACGAAAATGACTCAGGAACGTCACAGGACCGCGCACACGTCATACGAAGCGACTCCGGAGAAAAAGCCTTTGGAATCGGTCAAAGTCGATCAGGTGCCAGTCCCAGACCCTGTAAAATGTCAAATGTCATGCAAAGTGTCATGCAAAAGTCATGTAAAATGCCCGGTAAAATGGCAAACGTACGTTTGCCATTTTACCGGGCATTTTACATGACTTTTGACACTTTGCATGACATTTGACATTTTACAGGGTCCGGGACTGCCCCCAGAAGGCAGGGGACGCAAAAAAGTCGGGAACGCTGTCACCCATTGTGATTGTGCAGGAGAATCCACTGGAAGATATCATGCTTTTGAGAGTGAAACCGAATATTTCAATGTGCCAGTCTACGGAGTTTCCAGTCAAGGTGTGCGGGCGGTAGATTTTGAAATATCGGCTGTAAAGGGCCCACACACACTAGTTGACATCGGAAATTCGCGTCAACTCAGTGTCAATTGAATAAAAAAAGAAGTTTGTAAAAAGCATCACACTTAACAGGAACAATGAAAATGAAGTGTCATGATGTAAAATTAACTATGCTCTATCAGATAGATAAGTTGAAATCACAGTGTCACTTAAATTCAGTTGACATTTAGTTGACACGAATTCAGTTGACATCCAGTGTGTGGGGGCCCAAACAGGCATCAGTATGCCCGACATGTAGACACTCCGTATCCACATTCGTTGAAAATTTAGGGCAACCTTTTATTCAGCCAGTACAGCAGTGCGTATACTCGACAGACTTGATACTCTGCACTCGCACATATTTATGTCTCATCTTGTAAGCGAGCCAATGATAACTAAACGGGGGACTCCAACGGGGGGGGCTGGGGGGTCTATATCTTGTGCCCCCGCGAGCCGTTCAAAAACGCTGGCGATCCCTAGTTGAAACAGCAGTGAATTTTTTTCAACTTTTTGTGAATATCGCATGAACCACAAGTTATAAAGTACTGGAGCTTGAATACTTTCGAGCAGAGTTGTTAAAATACCGGTATTTTTGGAAAGTGTAAGTGTAAGTGTAAATACACTTTCCAAATTTTGAGTATGGATACAAAAAGTGTAAGGTATTTTAAAAATACAAAGGAGAGTGTAAAAAAAATGTAAGTGTAAAAAAAGTTTTTAGGAAGAGCTCTCACTGTTGAGCAGTAGAAAACACCACTGTTTCCACCTTTATATCAATTTATTTGTCATTTTCATGCATTATTCCACATTTTAATGGCTTTCATAATACATTTCAGACTGTAACAAATACTGTAGTGGTATGAAGTTCCCTAATAATGGCACTTTTTCAGTGTTGATTTTTTACTGATTAAGCAATGCGATACACTGTTTAAAAGCAAGAATGGACATGCAGCAAATGTCAATGCAAAAGCCAGTTGACTTTGTGTCCAGCTGGTGAATTTCCATTAATCTTGTCCTTTTTACAAAAGTATGATGAAACTGTAGAATACCATGAGTACTGATCAAAGGTTGGAGATCAAAGGCCAGTTTGTACATTTGCCATATTTTCTACATTCAATGCATAACTGCATGTGTGCACTGTGCAGTTATTTTTTGTACATGACCCTATTTTATGCTTTCTCAAAAGCATAAAACAGGGCCATCTGAAATATAAAAAATACACTTTCTGTACACGGGTATTTTGCTCAGGAAGGTGTAAAAAAGTGTATGGGTATTTTATGAAAGTGTAAGTGTAAGTGTAAAAATAAATACCCATTTACCCGGGTATTTCGGGTAAGTGTAAATACACTTTCGCAACTCTGCTTTCGAGCATATGCCTAATCTACTGAACTGCTTAGACAGCAGCAATAACATGATTTTACAAAAAATGTTTACACACGTTAATGGTTAGAATGTAAATTGTGTGCGTATCAGGGATGGCCGCAGTCTTTTGACCGTTAAAAAACGAACGCCAGCTTTTTGTCAGAAAAACGGCAGCCAAAAGAATTCTCAACACTATTTCATAAGTATTTAGGTATATTTAGCATTTTTGAATGAATGTGTGCAATTTGATACAGGAAAACATTGGGGCTGTTTTCATTGGTTTGAGGCAATTTTGACCTCAGTCATAATTTTGACATGCTAAATAGCATGTGATACTTATCTGTCATATATTAATGTGTAGCATTGATATGAAATTCAGCCAATTTATGCAAATATGTTGGTGGCAGTCCCGCATCCCGAAAATTGTCATGTAATGTCCAAAAAAATTAAAACGAGAATATTTTATTAATCACCTTTTGGCATTTTTCACGACACTTGACACATTTTTACATCGTTGCGGCAACTTTTACAAAAACGTCGCGGTACAAGTAAACAGCAGCGCGGCCGCAACGAAGCAACCCAACCCAAAATGTGCGAACGTCCCTCGCAGAGCTTCTCGCCAGCATCCTACTGCAGCGCCCTGGAGCACACGTTACCCCTGGCACAAGGCACCCTGCCGGACTGCGTGGCGCAGACTTGCGACCCCCAGGTGCCACTCACAGACCCTGTCAAATGTCAAATGTCGTGCAAAGTGTCAAAAGTCATGTAAAATGGCAAACGTACGTTTGCCATTTTGGGCCCACACACCCTAGTTGACATCAACACCAAATGTCAACTGGTGCCAATCCCGATTGCAAAGCTTGCAGACGAGTGGACGAACAACGTTCAAACGCAATCTTTGAATTAAGATCAGCACCAGTTGACATTTGGTGCCGATGTCAACTAGCGTGTGAGGGGCCTTTACCGGGCATTTTACATGACTTTTAACACTTTGGATGACATTTGGCATTTGACAGGGTCTGGGAGTTCCCCCAGTACTGCATGCTGAACGAGTGCTTGCTGCCCACCGATGGAGGCATAATGTTAGCAGAGGTGGGCGATTCGAGCGTGCAGGAGGGTAACTGCGAGATTATGGCTGTGAAGAAAAAACCAGCTCCTGGTAAGCTGTGATGGGCCCACACACTCTAGTTGACATCTAGATGTGTGTCAACTAAAGTCAACTAGGGTTCAAACGGGATCCTGATCCCGGATCCCGTGAAATTCCGGGATTTAGCAATCCCGATCCCGATCCCGAAAATTTTCAAATCCCGACCCCGATCCCGAGAAACTCCCATGTCCGGGATCCCTATCCCGGAAAAATTAGTGGAAATAATAAAAAGTGAAAAAATGACATTTTTGCATGCAACAGTGTTTTCCCCAGCGTCCATTTTATGCCAATTTTCTGGCATCCAACAGTGTTTTGAGACCTTTATGAACAATTGTGGATGCCAGATCATTGGCCAAAATCTCTATCCCAAGACCCCAATCCCGATCCCGAAAAAATGCGAATCCCGATCCCGATCCCGTGACCCCAATCCCGGCCAATCCCGATCCCGATCCCGGGATTTTTGAGGTCCCGATCCCAATACCGAAAAGTCAATCCCGTTGGAACCCTAGATAGAGCATATTTAATGTAGCATACAAGGACGTATCCATGGGGGGGGGGGGGCGGGGGGGGGGGGAGGGTACAGCCCCTCCCAGTTCCCGGGGTGACACCTAAAAATGCCTGGAAATGCAACTTTTCCTCTACATTTTTCATGGTACGTGTATACGTTTTTGCGCGCAAGCGCGCATTCCTTACCACGCACACTTAATTATCAGCGGAACTGTTCCAGCTGACACAATTCCCTGAAATTCCTCTCAAGCGTGTGAACGTCCCTGTATATGTAAATACGTGTATTTACATCATATACAGTGGTTTCTGGAGCTAGCGCCAGCGCCAATGGCGCCATGGCGTGGCGCCTACGGATTGCGCCAGCACCGTGGGTGGCGCCTACGAATTGCGCCAGCACCGTGGGTGGCGCCTACGAATGGCGCCAGCACCGTGGGTGGCGCCTACGAATGGCGCCAGCACCGTGGGTGGCGCCTACGAATGGCGCCAGCGCCATGGTGCCATTTCGTCACTCATTTCGCAAAATTTTAGGGGGGGGAGCTGAGCCCCCCCCCGTTCGCCGGGCTCCGTAAACAAGCAGCCCCCCACCCCTTCTAGGGCGCGCCAGAAGCTGAAACTTAGGGAAGATATTGGTGCAACCCCCCTCTACTTCGCATGAATTGGGGGCGTCGCGGCGACCCATTACAGGGTGCGTCGCGCTGAGTGCAAAATTTTTATTGGCTGTTTTGGTGTCCCGCACAGGTCCGGCACCCACTTATTTCTGAGCTGTGGGAGGAGTATAAATCTAAAATTTTTGGGATGTGTTACCAACAACCCTCCGCTACTATACACTATTCAATAATGTAAAATTAATCTGAAAAATTTCAAAAAAATTATCTTATTCTCTAAAAAAACCCACCTCCCAATAGATGGATGACAAAAAAATTCACTTTTTGATTAGACACTTTAAGAGCTGGTTTACAATACTTTAAAGGGACGGGTTTGATGTTAAAAGTTATGTAAATAACCATACCTCTAAAATGCCTGCAATGACAAATTTACTTTGGGGGAATTTTTATGCCATCATAATGAAGTCATTGCAGGAACAAAAGTTTTCAAAATTTACACTTTGAAATTCCCCCAAGTAAATTTTGCAATGCAAGCATTTTAGAGGTAAGTTTCTTTACATATCTTTAAACATGAAACCCTTCCCTTTAAAGTATTGTAAACCAGCCTTTCACATGTCTAATAAAAAAGTTCCAAAAAGTGAATTTTAGGTCATCCATCTATTGGGGGTGGTGTTTTTTTTAGAGAATAAGAGAATTTTTTAGAAATTTTTCACATTAATCTCACATTATTGAATAGTGTATAGTACGGGAGGGGTGTTGGTAACACATCCCCAAAATTTTAGATTTATACCCCTCCAACAACTCAGAAATAAGTGGGTGCTGGACCTGTGTGGGAGCCCAAAAAAGCCAATAAAAATTAAACATCAAAAATTGGGTGCCGGACGTGACCGGGAAGGTGTTTATTAATTTATCTACCCGAGGCGAAAATGTGGGCTACTAGCCTACTACCCACTGAAACTCTTAGCGATTTTTCTAATTTTTGACCTTTACACCTAGAAAAAAACCTACACATTCACTCTCAAACTCAAACCCCAAATCAACTCTCGATCACTCAGCAAAGGCGGCCAAAGCTGGCGGAAGCGCCAAGGCCGCGCCGAGCGGCAGAGGTGGCGCCAAGGCCGCGCGCGGTGCTCCCGGTGCTAAAGGGACAGCGGCACCTGGCGCCAAGGGAGCGGCACCTGGCGCCAAAGGAGCTGCGGCTGGCGCCAAGGGAGCGGCGGCACCTGGCGCCAAAGGAGCTGCGGCTGGCGCCAAGGGAGCAGCGGCACCTAGCGCCAAGGGAGCGGCGGCGTCTGGCGCCAAGGGAGCGCCAGCTCCAGCGGCGAGGGGTGGAAAACCGGTGAGTGTATTCAGTTGTGTTACTTGGTTTGCCACAACAGGAACATTGAAAACAATTCACAAAGCACTAGCTTTTCCATGAGAAGCGCCATGACCCTTGGCGCCATTTTTGTATTGCGCCAGGAACAAAACACTTGGCGTTGGCGTTTGGCGCCATTTTTCTATGGCACCGTTTGTGCTTGGCACTACAGGTCGGAAAAGCGCCATGGCGTTTTTGGCGGAATCAATGGCGCTTTTTACATCACTAATCACTAGTATCCGATTGAAGTTTTGTTTATGTTTTCGCGCTGGTGAGAGAAATTAATAAACGGAAAACGAATGCAGGCTGGCAGGGGCAGAGGCGCGGCCAGAGGTAAAAAATGAATCAAGCAATTATGTAGACCGATTAGGAAACGGTAATGTGATATTTTGCATCGTGTGATTTTTTCACATGTTTTAGCACCAGCATTTCGCACGGAAGTTGAATTCATAAAATGTGTAATTTCGATAACTATTAGGATAGCATCGCCTAGCTACTTTCGTTATTTTGCATAGCATTTTTTCATGCCTAAACAGATTGGACGGATAGATTGAAATAAATTACTAAATCACAGTCAAAATATACCTAAATAACCTATAGAATAGAATGTCTCATAAAGCACTGGGACCAGTCACGGTATCCAAATCCTCACTACAGGGTGTCTCACTTTTCGCTCTCGCCACATTTTTCAAGGCGTCAGACATAGCCTTGTCCAATCTTTCAATGAACAAGTCCACTTCAGATAAAGTCATACCTGAATTCAGTGACCGGTTACAAAAGCTGGTATAGCAAAATACACGCGCGCTGCATACACTAAAATGCTATAGATTGGGATTGTCTTAATCAATTTTTGGATACGAAGTTTAACAGCGAGATCATTGGTCGCACGGCACGGCAGTGGAATTCTATCAATTAGTCAATACTAGCACGATTTCAACTGTTATCATTGATGCTGAACACAATGTAAACTATAATTAAAGCACTCTGCACTAGGGTGGCTGAATTTACACTACCGTACCGCAAAATGAAATATTTACCGTAACGTCACCGGCACCGCAATTTCAAAAATTTACCTTAAAGCCCTACCGCTTGCCACCTTTTTCGGCACACCGACCCGACAACCCACCCGAAATAGACACATACCTACAGCGGCAGCGGCGTTCAAATAACTCATAGGATACTTGCAGCAGTGGCCACCCCAACCCTGGAATCTGACTCCGCCCACATCCTCGGTTTGACCCATTTTGACCACTCTAGCGCCAGAAACACGTCGATGGAAAAGAATAGCGCCGAGTCGAGACGGGTCAAAATTCGACTGGTCGAACTGGCGCAGAGACATGGCTGGAAAATGGATCATTTTAGAAATCTTCAGATGATGGCGTCGCAGAAAATAATTACTGGAATAAATTTCATTGTGGATATGTTACATTCAGAACACTTGTATCACGGGCCTTGCAGATTTGGACCCCTGTGGAGGTTCACATAGGTATATTCAAGTGACTTTACACCTCGCACGTGTATTACACATTGGAATAGTGCCAATTATAGTTAACGCATGTGTTTTTCATAAAAGGTATAAAAAAATCATTGCTGTTATAACGTGATACGTTAACGTATCTACAACATTTATCTATCTACAACAACGAATTTTTCCATCTTTTTACAAAAATTGCATGCTTATCATTGGCACGCTTCCAACGTGAGACATAAGATTCCGCTCATTCACGCACGAATAAAAATACCTTTCCCGAAACTCACCCATCGAAATGTGATTTCCACTAGTACTCAAAAGTATTTCGCCATGTTTTGCGGCTACCCATTCCATTTTTTCCTTCAATCTGACAAAAACAGTTTTCCGGTCGTCCAAAAGTGCCCGCCAGCCATTGGCGCCCAAGTACAAAAGTGTCACCAAAAGATCCATTGTGGGCGCGGCGGAAGCGCGGCCTGCGCGCCGATTGGCTAAATTCGGTTTTTAAAAAAAACAAGAGCCAGCATCTAACAGAGAATGGCAGGGGCCAGTTCCGCAAGTGGAGAAGTGAAATAGCAAAAGAGAAGTGAATTGAGAAGTAAAATGGCAAAAACGAAGAGAAATTACTTTTTCGTTTTATTGTTTTTACTTCGCTTTTGCCAATTTACTTGCCATTTCACTTCGCTTTTGCCATTTTACCTCTCACATCTCAATTTGCGGAACTTGCACCAGATCACAGCACACCAATAAGCCGATCAGATTCGTAGCTAGGCAAACTATTCTTAGCTCCGCCCACCTGGATAACTTTTGGCCAAATCTCCAACCAATTTGGAATCATATCCGCAGATCAGTGCTCCGCCCACGGGGACACAAAAATTTTTATCCGTCGATTGCACAATGAAATCGATCCGGCCACCCTGTAAATAAGTCTGAAAACAATTTGAATTACAATTTGAATACTTGTCAACAGATGTAAAAAGTGCAAAAACAATTTTACCACCAACTTTCTGGATGGCTTTTGTGCACTGCTCCACTTGAACACCATAAGCGTTGTTGATCAGATGCGGGATATTTTTTTCAGCACACAACTTGCCAACCATGGAAATGCTGTGAGGGAACGTGCGAATTTATACCCAAAATAACTTTTTATCGTCACAATCATGTTTCGGACTCAAATAAATTCAAATCAAACAGCAGATTTTCCAAAATAAATACATATGAAAAATGGATGGCGAGAACAGTGATTTTTTTTGTAAGATAATTTTACATTTAAAAAACGTTTTTAAAAACAACGACGCTTTTTTCAATCGCTGGAGTCAGGATTAGTCATATTTTTCATCGGAATCTAGGGAATCAACCTAAATCCTCGAATAAGACCCCAGGGGAGTTAGATTTTTGTCAGACGTTTTGGAGGGCGAGTTATTCAAGGGGGGGGGGAGTTATTCAGGGGGGGGGGGGGTTATTCGAGGGGGGGGGTTTATTAGTCATCAGAAAACTTGACTCAATTCATTGTATGGATGAAGCAGGGGTCTCGAAAGGGGGGGGTTACCCCCGCCCCAAACCGCTCAGCTATCTATCTATACCGTAGGCCGCTCAGCTATCTATGTATCCCGGAGGCAAAATTTTAGTCTACTACCCCCTAAACCCCCCTCCCCAAATCGCTCAGCTATATATTAGGGTGTAAACTAAGTTTTTTTTATCTAACTAAGTATCTTTTCTGCGATATCATAGTTTCACATTTCTGCGTCCCATTCTGTTGTAAACTGCGTTCGGATCAAGTCCGGCAGTCACTTTTTGAACGGACTTCTGACACTGTAACTCACGCTATGGGGGAGTTGAGAGCTGAAATTTGGGGGGAATATAGCCGACATTACCCCCCTACTATACACCAACGCAGATGCGACGGCGACCCGTTTTAGTGTGGGTCGCAGTATATGCAAAAAAATTGTGCGGTTTTTGCTGTCCGGATCAAGTCCGGCACCCAGTGGTTCTTCACCAGTTTGGGTGCCGTAACTAGGGTTCAAACGGGATCCCGATCCCGATCCCGGATCCCGTAAAATTCCGGGATTTAGCAGTCCCGATCCCGATCCCGAAACCCCAATCCCAATCCCAATCCCGATCCCGATCCCGAAATCCAAAAATACCAATCCCGATCCCGATCCCGAAAAAATTCAAATCCCGATCCCGATCCCGAGAATCTCCCAAGTCCGGGATCCCGATCCCGGAAAAAATAGTGAAAATTATATAAAGTAAAAAATGACATTTTTGCGTGCAAAAATGTGAACGCAAACACCCAGCGTCCATTTTATGTCACTTTTCTGGCATCCAACAGTGTTTTGAGACCTTTATGAACAACTGTGAATGCCAGAACAGTGACCAAAATCTTTATCCCTAGACCCCAATCCCGATCCCGTAAAAATGTCAATCCCGATCCCGATCCCGTGACCCCAATCCCGGCCAATCCCGATCCCGATCCCGATCCCGAAATCTCAAAATACCAATCCCGATCCCGATCCCGATCCCGAAACCCCAATCCCGATCCCGATCCCGATCCCGAAATCTCAAAAAGTGAATCCCGATCCTGATCCCGAAAAGTCAATCCCGTTTGAACCCTAGCCGTAACTAGGGTTCAAACGGGACCGCGGTCCCGGTACATGGTTCGGCAAAAAGTCGGGACTGGGGCGGTCCCGGTCCCGGTCCCGACAGCCCAGTCCCAGTCCCGGTCCCGGTCCCGGTCCCGACAATTCAAAAAAGCCAGTCCCGGTCCCGGTCCGGGAATTTTGTAGTGGTCCCGACAAGGGATGAAGAAAAATGTATTTTTAATGACCTTTTCAAAAAATTTGCCAGAAATGCCACTTTTCTAAAGATTATGTAGGCACATCTAAAAAAAATTTGTGCGCAAGCGCGCAAATACCCACCCAATGATTACATGTATTTTTCTGTAATAAAACAGCGTTAGAAAGGTCCCCAACACGATTCTAGTATTAAATATTTATAGGTATATAAAGATACCTAGATAGTAGACATTGGCGCCAATGCCAGCGCCAATACTGCCATGGCATTGGCACCTACAAATGGCTCTATTTCTTAACTATAGGGCCAAAATTGAGGGGGGGGCATTACTTGAATAATGTTCCAAGAAAGGGCTAATACATTGAGCGTGGTCCTTCACACAGTCGAGGTGTGTGGAACAACATTGGCCGGATATTATGTACCAATTGGTTCAAACGAGACCGTGGTCCCGGTACATGGTCCGGCAAATCCCAGTCCCGGGACCGACCCCCCAGTCCCGGTCCCGGTCCCGGTCCCGACAATTGAAAAAAGCCAGTCCCGGTCCCGGACCCGGTCCCGACCCCCCAGTCCCGGTCCCGGTCCCGGTCCCGACATTAGAAAATTTCTGGTCCCGGTCCCGGTCCGAAAAACTGGTCCCATTTGAACCCTAGCCGTAACTCCAGATAAACGAACAGGATGAGTCTGAAACTTGGGGGGATTGACTGCGACATCCACCGCTTACTGTACACAGGATGGCATTCATGGCAAGCGCCACTGACACACAATAAGTGCCGCTCGCCGCGTATCTTGCGTTTTTTACAGATGCACTGTCTGCATCCAGACTGATTGGCACCCCTGGATTTTCATGGAAGAAAAATGGTTAGTTTACACAATATTGACAGTCAACTGTACGTTTTTGTAGGTTTTACAATCCTACAGTACTATACTGTACAATGCGGCAAAATTTCATGTCTAGTGTGAACTTATGACATCCTTTGAGTTGCATACTAAAAATACACTTAAAATCGATTTTTTGTTAGACACTTCAAAAGTTGGTTTAGGATGCCCTCTTGGGGGTAGGTTAAGGTATAAAATTGTGTAAAAGACCTTACCCCAAAATTGCCCTGCTAAAGAATTTTAATGAGGGTCAATGTGATGATGTCACCTATGACATCATTGTGGTACAAATATCTACTGCAATTATGTCATAGGTGATGTCATCACATTGACCCCCATTAAAATTCTTCAGCATGGCATTTTTGGAGTAAGGTCTTTTACACAACTTTATGCCTTAAACTATCCCCAAGAGGGCATCCTAAACCAACTTTTAAAGTGTCTAACAAAAAATCGATTTTAAGTGTATTTTAAGTATGCAACTCAAGGGAGGTCAGAAGTTGTTGATGAGCACTGGACAGGAAATTTCGCTGCATACTACCGTATTTCTCCAATCAAAGCACCCCGGGTGCTTTACAAAATTGGAGCACTTTTTGAACTACTTTTCAAGTGCCGTTTATAGCACCCTGGTGCAATGCAAATCACCGGGTGCTATACTATGGTACAGTTATAATGCTTTTGATGAACATCAGCAATATTCCCATGACCCAGAAATCACTGAACACAAGCGCCACTTCAAGTTGCTTTGGTGAATTATACCAGAAGCGTTTGATATGGCCGCAAATATGTGTGCAATGTGTGCAAAACAACGCCGCGTGCCATGCAAACAAATTCCTATGCAACAGATGGTCTTGTGATCTTTCCTCACCGCAATATTATTTACGATAAGAGATGATCACCAAAAAATTTTCGGATGAGAAGTAAAGCACCCGGGTGCTTTACTTGGAACAATTTGCACAGCATAGCACCCCGGGAGCTTTGAACGGGGGGGTGCTTTGATCGGAGAAATACGGTACAGCATGGTATGGTACTGCAGAATCGTAAAACATACAAAAATTAACTCTAGTCGCTGATTTAACTCAGGGGTCACTTGACTCTTTCTGAAAAATGTTTTCGGGTGCGGACAGTGTGTCTGTAAAAAAACGCAAGATACGCGGCGAGCGGCACTTATTGTGTGTCAGTGGGGCTTGCCATGAATGCCATCCTGTGTACAGTAAGCGGTGGATGTCGCAGTTAATCCCCCCAAGTTTAAGACTCATCCTGTTCGTTTATCTGGAGTTACGGCACCCAAACTGGTGAAGAACCAATGGGTGCCGGACTTGATCCGGACAGCGAAAACCGCACAATTTTTTTTGCTTATGCGGCGACCCACACTAAAACGGGTCGCCATCGCATCTGCGTTGGTGTATAGTAGGGGGGGGAATATCGGCTATATTCCCCCCAAATTTCAGCTCTTAACTCCCCCCATAGCGTGAGTTACAGCGTCAGAAGTCCGTTCAGAAAGTGACTGCCGGACTTGATCCGAATGCAGTTTACATTGGCCGATTTTGACGCCCTTCGAGTATGTTGGGGTTTGGGCTATGACGAAAAAATTTTGTTTCCTCGAATGATCCCCCAGTCCCGAGATAAGGGGGTCTATAAAAAGGCGGTCATTTTCCATGGCCGATGTGGACACTGACCTTTGAAGATTGATAAATTTCTGTTTCTGGGCAGATTTTATTCATTCAACACTTAAAATGATCGAGACGACCTGTAGATTCCGGTTTTGTGGTCGGATAAGTGATGTCTTTACTCCGTATGCCGATAAACTCAAAGCTTAGAGTTAAAAGTGCTATAACTTTTGATTGGAAAAAGATAGAATTTTTTTTCAACCAGATGAGTTCTTTCAGTCTAAACTATACGCTAGCATGTTCAGAAAAAAGTTTTTGCCGTGTGCAAAAACCGGGTCAAATCGGCATACGGAGTTTACACATCATTTATTCAACAACAAAACTGGAATCTACAGGTCGTCTCGATCATTTTATGTGTTGAATAAATAAAATCGGCCCAGAAATGACCGATTTATCAAGCTTCAAAGGTCTCTGTCCACATCGGCCATGGAAATGACCACCTTTTTATAGATCCCCCTTATCTCGGGACTGGGGGATTATTTGAGGAAACAAAAAAATGCCGTCATAGCCCAGACCCCAAACCCCAACATACTCGAAGGGCAACAGAATGGGACGCAGAAATATGCATTTCTATGAGATCACAAAAAAAATAAGAAACTTAGTTTACACCCTAATACCTATCTGGAGCGCTTTTTGGGAAATTATACCCCAATTTTCGCTCAAAATCGCTATTTTTCATACTTTTTATAGATTTTCACCGTCAAAATACTAGTTTTTGTTCCTATTTACCTATTTTCGGCTATTTTTAGTACTATATGCTCTCGTATACCCATTTTGAGCTATTTTACACCTACTTTTAGCGATTTTTCTCCCTTTTCTTCCTTCTACACCCTGAAATAGCCATATTTCGAACTTTTTTTTGTTTTGTATTGCATCCTTTTCAGCCAGAGGGGGTGGGGTATTCGGGGGGCGGAGTTATTTTTTCCTCACCTCGCAAACAGGGGGGAGTTATTCAAGGGGATGGTTATCCGAGGATTTGCTGTATATGAAACTAAAACCCGTTTAAATTGATAGACTGTGTACTCTTATGCCGTCTGGCTTCTGTGATAATATAATTACTGCGAGTTGATGTTCTCATCGATTTAACCATATTTCAAAAACAACCTACGCCACGGGATGGAATTTCATATACTCGGATGACATTACACCGTACATTTTTCCGGAGGAAACACTCCATCATGACGTCATCACTTTCGTCATCATCATCATTTCTCGCCATCACGTCGTCTTCATCACGCCTTCCATAAGTTCTCGGCTGGCCGTCTGCCAGCCAAAGACATAACTCCTATCTGTTTGTAGAGTATCGTGTCTGCCGAGTATAACAGGTATACTTTCTTTAAGAAATTTCCAGCGATAAAATTTGATTATATTTTCTCAAAATCATTGCCAATCAATTTTATTCAACTCCAATGGCGCATACAAACTCGTCGTGTGCCCTGGGCGCGAAACATCCAGTTGTCGTGATAACGCAGACAATTTCTTTCGCATCAATGTCATCCAAAACAGTTCGTAATTTGTGCTCATTTGTCTCCAATTGTTCACCGATTAGCAAAGGTGCGATAGGAATCAGTTCCAGGCCTGTGAATAATATTGCAGTAACAAGGGGTCCAAAAGATTTTTGGCCCTTCGATTTGCTATCTATCCTTTTGGATAGATAGCAAATCGCTCCTCCGGGGGATAGATAGCTGACAAAATTTTGATGGGGGGCTGGCGGGGGCACAATATATGGGCTTTTTCAGGTTAAGAAGGCAGAAAGGGGGAAAATCGCTAATAATCAGTTAAAAGTAGGTTTAAAATGGCTAACAATAGGTATAAAACCAGGTATATAGCCGGAAAGCACGATTTTGAAGGCGAAAAACTATAAAAAGGTGCGAAAATTAATGGTTTTGAGCGAAAATTGGGGCAAAATTTCTCAAAAACCACTCCAAATAGATAGATACCTGAGCGATTTGGGGGGGGGGTCTATTGGGGGTAGTAGCCAAAAATTTTGCCTGCCAAATGAGCGGCCTCCGGGATAAATAAATAGATAGCTGGCCGATTTGGGTGGGGGGGAAGACAGCCCCCCCCAGGAGACCCCTGGCAGTAACTCAAAGGTGGGTCACTGTAAAAAATACACAGTGCCCAGCATAGGGATGAAAAAAACCAGGGTTTAAAAAAACTTTTTCGATGATCGGTTGGAAAAAGACAACGTTTGAAAAACCTTTGAAAACACCCCCAGCCATCGCTAGACTGATATTCCAAAAAATCTCGGGAAGTTTATATCGCCATGTTCCTTGATCACGCATTCTTTTTGAGGAGAAAAAGAAAAGAACACAATGTTTAATACTTTTTCCACGATTTTGCATATAAAATTTTATTATTTTATTTTTCGGTTTGAACTCATATTTAATTTTATTTTCCCAAAATAACAGGAAAAGCTAAGAGTAGCCAACCTGCAGCCAAGACAGCTTTGACGCAGGTTTTTTGATCAATCCTGCACCAGCGGGCAGTCCCGGACCCTGTAAAATGTCAAATGTCATGCAAAGTGTCAAAAGTTGTGTAAAATGCCCTGCAACCAATTGGCAACTCAGTGGCCATTTTGCAAGGCATTTTCCGTCACCTAAAACACTAGTGCATGACACGTGACATTTTACAGGGTCTGGGACTGGCACCAGAGCACCTTTGTGGCGACATCGCCCCTGGACCTCTTCAAATGCAGAAGGCACAAAACCAGCGCCATGCCCGTGCACACTGGGATCAAGACGCATTTTCGTAAATCGCGACCCATCCCGGCCAACTTGAGTGCGTCCAGCGCCAAACTATTGCACAGTGAGTTTGCAATGGACGCGCCGGCGGCTTTCGGCTGCGCCGCGGTGATGTCACCGGAGCGACCTGCGAAATTTTTTTGCACTTTTGCCGGAAAAAGGAACGGAAATTTTTTTGAACTATCCGGAAATCGGAAAAACGAAATCTGGGGGCCAGTTCCGCAAGTGGAAAAGTTAAGAGTTAAAACTCAAGAGTTGAGTAAAATGACAAATGACAAGTTATGAGTAATGTTAAGATTTAAGAGTTGAGTAAAACGACAAATGATTTTACTCAACTCTTAACTTTTAACTTTACTCTTAACTCATCATTTATCATTTTTCCCAACTCTTAACTTTTCCACTTGCGGAACCGGCACCTGATTTTGTTTATGGAAAATGGAAATAATCAGCTGAAATTTGCTGGAATTGGCAGAAATTTCTGAAATTTTGATGAACATCAGAAACTACAAATCGAAACAAAACAAAATGACAACTCATTGTCCAATAGACTTTATTGTCCTCGTAACATTTTTAATACATATTAAAAATGCTCTAGTTAAAAACTCACACAAAAAAGCCTGACAAAAAATATTGGCCAGGAGAACTACCCAAAAATTAACGGAATTAGAAAGCAATGACAAAAGTAGTGTCCAACCAATTCCGTGGGCCGATTTGTGCCACGATGCAACCAGGGGACAAATCAGCCTCCCCTCGCGCTCCCCGGCGCCGGCCTGGGATAAAAATGCATTGAAGCGGGGAACGGCACCCACACCATTCACCACAATGGGCCCACACACACTAGTTGACATCGCAAATTCGCGTCAACTCAGTGTCAATTGAATACAACAAGAAGTTTGTAAAAAGCATCACACTTAACAGGAACAATGAAAATGAAGTGTCATGATGTAAAATTCACTATGCTCTATCAGATAGATAAGTTGAAATCACAGTATCACTTAAATTCAGTCGACACGAATTCAATTGACATCCAGTGTGTGGGGGCCCATAGCCACAGTTAACGGTGGCAAGCAAAAATTTTAAAAAAAGTTTTGGAATTATTGCAGTTTTACAGTTAAGTCTTAAAATAGATTTCTCTTATAAAAACTGGAAAAGTGCAAAAAAATTATTGAAATTTATCTTGAATTTTTTTAATTACCCATATCCTGAATAAACGCGCTGAGGAGTCATTATTTCGTCAGAAATTTTTGACTGCAGAGTTATTCGAGGGGGAGAGTTATTTTTTCCTAACCGAGCTATTACAGGGAAGTTATTGAAAGGGACATTTTTTCGAGGATATACTGTATTTTAGAAAACAAAACACTTCCCAGACGGTTTGCTATCGTTAATGACATCGCAAAAAGTTTTGACCTGCTTGTCGAACAAATTCGAATCCATCAGCGTCAACTGTCGCGCGAAGCACTGGACGTCCTCGAGCGGCCATCCAGCTTTTGGCAAAGTGCCATGCCGCAGCACAAAGTCGAACCTTTTGCGTCGGCTGGTGCACTGCGCCATGGCCGGCGCCAGGTGGTTTTTCGGCGCCCAGCGCTCGCACAGTGCTGCGTTTCAGATTTGCTTGAAGAAAATCATCGCATCCTGATATGTATAGTTGTTGAACGTATTAACGTTTACTCGATAAATACGTATACTCGAGTACTCGAATACTCGATAAATACGTTTACGTTTACTCAGGAAATAATACCTGTACTAATTTTTACACATACTTTGAGAAAGTAAGAGTACAGAAAACGCGTTTTAAGGAGCATTTACAGCCATTGTCCTTCCACCGAAAATAAAGAAACCTTGAATCATATATTCCTTAGAAATACTAATACAGTGAAAATAGCACATTTTGACGACTTCCAGAGTAAAAAAATAAATAAATAATTACTTTGACGCGTTCTTTGAGAAATTTGTTTATGATTTCTGCGAAAAATACTCGCTTTTTAAAAGTGTTTCCTGAAAGAAAAGTAATTTAGGTATACTCATTTCTTACGCGCTATAAGTAAAAAATGTTTAACGTTTTCTGTACTGAGCGGTAAGTAGAATAACTTTACATTTACCTCGAAAAAGTTGAGTACATTTAACAACTCTACAGTTATGTAATAGTGGAAGGGTACAATTAAGGGCCAGCCGGGTCGTAAAAGCGCCAAAAGCAGAAACGACATTCCAGATTGGAAGTCACGCATTCACGAAACCATGCCTTAACGCCTGTGCCACGAAAAGTCAAGTGTTTTTCAAAATCAATTAATAACAAAAAAGATTGTATCATTGGCCCCACCGACGCTAGTTGACATCGACACCAAATGTCAACTGGTTCCGTTCCCAATTCAAAGCTTGCGTTTGAACGTCGATCGTAGGCTCGTCAGCAAGCCTTGAATCGGGACCGGCACCAGTTGACATTTGGTGTCGATGTCAACTAGCGTGTGGGGGCCCAATGAATCGTATCGACACATTTCAGCGTATTAGTGGAACTTATGCGTGGTATTTGATGCACTGAAAGCCACAGGACAAAAACAGGGCGACGACGACAGGACAAAAGCTTCCCACCAACACCAAACCCCACCACCGCATATAAATGTGCCACGAAACTCACACAAGTTGATATCGCCGCAACGTTCATCGGCAGATTTATCCGTCTCGTCACTTTTCGAACAGGATGCCATTCTGACTTTCGAAAGCGATCTACCGTATTACCTCGAATTATCCCCCCCCCCCTTGAATTAACCCCCCTCAAAATGGGCTGTGGAAATAATAACCCCCCCCCCCTCGAAATACCCCCCCTCCTGAATGATGAACATCATGTATGCAATGTACATGATGTATTTATTACTACTAATTTGCATTGCAATTAAACTTATACGCTCGTTTGTGTACAGATGTACACCTATAGCCCAGATATGACCTATTTTCTCACGTTTTTCCCCGTTTTTGTGTATGAAAAAGCGTATTCTTTACTATGAATTTCACGAAAATTTCTGACGAAATAATAAACCCCCCCTCGAATAAACCCCCTCTAAAATTTTGCTGGCGAAATAATAAACCCCCGTGGGGGTATTTCGAGGTAATACGGTATTTACGAATTTGCCCAGTCCAACCATTCAACCCCCTCTGGTAATCGAAGGATGAAAAATAAACCATTGGCTATTTAAATGAAATGTTAACACTATCCGAAATTTTATTTTCGAAATCCGAACTCGCAACAATAACAAATTCTGCGTCTTATAGATTCGTTACAGAGAAATACACGATTAAGAGATAAATTTTTAAAAAAACTGAGCTTCAACTTGAAAACTCAAATCATACCAGAGATAATGCAGAACGTCAGTACAAAAATTCGTGTATTTCCATTAAAGTATGACCTGCTTATAGAAATCAATTCTAATCTGGAAATCTATTTATCGCCACAAAAAACCCTCAAAAATACAAATGTTGTTCTGCAAACGCTCGCAGAAACGTACAAGATGACTGCTAAAAGTCAAAACCAACAAAACAGCGCAACAAAAAAAAATAACGACACGTTTTTGGATACGAAAAAAATCTAGTCTAATTCATCATCATCATCGCCGTCACTCTCGTCCTCCATCTGAAAAAAGAAAAAAATTAATTGAAAATCACAGAAGTGGAAAAATGGGGTCTTTTGTATTTGATTTGATGAGAAGTGAGCATTTTGTGCGGTCCGCCTGGATGCACATTTTTTAAGTGTTTAAATTGGGTACAGACGCAAAATTAAACAATTTTCCAGGTAGCCCTATTTTTTGTACCTGAATGTTTATCATCTCGGACACCAGCGTGCCTGCACACACTAATTTAGCACAGTTTTTTAAAATGTACGTACATTTACTCGAAAAATACGCGTACGCGAGTACGCGGTAAATACATTTACATATATCGGGTGGCCCACGTCAGGCGCACGATTTCAATTGGCTCCCAACACGTCATTTTTGAATGAAAACTGCTCAAATTTTGTATGTCGGTAGAAAAATGTACCCCATTTGTTGTGTTAAGTACACGGTTCCACATAACAAAAATTCATATCGGAACGTGAAACACAGTTTTGTACGTGTTTGAACTGTCGAACGAGCTTCAATTGTCTACCAAATCACCAATTCCTCATAAAAATAGCCCAAATTTGGCATGGCAGTAGATAAATGTTCCCTATTTAGTATGTTAAGCGCACACATTCATATCACCAGATGTGTCACATTTATCACATCATATGCAAAAAACGTGACTCCACAGGACCACCTAAATTGGGACTGTTTTCAACATGTGAATATGAAACTGTGCTTCACGTTCAACACGAAATATTGTGATATGAAACCGTGATCTTTACATAACAAATGGGGTACATTTATCTACACTCATACCAAATTTCAGCCATTTCCATCCAAAATTGACGTGTTGGGAGCCAATTGAAACCGTGCGGCTGACGTGGGCCACCCTGTACTTTTGAAAAAGTAATGTACTCACTTTTACGCGCACATTTTAAAAGTACACGCGTACAGAGAAAATGTAATTTTTTGTTGCTAAAATAACAATTTTTGTTGCTAAAATAACAATTTTTGTTGCTAAAATACAAAATTTTTGAAGAAATCATATCATTTTTCTAAAAAATACTCAATAATCACGAAAAAACGACATCTATTATGTTTTCGCGTGTAAAACTCACTCTCACATGCAAAAGTAGTCGTTTTTACATTTTCCAGGGGAAAAGTACTCGCTTTTACATTTTCCTGAGAAAAAAATATTTTACTCTCATTTACTCACAAAAAGTATTTTACATTTTCTATACTTTGTGGTGAGTAAAATAAAAATACTTACATTTGGTATGGTATCTGCATTTGATTTTGGTCTGTCTACAAAAACAACTTAAATGTTACTGTGACTCGATAATTGAATCTGGAGGCATAAATAGATATTGGATTGTTGACAATAGCCTAAACACCATGCAAAAATTGGATACAGTTAAACATGTATCCAGCTTAATATCGGCTGATTTTTCACAGGCATATACGTCTTTAGACATCAATGCTATAAAATACCAAATATCGAAATTAGTGAATCTTCTCGTGAAACATGATAAATTGGTGGTAATTAAACATGGCTATGCTGCGCTTCAATCACTGAATCGCCGCAGAGAAGTTGATAAAATCTATTTTACAAATTTTGACATTATCGATCTACTAAATACTATTCTAGACAACACTTATGTATCTTTTACTGGAATTTTATTTAAACAAACCAGAGGGATAGCTATGGGTTCATCGGTATCTCCAGAATTGTGTAATTTATCACTGGCCATGATGGAATTTACATTTGTACAAAAATGTCAAGATAAAACTTTGCTTAACATGTTGAATAATCGAATTTTTCGTTACATAGATGACACACTATGTATAAATTTTCCTAACTTCGAAATGCTATCGAAAGACATTTATCATGAGTAGGGTGTCAAAAAAATTTTTCTACGGAAAACGGAAAACGGAAAGGTAAAATTTTTTCACTTTACGGAAAACGGAAAGGTAAAAAAAAAAATTCTGCCGGAAAACGGAAAACGGAAAGGTAAAAAAATTTCACTCAGCAGAAAACGGAAAACGGAAAGGTAAAAAAAAATTGTCGGCCGGAAAACGGAAAACGGAAAAATGGAATGCCGGAAAACGGAAAACGGAAAGCAAAATTTTCACGGAAACGGAAAAAAAATAAAGTGAAATTAGCACGGTAATAGACAAATTTGCAGAAGGAAAACCTGCATGCAGGTTTGCCTGTTTGGCTTTGATTGTGGTAGCTGTACATCCTGCAACTATGTATCATGCCTGTAACTTCACTTGTAGTTCAAGCTTAACTGAACCAACAAAAAATCATCAAAAAGTAGCCATAGTGGCCATAGGAAAGGAAACACTACGACAATTTCACAGTCTAGAAGCAGTGGGAATCACTGATGACCCCTATGCAATTGATGACAACATTGCAGAGGAGATGATAATAAATAGCATAAAATTCAATGACAACAACAAACAATACTATATTGACTGGCTGTATAAAGAGAGTATCAGTGACCTGCCCACGGGAAAAGCAGAAGCCTTGGTGCAGTTAAAATCACTGATAAGAAGATTCAACAAAGATCCAAACTTATTCGAACAATACCGGAAAGTTTTGGACAACCAACTAGAAAAGGGAATACTTGAGATCTGTGATGACAAAACAGACAACAAGGGAATTCATTACCTGCCACACCAGCCAGTAATCACGCCGGGCAAATTGACATCATGCAGAATCGTGTACAATGGGTCGCAGGTAAGCCCAGTTTCAACGAGTGCCTTTTTAGAGGACCAATTACAACACCATTAGCACTGGGCCTACTCCTGATGTTCAGGGCAGGCAATCTAGCATTAATTGCTGATATTGAAAAGGCATTTTTGCAAATAGGATTGCATGACCAAGCTAGAGACTACACACAATTTTTCTGGCTGAAAGATGCCTCAAAACCAGTAACTGAAAATAACTTAATAGTACTTCATTTTAAACGCGTACTGTTTGGACTTGTCTGCAGCCCAGCAATTTTGGGAGCAGTCATAAAATACCATTTAAATGTAACAATAAACAACATGAATGAATATGAAGAAAATGAAGGGGAATGAAACCAGTTGGCGATGATAATAAACAACATTTACATCGATAACTTCATCATGAGTGTCATGAATGAAGTTGAAGCTTTAGAACTATATTACAAAGTCAAAGCTTTATTTAACCAATGTTCTATGAACATGAGGGAATGGCTGTCAAACTCCAGATCAGTCATGAATGAAATAGCAGAAAATGACAGGAGTCCAAAGGTGAATAAAATTGTTGCAGTAATGGGCATGAAATAAAATCACTGAACAGACATGCTGGCAATATCAACACCAAAATTGCAAATTGACAGCATCACAACACCAACCAGACAAAACTTGAATAAATTATTGGTGTCAGCATATGACCCAATTGGGTTCACAGCACCTGTTTCACTGACCCTGAAATCCCAGTTGTCAATGCTGCTCCAAGAGACAAAAACAACACAATGGGATGAGCCAATTGAAGATAAATACAGATTGGAAAAACAATGGAAAAATGCCAGAAAACTGAAAATCGAGCCAGAAAATGGAAAAATGGCCTGGTAAAACGGAAACGGAAAGGTAAAAATTTTTCAGCCGGAAAACGGAAAAATGGGCCGGAAAAACGGAAACGGAAAGGTAAAAAATTTTCAGCTGCCGGAAAATGGAAAACGGAAAGGTAAAAAATTTCCGGCTGCCGGAAAACGGAAAACGGAAAGGTAAAAATTTTTCGGCTGCCGGAAAACGGAAAACGGAAAGGTAAAAAATTTTCCCGCGGAAAGGCGGAAACGGAAAACGGAAACGGAAATTTGACACCCTAATCATGAGTCACTAACTTTGGAAATTTCAGAACTAGAGGGTGGCACTAGATGTCACTTTCTGGATTTGGATATTTCAATTTTAAATAACAAAACTTCTTACAAAATTTACAATAAAACTGATGACTACAATTTTCGTATTGTAAGTATGCCATTCATCCATTCTAATATCAAACAAAATGTCTGCTATAATGTACTTTTTAGTCAATGTATTCGTTACAGCAGAGTTTGCTCGATACTTAGTGATTTCAACGAAAGACTCGTTTCACTTTTATTAAATTTAAAATCAAATGGTTATAGTACCCTCAAACTAAGTAATACTCTTGATAGTTTTAACCGAAAGTATGCACCACTTCTTCATAAATATGCTATCACAAATACTGTTCAAAGATCTGAATGGAAAAATTCAATTTTAAAACAAATTTAAGTCGTTTTTTAAAAATATAAAATCTCACTGAGATCCTGAATATCAAGGTACCTATTGAAGGCATTCCACAGATCTATTTTCAAAATCCTATGCAAGTCATTAATTTGTATGCAAATTACGAATGATCGATATTCACCAATTAATAAATCACCAAAATTTGCAAATCACTCAAATTCAATTTACAGGCACATAAACTATGGCACACGCGTCGCGCGGCATTGCTAAAAATACGCGTGGAAACGGTCGCGGAGGTCGACCAAATGCAAATCAATCAAATGCAAATATTGTGCGCGGCTTTGACAACGATTTTACGGCGGCTCAAAGAAAAAACTGGGGTGACTTTCGGGTATGTTTTACTGGCCTACTAGAGGAGAGGGCCAAAGTGTTTCTGGAGGATTTGACTTTTTTATTGTTGAATATTTTACCCTATTTTAAAATTACTTGGTTTTCGCTTCATGGCTACATAATCGGTTTCGGTGAAGCGCTCAGGGTTGCCGCGAGGCACCACTGGCACTTAAATAACTATTTTTGGCATTTTCTTGGAATCCAGCCAATTCCCAGAACACTTTTTCCCAGTGCGGGGATAAAAGTTCCCCAGCCGATCCAAATTTAATTGATATTTACCAAGATTGAAACTACACTTTATATTTACATATACCTTTTAAAAAAGTTCAGTAATTCTAACAACTATCTAATTTAGCATCGGCGTGTTGTGAGCAGATTTCGGACGATACCACTTTTCGATTTTCGCTATAAAAATGTTCGATATTCGATATCAAACGATGATCGATATTCGATTTTATTTTTCAGTATTAGTTAAAAATATATGGATATCCTATATCCGATACGATATATCGTCCGAACCGTGGTTGTGATACAAAAAACCCGGAACGCACCTCGCCCTCATCGTCGTCACTGTCGTCCTCCTCATCGTCGTCATCAGCGGCGGCCGCATTTTGCACGACTTTCGCTTTTTTGGCCGACGGCTGTCCCGTTACTTTCTGCGGCTGCGGGTGATTGGAAGGAAGGGTGAATAGTGATAATCTGAAGCGTTCAGAGTAGGGATTCCAAATGTATTTACGTATTTAGATGCACTGCGAGGAAACTATAATAAATATATTGAGACAGTTTGCTGCATGAAAAAGTCAATCATGACCAATATATATATATAATGTACCATGCACAAAAATGCGTTTTCCTATTGTGAACATTTTTCTTCAGGTAAATGACTTTTGCGCTGTCACGCATGCGTGCATAAACAAGTATGCGCACACGAAAACTGACCCTTCCGCTATGTAAATACAGCAACGCCAATCTTCAACTTTCGACCCAAACCAAAAGTGCACATTTTTCAACCACCCCCCAAAATCCAATTACCCCCCCCCCCCCCACAACAGACTTTGCCTGGGGCGAGCGCGACCGCGGGGCTGGCACCCTCGTCACTCTCATCGGTCAGCTCGCTCAGCTCCTCGTCCTCGCTGTCACCCTCCTCTGAGTCGTCAGATTCGGCGGCGGGCGCCTTCACTTGTTGCTTTTTCGCATTTGCCGCCAATGCTTTCTGTGGGGGGGGGGGTTGTGGGGTTTTTTTTTTTTGGGGGGGGGGGGGTTGAGGGTGATGGATGGAAGGCGACACTTGTAGTGTGCAAAAAAAAATTCTGTAAATATTTTGCAAAATTCGGTCTTTTCCCGGCCCGAATCGATTTCGCTCATTTTTGCTTACTCGAAATATAGAATCAGTGACTCGAACGCTAATTTGAAAAAGTTCGAGCCAACGCAAATGAATGACACAAATGATATGCATTGTAAAATTACCAAAATCAACTTTTCCACGTATTTAAAATAAATTGAATTTCCGACGCTTTGAAATGTCAACTGAAAAAGCTTCACAACACTGGGAAACTCCTGCATACCGCAAAATGTCATGAGAGGTGATCAGGGACGTAGCCAGGATTTTTGAGGGGGGGGGGCGGATTGTATACGGAGCCCGGCGAACGGGGGGGGGGGCGGCGCCCCCCCCCCTCCCCTAAAAATTTACCCCTGTTGTAGGGGAATGGCGCCATGGCGCTGGCGCCATTCGTAGACGCCACGTCATGGCGCCACTGGCGTTGGCATTGGCGCCAAAACAGCAGTATACGTCTGTATTTTACAGGCATATACAGCGACATGGACAGAAATTGAGACCATTTTCACTGGGTTTTAGGCCGCTGAGACTGGTCAGCCAAAAAGATATGTTGTGAAGGGAGAATGCGCGCTTGCGCGCAAAATTTTTTCAAACTGTCGACAAAATCGTCGTCTGAAAGTGCCATTTCTAGCACATTTTTTGGTTCTGCCCGGGAAGGGGGGGGCGGCCGCCCCCCCCGCCCCCCCCCCTGGCTACGTCCTTGAGAGGTGTACAGGAAGGCAGTAAAAGCCGTGCTAAATGTCGTTTTACTCCGGGTGCATTTTTGCCGGGTGCATTTTACACTTTACATTTTACAAAGTGCGTGATACAAATCTTGTAGTACATAGAAAAGGTGACAATGGCCCCACACACGCTAGTTGACATGACACAAATGTCAACTGGTTCCGATCCCAAATTAATGCTTGCTGGCGAACCAAGGATCGACCTTCAAATACAAGCTTGGAATTGGGACCGGAACCAGTTGACATTTGTGTCAATGTCAACTAGCATGTGTGGGGCCAATGCACGTGCAAAATTACCTTTGGCGCTGGGGATTGGTCAGTGCTTTTCTGCTTGGCAGCAGACTGTGGCGTGGCGGTGGCACTTTTTGCTGTAAAATTCGGGTCTTGTAAAAAAATAAAACCGGTCACGATTCAAACAAGGTTCAGGGATTTATTCAATCGTTCTGCAAGTACTTGTTGGTTACTTTAATGTCGGACTTCTTTTAGTGATTTTCTTTCCAATTTCGAGTTTAATACATCAGGATCTGAATTAAATCAAATTCTTTTAAAAGAAACTCATTTTTACATTGAATTGGCTACCCTGCAAAAATATCGACAAAAATATCAAAAATATGTCGACAAAAACCCACGATAAATCTCTAACGATTTGGATACTTACCATTTTTGGCGCGGGCATACAAAACTTGAACATCTACGCCCTGAATTTTCAACGATCGCGACTGATCAAAAGCGGCCCGGGCGTCCTGCACGCTTCCAAAGTGCACGAAGGCGAAACTGGGTGAATAAAAATTGAATTAAGTAGAAAAAAGACACTTTACATGCTCGAAAAGTGCAAAAAATTGCGAGAACTCGGCCGTTAAGTAAATCCGGCCGTAAGGCATAGTTGTACAAACGTATTTACGTTTACTCGATAAATACGTATACTCGAGTGCTGCGTAAATACGTTTTACGTTACGTCCCGAAAAAATACCGGTATTCAGTTACTCGCGTACTTTCAAAGTACGCGAGTACAGAAAACGAGTATTTACAGATATTTACGTTTACTCACCTTTAAAATTTTTACTTTACGTTTTCTGTATTCAGGTGTGACTAAAAATAAAATACTTTACGTTTACGTTTACTTTGAAAAAAGTTCAGTACTTTAAACAACTCTGCCGTAATGATGCCCGGCCTAAAGTAGCACCCTCTACTTTACGGCCGGGTTTACTTTACTTCCGGACCATCCCCCCGAAAAATCATCCGAGAACCGACCCAGCTCTCTTGCCTTTGTTGGCGCTGGGCAGAGTTATTTGTGTGCTGGCGGGAAACACGGTCTCCAGATGTTTCGGTGTCACGCCGCGGGGCAAACCGCCCACGTACAACTCCAGCGGGTTGATAGGCACTGGAGAGGTGGAAAACGGAATGAAAATTGAGACTAGGGATGGAAAAAAAATTTTGTTTTTGTTTTGTTTTTAAAATGTTTTGTTTTTAATGTTTAAAAAAATGTTTTTAACGGCCCTGTTTTTTTAAAGCTCTCAAATGTAGTGAGTCTACGCATACAGGTATATCAGAGAAGTGCGAATACTTTGTGATGTTGAATATTGTCATAGAATGGCTGTAGGCATGGGATAGTATTACAATTGGTGATTTCTGTCAAAAATATCCATTTTTATGTCGACCGGTTACGTATATCGCCTTTTGTCGGATGTAGGTGACTTAAAGTGAGGAGTGGAGTAGTTCTTACCTAAGGTCATAAGAGAATAGTTCAGACATTTTTTATCAAAGATCGCTCAAAGCACCGGCCATCCCTGATTGAGATTAGGGTTCAAACGATATATCGTATCGAGTATCGAATATCGGATATCGGCCATTTTTTCATATCGAATATCGATATCGAAAATTTTGAAAAAATAACGAATATCGATATCGAGGTTCCATATCGTATCGATATCGAATATCGAGTTTCAGAAAAAAATATCGAATATCGAAGATCGATATCGAAAAGTCATATCGTTCGAACCCTAATTGAGATGCCAATAAATGTCCGCAAGTGAAACAAACGGTCGTTCTTTTTCGGCGACGATTTGTTCACTTTGGCCTTGTCGCCCACGAAATCCACAAAAAGTTCCTTGTCCACGCATTTTTTAGACTGCAATTGCGAGTACGCCCGTTCCGTTGTTTGCTCGTTCGCGAACTCGATAAACGCGAAGCTAAAAAAATTGGGCAAATCGCAATGTGAACGCGTGAAAAAAAATCCTTCGAAACATTGGGCCCCCACACGCTAGTTGACATGGACACCAAATGTCAACTGGTGCCGATCCCGATTCGAAGCTTGCTGACGAGTGAACGAACGACGTTCAAACGCAATCTTTGAATTGGGAACGGAACCAGTTGACATTTGGTGTCGATGTCAACTAGCGTGTGTGGTGTGTGGGGCCAATCCGAGAAAAAATTCACACCTCGCATTGGGGCCCTTGGGCTTCCGAATATTCAAAATGTCCGGGCAGAATGACTTGAAATCTTTGTCGCTGAAATTGCGCGGCAAATTTCTGACAAACAAGGTGCGGACGTCCCGCTCGCGCTTGCGCGTGGCTTCCTCGGATAGAACTTTGCTATCGGCCGGCGCTGCGGGGGGGGGGGGGGGTGAGTTAGCTTAATACACTGATTAGGGTTGGAAAAAATCAATGTTTTTGAACTTGAAAAATTGCAAAATCCCTAGTGCATGTCTACCAGAAATTTTGCTTATTGATTTTTTTAAAATTAAAATCAGTTTCCACCCTGTGATTTTTGTAAAATCAGCTCAAAAAATCAAGTGCCAACACTAACACTGACCACACAACTAGACATCACAACAAGGACGTACCCGGGGGGGGGGGTAAATTTTTGCCAAGAATGGCACTTTTGTAAACCCATTTTGCAAAAGCACTTTGCACAAAAATTGCGCGTAAGAGCGCAATTCCTAAACAGTTATGCACGTTTATGTATCTTTCAGCGGGCAAACACCATAAAAAATGTATTAAACACTGCATTTTCAATATTTTTAGCTTTTCACTTAGTTTTAGATATTTCTTTTCCTTATATTCGTTTGCAGACACCTCAAAAAACGCCATGTCAAACACAACTAACTGGCGGGACTATCGCTGCTGACAGTAACGTCCAACTTCCTTTTAGTGCCCTTTGTGGGCGGAGTCTCGGTGCCATTAGCCAATTGGCTCTTAGTCCCTTCCTTCCCCTTGGACGGGTGCGGGGTGGGCACGTGCTGGTGTTTCGCCTCGCCGCTTTTGTCTCTGGTCGCATTTTCGGGGGTGGACACAGTGGCGGGGGTCATCTTAACTTTTTTGGCTGACTTGCTCGAAGCTTCCTTGGGGGTCTGTTTGGCGTCTTTTGGCGTTTTCAGGATCGATTTCGATGCCTGTTGAAAAGGGTAATGTTGACACTTTTTCGTGTCAATGGGAGATCACGGAACGGAATAGGATACGGTTAACTAAAAAAAAAATGAAAATGAGATGACAAAAATTTGATCAAAAAAATGCAGAGAAAATACAAATGAGAATATTTTTTTATTTATTCCTCGTAAATAAAATATTATAAAATCTCAATGAAAAACTTTGTTTTTGATATTAAAAACATTAAAATTTAAATTCGTTTGAAAAATTCTCCCGAGATTTTTTCAATGCTATTTCGTAATTTCACGTGCGACAAGTGAAGTAACACGTAAAAGAAATTGCAAGCGATAGGTAAAAAGTCACGAGAAAACAATTTATACACATTTAGGTCTAGTTTTTTATGGGTTTTGTCATTTTTATTCCTTGTTGTTGTTTTCACGTTTTCTTGTCACTCGTCGATTGACTTTTTATCTCTCACTACACTTGCAACTTGAGCAACTACTTATCACTTTAAAGTAGCCTAGCGCCTACAAAAGCGACCCCATCTCCGTTTGCACCCAGCAACCCACGCACCTTCTTCGGGCTGTCCTCCTCCTCCTCGTCGCTGTCATCCTCCTCAGACTCGTCCTCATCAGAATCATCTTCTTGCCCCACCGAAGTGCCTGCCATTGTAAAGTGCATGTTTTTGCATGATTTCTGAATTTATCGTACTTTTTAGAGACATTTCAGCGGGATGATTGAGTGTTCATTTGGAAATATTCGAAAAATGGCCACGCTACAAAAATTGGAAGCTACAAAACATACAAATTCTAAAACAATCTCCACTTTAGTCTTTGTTAACTAACTAGTTTCAAAATAGACTGTTTCAAAATGTGGCTATGGCCCTGCACACACTAGTTGACATCAGCACCAAATGTCAATTGGTTCCAATCCCAATTCAAAGCTTGCTTTCGGACGTCGTTCGTTGGATCGTCAGCAAGCTTCGAATTGGGATCGGAACCAGTTGACATTTAGTGTCGATGTCAACTAGTGTGTGTGGGCCCAATTCACCATGTGGCTATTCACCATGCAAACGCATGTGCGAAACGCTCTAGAGATATAAAATGGCTATTTACTACACTACCACTAAGTATTTACCCCCAAGTCAGGGGTTGGAGGAGGCGTGTCACGTTCCAGCGTGCACACAATCTTGAATAATTCTTGGCATAACATCCCACCACGCAACTTTTCTCTTCTCATCACACTTTTCACATCAGGGACGTATCCAGGATTTTTGAGCGGGGGGGGGGCTGCTTGTTTACGGAGGCCGGCGAACGGGGGGGGGGGGTCAGCCCCCCTCCAAAATTGTTTCCCTATATAGGGTCGAAAAGGCGTTTTGGCGCTAGCGCCATACAAAAGCACCACGCCATGGCGCTATTGGCGTTGGCGCCAGCGCCAGGAACCGCTTTATATGTATGTAAATATGGATACATATACAGCGAAAGTCACAAAAATGTGTTCATTTCCAAGGATATTGGTTTACAGGGACAGATCCGCTAAAAAGACAATGCATTGGGAAGAAATTGCGCGCTTGCGCTTTTCATTGTTTCAAGTAGCATTTTCCGACACTTTTTTGGTCTCATCCCGGGAAGGGGGGGGGGGGGGGCTACAGCCCCCCCCCGCCCCCCTCCCTGGATACGTCCTTGTTTCGCATTGGTTTATCGGTAACTGTTTTTTTAAAATCATTAAAACTATCCCCGCTCTTCGCAACGAACTTAACTATGTAAGGGCCCACACAGACTAGTTGGCATCAAAATTCGTGTTAACTAAGTTCAATTGAAGTTTGTTTAATTATGTGATTCAAACTTTCTCAGGTGATTAGAACATAGCAAACCATCCCCAATCGTGACACTTAACTTTCATCGTTTCTGATAAATAAGTGTTGCTGTAAACAAAATGTCGTGTCATTCAGTTGACATTAATTTGCGATGTCAACTAGTGTGTGTGGGCCGACACATGAGTCAACTGAACTGACCCACGCTGGAGTCTGCGAGCGTGAAGCGGCTCTTGTCGATGCTGGACATGGACTCGTCGCCCTCGTCCTCCTCGCTGTCCTCCTCGTCGCTGTCACCCTCCTCGTCCTCGTCGGATTCGAACATGCGCGCCGACGTCCTCTCCGCCGTCGAGATCACTGAGCGTGCGGCGATGGTTGAAGGCAAAGGTTTTTGGGGGTTTCACCTAAGATACACCTATTTCAGAGTTCGTTTTGAGCGGTTTGCACCGGGTTTCACTCAAAATCACTAATTTTCGTAACGTTTTGCACATTTTGATACTCAACATTATTAATTCGTATGCATGTTTGCATATACCCAAGTGTATGTGTATTTATTTTAACTATTTTCACCAAGGAGTAGCTATTTTTTCGGTTTTTTTGCTTTAGAAAGTATAGATTTTTAAATCGCTCGAGCTCACCGCCAGGTATCTATCCCTCCGGTGATTTGAAACCCTCAACAAACGACCTTCAAAACCCCAAACCTCAAAAACCTACCCTCAAACCCTTAAACCTCAAACAACCCTTCCAAAAATCACCAACCAGCCTCATCATTGCCAGTAGGTTTCTTAACCTTCGCCTGCGTCTCCACCATTCCGTCACTCTCCTCATCCTCCTCCTCGCTGTCAACCTCCTCGTCCTCCTCCTCCTCCTCCTCGTCATCGGAGTTCTCGTCCGATTTTTGCGCCATTTGAGCCTTCTTTTGGGGTTTGAGTGCCTTGTCGGATTTGGGTGTCTTTTTGCCCTTTGAGGTTTCTAGAGACTGTGGGTGGGTAGGGGGGTATATTTGGGCCAATTTCAGTTTTGAGCGCAGAAGAGCGACATCTGCATACGTACAGTACACGCGTTGAGTTCTAGGACGCAAAATTGTAAACCTACGGAAGGGTCTGAATCTACCACTTGGAGGGTAAAATAATGCCCAGGCGCAAAGGTCTCCTGTGCACATTAGGGTTGGAAAAAAATCAATTTTTTTTAAACGCATTGAAAAAAATTATTTTTTTAATTAAAATCAGATCTATATTTTTAAAATCGTCCAAAATGGGGATATAGAGAAAAAATATGTGTATGTTAAGTGTTAGACAATGTATTGTTATGTCTATTGTGGTCATATAATGATTGTGGGGTCATGGGATAGCATTAGACCCCGTTTACACGGATTTTTTGTGACGACTCGACAAAAATAAAACGTTCAATAAGTTGAGTAAAAATGTTTCATATTTATGAGAAAAAGTGGTCAATTTTACATCTTACCTAGGCGAATATGCATGTCAAATTGCACAATCGTGTTTGTAGCTCATGAGTTAAAGGCATTTGAAAACTTTTGCAGTTGTCGGACTGTCTCCGACAGCCAGCGACAATAGCAAATTTTTTTTGAACGTTATCAATCTTGAGCTACAAGCACGAGTCTGCAATTTGGCCTGCATATTCGCTTAGGTAGAAGGCATGGACGTAGCCAGGATTTTTGAGCGGGGGGGGCGGATTGTATACGGAGCTCGGCGAACGGGGGGGGCGGCGCCCCCCCCTAAATTTGACCCCTGTGGTAAAGGAATGGCGCCTTGACGCCAGCGCCATTCGTAGGCGCGACGCCATGGCGCCATTGGTGTTGGCATTGGCGCCAAATAGTGCTGTACTTGTATGTATTTTACATACATATACAGCGACGGGGACGAATTTTCAGTGATTTTTTGGTCCGAAACCACAGGTATAACTAAAATATACTGTGCGGCGCCGAAATGCGCGCTTGCGCGCAAAATTTTTCCGGACTGGCGACAAAATTGCTTTACGGGAGCACCATTTCGGGTATATTTTCTTGTCCGACCCGGGAAGGGGGGGGCGGCCGCCCCCCCCGCCCCCCCCCCTGGCTACGTCCTTGGTAGAAGGTAAACTTGACCACTTTTTCTAATGAATATGGAACCTTTTTACTCAACTAATTGAACGTTTTATTGTTGTCGAGTCGTCACAAAAAATCCGTGTAAACGGGGTCTTATAAGCAGTGATTTCATTAAAAAAATCCATTTTTATGTTGACTTATTGCGTATATCGCCTTTTGTCAAACATTCGTGACTTCAAGTGAAGTTCAGCATGGAATAGTGCTTAAATAAGGTTGTCAGCAAAGGCTAATACATTGACAGTGATGTTACACACTGTAGAAGTATGTGGGAGCAGATTGGCTGCATATTATATACTACACTAGCATAGCATGGCGTATTATTACTCGGTAACATGAATAAATGGAAGCTTTTACACTAAAAATTCCTGAAAACCCATGAAAACACCACCAATGGTAATGTGTAGCGTTCAAACGATATATCGTATCAAATATCGGATATCGACCATTTTTTAATATTGAATAGCGAATATCGATATCGAAAATCTTGGGAAAAAACTGAATATCAAATATCGATATCGACCATTTTTGGATATATCAAACCTGTACTGTGTCCATAAGTAAAGTTTTTATTTTCACTTTGAGATATTTGTGATTGATCTGATCTACTTATAGTATTTCATTTGATGAGTAAAAGTACAATATTTACAATGTTATTTTTGTTGAAGTGCTAAATTTTAAGCCTGTAAATGCTGATATGCTATTTTTTGCGACATGCATTAAGCAATTCAGTTATAAGTATGAACTGTTATATCTACCAATTGTTGTTTGCCTGATACACTTTGATTCATCACGTTTTTCTTCCTTTTTCTACTTTTGACTGATGTAAACCTTTTCAAAATCACTTTTACCATTCACATTTCAGTAAAGAGAAACCATGTGTGCAACCACATGAAAATACCATATGCCGCTTGAAATTTGCCTCGCTATACCAAAAGCAAAATGCAATATCGAATATAGAAATATCGAATATCGGATATCGAACATTTTTTAATATCGAATATCGATATCGAGGTTCCATATCGTATCAATACGAATATCGAGTTTCAGAAAAAAATATCGAATATCGATATCGAAAAGTCATATCGTTCGAACCCTAGTAATGTGCATAAGAAATTGAGCGCTTGCGCGCAAAAAATGCAAAATACATAGTGCAAGTCTACCAGAAATTTTGCCTTTTGATTTCTTTTAAATAAAATCAGTTTCCACCCTTTGATTTTTTTAAAATCAGTTTAAAAAATCAAGTGCAAACACTAGTGCACAGTGTGACCTAGACACTAGATTACGGCCGAAATTTTGAAAATAGATAAACGTTTTTTTGGTTAACTAGAATATCTCATTTAGATCACCGCCAATAGTAGTTGATGGACCTCTAAATCGGTAAACTAAGTGTTCAAAGCTGATTTATCTGAATGCGCGGCGCCGACAAAGGGTGAAGACATCAAAAAACCTGTCTGGCTTTTCCAGCTTGTTCGGCGAGTAGACGCACGGCAGCATCGGCCTCAGCGGAATCGGGGCCTGCGCGCAAGTGTCATCAAATTTTAGTCAACAAAAACGGTAAATGTTCGCTTCCCCTGATAACCCCAATAGGCAGGGCCGTATCCAGGGGGGGCGGGGGGGCTGCACCCCCTCCCCCCCTCCCGGGGTGAGACCAAAAAATCGTCGGAAATGCAACTTTTTCTCTACATTTTTCATCGTATATGCAAAAAATTTGCGCGAAAGCGCGCATTCACCTCCTCAAACGTATAATTATCAGTGGGTGGGTTCCCATAGGCACAAATCCTTGAAATTCATCCCAAAAGGGATCTCGCGACTAGGGTTGGAAAAAAAACGTTTTTTTAACTCGATGTTTTTTAAAAAAAAAAGTTACGTTTTTTTTTAAAAGCTCCCAGATATGACCTTGTGTCAACATATATAGGTATATCAGTAGGGTTCAAACGGGATTGACTTTTCGGGATCGGGATCGGGATCGGGATTCACTTTTTGAGATTTCGGGATCGGGATCGGGATTGGGGTTTCGGGATCGGGATCGGGATTGGTTTTTTGAGATTTCGGGATCGGGATCGGGATCGGGATTGGCCGGGATTGGGGTCACGGGATCGGGATTGGGATAGGCATTTTTCCGGAATCGGGATTGGGTACTAGGGATAGAGATTTTGGCCATTTTTCTGGCATTCACAGTTGTTCATAATGGTCTCAAAACACTGTTGGATGCCAGAAAAGTGGCATAAAATTGACGCTGTGGGTTTGCATCCACTTTTTTGCATGCAAAAACGTCATTATTTCACTTTTTATAATTTCCACTAATTTTTCCGGGATCGGGATCCCGGACTTGGGAGTTTCTCGGGATCGGGATCGGGATTTGAAAACTTTCGGGATCGGGATCGGGATCGGGATTGGTATTTTTGAGATTTCGGGATCGGGATCGGGATCGGGATTGGGGTTTCGGGATCGGGATCGGGATCGGGACTGGTAAATCCCGGAATTTCACGGGATCCGGGATCGGGATCGGGATCCCGTTTGAACCCTATATATCAGACAGTGGCAATACTCTGTGATGTTATATAAGACCATATAATGTCTGTGGAGCCATGGGATAGCATTATAAGTGGTGATTTGTGTCAAAAATATCCATTTTTCGTCGACATATCGTTCGTATATCGCCTTATAGTCGAATGTTTGTGACTTCAGGTAAAGTTTGGCATGGAATAGTGATCAAACAAGGTTATAAAAGGAGGTTGTTACTTTGGGAGTGAAGTTACACACTGTGGAGGTACATGTAAGCAAATTACCTCAATATTATATACTACAGCAACATATGACGGCTTATAAACCCATGGTAGAACATAGAAATGGATAATTTGATACTAAAAATGCCACAAAACCAATGAAAACAACCACCAATGTCAATTTGTGTGTGAAATTGCGCGCTTGCGCGCAAAATTTTTCCAAAATACCTAGTACTTAGTACTAAAAATTTCGGCCGATGTTTTTTTTAAAAAAAAAACATTTCGGACGTCATGTTTTTTTTTTTTAAACGTTGTTTTTTTTTTAAAACATCGGCCAACCCTACTCGCGACTCTATATGTACGTGTATTTACATACAAATACAGTGGTTTCTGGCACTGGCGCCAGCGCCAATGACGCCATGGGTAAAATTTTAGGGGGGTTGAGCCCCCCCCCCCCGCTCGCCGGCCTCCGTAAACAAGCAGCCCCCCCCCCCGCTCAAAAATCCTGGATACGTCCCTGTTCGTGATAACACATCGGAATGCAATCGAGATTTACCTATTGGCTCAGCCCCTCCCCTAAAATTATACCTACAGAGTGACGGAATGGCGCCATGTAACGCTGTCTACGTAAATATGTAAATATGCATACAAAAACAGCAAAAAGCACACCATTGAGTGTATTTATACCGATTTGCGGCCACACGGCGCAAATCTGATGATAATACCTCATGTCTGGCGAAAAATGCGCTCTTGCGCGCAAAATTTTTTACGCTGACGTTAAAAAAGTCGCATTTTCCGGTCACTTTTCGATCTCGCCCGGGAAGGGGGGGGCTGTAGCCCCCCCCCCCCCCCGCCCCCCCCTGGATACGGCCCTGATCACGAACACAATTTGTGTGTGTTACACATCACTCTATAATGTGTTATCAGTTATGCGTTTGACATGGGTCGCATAATATTTAACCACACCTTTTCAAAGCGCTATCAGACCAGAATGGTCACAATTCCAAATCTCATCCCCGGCCCCAATCTCGAAAAATTAGTGGAAAACGGTAGAAAAGTTTGAAAAATGATTTTGCACTAAAAAATGTGAACGGGAACATCCAGTGTCCAATCTATGTAACTTTTCTGTCATCCAGGTTTTTGTGGCGAGTCAAAGAGAAACCTCAAATATCAGAACAATGTTCATCCAATGTGAATGTAGAAATTCAATGTGAATGTACAACGTAGAAAAATCCCGATCCCGAAACCCCAATCCTGATCCCCAGGGGTATCTTGAATTTTGACCCTCCGACTGTTTCCGACTTTTCTGGGGGGGGGGGTTGGGGGGGGGTTGTGGTGGTTCGATATATAGGCTTTTTCGGGGCATAGAAGGAAGAAAAGGGAGAAAAATCGCTAAAAGTAGGTTCAAAATAGCTCAAAATGGGTATACAAGAGCATATAGTACTTAAAATAACTGAAAATAGGCAGTTAGACGCGTGAACTAGTGATTTTGGAGGTGAAAATCTATATATAGGTATGAAAAATAGCGATTTTGAGCGAAAATTGTGGTATAGTTTCTGAAAAACCACTACAGATAGATAGATAGCTGGGCGATTTAGGGGGGGGGGTTAGGGGGTAGTAGCCCAAAATTTTGCCTCCGGGATAGATAGATAGCTGAGCGGCCTCCGGGATAGATAGATAGCTGGGCGGTTTGGGGGGGGGCCCCCCATTCGAGGCCCCTGCTGATCCCGATCCCGAAATTTCAAAACCTAATCCCGATCCCCATCCCAAAAATACAACACCAATCCCGATCCCGAAAAGGCAATCCCGTTTAAACGCTACAAGCAACGGACCGCTGTCGTCGCTCTGGTCCTCCTCAAACTCGCTGCCCTCCTCATCTTCCTCGTCTTCGTCGCTGTCCTCGGCTTCGTTAGCTACTTGTTTCGCCTTTGGCTGCGTGCCAACAGAAGTTTAGTCAACTGACTTGACACTCAAAGCTACCGTACCACGTCTGAATAACAAGCATACATATCTGATGTTTCTGATTATATTGCATTGCACTCACTATGGGTGAATTGCGCGTGTTCAATTTTTCGCATTTTTCACTTGTATGTTCTTTCACATTTTCAAATTACTCCGCGGTCAGCATATTGAATCGAAGGTATATCCATTTTTAGGTTTAAACCAAACGCAAAATACGCTTTACCTTAGCCGCTCCTTTCTGCTTCTGGGCGATTTTTGAGCCTTTGGCTGGGGCCGGCGCACCCCCGCCGCTGCTACCTTCTGCGGGTGGAAAGACTAGGGTTGGCCGATGTTTTTTAAACGTTTTATTTAAAAAAAACGTTGT
Organism: Sphaerolaimus hirsutus; assembly: GCA_964036195.1. Taxonomy (NCBI): domain Eukaryota; kingdom Metazoa; phylum Nematoda; class Chromadorea; order Monhysterida; family Sphaerolaimidae; genus Sphaerolaimus; species Sphaerolaimus hirsutus. The sequence goes on from OZ038455.1 coordinate 26,829,228, forward strand.
TTTTTTTTTAAAAAAAACACGAGGTCCGAAACTTTTTTTTTAAACATCGGTCGAAATTTTTAGTACTAAGCACAAGGTATTTTGCAAAAATTTTGCGCGCATGCGCGCAATTTCACACACAAATTGACATTGATGGTTGTTTTCATTGGTTTTGTGGCATTTTTAGTATCAAAGCATCCATTTTTATGTGTTACTATGGGTAAATAAGCCGTCATACGTTGCTGTAGTATATAATATTCAGGTAATGTGCTTTCATGTACCTCCACAGTGTGTAACTTCACTCCCAAAGTTACAACCTCCTTTTATAACCTTGTTTGATCATTATTCTGTGCGAAACTTCGCTTGAAGTCACGAACATTCGACTATAAGGCGATATACAAACATGTCGACAAAAAATGGACATTTTTGACACAAATCACCACTTATAATGCTATCCCATGGCTCCACAGCCATTATATGGTCATAATATATAACATCACAGAGTATTGTCACTTGTCTGATATACCTCTATATGTTGACCCAGGAACATATATGGGAGCTTTTAAAAAAAACGTTTTTAATTTTAAAAAACGTTGTTTTTTAAAAAAACATGGCGTTAAAAAAAACGTTTTTTTCCAATCCTAGGAAAGACGATAAGTATGAAATGGAAAATTTGAAAACAAGGATGACAGGTGTTTTTTAACAACTTTTTTGAAGGATGGAAGATGGTGGAGATGGAAAAAGCGTTTTTTCAACGACCCGCCCTTTTTAAAGCGGTTTGCGCGCTGGCCATCACTAATTTCATGGCTCCACAGCAGGGGTCTCCAAGATTTTGCATATCGCAAATAAGAGTTGACACAATTTTTTCACAGAACTCATCATTCAAGTGCTGTGCCACGACACCACAACCAATATAAATACCCACGGTAGAAACAGCTATAGAAAATCGTTTTATATATATTCGCGCTTTATACCCCACGTTTGGGCGATTTAAAATGTAATATAACTGAATATTGATTGCCAACTGAGAAAAAAAACATAATCTTTCCATTCCTCACTGTAAAAAAACCCGAAATCTCGCAGCGCCGTAAAAACCCGGAATCGAACCGATTTCGCTCTCGTCGCTGCCCATTTCTTCGTCCTCGTCGTAGGACTCGATGGCGCCATTTTCCCCAGCGCCAGCAGCCTCGTCCCCGGACGATTCCTGATCATCGCCCTCTGAATCGTCAGAATCGGCCGGCATCTGTATTTTAAGTTGACAATTTTTGCGTCAATTTAGTTGACATTTGTATGTCAACTGGTTTATGTCAATTTGGATGCGAGTTTAGCGTGTTGCGGAGTGAACGCCAGAAACGAAGTACGAATGCAGGTACCGCAGCGTTGAAAAATATTTGGATTTGAAAATCTTGCTGCAACGCTCATCGACTAAAATCTTAATTGACATTGACCACTTGACATTCAACCGTCAACTGATCTGTATGGGTATTTGCCGCCCCCCCCACACACACACACTAGTTCACAACCGAAATGTTCAAAGCTGATAATCTGTTTCAGACGCATTGAGTTCACCTGGGGCCAGTTCCGCAAGTGGAAAAGTTAAGAGTTAAAACTTAAGAGTTGAGTAAACTGACAAATGACAAGTTATGAGTAAAGTGTAGAGTTAAGAGTTGAGTAAAACGACTAATGATTTTACTCAACTCTTAACTTTTCCCTTAACTTATCATTTATCATTTTACTCAACTCTTAACTTTTAACTCTTAACTTTTCCACTTGCGGAACCGGCACCAGAGTATTCGTCAACGGCCGTTAATCCAGATCAAAAGTAATTCTTTCTGGTAAACTGGTTTCTGGGAATGTTTTAAGACATAAGTATCACTTTTGGAAAGTTATGTTGTCAACTGCCATGCGCGGGCGCATTGATCGAGACAATTTCAGTGCACGTAACCTTTTTCTGCTCCTTGAAAGACTTCTTCCCGCCCGCGGCTGCGCCAGTCAAAGACAGGTTCTGTTTGATCATTTTCTTGTCTTTCTTGCCGCTTTGCGGTGGGCCACCCTGCGCGTCAGAGTATTGTTATTTATTGTTATTGGAAACTTGCCAAGGTTTGAGCAGATTGTCCTTCTAAAGGCAATGCTCACAAAAAGAGGATCAATTCAGGCAAACATTTAAACCGTCTAAAAAACAGCTGGTATTTTAAGTACTAATTCACGAAGATTTTCACCGGTTTTGAAGATTTGGACTCTCGCAGATTTGTATCATATAGATAGTAAATCGCTCCGGAGGGGTAGATAGCTGGAAAAATCGTTGTTGTATAAAATCACCACTTATAATGCCCATGGCTACACAGCCATTCTGTGGCTATATATAACATCACAAAGTACTGGCAATTGTCTGATATAGCTGTATATGCTGACCCATAACTAGGGTTGGGACGATACGACTTTTCGATATCGATATTCGATATTCGATATTTTTTTCTGAAACTCGATATTCGATATCGATATTCGATATGAAAATATGCTCGATATTAGATATCGATATTTCGATATTTTACTTTTGTTACTTGTTATTTTTATCTGAGTGTCATATTCTATTTCCATTTGGTCACAAACATAGTTAATCATCTCCTTACTAAAAAGTAGATTATACAAATTTACATAAAATGAACATAAAATCTCCCCACCCCCTAAAATGTGACCGATGCAGTCAGGAAAATGGCACATACATTGACGTGGACATTTATGAGTGCATTTGCACAGCATGCGAGGTGTTTGCAAATGCTGAAATGGACATACCTGTCATGTGATGACAAGGACATGCTTGGGCACAAAAATTTTGAAAATTACCAACAAAATCTCTTTCTAACAGTGCCATTCCTGGCACATTTCAAGTCAGGCCAGGGAAGGGAGGAATATCGAAAAATATCGAAAAAATGGTCGATATTCGATATCGATATTCGATATTTTTTCAAAATTTTCGATATAGATATTCGATATTCGATATGAAAAAATAGTCGATATCCGATATTCGATACGATATATCGTCCCAACCCTACCCATAACCATATTTGGTAGCTTTTGAAGAAGAAAAAACGTGTTTTTTTAAAGATGTTTAAAAAAGACGGGTCGTTTAAAAATATTTTTGGCCATCCGTAGCTACACATATACACGAATAGCTGAAAATAGGCAATGAAACACATGAAATAAAGATTTTGAAGGTGAAACACAATATAATAAGGGTACGAAAATTAGCGATTTCTACCGTCAATTCAATAAAATGGGTACGAAAATGAGCGATTTTGAGCGAAAATTGGGGCAAAATTTCTCAAAAATCGCTCCGGATCGATAGCTGGCGAATTTGGGGACCCCAACCCCCCTTCTAAACCCCCGATTGGAGCTAACCTTCGCATTTGAGGGGGGGGGGTAACTACGAAGCACACTGTGAACCCTCGGGAACCGCTCGGCCAAAAGCACTCAAATTTGAACATGACATTCGGGGCTAACACAAAAATCGAGAGCACATTTCTACAACCACCCACAGGGGTCAAAATCTACAATTCCTCTCGAAATGCATTGTTACAAATTATAGTCGACGTACATGATACTCTGCCCTCGCACTCATTTATGTCTCACGTTGGAAGCTTGCCAATGATGATAAAGCATGCGATTTATGTATAAAACTGGAGAAAAAAATTCATTGTTGTGAAAAACGTATAGCGTTATAACAGAGATGACTTTTTCAACGTTTTATGAAAATCGCATGCGTAAAATAGTCGTTGGCACGCTTCCAGCGGGAACCACGTGGGCAGGGTGTAAAGTGACTGGAGTATACATGCTCGCCCGCCAAATGAATGCAACGCACCTGATTGCTTTGCATTTGACCCTCGCTGTGGCGTTTTTTCACCACGAATTTATTTCCTTGCGAACCAGCAGAATCGTTGAACGATCCACGACTGTCGTTCATGCGATTCCCCCCACGGCCTGCATAATAAAACGATAAATGTAGACTTAGTACATTTTAAACGTGTGAAAACCCATGTTAAAACACCCGTAAAAAATGCGATGTAAACGCTTCGAAAACGTTGCCCCGCTCTGAAAAGCTCTATGTACTCAAGCCTCACAAACGATTTTGATGCCTAAGCAACTGTATACAACATTCCCGAGTATTATACGCGTCTGCGTTAGCTGGAGGTGACCCCCCTCTAACTAATTCGTACGCATGCGAAGAAAAAATGAACCCAGCAAAACTGTGCCACAACCTCGGAAGGGACTGGACCCCCCTCTGTGGGGCCTGTCGCCGCCGCCCCCCCTGCCTCTGAAAGGGCCACCCCTGGGCGAAAAGCCACCCCTGTCGCCGCCACCCCTGGGCGAAAAGCCACCCCTGTCGCCGCCACCCCTGAAACCCCCTCCACCCCTGTTGCCACCCCTGAAGCCGCCGCCGCCTCCGCGAAACTTGTCAACGCCGCCGCCGCGAAAGCCCCCGCCACCCCTCGGGGACCCCCGGGGGCCTCCGCGACCGCCCCCACCCCTGCGAAGGGAATGCCAATGGTAGGTTGAGATGTTTATGGTTGGATTGAAGGATTTTTGGGGACCCCCCCCCCCGCGTTGCCGTTTGATCATGAAAAAAACAGTGACCGAACTAAAGTGAGACACGCGGTAACGAAAATGATTTCTGATTTTACCTGTGACCGCCGCCGCCGCGGCCGCGCCCTCTGAAATCACCGCGACCCATGTTTAGCGACTACCGACAGCTTCAACTGCCGACGGAAAACTGATAACAGCTGGCAAATCAACAACAAACAGGCCAACAGTTTAAACTTTTCTTTTTCTATTCGAATTTTTTTATTTTTTTATTTTGCAATATTTTCATCCGAATAACTTGTGTTTCACGACTAAATTTGACGAACTGAAATGAACGCCGACGCATCTGAATGAAAGTTTACCTTTGCTGGATACTTATTCACTGTATTATCCCATCATTTCATCCTAAACAAGCTTTAATCGAACGATGCAGTCTTTGTACAACAGTAAATAGTCGTGACGTCATGCCCAGCCCCCTGTTGACCCAAAACATACATGTTACTTCACGCAGTTTGTTTAACTATTCAAGAATGGCCGATCGCAAAGGAATTCGACGGCTTTGCGAGCGTCGACGGCGAGAAAAGTTGGCCCTGGCTACTGAGAATTTAACCAAGGCACTGAAAAAAGCAGATTTCCTTAATGTCGGCCTTGTGGTTAGTTTGTACTCAAGACAAATTAGTTAGGAAGTTAGAATTTTGGCACAATCCCAAATGTAGTTTCATGGCAATTTCAATGGTTCCTTTCCTTGCATTTAACAACACCCCTGCCCATCAGACACAATTGGACATTCTAGAGCAGAGTTACAAGATGATATGTGCACTGCAATCAAGACTGAATGCCAGAATTCAGAAACCAAAACAGTATGTGAATATCATAGTTTGTGTTGTGAAAGGTATTTGGAAAAATTTAATCCGCTTTTTATGACTTACAGGTGTGAGGTTGATACAACTCCCAAAGATGTAAATCTGAAGCCAAACAATTTCTTTGTATTTGTGAATGGTTCTGGCAAATTAGACAACAAGAAAAACAAATTGGCAAAAATCTGTGCCAAGTCTCCTGTATGTTGTTTCAAATATTTATATTTCTGTAAATCCTTATGTTTTAACAAAATGCATGACTCCAGATACAAAAATCATCAGCTTCGTGTCAAACAGACACAATTCACTCATTAGAGAGCTGTGCGCAGACTGTGGATGCCATGACTGTCTCAATGAGCACACAGACACATGCTGCTGTTTTTAGAGACCATGCAACAAATACTCACACAGAAACACATTTGGTTGGTATACACACTTCATACCATTTGGTAGATATTTGGGTGTCCAAACTCATCTCAATGCAGATTGGACAAGTGCCAAGTGGTGCAATGTCCAGTCATGCGGTGCATGACATTATCCAGCATGATGTTGCAGAGGCCCATCCAACTCCTAACAGATCTAAAGGGTCAATGTGTGTGCCATATTCTTCATCCAGTCGTAACCAGCATGGTGGCAGATTCATTCAAAGCATTTCAGCCACTGGTGATGTTTTGGCTGGTTGTGTTTGGCACATTTTTGCTATTTCTGGATCATCTCCACATGAAAGTCAAGCATATCATTTTTCTGCAAAATTGTTTACGTCAAAGTTGACGATGATAAAGTTATGCTGCAATTTTATGTGACAAACTGATTTTATGTTGAAAGATCATTGAAAAATAGATATCTCTGAAAACATGGTGGACACAATGTTGAGTTTTGGACATAATTAAGAGATGGAATACTTCATCCATGACAAGTTGTACCTGCATCACGATCCACCATTATGTAATCAATTTTGCAGTAAAATGAAGCTTTTATTTTACATCGAGCTGTAATTCCAGCATTTACACCCTATGATCCAAGGGAAATTACAAAAACATCCTTAACAGACCAATATTTTGACAGAAATTACTTGCACACAATATACCGTATTACCTCGAATTATCCCCCCTTGAATTAACCCCCCCTCCTCGAAATACCCCCCCTAAAATTCGGCTGAGAAAATAATAACCCCCCCCCCCCTCGAAATACCCCCCTAACATTGAGTGTAAAGAGAACGTACATTACAAATACCGCAGTTTGTGATCTGTACAATGCAGAACACACGTGAAAACTGAAGATTGAGTGACGTTAGGGAAGGGTTTATGTGTATACCGTATTTCCTCGAAATACCCCCCGGGGGGTGATTGTTTCATAGTGGTCCCGAGAGGGGGGGGGTTAAACGAGGGGGGGGGGTATTTCGAGGGGGGGGGGGTTATTGTTTCACAAGAAAATTTTTGAAAACCAAGTACGAAATTGTGGTCTGAAACGTACGCAGACGTCGAAAAATGCAACAAAAACCGCCATTTATAAGGTTCTGTAGACTAATATTAGTATGTAGGTGGTATGTAAATGACACCGACATTGTTTTAACGTGTACACAGAACACAAACTACAGTTATTGTCATGTACGTTCCCTTTACACTCAATTTGGGGGGGGGGGTATTTCGAGGGGGGGGGGTGATTGTTTCATAGTGGTCTCGAGAGGGGGGGGGTATTTCGAGGGGGGGGGTATTTCGAGGAAATACGGTATACAGTTATATATACCTATGAAGACATATACATCTATGTAATTGTTCAATTTTTATACGTCCGAGTAACGGGAATTTCCGAAAATTTCTGGCGAAATAATAGACCCCCCCTCGAATAAACCCCCCCTCGAATTATCCCCCCCTCAAATTTTGCTGGCGAAATAATAAACCCCCTGGGGGTATTTCGAGGTAATACGGTACCACTCTCCTTTAAAAGTTGTTCACTTTATTTTCAACATTTAGCTCGGCAGACTGCACGCAACAGTGACCTGAGACCAGTAGAGCCAGGACGACAAGAATCACAGTCACATACACAAACTTCAAGGTTCTCTGTGGAGTTCCTAAGGTATGTGTTTTGTTCATTTCATTGTTCCTATATTGCTTTTGAGGTGCATTCCCATTTATGAATTTTCTGGGAATTTATGTACTTTTATCATGCTCAGTTGATTTTACATTTCTTAATACTCATGGTTTCCAGCTATCCTGGGATCTTCCAGATAGTAAATAACTTTCCTGGATGGATAGATATTGTTAAGAATGTTGGAGAGGTAGAAAAAATTTTTTGGATGGGTTTAGAAAGTCATTATAAATACATAGGCTTTCCCAAAGGTGAAAGAAAAAAAAATGCACAACTACAGTGTGCGCAGAAATTCCTGTGCGTATTGGCACCGAGCCATGTGCCACTGTTACTCCGCGCGCTTGCGCCAGCCTACATCATTAAACTGAACGCGAATTTTGCTTGGCTGGGCGTGTCGTTTTCCCTATACAAACACGTGATTTTTACTAAATTTTTGAGGCCCATCACGCGCTTGACAATGGGAATTGTGGGGCTAAGAGGGCTAAAATTACATGCGTTCTCTGTCAAATGTAAGAAAATGTAGAGATTTGACTGTCATTATTGAGCCCACACACAAAAAAAGGCGAGCCTGACGGAAAATCCGCAATTTTCGAGGGACGTCCCGCGTGGGCGAAAACACAAAAGTGGGCGGAGCCTAGGGTGTCAACAGAAACTTTTTGGCGGAAAACGGAAACGGAAAAAAAATTGCACATGCCGGAAACGGAAACGGAAAAAAATTGCACTTGCCGGAAAACGGAAACAGAAAAATGAAAGGCCAGAAAACGGAAACGGAAATGGAAAAATTTGCTGAAATTATGCTGGAAACGGAAAAAAATTGCTGAAATTTTGCCTGAAACGGAAAAAAATTTGCAGAAATTTATCCGGAAATAAAAAAAATTTGCAGAAATCTCGCTAGAAATAGGAAAAATCCACATAATTGAGAACCTGCATGCATGTTTACCAGTTTGGCTGAAACAGACAGAAACGGAAAAAAAATTGCCTGCGGAAATGGAAAATGGAAAGTTGACAGGTAGTTAGAACTCCGCATGCTATTTTTAAATAAATATCAGTGGATTTTTCCATTGATTTCAACTGAAATGTTGTTTTATTCATATTGACAGAAATTTTCTGTGTTTTGAAATAACCCGGATGGTGTTGTCAAAGCTATTTTTTGTTGAAATCGTTGCATACACATTCGTATTTGCGCCATATTCATCAGCTGCTGTGTCGGTGAGATATTGATCATGGACTGTTATCACTAGGGTTCGAACATGATCCCGAATCCCGAGAAATTTTGGGATTTTGTGGCCCCGATCCTGAAACCTTAATCCCGATCCCGACTTTTAAAGGACCATTTTGTATGCAGTTTGACAAAATTTTGTCTCTGGGATAGATAGATAGATAGCTGAGCGACCTCCTTGATAGGTAAATAGCTGGGCGGGTTGGGGGGGGGTAACCCCCCAAATCCCTCCCCCTTTCCTACCCCTACAAGTCTTGAACATTTCATGAAAGGGGTCCATGTAAATTGCATTTTTTGACAGAAATCACCACTGCTGTGTTGTGAATTACTATTCCGTGACTAGGGATAGAAAAAAGCACTGACTCACTGGCCCGCTTTTTGAAAATAAACACTTTAAAAAACGTTATTTTTCACTTTTTCAAAAAATTCCAGCGTTTCCTAAAAAGCTCCCAAATATAGTTCCGCTGAGTCCTTTATGAGCCCTTTACAAATAAAATAGAAATCTAAGACACAATTCTCAGAAAATTCAAGGTTTAGAATGTGTTCCATAACCTATGTTCCAGCAACATAGCTCTGAATATTCACATGTAAACACCTGCCCAATAAAGTTTGCCAGTTCCTTTTTTTCCAGTTCCAATGCTCTATCTCCAGCTGTAGGGGGTAGAAAGCTGATATTTGGGTGATCTAGGTGACATAGGCTTTGTATTCATGCAAACCCACTAGTTATGTTGACCCAACAGTTATATTCTTTTGGCAGTTAGCACAGCATGGGGAATTAGCAGCAGTTGGTTTACATGATTAGTAGAGTACATAGCATGGGCTGCAGTGTGTGTGCACTCACATTTTTGTCACTATTTTGATTCACTGTTCAAAGTAAAATTTAAAAACTCAAGTGTAACAACTGATTTATGGATTTTTCTGTTTTTCTTTTAGCAGTATCATCAAACAAGTGTGATTGCTGCAGCCCATTCTATGTACTCTACCAATCATGTAAACCCACCACCACAAATCCCCCATGCCATGCTAATCCCCCCTAAAATACTTGACTGCCAGGTCTACATGACCACATGCTCAGGGCATCTAGGTTAGAGTAGGCTTGTTCAGTTTTTTTATGTTGAGTTCTCATCCTTAAGTTCAGGATCTCATTTAAATCACACAACCACTGCACATTATTTTGTTTGCAATTTTCACAGGGGCTCACAAGCTACAAATTCTTGGCAAGGAGGGAATAACCTGAGTAGAACCAATTCATTATCCAAAACAGTTCATTCACACCAAAATAATCAGACACAACATATGTTTACTGCAATGAGCCATCAGTCATCTGATCAGAGTAGTGCCAAACAGCAAAGTTTAGGGATTGCCAATGACTCCAGCAATGTGCTAATTGGCCAGATGCCATCATCTTATGGTATCCATGATATGGATGTTTCATTATGGCAGAATCAAGGTACTAGTGACTACCAGGGATATGGTGAGTAATTACTTCAATTGCTTTAGCCATGCATACACCTAATTTTCACTCATACTGGTTGCATTCAGGTGTGACACATGGCAGCATGAAGCAAACAGTACCGAATGGGAGCTATCCATCAGCAGCTGAGCCCTCTGATCCAAGCATTCCAAGTGGCAGTAATTTGAATGGCCAGCCTGGTAGAATCTCTCACCACTCACTGGGCAATGCAGGGCAAGCTCAAGCGAGCCATCAGAATTCCAGTCGTTTTGCTATTGAAGACATGCTGCCATTTACCAGTGGGAAAAGTACCAAGGAACAAAACAACTTGAATTTTCCTAAGGTTCACGATGGGCAATTTCAGTTATCACAGGTATGGTGTTTGATACATTTTTGATAAATCAATTTAAAGTTGTACTTTCATGCCTTTGCAATTTAGTGTCAAACCAATTTGGCCTGGCCCAGCTTCTCTGCACCAGAAAACTCAGTTTATGGCCATAATTCTGCAATGGCTGCTACAAATGCTACCCAATTGAATGAAGGCAACCAAGTTCAAGTACAAAGCACTACTAATACAAATCTGAGTGCAAATGTACCTTCAACAGCTACACAACAATCTTATGATTCCTACAGTATTGCACAGAACTCATGGTTTGATCATTTCAGTAATTGGCAGAGCTACTACCAGCACCAAAATGTGGAACAGAATAGCTTTTTGAATACCAGTAACAATACAAATTATTTTGTCAATACATCCAGAGCTCCAACACATAATGACTTTCCATTCCTACCTAATTTTAATTTGATGTGAATTAGTGAAACATTTGATTTTTTTTGCTTTCAGTGGATGTTCTGAATAATTGAAACAGTGGTAAAGTTCATTTGCTTTAATGGAAGGTATCAGTGCAAAACAGACCATACATTGTATTTGAGGTGTCAAATTATAAAAGTCAATAGGCCCAAAATTGTTGCATGTCTGCAAATTTAACTTAGGAGTGGCTCCACTCAATTTGGACCATTTTCTATAAATTTTATGATGGCAGCCCCCCTGTTATGTCCTTTTGAGAGCTGTGGCTAAAAATTTGTTACTTAATAAAAAGGTTCCTTCTATATGTAAATAATATGGGTCAGGCCTATTATGCATCTAAACTCATTATGCATGTACATATACCCATTTGAGACACATTTTACCTGCACAGGTAAGAAAGGGGGGTAGGTAACCCCACCCCAAATTGCCCAGTTTTCTATCAATACAAGAGGCAAATTGTTTAGCTTACTTTCCCCTGAACAGCCCCCCCCCCCCCGCAAATTGCCTACCTCTCTAGCTATCTGATGCGTTTTTGAGCAATTTTACCCTAATTATAACCTAAGTCGCTAATTTTCATACTTCTTATAGATTTTCACCCTTAAAATCACTATTTCATTGTACTTTATTGCATATTTTCACAATGCCACAGGTATAGTTACATGTGTGCCGGTTCTAGATGCATAATGGGTTTACATGCATAATGGCACAGGGCCAATAATATCATTGAGCTGGTACATTATATCAAGTTTACTCAAGGAATATTTTATTTGAAAATCCAAATGTTATTTAGGTAGAATGCATCTTTTGGGCTTATCAACTTTGAGAAGTCAACACCTTGTAAAAAATTTATGTCTTGGTATTATCTATTAACTGTTGTTTGCTTGATATTGATGAAGAATATGCTACTCGTTTACACTACAGCCTGCTGGAATGAAAAGTTACAATGCAAAAGAAAACATGATGTACAATTAGTGTACATTTATAATAGTTCAGCCTGAAGAGAAATGTTGGAAGGTTGTATTTGTGTGGACTGCATGGTTATTACATACTTTATCCTAACAGTAATTTGTTATTTAGAATACATCATGCATCTAATCTCAACAGTAGAGTGTGTGGATGTAAAGCATAGGTAAAAATAGTTGAAACAGAAATGGGTGATTACTGCAGAAAAATTGACAATAGTATTGATCCACTGTAGATTGCATGAAAACAGTTGTAACTTTTTATGCAATAAAAGGTGCTTGGTCCAACCTGAATATTGTATCTTATAAGATAGGTTATTTTGAATGATAGCTTTTTAAGTTCTTCACAATTTTCGAAGTGGACCAGGACGAATTCATCTCAACACAAGTTGCCTCAATGAAGCTGTGAACCATAAACGTGTATATTCTGAACCATACAATACTTACAGACCAAACAATACATAAACAAAATGCATAAATACAAAATACATGTGCAGTTGTCTGGACTGCATATGGTATCACAATCTTTGCCTTGTAAATTAGTGTGCTGGAACAGTGTTTCCAATGTAGTCATACCTACATATTTAGATTCTATGCTTGAAAGGCATCATTTCAAACAATGTAGCAGAAAGATGGATCTTTGAACTATTGAATAAAAGGTACAAAGTTACAGTATTTTCAAGGTTAAAGCTGTGCATACTGTTTATTACCCTTTGTATTTAGAATTCAGGCTCAAATTTGGGATGGAAAGAATCATTTTTTCAAGCTGCTTGTCATTTGCACAATAAAAATGGTTGTTTTACAAAATTGGAAAATAGATTTTAAAAAATGCCTTATGAGATCACACATAATGTATCCTTATGATATTGTGGATCTATATTCATTGGATGAGTGCAAAAAATCCAGATATCAATTTGTTAAGATCAATTTATACTTAACACCATTTGAGACTACAGCAAAGGTTATTGAACACCTCAGTTTATAGAAACATATTTATGAGTTCAGAAAAAATATAAATAGAAAGAAAGGTGATTACATTCACAGTGATGTTTGATTCGTCAGAAGCACTGTTTGTGCATAGAATATCAAATGAATGAATCAACCAGCTAAATATTTCGTCTTGATCTTTAAATATCTGATTTAATGTTAAGATTTTTTTAAATTAAGACAAATGATCCCATCCCTAGCTCAAAATGAATATATGCACTTGGTTAAATGAGAGTAAGTCAACAGTAAAACTAAAGAACTTTAATAGAAGAAAGTGGTGAAGAAGTGTAAGTTGGATCAGGCCTGAGTGGTGTTCCAAATCAGCTGCGACATTGTTTATTATATCCCCTGGACTTCAGTCTCCCTTTGAGTCTGAAAAGAAAAAATGCAAATTAATTTCTGTTGGCTTGTTGCAAAAGCACCCCATCATTGTAAATAAAGGATTTCATGAGCTATAATTTTCACAAATATCCACAATGAACTCTAGTGGAGATGTGTCCATTCATCACCTATGTACCTATGTTTTTACCTATTTGCTGTAAATATGTGTAGATTATATAAATATTTTTAAATGCATTGGTCACACTGCCTGTAACCAGCAGTAAGATTGTGAGAAAATCAAGTTCAATATATTCTTAGAAAATCTCTCAAAATAAAATATAAATATCTCTGAAAAAACATAAAATGCAGTAAAAAATATAAATGTGATGTATTTATCCTTTTTCTCATAGATAAAAGATAATAAAATCTCTCTGAAAAAACCTGCAGAAAATATAAATAGGTAAATATAAGATTTTTGGTATATACCATATTTGCCTGGATAATTTCCTCTTGAATAATCCCCCCACTCAAATAATTCACCCCTGTTAGGCGAGTGAGGACAAAAAAAAATTAACCCTAGAATAATTCCCACCTTATGCCATGTGATTAAGTTGTTGTGCCCAATTTGAACAAAAACGGCATGTTATTTTGTGAATAAAGCATATTTCATTAAACAAGTTGATAGAAATATTCTTGAAAATTTTGACGAAATAAAAATTCCTTCCCTTTTAATAATTCCCACATCGAAACCCCCCCCCCCCCTCCCCCTTGAAAAAGTCTGACAAAATAATAATTCCTATAGCAAATACGGTATATAAAATATAAATCCGATATTCGGACAAATAAATAAATAAGCCCATCCCAGGTGCCAGTTCCGCAAGTGCAATTCTACTTGCCATTTCTCTTCTCATTTTACTCCACTTTTACCATTTTACTTCTCGATTCAGGTCTCATTCCACTTCGCTTTGTCCATTTTACTTGTCAATTCACTTATCACTTCACTTGGCTTTTGCCATTTCACTTGTCATTTCACTTATCACTTCACTTGGCTTTTGCCATTTCACTTGTCACTTCTCAAATGGCTTGTGACTCGTCCACTGGACTTGTCCAGTGGCCCCAGCACTGACCTTCAGCAGGCTCTGCAGGTGCCTCTGCAGGTGCGGGCTCCGCCTTTTCCCCTCCCCCTGCAGCGGCATCAGCGCCAGCATCGGCCCCGGCGGCCTGCTCGGCACCGGCCGCACCACCGCCGCTGTCCTCGGCCTTGTCTGATGATTTGCCTAGTGATTTGATGTCGCCGATCGCCTTCGACGGGCCTCGGAAGTACACTGCATGGGGGGGGGGTTGCCAGTGTTCAGGGGGTGGTGAGGGTGTCCCGACAATGATGGCTATGCACGCACTAGTTGGCACGAGTGTCAACTGGTTTGTGTCAACTCTGGTTTAGGATTCTCGTGTTGCAGAACGATCTTCCAATGCACCTGCAAGTTTGCGCTGTGTGTTTGGAGATCGCTCTGCGACACTTGAAGCCGAAATCTGAGTTGACACACACGTGTCAACTAGTGTGCGGGCCGCCAATTAAAGGTGACAATTCTGCCTTTGGTAAACTAAAAGTTGGCACCCTCTAGTTCTTTCTTTTGGCTAAAGGCATTTACCGTATTTCTCCGTGTAAAGCACCCCCCCTAGGGTGTCAAAAAAATTATTTTACGGGTTTTTTACGGAAAACGGAAAACGGAAAGGTAAAAAAATTTCAGCTGCCGGAAAACGAAAACGGAAAGGTAAAAGATTTTCCCGCGGAAAGGCGGAAACGGAAAACGGAGAACGGAAATTTGACACCCTACCCCCCCCCCATGGCATAACACCCGGGGTGTTACACAGCTTTATAGCAACCGGGGTGCTATACTAGGTCGCAAAAAAATCCATCAAAATGTACCTAAATATGTAGGTAGAGACATTGATAGAAAACGAAAGCATAGAGGCATTTTTACACTCGATATATATAACAGCCACATTGACCTAGCACCCGGGTGTTATACAAGTTTTAAAAAAATGTTGCTGTAAAGGGCTTCAAATTTGTATAACACCGGGGTGTTTTACACAGAGAAATACGGTAAGTTGACGGATCGCACGCAGGACATAGCTTCGCGTAGTAAAATGCCTGCCCAAACTCACTATAAAGAACGCCGCAGAAAATGATGAAAACGACTGCCATAATGATCATCATTTTCATGTTTTTCCACATCATTTTGTTCTTGAGTGTGCCCGCACTTTTTTCGAATTGTCCCGCGCCCTCTTGCAATGCATCTATAAAGCGAATAGGTACCGTATTACCTCGAAATACTGCCAGGGGGTTTATTATTTCGCCAGCAAAATTTGAGGGGGGGGGGTAATTCGAGGTGGGGTCTATTATTACGCCAATAATTTTTGGAAATTCCCCATACTCAGACGTATAAAAATCAAACAATTACATAGATGTACTTGTACATGTGTACATACAGTTACACATACTGTGTATATAATACAGTTACACATAAACCCTTCCCTAACGTCACTCAATCATCGGTTTTAATGTGTGTTCTGCATTGTACAGATCACAAACTGTGGTATTTGTCATGTACGTTCTCTTTACACTCGATTTTTTTTTTGGGGGGGGTATTTCGAGGGGGGGGGGTTTATTTCCTCAGCCAAATTTTAGGGGGGTATTTCGAGGGGGGATTAATTCGAGGTAATACAGTATGTTGACTTTGACAAAGTACGGAGTCATTGATTCTGATGCGTGATACTAAAAATAATTTCTTTTTATTCGCAGTATAACAATAAAACAGATTGCTTGAAGATTGTCGTGAAAATATCTCGTGAAACAGATTGCTTGAAGATTTCATCATGGTGCAGGGAAAAGATCAGATTTAAAATTTTTTTTCGATGATTAAAGATGATTTAGTGATTAAAATAATTATGTATCGTTCGTATTTTAGGGTAAATCTAAATACGCACTATGAAATCAACTCTGACCAGTGCCCTGGTGCTGAGCACCGCACCGCACCGGTGCGGTGCACTTTTCCGGTGCCCTTAACACCACCACATGACTTTACAATCGCTTCCTGTAACCTATTTAGCATACCTGCCCTCTCGTCCAACTGGCTCAACTTTTGATCTCTCTCCAAGACCTTGTCAATGTTCATTTTCATGATGTCGACCACCTCGTCGACTTGCGCCTGCGTCTGCTGCAAGCGTTTGCTTTTCGGCGCCGATTTCGGCCCGTCGCCCTCGTCCGCTTGCTCCCTGCGAACAAATGATGGAATTTGCGATTTTTTTTTTTTTTTTTTGGATGATGTTACTGTTTCTGCTGCTGTGTGTGATGTGTGTGAAGCTGGAATTACAGCGCGATGGAAAATTGTGATGCAACGGAGAATTATTTTTCACCACAAAATTATTTACAGATGAATGGAGATACGGTGTTATAACTTTAGAGTTAAGTAGTCTTATAAATTGTCTTTTATGTGTGTAAATTTCACTTCATCATTCATATTTTTTATGTAGTAATTCATTTTGCGGTAAATTTTTGTCATCACGGAAAATTCCAACGGAAAATTACCAAAAAATTACAGAAAAATTATTTACTACATCAATAATAAGGATAATGAAACAATTTTTACACACATAAAAGACAATTACTAGGACTACTTAACTCTAAGGTTACAACAGTGTATCTTCCTCCATTCTTCTGTAAATAATTTTGCGGTGAAAAATAATTCTACGTTGCATCATAATTTTCCGTCGAGCGTTCATTCAGCTTAAAAGCGATTCAGTGAATTTGTGTTCAATAATTTGTGCACGTTGAGTGACGTCTGACCAGTTTTTTGGTGTGAATCTTTGAGAAAGTGCAAAATTGTGTTAGGCACCGCAACGCGGTGAATGAAATGCAGTGTCAAATAATATGAAAAAATATAATTTTTCTGCTGAAATTTTGACAGTATTTACATGCATGATATTTGAGAAAGTTGTAAATATGACATTTCATCGGGCACTTTGTAAAATACCCGGAAGCCAAGATGACCGCGACAAATAATTTTTTGTGCTTGCATATGATTTTATTAAATATTTAGTTTAATTCGTTTAAATTATCACCTTTCATTTCACCAAATCACCAACCATGTAAATAGTCAATCAACTACTACAATGTGCACAATTTAATGAACACATCACGTTTTCAGCCGCTCCGCTCAGTGACGTCTGAATTTTCACTGATCTAATAAAAAATATGTGACAAATAAATAGACAAAACTGAAAGCTAAACTAAATTGACAAAAATGTAACCGAGTTGCAAAATCAGGCATTATAAATAATAAACGAAATCACGTTGCTGCGGGGCTTTTTCTAGGTAAGTGAACTAAGATCCGATCGGACCATTTCACTACACAGAACATGATCAGGTATTTATAAAAGGTGCAAAATTTCTAACGGCGTCACGAATAGTGATTAAAAAAGCGCCAAGGTGCTATCGCCACAGAAAAATTGGCGCCAAGCCAACTTGTCGCTACTTTTCACCGGCGCCAAGGGGCCGGGGGGGGGCATCGTAACAAAACCTGACAATCAACAAAGTTTTGTCACGACAAACGTTGTTGTGAAGGTAGTGATTGAATGGCGCCATTTGAGGGTACCAAGGGGTGCTGTGCCATGGCACCATTGGTGCACGACAATTTTTGTTGTGATGTTGTGCAAACTTTTGTTCTTGTGCGTCAGCTTTTGTAGTGAGCCCCTGGGGGGGGGGCGGGGGGTGCAGCGCCGCACCCTGTACAATGTAGAGTGTCAAATGTCACACAAAATGAGAATTAAAAGAAGTTTGACTTCTCAACTTCTGAAATTTTGCACGACTTTTGACAAATTTGTATGACATTTTACCTACCATTTGACACATTACTAGTGATGTTAAAGGCACCGGGAAAAATGGCACCGCACCGCACCGGCACCATTGCCAACGCATGAAAAGGGCACCTGGCACCCTGGGGCACCGGCCAGAAAATGGCACCGCACCGCACCGGCACCGGTGCCTTTTGGAAAAAATGGCACCGGCACCGAAGGGCACCGGCGGGTTGCCGGTGCTAGCACCGAAAGGCACCGCACCGGGCTGGAATTTCTGAAGTAAATATCGGGCAGTTTCTCAGTGGTCTCACCTTTGGAAGTGCATATTTCCATGAATTTTCAACCGATTTTGATGGTTGAGCACTTAAAATGATCAGAATGATGTGGCAATCACTTTTATGAAGCAATTACAATGATTACAAATGAAAGTTAAAATATGTTCACTATAAATGAATTATAAATATAAATAATATATATAAATTAATAAATATAAATTCACTACAATGTCCAGGGACGTAGCCAGGATTTTTGAGCGGGGGGGGGCGGATTGTATACGGAGCCCGGCGAACGGGGGGGGGGCGGCGCCCCCCCCCACCTAAAATTTTACCCCTGTAGTAGGGGAATGGCTCCATGGCGCTCGCGCCATTCGTTGGCGCCACGCCATGGCGCCACTGGCGTTGGCATTGGCGCTAAAATAGTGGTATACGGCTGTATTTTACAGGCATATAGTGCGACATGGACACGAATTGAGTCCATTTTCATTGGCTTTGTGGCCGCGGAGACCGGTCAGCCGAAAATATATGGTGTGAAGGAAAAATGCGCGCTTGCGCGCAAAATTTTTTCAACCTGTCGACAAAAACGTCTTCTGAAAGTACCATTTCTGGCACATTTTTTGGTCCGGCCCGGGAAGGGGGGGGGGGCGGCCGCCCCCCCCGCCCCCCCCCCTGGCTACGTCCTTGACAATGCCCATAGCCACTATTGTCTACTGATCAGAATCGTTGCTGTACAGAGAATGGAACTATCTCTGTCATAAACTGACAACAAATTTTGAACAAACAAGTAAGATAAATATAAAATATAAAAATGATTTAAAATTTAACAAAATTTTAGATTCGCTCATCAGATCACGTATCGGTCGGGTAAAATGGATTTCACAGTAGGTAGGTATATTCATTTGATGGGAGGTTTACAAAATAGGCAAAAACGGTTGGGTAAATATATCGCTGTTTTTTGAAATATGAATAAGCACATACTATGGACAAAATTGCACAGCACATGAAGCCTTGGCCGGTGCTTTTCCCGGTGCCTTTTACTTTGGCCCTGGTGCTAGCACCTTTGGCACCGGCAAAAAAATGGCACCGCACCGCACCGGCACCGGTGCTATTCTGAAAAAAATGGCACCGGCACCGGCATGGCACCCCTGAAAATTGCAATGGCACCGAACCAGCACCGGTGCTGGTGCCCTTCGGTGCCCAGCACCGGGGCACCGTTGCCCCGGTGCCTTTACATCACTACACATTACCTGACACTTTACAGGGTGCGGGACTGCCACCAGTACCAAAGTTTCAGTGCACCATTAAGCTCTTTCTACATCACTATAAGTCACGTACAAATTGTGTAGCACGGGCAAAATAATGTAAAATTCATGCAGTGTTTGCTTACTCTTGTGGCTCTGGCTCTGGTTCTGGCTCCTTCTTTTTACCCCTGTATTTTTTCAAAGATGATACTCGCCGGGGCTTTTTTACATTCACACGTATTTAGGTCAATAGAGAAATTGAGTGTTGGCTATTTTTTTCAACCAATTAAAATAGCGAAACACACCGCGAAAGTACCGGTGAAAAAGCACTGAATACTGATACCGTAAATGCTCCAATAAGGCGACTGTCGGTTTATTGTTTTGAGCACATGTTTGGGGGTCGCATTATTGGAGGGGTCGCTTTATTGGAGAGGGTCGCATTGTATTTTTCGACACCTCAACAACTCAACTGTTCAATTTTTCATGTAACTCGTATGAGCATGGCGTCGTAAAATAATATTGTAAAGCAAAAATCACCACAAAGCCACAAAATTTGCTCACTTTGCGGCAAAATTTGCTGAATTAGCAGCGTCTGCTGAAGATTGCGACATCATTTTCTTACGTCCGTTTTTTGTTTATTTTTTTTTCTTTGGGGGTCGGATTATTGGAGGGGGTCGCATTATTGGAGAGGGTCGCATTATACTTACACAACGTGCCAAAGGGGGTCCTACTATTGGAGAGGTCGCTTTTTTGGAGGGGGGTCGTCCTAATAGAGCATTTACGGTAGTCATGCAAGTGAACAAAGTTTTCACTTCAAAAAATCACCGACAAACTCGAAAAACATTGATAGTATAGAATTCAACGTCCACCATATAAATTTTATTGACCATGCATTTTCAAAAACGATTTTGTGGCGGTGGCATGGAAAAATGGTGAAAGCATTCTTGTGCAGATACAGGCAAATATTTGGTAAAATCCGGTATACTTAATTGTGTGCATCGAATCATTTCAAGCTCTAACATTGCAGTTTAAAGTCGCTCGATTAACATCACAAAGAAGAATGGCCCTACACACACTAGTTTTCACCGTGACCGATCTGAAAACTGAAATGGCCACATGGCCACATCCAGCCTACTCTTTTTGTATGCTATATGTGTTTTAGTTATAAAATTTTCAAATTTTAACTTTCATTAATTTTAATTCCAATTTAAATTTTTAAAAATCATTCAACCATGTTCATTAATTTGCATTTGAAAAAAAATCAGTTTTCACACGAAGTCACTGTGAAAACTAGTGTGTGTGGGCACAATGAAAAAAATTAAAATTAAACTACAAAATCACTCACATGTTTGATCTACTTTACTCTTGCCTTGTGGCACTCAGTTAAAATGCCCCAACCTGTACAAATTTAGCCAAATTTAGAGTTCTAATGGTTCTCACCCTGTTAGCCGAATTAATTTTCGAGTGATTTCCTCATAAGTTCTTTCACAGAAGGATTAGTAGGGAGATGTTCTGCGAAAATTTCCGTTGTTAATTAATACCTTTGTATAAAAATAAATAGCTATGTTCATTTGTAGCAAAAGATTTGATATTGCGGAAGTTTTCAGTGCAATCATTTGAGATAAAATGGCTTCTATCGGGGCGCTTCATCAATCATCAGTGAATATTTGAATTTGGAGCGTCCACTTCTAAAAGTCGATAACTCCAAAATGAGGAAACAAATTGAATTTAGCGTGGAAACGGCATCTAGAATTGGTATACTCGGCGAACATGATACTCTGCCCTCACACTCATTTACGTTTCACCTTGGAAGCGTGCCAATGATGATAAAGCGGGCGATTTTTGTATAAAATATGAAAAAAACATCGTTGTGAATACGTTTACGTAAAACTAGATGACTTTTTTCAACTTTTTATGAAAATCGCACTCGTAGAAAATCGTTGGCACGCTTCCAGCGGGAACCACGCGTGCAGGGTGTAAAGTGACTGGAGTATACAGCATATTTTATACCAATTTCCGAAGTTTGTCCAATAACCTCATCGAACCTTTTTTTTATATAAAACCTAGGTACCTAGTCACATTTTAACACTTTTGTAACAAGTCAATTCGGCCACTGTGCTTTTTGGTGCTACCATAGTAAACCCACTGGTGCCCTCCGGTATGGTAAATGCATGCAAATACATATTTTCGGCGGGCCGCAAAGTATGCGCCCAAAATTACTTATGTCTCAGTCTATAACGCACTAGCAGGACACTTATGTATTTATGCACCTTCATAAAAAGAAACATTTTTTAAAGAAAAAGGCGGAGTCGAGTACAACAAGCATAATTTTTTCAGCCTAAAGTCATATAAAAAAAAGAATATTAATTATTATTAATGGTGATATCATGATGGAGTGTTTCGTTCAGAAAATTGCATAGCACGCGGTCCGGGGAGTTTTTCCCTTTTACGCATGATTATACCTCGCTACGGCGGAAACAAATAGAGCAGAAAGTGGTCTGCAAAAAGCCAATGAAGGGCGAATGCGCGCCGCCGTCATGAACGAACACACAAAAATTGTATATATTTAAAGGCGCAAAACCGGCCAGTATTCATACAAGAAGTACCGTATTTCCTCGAATTACCCCCCGGGGGTTTATTTTTCAGAGTGAAAATTTTGAGAGAAAAACGTGAAAAATGCAACAATAACCACCATTTATAAGTTTTTACAGCCTTAAATAAGGATGTAGATGGTATAAACGACGTTCTAACGTAACACAGTAAGTGTTTTGAACGTCTGTTATGCATTTCCCGGACCACAAATTCATAGTGCCCATTTTGAGGGGGGGTATTTCGAGGAAATACGGTATAATCAATACCTGAACTAGAGCGCTACACCCGTCCATATCACCGAGTTTCCATTTTTTTTCAGTCAGACAACTCGGCCAAAATCTCCTCAAATAGGCACACTTAATTTTCGAGAAACTCGCCAAGCACGTGGTAGAATAATTACGACGATGGCGCTAAAAACGTCAATGTAATGTGGCTGCACACACTAGTTTACTAACACAAGTAAACTCAATTTGGGTGCCCATAAATCAGCTTTGAACGTATTTGAGTTTACCAGAATACGTTTTTTAGATCATCGTCAATTGTAGTTTACAGATACCTCATTTTGGTAAACTCAAATGCGTTCAAAGCTGATTTATGAGCACCCAAAATGAGTTTACTTCTGTTAGTAAACTAGTGTGTGCAGCGCCAATAGCATAGCGGGGCAGCGAAAGCGAACGGAGAGCTGAAAGTACGTTTGAAGGAGGCAGGCGGGCATGCGAAGTATCGATCGGGGCGCGGCCCTCGGACGTCGGCTCAGGCTTGCACTCGCACTGCGCTCGGCGCTGCTAGCGCGCCAGTTCATGTGGCCCAGGGGGCAGTCCCAAGCCCTGTAAAGTGTAAAGTAAAGTGTCAAATGTAAAGTCAAATGCAAAGTAAAGTGTCAATTGTCATGCAAAGTTCAGTAATAAAATTTTTTCTTTTTTGTTTTGATTGACAGTTTACTTTGCATTTGAATTTACATTTGACACTTTACTTTACACTTTACAGGGCTTGGGATTGCCACCAGGCAAACGCCATGAAAATGGCGCTGGCACGAAGAATGGCGCACGGAGGTTTTTGGCACCGAGCAGTTTTTGGCGCGTGGTTTTCGCAGTCCACCCGCGTTATCGAGGTGGTGAAACACCGGGGGCAGTCCCTGCGGTTCTGTTAAGTGTAAAGTCAAGTGTCAATTGTCATGTAAAATGTTATACAAATTTGTCAATTGTTGTGCAAATTGTCAAAATTTCACTGATCAAATCTACTTTTTTATTCACATTTTACATTTGACACTAACACTTGACTGTACACTTAACAGGGCTCGGGACTGGTAGATGGGTCCTAGATGGGACTGGTAGATGGGCTAGCTCAGGGTAGCTCAAAATCAGGTTTCATCAGTAGTTCCTTAACTTTTCAACCAAATGTACATTCTCTAATAGTCCCCCAGGTAGTGAATTTTGCAAAGTACAATTTCTTCGGGGGGGGGGGGTAGTTGCAATTTTCTCGCCAAAAACAGCGCCAATAGAGCTACAGAGAAATTGGCGCCAGTCCAACACGGGACGGTACTGGTGCCTCCTTCGGACTGCAAATGCTGGGTGCATGTGCCCCCGTCCGTGGCCTCTGTGCCTGTGCGATAACGATGGCAAGAAACTCTATATTTTTGGGAGTTTATGGTAGTAAATTTTGCCACTAGAAAAACACTTGAAAATAGATTTTTCTCAGAATTTTTGGCTAAAAATCGATTTTTCTCAGAATTTTTGGCAAAAAATGGGTATAAATAACGTGCAGAATGTAATTAAAAAAATCAATTTCACATGGATCCACTCATTGTGACCCAAGACAAATTGTGAAAATGTATCTGCGTCAACAGCTTGGAGGCTGTAAGGCATAAAGGAGTACTCAAAACTTCAAAATTCGAAAAGGCAATAATTTAATGAGAAAAATTCGAAAAGTAATCCAAAAGATTTTAGAAAATTCGAAAAACAATAAAAAAAATCGAAATAACAAAAATTCGAAAAATTCGAAATTCGGAAATTCATTTTAAAAAAAACAGTGAAAAATTGTAACATTTTTCCACAATTTCTTTGCCATCGTTACTGCGTCAGCGCCCGACGCACAGTGAACCCGCTAGCGCAGCGGCCTTCTGATGTCATGCGCGCAAGGAGGTGCAATGCAAGCAGATTTGGCTGCTGGGGGTTTTAGAGGGGTTTGTCCATTTGGGGAATTAAGGGCCAAATTTTCTTTACCCTTTTTCAATTTAATTTCTCTATTCGGGTGGTAGTATTAAGAAGGTTTTTTTTTCGCTCAGACCTGGGGGTATTTCGAGGAGGGGGGTCAATTCATGAGGGGGTAAATTCGAAGAAATACGGTAATTACAATTAAGTGCCTGAATATTTACCTATAAAGACCTTATATACTACTCAGTCATTGTTTAAACAAGTGTTCTGCATCACATGGATCACCAATTTCAGTTTTGTCACTTATATTCCCTGTACACTCAATTGTAGGGTGGGGGTATTTCTGGGAGGTTGTTATTTCCGTGGTAGTGTTTCGAGGGGGGTTAATTCAAGGGGGTCAAATGGATGAAATACGGTGAATAAGCATTGAGTCCATCTAATCCAAGTAGTTTGAGTGTGCACGTCTGGAATCTGCCTCCATGCGACAGTGCGAGGATAGAAATGCTTCATGCATGGTCCAATGGCAACTTCATGAGCCAGTACGAATTGAACAGGCAGAGAATAATCATATCACCGAGGCATGTGCATCTGGCACACTCCCGGTTGACAGCCGCGTGGGTGTATGAGCGTGTACGTGTAAAACGGGTGCGTGCGTACTGGGTACACGCAGGATGAATACACATAAATACTTCAATATGCTCATACGCCCAAATGCTTATAAGTTGAATGGTGGCATCCAGTACAGTGAAATTTCGCATTCCATTTTACATTTGAAATTTTGAACATTTTTGCATGCATAACGATCAATGCGAGACTGGGAAATGGCAAAGTGCTTTACTCTTAACTTTACTCGTTACTTTACTCGTTACTATACTTTTATCATTTTACTTTCTTTTAAATTTTACTCTATAATCGTTACTTTACTCTTTACTTTTAATTTTACTCTTTACTTTACTCTCAACTTTGCCACTTGCGGAACTTTCCCCTGAGGAAGTGACTGGCGACTGATGACAGATTTCCTTTAAAAAACGCCCATTAGATAGTGTGTGTGACGTGTGCGTGAAAGTGTACAATACAGTAAAACCGAACCGAAGGTCCGGAGTGCATCCTGCTAGTAAACATGTAGATATACATCTTAGCCAAAGCTGCTACGAGCACAAGCTTCATTCTGGAATACAATACTGCTGAGGAAATTCAGCCCCATAATTCAACGGTGGGCATGAAGTGGAACATGAGATTTGGCTGTGTGTTTCTGATGGATGTTTTCAAGAATCTTACCGTATTACACCAATTGTAAATAGGTATACTTTTAATCGATTTCGACACTTTTTCTGTAACCTTCCGTTAGTTGTATTGTTTTCGCCAGATATTGCAAACATTTCACCAACAGTGAACGACAACCCAATTCATTTTACCTTTCAAACTGGAATGTAACAAAATGCTGACTAGATCTAATGCAAGTTGAAGGGTTGTCTTTGTGCCCTTCTGCACAATTGTCATCGTTGTCCGCCACGTTGGGTCACCGTTTTTACGATTTTACGCATCTGTACTCGAGTAATTTCAAAAAGTATAGGTATGTAAAAGCGAGTACAGGTACTTTTTCTAAGTATATGTAAACGTATTCACTCAGTACTCGAGTATACGTACTTTTTGAGTAAACGTAAATACGTTTTGTTCATTACACGATTTGATCATGAAAAACGCGAATTAAGAGGTGAATGCGTGTACCACGGTGCTGTAGCAAGATTTTTAACACATGCAGGGTGTTGTTGGCACTTATTTATCCTGGCGCCCTTGACGCCTGGCGCCCTATTTTCCGAATGGCACCATGGCGCCCTCTTTCCGTGGCGCCCCTGGCGCCTTGGCGCCCACTATCCGAATGGCGCCTGGCGCCCTTTTTTCTGGCGCTTTTCCATCACTAGTATAAACCTGTTCCAACCTAACACAGTCATTGTTTTTAACGTCTGTTCTACACTGTCCGGATCACAAACCGCAGCTATTGTCATTTATTTTCCCTATACACAAAATTGGGGGGGGGGTATTTCGAGGGGGGGTATCTCAAGGGAGGTATTTCGAGCAAATACGGTATTTCTTCTAATCGAACAGCATCCTTCTATTTTTCATCAACGTTTTACCTGTCATTCCATTGTAGGTGCCGTTATATTTTTTCACCAATTTTTACCCACATTTTTCATTTGAACGTACCTAATTTTATTATCAAACTTGAGCAACAGTTGATTATCAGATCAAGTTAGAATTTTATATCAATATTTGAACGCTTTGAACGTTCTTGCTCTCCGTTCTTGCTTCTCACTCTCCATTTTCAATATTTTTATGCTTTTGGCACTCCTCCAAGTTTATTATAAGTTTCTACGTTCCATTCTTTCGGCGACTGCCGTTCTATTGGAGCTGTCCTTCTACTAGAGGTATGTCGTTCTATTAGACGAAATACGGCATTAATGTTTTTTACATGGTACAAACAACGTTGCGGCGTGGCATTGGCAGTGGGTGACTGTTGTAAATTACCACAATTGCAGCCCTTTGTTTTAGTCACACTGACGCGCAGAGAATTGCAGTCGGGGCGGTTGGCATATAACCGTATTTCTTCTAATAGAACGGCATACCTCCAATAGAACGGCACCTCCAATAGAACGGCAGGTTTTGGAACATGTTTGCGCTCACGAAAACAATAGAACGGCAGCCTCCAATTGAACGGCACCTTCAATAGAACGGCATGTATTTAGGAGTTACGTTGGGAGTGTTTCAAAACACATAAATGAATCAAAAATGGATGGTGAGAACATGCAAAGCATTCAAATAGGTGTTAAATTTCAAGTTGATGCTCTAATATTAAACTATTGCTCAAGCTTCATTAA
Organism: Sphaerolaimus hirsutus; assembly: GCA_964036195.1. Taxonomy (NCBI): domain Eukaryota; kingdom Metazoa; phylum Nematoda; class Chromadorea; order Monhysterida; family Sphaerolaimidae; genus Sphaerolaimus; species Sphaerolaimus hirsutus. The sequence goes on from OZ038455.1 coordinate 26,856,474, forward strand.
AAATAAGCTATTTTAGAATGACAAATCTGTGTAAAAAATTGGTGAAGAAAATAGAACGGCGCTCTTCTATTAGAAGACATACGGTAACTACCGTATATCATCAATGAGCGGTCATTACGATGGTAAACAAAAATTCGATAACTAATTTCGGAACAAATTCGAAAATTCGAGGAGTCATTTTATAAAAACACGTTTTTTTCCCAAAAGTTTTGCAATCGTAAGTGTCACATCGTAGCGTTGAAAGTTCACTCGTTTACTATGCGCATGTTCATGGAGTTATGGTGGAACATTACACTTTGGTATTTTTACGCTGTGTGTACCGATTTCATGCTGAAATACTTGATAGAAAGTCATCAACTGCTCAAGAACAGATACCTAGGTAGGTAAAGGTAAAAAATAAACAGTGTCGCGCCACATCAGTGAAACAATTGCCTGAACGTCGCCATGAGAATGTGAGTTTTATCCCACAATTTTTTTAACTCTCATCTACACTAATTTAATTACTCTGTAATTCTAAATAAAATTTTCAGCCAGCTTCTCACGTTGACCTGTGTCATCTGGTGCCAGTCCCAGACCCTGTAAAATGCCCTGTGAAATGTCTGATGTCATCCAAAGTGTATAAAGACATGTAAAATGCTCTGGAAAATGTCTCATGCCATGCACAGTGTCTAAAGTCATGAAAAATGCCCTGGAAAATGTCTGATGTCATCCAAAGTGTCAAAATCATGTAAAATGCCCTGGAAAATTTCTAATGTCATGCAAAGTGTCTAAAGTTATGTAAAATGCCCTGGACAATGGCAACCGAGTTGCCATATTACCAGGAATTTGACACATTGCACAACATTTGACATTTTACAGGGCATTTTACAGGGTCTGGGATTGCCCCCAGGAATGTGCATGCAACATCAGACCCAAATGCCTTGAATGGGGCGTATGTAGATGCGGTTGTGGAATGTGAACCGGGATTCAAATTGTCTTCATTGGTTAGGGAAAATAGCCCAGATACCTTGGGTTAGTCCTGTGCTGTCTTTTTTAACTCAGTTTCCACGGTTTGTTTCGTACTTGGACATCAGTTTTGTGTCGGTGAACACAGTCACCTATGTGTTATGTGTGCTTAAAGTGCACGTTATGCTGCGATTACAGCTCGGGCGTAAAATTGACCGGGCGTAAAATCGATTTTTGGGTGTAAAATTTATTTCAGGTGAATGGATAAAGATATGGCATTGTAATTTCAGTCAAAGAAAGCGCACATGCAGATGTTGCTTGTGTCCAAAGCTCATCAGTTTTTTCAATTGTACCGGAAGTTATGAATTTTGGCGCAATTTTGTTCAATTTTATGCCCTAATTTTACACCAGTTACAGCGCATAATTGGAAAAATTGTGCTAAAATTCATAACTCCCAGTACGATTAAAATAAACTCATGAGCTTTGGACACTGGGAGTTATGAATTTTAGCACAATTTTTTCAATTATGCGCTGTAAGTTGCATAAAATTAGGGCGTAAAATTAAAAAAATTTGTGCCAAAATTCATAATTTCTAGTACAATAAAAATAAACTGATGAGCTTTGGACACAAGCAACATCTGCATGTGCGCTGTCTTTGACTGAAATTACAACGCCATATCTTTATCCATCCACCTGTAATTGATTTTATGCCCAAAAATCAATTTTACGCCCAGTCATTTTACGACCTGAGCTGTAATCGCAGCATTACAGAGAAATCTACCATATCGCACCTGAATAAAAAGCATTAAATTGCTCCCACTATGGATGAGGTTCGTGCGAAGTATTTTAATTTTCACATCACTTTATACATAAAAATACGGTAGCATTCTTGGAAATGCTCGTAGCCATGGTCTCAACACCATAAATTATACCACACCACAGTGATTTTTTTACGGTTACAATAACAGTTAACACATTTCTGGACTTTTGCCAAGTCCTGAACACAATTGGGTGAGGGCGTAAAAGTCGCCCAGCGAAGTGAATGAAAGGTTCCTAGAGATTTTTTCTCGTAATTTGTCAAATACGTATTCATGTAAATATGCATCAACAATTCTATCTGTTTAGGCGGCATCATGTCCGCAACCTGCGACAGCCTTACATCCGATCCTGGAGAAGTGCAAAATCCAGTGTGCAGTGAAGGTGAAGCGTTGGAATGTTTGGGCGAGGACTTTGAAGGTTGCAAAGAGAAACACTCGTTTTTGGGCGGCGTCAAAATGTATCAAATTGACGAGGGTACCGGAGTCTACCTGTTAGTTTCCAGTGTGAACTGCAATCGCAGCTAAAATGTGTGTGTGGATGCGTAGTGAAGCGTCGTGAAGTAACTTCACCAACATGCTTGTGCTTCCACAAGCGTCATGAAAATTTGCGTGAAGACACTTCACGCCTCACGCTTTTTATATGGTGCTGGCAAACAAACACGGCAAAGTATGTTGGTGAAGCGTGTGGAAGCGCCAGCATCGTGAAGTGTCTTCCACAATCTTTTGAGCGCCTGATCACCCAGTGAAGCTGGGTGAAGCATGTGAAGCGCGTCACTCGACGCGAATCCAGCCCCCTTCATGAGGCATCACACACACATTTTGATGTGAATGTAAAACAACATGACCATGCTGATAGCTGACACAAATTACTGAACACAGCATCCAGCCAGTTTGCTGTGTAGCTGACAACATAGCAGTTGACCACCAGAATTGTGAACCCAAAGGTGTCAGTGGATATCAGCAGCCATTTGAGTTCTCCGCACCCGAGGGAATGGTATTCAAAGATTTTCAGTGCTTTTTTCTGAAGGACAGAGAAAACAGGTGAATTCGCAGAATTTTTGATGGAGTGGGTTGGTTTTGAAAGGCCTGTGGGTAGGGTGTCAAATTTCCGTTTTGCGTTTCCGTAGGCAAATTTTTTCTGTTTTCCATTCCGTTTTCTGGCTGCTGAAATTTTTTTCTGTTTTCCGGCAACTTTTTTCCGTTTCCGTTTTTCCGGCTCATTTTCCATTTTCCAGCTAAATTTTCAGTTTTTCCGCCTTTTTTCCGTTTGCCGCCTCAATTTTCAGTTTTTCCGCAAATTTTTTTCCGTTTCCGTTTCTGTTTTGCGTGAAAAAAAAGTTTTTGGCACCCTACCTGTGGGGTTTCTTTCGTTCTTGATTGGAATGGTGAAAGTTTTGCCTGAAACTTACCGTAACTTATCTGAAACAATTGTTTTATTGTTTTCTCTACATTGCTCTGCCTCCGGTAAATTTGGTGCATAATTTTCTCACAGGAGTTCTCCAAAAAAAACAACACTTTCTGTGTTTTGAGTTTTTCAAAAATGAATACCTGTGTTTTGAGTTTTTTCTCGAAAAAAACTTAAGTAACTCTGTTTTTATTTCTGTGTTTTTTGTAAAAACTCGAGTTTTTTGAGTTTTTTCTGAAAAACTCGAGTTTTTTTCCAAAAAATTCGAGTTTTCTCCCAAAAATTTCGATTTACAGCATTTCGATCTGGAAACAGTGGTTTTCTTATAAAATATTGGTTTTACACATGTTTTAACCCCACATAACATTTGTGTATTCCACAAAAAAAGTGTCCATAAAAATGTCCACAATGAGGACATCAACATTACAACACCAGCAACAAAATGCCCAGAAACGACAATTTACGCAGTATTCCAAAATTCTTCAATGGATGTGCATTGTATGGAAGACTACAGAATTGATTTGAACTACAACTACCATTTACCTCGAAGTTTTGTAAGGATGTTTCAGAAAGTTTTGTAAGGATCATAGAAAATAGTAGGCATTTACGTACCCAAAACAGGTTATAATGCATACAAACAGGATATATTTGAAATAGACATGTAGATAGCTACACAACCTAGTACAGTCTATGTGTAGCTGCGATGCAAATTAGCAGTAATAAATACATCATGTACATCGGATACATGATGGACATCATGCCGGAGGGGGCTATTTCGATGGGGGCTTTTTATTTCACCACTCCATTTTGAGGGGGGTTAATTCAAGGGCGGTTAATTCGAGGTAATAAGGTATACTTAAATGTCGAAACTTAAATTGTCAAATCCACCATCAAATGCATGCCATCTTGAATTTCTTTTTTGTACCATCTCCACCTATACAATTTCGAGAGAACTGCACGCTAAGGATGCTTCAATGCAAAAGATAGGAGGCACAATCACAGGCCTCATTGTGCCCGATTCGTGTGTGTTTTTGCACACAATGCAGTCACTATTTATTAGTACAAATGCCCTTTACAAACACGATCCACAATCTTGACAAACAGGGTTAGTAGATGGCAAAGTTGCTTCCCAAGAATGCAATTGCACATGTATAGGGGGTTGACTTGAGTTTTTAGGGGCTGAGTTTACAATTCAGGGTTGAGTTGATGGGTGTTGATAAATTAGGGTTGAGTTGACAGAAGTTTAAAGATAAGGGGCTGTTGACACAAGTTTAAAAATTAGAGGCTGAGTTTATGGGAGTTGAGTTCAGGGACGTACGCAGGATTTTTGAGCGGGGGGGGGGGGCGGATTGTATACGGAGCCGGGCGAACGGGGGGGGCGGCGCCCCCCCCCCCTAAAATTTTGCCCTATAGTAAAGGAATAGAGCCATGGCGCTGGCGCCATTTGTAGGCGCCAGCGCCATGGCAGTATTGGCGTTGGCGTTAACGCCAACGTCTACCATATAGGTATCTATTTATACCTATATATGGTACTAGGTTCGCTTTTGGCACTGTTGGACACTGTTATAGTGCAATTTGACACCTGAAAAGACATATTAAAGAATGGGGTGGGGATTTGCGCGCTTGCGCGCAAAAAAAATTTTAAAGTGCCTACAAGTGCGCCTCAGAAAAGTGGCTAATTTTTCTGTCCGGCCCGGGAACGGGGGGGGCGGCCGCCCCCCCCGCCCCCCCCCCTGCGTACGTCCTTGGTTGAGTTGATGGGTGTTTGCCAAATTAGGGGCTGAGTTTATGGGAGTTAACAATAACATTACCATAATCCTTAAGTGAGGCCCCCGGGGCTAAAAAATATAAATTGTGATATATGCATTTGTGGGTTACTGATTACAATGATTTGAAATATGCACTCCATTCTGACAGTACATTACGATAAACCTGAAATTGAACCCAAAATCGGGCCAAAATTTTCAAATTGTGAAATGATGCATTGTGGGTTTCTAATTGCACTGATTTGATATATAATGCACTCCATTTTGACACTACATTACCATAACCCTGAAAATGAACCACTGGGGCCAAAAACTTTCAATTTGTGAAATGATGCATTTTTGGGTTTCTGGTTGCACTGATTTCAAATTTAGGTTTCTGATTGCACTGATTTGATATATGCACTCCATTGACACTACATTACCATAACCCGAAAAATGAACCCATGGGGCCAAATACTTTCAATTTGAGAAATGATGCATTTTCAGGTTTCTGATTGCACTCATTTGAAATATGCACTTCATTTTGACACTACATTACCATAACCCTGAAAATGAACCACTGGGGCCAAAAAATTTCAATTTGTGAAATGATGCATTTTTGGGTTTCTGATTGCACTGATTTCAAATTTGGGTTTCTGATTGCACTGATTTGATATATGCACTCCATTTTGACACTACATTACTATAACCCTCAAAATGGACCCATGGGGTTAAATACTTTCAATTTGAGAAATGATGCATTTTCGGGTTTCTGATTGCACTCATCTGAAATATGCACTTCATTTTGACACTACATTACCATAACCCTAAAATGAACCCCCTGGGCCAAAAACTTTCAAACCATAAAATGATGGATTTGTGGGTTTCAGAGTGTAGCTATTTCAAATATGCCCAGGGCTTAAAAATTAGAAATTGTGAAATGATTCGATGTGGGTTTCTAATTGCACTGATTTGAAATATGCAATCCATTTTGACACTACATAACCCTGAAAACTACATAACCATAACCCTGAAAATGAACCTCTGGAGCCAAAAACTTTCAATTTGTGAAATCATTCATTTTCAGGTTTCTGATTGCACTCATTTGAAATATGCACTTCATTTTGACACTACATTACCATAACCATAAAAATGAACCCCCTGAGCCAAAAACTTTCAAATCATAAAATGATGCATTTGTGGGTTTCTGATTGTAGCGATTTCAAATATGCACTCCATTTTGACACTACATTACTAAAACTCTGAAATTGAACCCCTAGACCCAAAAATTTCTATTTGTAAAATGATGCATTTTGCAGGTTTCTTATTGCACTGATTTGAAATGACTCAATTTCAACTCTACATTACTGTAAGCCTTAAATTGAACCCATGGGGCTAATAAATCAGAAATTGTGAAATTTGTGGCTTTTTGATTGCCTTGATTTGAAATATGCACTTCATTTTGACACTACATTACCATAACCCTGAAAATGAACCCCCAGGGCCAAAAATTTTCAAATCATAAAATGATGTGTTTGTGGGTTTCTGATTGTAGCGATTTCAAATATGCACTCCATTTTGACACCACATTACTAAAACCCTGATAATGAACCCCTGGGCACAAAAACTTTCAATTTGTGAAATGATGCGTTTGTGGGTTTTTCATTGCAGTGATTTGAGATGTGCACTCCATTTCTACTCTACATTACCATAACCTTTTAAGTCTAACCCTTGGGGCTAAAAAATTGTAAATTGTGAATTGATGCATTTGTGGATTGATGATAGTGATTTTTTGAAATATTCATACCATTTTCACACTACATTACCATAAACCTGAAAATGAGTTTACGGGAGTTTCCAAATTAGGGGCTGAGTTTATGGGAGTTTCCAAATTAGGGGCTGATTTTAAGGGAGTTTCCAAATTAGGGGCTGAGTTTATGGGAGTTTCTAAATTAGGGGCTGAGTTTATTGGAGTATCCAAATTAGGGCTGAGTTTACAGCAGTTTCCAAATTATGGGTTGAGTTTACAGGAGTTTCCAAAATTGGGGGCTGAGTTTATGGGAGTTTTCAAATTAGAGGCTGAGTTTATGGGAGCTTACAAATAAGTGGCTGAGTTTATGGGAGTTTGCAAGTTAGGGGCTGAGTTTACAAGAGTTTGCAAGTTAGGGGCTGAGTTTACAGGAGTTTCCAAACTAGGGGCTGTGTTTACAGGATTTAGAGGGGGTCCCCATGGGGTGCCATTTTTGGGGGGTCTCCAGGGGGTGCCATTTCAAGGGGGTCCACATAGGGTGCCATTTTTTGGGTGGTCCCCAGGGGTGCCATTTTTTGGTGGTCCTCAGGGGGGTGCTATATTTTTTTTTGCAGGGGGGTCCTAAGGGGGTGCCATTTTGGGGTGGTCCCCAGGGGGTGCCATTTTTGGAGAGTCCCCAGGGGGAGCCAACTTTGGGTGGGTCCCCAGGGGGTGCCATTTTTGTGGGGGTTCCTAGGGGGTGCCATGTTTGGGGGGTCCCCAGGGGGTGCTATTTTGGGGGGTCCCAAGGGGGTGCCATTTTTGGGGGGGTCCCTAAGGGGTGCCATTTTTCGGTGGTCCTCAGGGGGTGCCATATTTGTGGGGCCCTAGGGGGTCTCATTTTTGGGTGGTTCCCAGGGGGTGCCACTTTTGGGGGGTTCCCCGGGGGGTGCCATTTGGAGGGGGGTCCCCATTGGGGTGTCAGTTTTTGCAAGCCTCTGAGTAGTGGGTACCTATAGCAGGATTCTCTCCAACCTTCAGTTGGGTTTTGTGGTTCTCTACAATTAATACCACAAGGATTTACAAACACAAAAAGAACAGCAAAGCACAAATGTAACCAATTGAAGATTACAACAAAGTTTGACACCTTGCAAAAACCACACTATCATATCACAAAACCTATACCACACAGAATGCACACTGCACACCATCATACCAAATTGCAAACTGTCCACATTTTACTACCGAGTTTCATGCCCAACCATTTTACAGTTAACAGTTTTACATTTTACCAACCAAGTTTCCATTCCAAAACATTGCATCTTTGGTATTGGTCTTGTTATTGTTGGTACATTACATACTGCATTTCAAAACACATGCCTAGCATGTGGGCAAACTTAACTAAAGTATCATATTTTCTCCAATGGTATTAATTGTAGAGAACCACAAAACCCGACCGAAGGTCGGAGAGAATCCTGCTAGTTATAAAATATGAATACATTATCTACATATTTACATACTATACATGCTTACCTTATCTTGTTTAGTTTAACTGAATTAATGTGCATTCAACCGCTTCGCTGAAAAAACACAAAAACTCAAAAAAACTTTTCTGTGTTTCCGTGTTTCTGTGTTCTCCAAAAAAAAACTCATTTGAGTTTTGAGTTTTTCAAAATTTATGAGTTTCCGTGTTTCTGTGTAAAACAAAAACACAGAAACTCAATGAGTTTCTGTGTTCAATTTCTGTGTTTTTTCCATCGTTGCACATGACTTGATTCATAAAAAGTTACACCTTAGTGTGTACACTTTAGCGACTGTAAATTAAAATGTCCACGCAAATCATCACCAGCAGAATAGTGGAGCTTTTTAACCTATGGGAAGGAGGGTGTGCCCCATACTCGTTCCAAGTAAAGAAAAAAGTGGATTATGGTAGAATATTTTGCCGGAAAATGTCCATTTTTGTGAGAGTTATGTCCCATTTTGATACTTATGTCCCGATGACGGACATTTTCCGGAAAAAATTCTACCATAATCCACTTTTTTCTTTACTGGGAACGAGTATGGGGCACACCCTCCTTCCCATAGGTTAAATGGCTCCACTATTCTACTATCACCTTTTCATGCAGGCTGCACGACGTAATTCTGCGACCGCGCTATTGCCCCGCTGGTGTGGGCGACAAGGAAGAAGACCCAGATGCAGACTATGGCGGCTTCGGTCCTCAGGTAGCACTTTTGAAATACACAGCTAAAAAAGGATGTTTTGGATGCGACGTGAAGCGTCGTGAAGTGCATTCATGCGGCCGTCTACCATTACCTTCTGAAGTTTTCTGAAGGCACTTCACACACTAGGTATACTCCAGTTACTTTACACCCTGCACGCGCGGTTCGCGCTGGAAAAGTGCCAAGATTTTTTACGTATACTCCGGTTACTTTACACCTTGCACGCGTGGTTCCCGCTGGAAGTGTGCCAACGATAGTTAACGCGTGCGAGTTTCATAAAAAGATGACAAAATTGATTGTTGTTATAATGGTATTTATTAACATATTCACATCGATGAATTTTTGTCATCTTTTTACGGAAATCGCATGATTAAATTATCATTGGCACCTTTCCAACACGAGACATAAATCAGTGCGAGGGCAGAGTATCATGTACGTCGAGTATATGCGATTTTAATAAAAAGTTGAAAAAAGACATCGTTGTTATAACGCTATTCGTAAACTCATTCACAACAATGAGTTTCTTTATCTTTTACACAAAAATCGCATGCTTTATGATAATTGGCACGCTTCCAACGTGAGACGTAAATGAGTATGAGGGCAGAGTATCATGTCCGCCGAGTATACCTAATCATATGGCGCTGCGAACGAACTGAAGTGTGTTTTGGCGCCAGGATCGTGGAGTGTTTTCCGACAATTTGGAAACATGAGAACTGTGCAAGTGAAGTTCTTTTGAGACGTGTGGAAACACATCGCTTCATCAACTTCCAACCCACTTCCATTGTCACCCACCTCATCACGGGCTCATTTCTCACCTTAACACATACACAGCCATTTTAACATCCTAGTCTGTTTCACATCCAAAAGCCAACAAAAACCACAGGGCGAGGGCGCGGGCGGCGGCGGCGCGTGCGAGGCGTGCGCCTGCGAATGCGGCCCATACGTGTGCCCGCCGGGTCGGAGACTAGCCGCCAAAGTGCTGCACAGGTGCCAGTCCCGGACCTTGTAAAGTGCCCTGTAAAGTGTAAAGTGTCATGTAAAGTGTCTAAAGTCGTGGAAAATGCCCTGCAAAATGGCAACTCCACGGCGAAAGGGCATTTTCCACGACTTTAGACACTTTGCATGACCTTTGACGCTTTACAGGGCATTTTACAGGGTCCGGGACTGCCCCCAGACGTCAAAAGCGTGACACTTGTCACTGCGACTGCCAGTGTAGCTTCACGTGTTTGCCTGATGATCAAGCTGTGGGACCAGATGAAGGGGACCCTTGGTATTGAGTTGATCTTTTTGGTGATTGTAGATGGCAGCGTGTGTACTCCGCGGACTGGGTAGTATCTATTCGTTTTTTAAAGAAACAAAACACTTCACTATGATGTCACCGTGATGTCATAAAATCTAAAAAATCCAAAAAAATAACGAAAAATTTGCAGAAACATAAAATGCATTGTTTTTATTTACGCAACTCCGCCTTGATGTAAAAAAGAACATGGGTATTTTTATGTGCATGTGTGAATTATGCTGTCCGCGGTGTATACCACAATCTTATGCCAGTGGCCAGTTCCGAAGTGAGAAGTAAAATGGCAAATGCGAAGTGAAATGGCAAAAGCGAAGTGAATTGATAAGTAAAATGGCAAAAGCGAAGAGAAATTACTTCTTAGTTGTTGTTTTTTACTTAGCCTTTGCCAATTTACTTGCCATTTCACTTCACTTCTGCCATTTCTCTTCGCTTTTGCCATTTTACTTCTCGCTTCTCCAATTGCGGAACTTGCCCCAGTTGTGTGTGATCTGCATCTAAATGTATCTGTTTAACTCGCGATTCTTGAAATAAATACCTACATAATATTTTGCGTATGTGTGAAATATTACAAGTTGGTGCTGCATTGACCACTCTGGGGTCGAATTCAATCTAGACTTATGTTTGTTAAAAGTAAAACGATTTTCGAGCAAATTTTATGGATTTCGAATGCCGTATAACCTCGAAATACCCCCATGGGGGTTTATTTTTTCGCCAGCAAAATTTGAGAGGGGTTAATTCGAGGGGGGTTATTATTTCAGGGGCATCGTAGTAAAAAGTAGGCATTTGCGTACCCAAAACAGGTAATAAATGTGTCCAAATAGGGTAAAAACGTAGATAGCTACACAAACTAGTCTATGTGTAGTTGCAATGCTACCTAATTAGCAGTAATATACATCCTGCACATTGCATACATACATGACGTATTGATTACGTACATGACGTACATCATTCCGAAGGGAGGGGGGTATTTCGAGGGGGGTTTATTATTTCCCAAGCTTATTTTGAGGGGGGGGGGGTTTATTCGAGGGGGGGATAATTCGAGGATTTTAAGCATATATACTTACTGTACATACCGTATTTCCTGAATTACCTCCCGGGGGTTTATTTTTTCAGAGTGGAAATTTTGAGGGGGGTTAAACGAGGTGGGGGGGTATTTCGAGGGGGGGGGGGAATTTCTCGAAATCGCAGTACTAAAACGTTGCTTGAAACGTACGTAGACATAGAAAAATGCAACAAAAACCACCATGTATGAGTAAGTAGTAGTAAACAATGTTCAAACGGGACACTGTCATTGTTTTGAATGTGTGATATGCATTTTGCCATTTTGTCATTTATGTTCACTTTACACTCAATTTGGGGGGTTTATAAATTCATAGTGCTCATTTTGAGGGGGGTATTTCCAGGGGGGTATTACCAGGGGGTATTTCCAGGGGGGTATTTCCAGGGGGGGTATTTCGAGGAAATACGGTACACATACCGTATTTCCTCGAAATACCCCCCCCCCCTCGAAATACCCCCCCCCCTCAAAATGGGCACTATGAATTTGTGGCCCAGGAAATGCATAACAGACGTTCAAAACACTTACAAAACACGTTAGAACATCGTTTATACCACCTACCGTATTACCTCGAATTATCCCCCGCCCCTTGAATTAACCCCCCCTCAAATAAACCCCCCCTCGAATTAACCCCCCCTCAAATTTTGCTGGCGAAATAATAAACCCCCATGGGGGTATTTCGAGGTAATACGGTACATTCTTATATAAGGCTGTAAAAACTTATAAATGGTGGTTATTGTTGTATTTTTCACGTTTCTCTCTCAAAATTTTCACTCTGAAAAAATAAACCCCCGGGGGGTAATTCGAGGAAATACGGTAAACCCTTCCCTAACGTCACTCAGTCATCGGTTTTTTACGTGTGTTCTGTAAACCACAAATCAAGATCAAGCGAAATCAAGACGCAAGAGACCAATGTCAATGAGATTGTGTGATCAACTGTGCAAACTACTGCATCGGTCCACTTTGCTGATTTGTGGGCGTGCATCGAAGTAAACGTTTGCAGCCTAGCTACAAGAAGTGACACTAGTGTTGCAAAAACAACTCTGTGGAAATTAATGTTGTGTGCTTGCTATATGAGAAAAACCGAGCAATGTATAATATGGCTTTTGTTATGGAACCTGCCAGCAAAAACAGCAGAAGAATGTCAGCTGCCCCTGAGTTTGCTTGTCACAAAAATATACTCGGCAGACACGATACTCTACAAACAGATAGGAGTTATGTCTTCGGCTGGCAGACGGCCAGCCGAGAACTTATGGAAGACATGATGAAGACGACGTGATGGCGAGAGATGAGGATGGCGACGAAAGTGATCATGTCAGATATTTTACGTTTTTACTAATTTTACTAGTTTCCATTTTTTACCACAAAATACGCCACCCATCAGACTGCTGCAGCGGAGAATTGGTGTTTCCGGTCCCTTTGCGCTAAATGCGTGCGTAATTAAATAAATGGTTGTTTTTATGGTACGGGGATTTTACACGCAAATCAGGAACAGCACCAGTACCCCTTGGGGTCCTGGCAAGTTCCCGAGGACGGACACGGCAACTTACCAATCCCTTTCGTAATTGCAGCTGGCGTTTTACTCCAATTAGTCGTTAATAAAATCGAAATTAAGCAGTTAATAAAATTAAATTAAAATTCAAAGCAGTTAGTATGCTTCAGGGGGACCAAGTTGATTTTCACGGGAACTTTATTTAGCGATAGTCAGAGTCAATTCACAATAGCACAAGTAAGTCGTAAACCTCTAGTGGGTGTAAAAAATGCAAAATCAGTGTGTTTTATAATCACCAAAATTCTACCATATCATAACTGAATACTAATTTCGAGACACAACAAAATGACCGTAATTAAAAATTATAAGGCAAAACTTTGATCACTGAAAAACAAACAATATAAAATATAAGGCGCAAGAAAATTTAGGTAATAGCCGGAGAAATAACAGAATGCAATCCAAAATAAAATGAACAAAATAAATGAAACGTAGATGTAATTAAAATAACATAATTAAAATATCTCAATGGTAAGTGTCATAAACTGGGCTTTTATTCAACAGTTACGGTACAATTTAGAACAGGTGGTGTGACACTATGTTATCACCTCGCGCTGTTCTAGGTAAAATATTTTATGGCGCGCCCGACCAAGGCCACTGAAAGAAATGCTCATTGCGGGGGTTTATTCGAGGTTACTTCATTGCCGGGTAAGGGGTGGGAACTTTGGGCATGAGCACACGCTACAAAGACACTAGCACTTTTGAGTTCACCAATCACCCTGGGTGATGGGAATAATTAATTGGCACTGCTGTGCTCTTCACTTCATGCTGTGCTCTGCATGTGTCTTGTAGGCACATGTTGATAATAATTGATTTTTTTGCCGCTTTCCCGCCCATTACCTAATCCTAAATAAAATGCACCTGGTCGGGGAAATTTCCGAATGTTATCTCTGGCGGCGCTCAAGAGTGTCTAACACAGTGCACACCTTTAACTTAACAAGAAATTTCAAAACCTTTCTAGCCCATTTTCAGACACTACACCTTTTTGAACAAAATGTAAACTAATGAAAAATGAAAAATAGGAATAATTTGTCCAGAAGTACATTTGACAACAATAGAATTAATCACTTCAGTCTACTTGACTTAAATGCAGGTAGAAACAATTTTAATTAAGCAAAAGAAATTCAAAACAATTAAAAATGTGTGGGGATAATAACGTAATTAATGGAAAATTTACTAATTAGTTTCATGGCCACAGCGGTATCCATTCGGGCGTACCGTCCTGGGGGCTGCAGCCTCGTTGGCAAATTGCAGTGCACAGCGAACCTCACGTTCACTGTGACTTCCCTGTGCACCGCGGGCCTTCATTCAATCGCGCTTGGTCATTTTCGAGTCGTCGGAGTGTCTGCACAAAACTGTCGTTACGTTTTTACACATGATTGACTAGCCATATTTCCACCTACAATCACGTCATGATGGAGTGTTTCCTCCGGAAAAATGTACGATGTAATGTCATCCGAGTATACTGTCTGCGCAGTGGAAGTATTGGCGCTGGCGCCACAAATCTTGGGTCTTTCCCAGTGCTATGATCGCCCACATAGTCAATGTTTTCTTTTGTGGCAGATTGTACTTATGACTTTAGCCAACCAAACATTACGCACTGGGATAATAAGTACAATATTGACATAATTGACAATTATAAATAGCCGGAGATACTTGTTAGCTACACGCAAACGATTCCTTTCCTGAAGTAAATAGTAGAATTTTCTTTTCAATCACCTTTGTCACAACTATTAGGTTGGAAAGAAAGTTCTGTCAGTTTCTAGCAATGAAGCGGAGCGGAGCATAAAAGCAGCAGGAACTGACAGAACTTTCTTTCCAACCTAATATTTCCATAAAATTTTAAAATGCATCGAAAACTGTTTCCTATTTTGGTTTACCATCGTTTAACACGCGCAACATCATTCTTATTTTTCAGTTTGGGCAGCATAAATATTTGCAGCTATAGCTGTTTAAAAAAATCTCCAAAAAATGTGGCACTTTCTACTGATTCTGTGCGTGCTTACGGCATCATTGGATGTCAGTTTTTTTAATTATCGTATATCCTCTAAATACCATCGGTGTTTTCGCTCATAAAATTTGATGGGGGTTTACTCGAGGATAGGGGAGGGGCTATTCAAGAAATTTATTGATTGTCAGGATTTTATTCAACGGTGGTTTATTCGAGGATATACGGTAGACACATTTGATATTTATTTCAACATGTTTACACGATGGCCTATAATACCAGTGAATTGTTACTGCGTAGGCCAGAAGAGTTCGCTTTCGTACGAGACGTCCGCGCAGTGCAGACGATGTGATGATGGATGCAGCTGACATTTGCAAGTTGGTTCCTATCCTCCAGCACAGTATGCACCGGCGAATACTTATGTCTTGCGCGCAAATTCACCAATATGTGATACTTATGCATGCACTTTCACAAAAAAAATCTACCTAAAAAAGAAGCTTACAAACACGTTATGAAACGTTTAAACGTTTTTTCATTTTACAAATAATTTTTTTTTAAATTAATGATGACGTCATGATGGGGTTTCTTTCAGAAAATTTTCTTTCTTTCAGACCTGCCAGCTGTCTGTAAAGATTTTTTTCAAAATTTATCATAAGACCCTGTTAAAAATAAAACGTTCAATAAGTTGAGTAAAAATGTTCCATATTTATGAGAAAAAGTGGTCAATTATACATCTTACCTAGGCGAATATGCATGTCAAACTGCACAATCGTGCTTGTAGCTCATGAGTTGAAGGCGTTTGAAAACTTTTGCAGTTGTCAGACAGTTGTCGGACTGTCTCCGACAGCCAGCGACAATAGCAAACTTTTTTCAAACGTAAATAATCTTGAGCTACAAGCACAAGTCTGCAATTTGGACTGCATATTCGCTTAGGTAGAAGGTATACTTGACCACTTTTTCTAATGAATATGGAACCTTTTTACTCTACTTATTGAACGTTTTATTGTTGTTGAGTCGTCACAAAACATCCGTGTAAACGGGGTCTTATCAAACACTGTTCTAGACACAACACCTCATGTATTATTGAATAATCTCATTGTATTGTAAAGAATATGATGGGGCATTTACGTTGGAATATTTTTTCCAGTGAAATTTTTTATAATTTTTTTGCAGCGTCACTAACTTTAAATCCATGTTAACAGCATCTAAACACAAAAGTACAAAGCACATGAAATAACTGATGTGACAACCATAGGCGGCGCAAGGTCCCATCCCAATTTGTGCTTGTGACATTCACAATCACATTGGCCAAAATTTGACCTTGTGACACTTTTTACTAGGTAAACTAGGTATTTCTGCTTGTGACACCAAAAATTCCGCTTGTGACATTCACAAGCGCACAAGCACTTACACCGCCTATGGTGACAACATTGCATTTACCATTCCAAAAAAACTGAGGCCCCTTTTCACACTGCACTTGTGTGACGACAATAGATCTTACACGTCACAGACCGTTTTGTGATGACAAATCTATTTTTTAGCAGATTTTTATGAGTGTGACGACTGGTCGGCCTCATTATTGGCGACAGGTAGCAACCCTTTTTTAACCATGCTCATTGTGACGACTAGATCAAAGATTTGACTTGTCGTCACACTCTCACAATGTGATGATTTTTTTTAAATTGTTGGCGCACCTGTCGGGCTCCACTATGGCAAAAATTTGGTAAACATGTACAACTCTTGAGCAACACATACAATTCATCTGAAATTTGACATGCATGTACACCTAGGTGGTATGTATACTTTACCACATTCACTCATGAATATGGAACTTTTCACTCGACTTATGGAACTTTTCAAGTGTTGTCAGTAGGGTGTCGAATTTTTTTTTATAGAAAACGGAAAGGTAAAATTTTTTAACTTTACAGAAAATGGAAAATGGAAAGGTAAAAAAAATTATCAGCTGGAAAATAGAAAACGGAAAGGTAAGAAATTTCACTCAGCGGAAAACGGAAAACGGAAAGGTAAAAAAAAATTTCGGACGGAAAACAGAAAACGGAAAAATGAAATGCCAGAAAACGGAAAACAGAAAGCGAAATTTTCACCTAACGGAAAAAATAAAGTGAAATTTGCACGGAAATGGACAAATTTGCAGGAGGAAAACCTGCATGCAAGTTTGCCTGTTTGGCTTTGATTGTGGTAGCTGTACATTCTGCAACTATAAATCATGCCAGTAACTTCACTTGTAGTTCAAGCTTAACTGAACCAACAAAAAATCATCAAAAGGTAGCAAAAGTACACTACAACAACAATAAGAATTTAGCAAAAGTGAACTTTGATGTAGGTATCTGAACAGTAAAAAGTATACTCAGCAGACTGCAAAGTATGTGTCCAAAATTACTTTGTGTTTTTTACAGATTTGGATACAGATAAAACTTATGAACAACACAAGAACCTGGTAGTTAAAAACACCAGAGTGAAAAAAGATAAATACAGATTGGAAAAATGATGGAAAAATGCCAGAAAACTGAAAATCGAGCCAGAATAGGGAAAAATGGAAGCGGAAAGGTAAAAAATTATCAGCCGGAAAAACGGAACCAGAAAGGTTTTCAGAAATTTTCGGCTGCCGGAAAATGGAAATCGAAAAAGGTAAAAAAATTTCAGCTGCCGGAAAACGGAAAACGGAAAGGTAAAAAATTTTCAGCTGCCGGAAAACGGAAAACGGAAAGGTAAAAAATTTTCCTGCGGAAAAGCGGAAACGGAAAACGGAAACAGAAATTTGACACCCTAGTTGTCAGAGTCGTCACAAAAATGCAGTGTGAACGCTGTCTAAACATTTTTTTGGAAAAATATCACCAGAAAATCTCTCAAAAATGATATCCTCGAATGATATCCTCAAAAATGATATCCCCCAGGTGTGATTGTTTCAGAGTGAGAATTTTGAGGGGGTGGTAAAACGAGGGGGGTATTTCGAGGGGGGCTGATTGTTTCACCAAAAAATTTTTGAACTCCCAGTATTTTACTAATTTTTTGTCTGTAATGCTGCGATTACAGCTGGGGCGTAAAATTGACCAGGCATAAAATTGATTTTTGGGCATAAAATTAATTACAGGTGAATGGATACAGATATCGCGTTGTAATTTCAGTCAAAGAAAGCGCACATGCAGATGTTGCTTGTGTCCAAAGCTCATCAGTTTATTTTAATTGTACTAGAAGTTATAAATGTTGGCACAATTTTTATTTATTTTATGCCCTAATTTTACGCGACTTACAGTTAACTTACAGTTACTTACAACTTACAATTAAAAAAATTGTGCTAAAATTCATAACTCTCAGTACGATTAAAATAAACTCATGAGCTTTGGACACGAAAAACGTCAGCATTTAAGCTTTCTTTTACTGAAATAACAATGTCGTATCTTTATCCATTCATCTGTAAGTAATTTTACGCCCAAAATCAATTTTATGCCCGGTCAATTTTACGCCCGAGCTGTAATCGCAGCATAACGTATGCATACGTTGAAAAATATAACAAAAAAATCACTATGTATAAGAGTCTATAGACTTATATAGGTGTGTAGATGGTATAAAACAGGTTCTAACGTAACACAGTCATTGTTTTTAAGGTGTGTTCTGCATTGTCTGGATCAAAATCCATACCTATTGTCGTTTATGTTCCCTTTACACTCAATTTGGGGGGGGGTAGTTCGAGGGTAGGCTAATAAATTCATGATGACTATTTTGAGGGGGGGGCGTATTTTGAGGGGGTGGGTGTATTTCAGGGGGGTAATATATGGGGGTGGGGGTATGTCGAGGAAATACAGTAATAAAATATTTTCAAAAACCATGGTAACAATATAAAAAACCATAAATCTTGTGTTTTTGAGTGTTTTTCTTATACATTTTAAACAAATTTAGGAAAATCTCTCAAAAACAAAAAAATTAATGTCTCAGGAAATGTCTCAGTAAAATATTCAATAAAAAGAAAAAGATGTAAATATTAGTATCTTCTGATATTTAAAACTACATAAATCATAGATTTTTCAGTGCCAATAGAACTCAATTTCAACTGCGATTGCAGGAAATGCAATGACGGGGACGAATCTTCGTGCGCCGCACTGGTGGAACTGAACCTGGCCAACGACGGTGTGAATGTGTGCGAGCCGGGGCACGGCGACGGCAGACACGCCCCACAGGGGGAGTACAGCGAGTAGCTCCACGTGTTTGCCTCATGATCAAGCTGTGGGACCAGGTGGCAATCCCAAGCCCTGTAAAGTGTAAAGTAAACTGTGAATTGTCATGCAAAGTTCAGTAATAAAATCTTTTCTTTTTTGTTTCGATTGACACTTTACTTTGCATTTGACTTTACATTTGACACTTTACTTTACACTTTACAGGGCTTGGGACTGCCCCCAGATGAAGGGGACTCTTGGTATTGAATTGATCTTATTGGTGATTGTAGATGGCAGCGTGTGTACTCCGCGGACTGGGTAGTATCCATTCGTTTTTTTATAGAAACAAAGCATTTCACTATGATGTCACCGTGGTGTCATTAAATCTGAAAAATCCAAAAAAATAACGAAAAATTTGCAGAAACATAAAATGCATTGTTTTTATTTACGCGACTCCGCGTTGTCGTAAAAAAGAACATGGGTATTTTTTGTGCATGTGTGAATTATGCTGTCCGCGGTGTATACCACACTCTGATGCCAGTGGCCAGTTCTGCAAATTGAGAAGTGAGAAGTAAAATGGCAAATGCGAAGTGAAATGGCAAAAGCGAAGTGAATTGATAAGTAAAATGGCAAAAGCGAAGAGAAATTACTTCTTAGTTGTTGTTTTTTACTTAGCTTTTGCCAATTTACTTGCCATTTCACTTCACTTCTGCCATTTCTCTTCGCTTTTGCCATTTTACTTCTCGCTTCTCCAATTGCGGAACTTGCCCCAGTTGTGTGTGATCTGCATCTAAATGTATCTGTTTAACTCGCGATTTTTGAAATAAATACCTACATAATATTTTGTGTATATGTGAAATATTACAAGTTAGTGCTGCATTGACCACTCTGGGGTCGAATTCAATCTACACTTATGTTTGTTAAAAGTAAAACGATTTTCGAGCAAATTTTATGGATTTCGAATGCCGTATTATCTCGAAATACCACCATGGGGGTGTATTATTTGGCCAGCAAAATTTGAGGGGGTTAATTCGAGGGGGGGTTATTCGAAGGGGGGTTTGTTATTTCGTAAGAAATGTTCGTAAGCATCGTAGTAAAAAGTAGGCATTTGCGTACCCAAAACAGGTAATAAATGTGTCCAAAAAGGGTATATTTGGACATACAAACGTATACCGTATTTCCTCGAAATACCCCCCGGGGGGTGATTGTTTCATAGTGGTCCCGAGAGGGGGGGGGTTAAACGAGGGGGGGGGGTATTTCGAGGGGGGGTTATTGTTTCACAAGAAAATTTTTGAAAACCAAGTACGAAATTGTCATCTGAAACGTACGCAGACGTCGAAAAATGCAACAAAAACTGCCATTTATAAGGTTCTTTAGACTAATATTAGTATGTAGATGGTATGTACACTGTTCTAACGTGACACCGACATTGTTTTAACGTGTGTTCTGCAGTACACTGAACACAAACTACAGTTATTGTCATGTACGTTCCCTTTACACTCAATTTGGGGGGGGGTATTTCGAGGGGGGGGTGATTGTTTCATAGTGGTCTCGAGAGGGGGGGGGGGGGTCAAACGAGGGGGGGGGGGTATTTCAAAGGGGGGGGGGGTATTTCGAGGAAATACGGTAGCTACACAAACTAGTCTATGTGTAGCTGCAATGCTAATTAGCAGTAATATACATTCTGTACATTGCATACATGAAGTATTGCGCATGCACACGCTAGTTTACCGTTAGATTTTCGTAAACTCATAAATCAGCTTTGCATGCCTTTGAGTTTACTGGAATGAGTTATTCGGGATCCCCATCAACTGCAGTCGACAGATACATCATTCTGGTAAACTCAAATGTGTTCACAGCCGATTTATGAGTTTACCAAAATCTTGCGGTAAACTAGCGTGCGTAGCGCCATTGATTACGTACATGACGTGCATCATTCCGACGTATTTCGATGGGGGTTTGTCATTTCCCCAGCCCATTTTGAGGAGGGGGGGAGGGGTTTATTCGAGGGGGGGGATAATTCGAGGTCATACGGTAAGTCGTTCTCCATGTAAAAACGCTCAAATGAGCTATTGGAAGGTTTCATGGCAATATGCCAAACTTCTATTTGTTATTTTTCTCAGATGCTTTGCTTGCGGTTGTAAATATTTATTATATTCTAATAGAAGAGCACTGTTTAATTTTTTCATCAGTAATCTGACAGCTGAGCTTCATTTATTATTTTTTCCAAGGGTTTGATAATTGATGTCCGTCAGTGAACGTTAGTCTATCTGTGAAAGTGCAGAATACTCTGAAACCGGGTCCGGAGATGACCCCGCTAGAAAGTACATCTATCCAAATGTGCCGTTTAAATATACCGTATTACCTCCAAATACCCCCAGGGGATTTATTATTTCGCCAGCAAAATTTGAGAGGGGATAATTCGAGGGGAGGGCTTATTCGAGGGGGGGGGGTCTATTTTTTCGCCAGAAATTTTTGGAAATTCCCCATATTTACTGAGACGTAGAAAAATCGAACAATTACATATCATATACCGTAAATCCTCGAATAAGACCCCCTCGAATAACTACCCCTTGAATAACTCCCCCTGTTGGCGAGGTCAGGAAAAAATAACACCCCCCCGCTTGAATAACTCCCCCCTGAATTACTCCCCATGTGTATGAAGAGGATACAATACAAAATATTTTACATAAGAATATTAGCCAACAGCAGGAACAGTAGATAAATACATGATGTGCATGCAGTGTAGTGTACACGTCTTTTTGTTGTTGTGTACAGTTAAATACCTGAATTGACTAGGCAGCATGAGTGACAGACTGCATCTGCAATGATTTGAGTCCAAGTTTTCTGAGGAAAAAATACCCCCCCCCCTCGAATAACTCCTCCCACCTTGAATAAGTCCCCCTCAAAAACATCTGATGAAAAAATAACTCCCCTGGGGATCTTATTTGAGGATTTAGGGTATGTGTTGATAAGCATATATAACTGTATATACCGTATTTCCTCGAATTACCTCCAGGGGGTTTATTTTTTCAGAGGGAAAATTTTGAGGGAGGGTTTAACGAGGGGGGGGTAATTCGAGGGGGGGGGTCATTATTTCCCAGAAATTTCTTGAAATCGCAGTACCAAAACGTTGCTTGAAACATACGCAGACATAGAAAAATGCAACAAAAACCACCATGTATAAGTGAGGCTTCTAGTTCCGAATGTCGGTATCTCCATCATTTTAGGTTTTTCCAAAATCGCATTTGAAACTTCAACGTTGGCCCGAGCGGGCAATTTTCAAAGAAGAACCCTTGCCCAAAACTTTTTGAAAAGCTTATAAATTTATCTACATTTTCCATATTTTCGACCCTGCGGCCGACGTATATAGCTGGAGTTATGATGATTTGATTGACAGCAGGTCAGCAGATTCAGTGGAGATTGAGCCCCACTTGAGAGTAAATTTTGAGTGGAGATACCCTGTTTCGGACAAAGATTTTTTGGAGATACCCTGTTTCGGACAAAGATTTTTTTGGAGATACCGTGTTTCGGATGATTTTTTTCAAAAACTGGTTTGGAATTCTATACCGTAATTCGGATGTTTTTTTCTGTTTTGTATGGGAATTTGAACACATTCCTTCAAATCTATACCGCAATTCGGATGATTTTTTCCATGGTGGAGATACCCTGTTTTGTGTGAAATTTTTGGTGGCTCTTTTTTGGAGATACCCTGTTTCGAGTGAAATTTTACCAATTTGAGGGTGGAGATACCCTGTTTCGGATGATTTTTTTTGTTTTTTTTCTAAAAATCGGCATATATGTATCTCGGGAATGGTATAAGATATTGAGAAAATTCTTTTTCTATCATGAAGAAATAAGTGCACCTATCACAGATCCGCACTTAACTCATTTTTTTCCACTTTGGTCTTTACCGATATTCGGAACTAGATGCCTCCACAGCGTGTCTCCAAGTGTCCACAGCCTTATATAAGTGAGTAGTAGTAAACAATGTTCAAACGGGACACAGTCATTGTTTTGAATGTGTGATATGCATTGCCCAGATCACAAAGCACACATTTTGCCATTTACGTTCACTTTACACTCAATTTGGGGGGCGGGGTATTTCCAGAGGGGTATTTCCAAGGGGGGTGTATTTCCAGGGGGGGGGGTATTTCGAGGAAATACGGAACACATAAACCCTTCCCTAACGTCACTCAGTCATCGGTTTTAACGTGTG
This sequence comes from Sphaerolaimus hirsutus, assembly GCA_964036195.1. Lineage (NCBI taxonomy): Eukaryota > Metazoa > Nematoda > Chromadorea > Monhysterida > Sphaerolaimidae > Sphaerolaimus > Sphaerolaimus hirsutus. The sequence continues at coordinate 26,879,578 of OZ038455.1, forward strand.
TTCTGCATTGTACAGATCACAAACTGCGGTATTTGTCATGTACCGTATTATCTCGAATTACCCCCCCCCCCTTGAATTCCCCTTCCCCTCGAATTAACACCCTCCCTCAAAATGGGCTGGGGAAATAATAACCCCCCGCCCTCGAAATACCCCCCCCCCCAAATACAGTGTAAACAGCATGTACACAACAAATACCACAATGTGTGAACTGTATTATGCAGAACACACGTTAAAACTGATGACTGAGTGATGTTAGGGAAATGTTTATGTGTATATACACTTGTATATGCCTATAAACACTCATACGTCTCTGACAATGTTGTATTTTTCTATGTCTGAGTATGGCAAATTTCATAATATTTGGCGAAATAATAGACCCCCCTGAATAACCCCCCCCCCCATCGAATTAACCCCCCACAAAATTTGCTGGCGAAATAATAAACCCCCATGGGGGTATTTCGAGGTAATACGGTAAGTTCTCTTTTTACACTCAAATTTAAGGCGGGTATTTTGAGGGGGGTTTATTATTTCCTCAGCCAAATTTTAGGGTGGGGGGGTATTTCGAGGGGGGGGGGTTAATTCAAGGGGGGGTTAATTCAAGGGGGGTTTATTCGAGGTAATACGGTAAACCACAAATCAAGATGAAGCGAAATCAAGACGCAATAGACCAATGTCAATGAGATTGTGTGATCAACTGTGCAAACTACTGCATCGGGCCACTTTGCTCGATTTGTGGGCGTGCATCGAAGTAAACGTTTGCAGCCTAGCTACAAGAAGTGACACCAGTGTTGCAAAAATAACTCTGTGGAAATTAATGCGGTGTGCTTGCTTTATCGGAGAAAAACCGAGCAATGTATAATATGGCTTTTGTGATGGGGCAGCAACGAAGGATGGAACCTGCCAGCAAAAACAGCAGAAGAATGTCAGCTGCCCCTGAGTTTGCTTGTCACAAAAATACTGTCTGCGCAGTGGAAGTATTGTGTAGTATTTGATTGAATTACTATTTACAATTGGCGCTGGCGCCACAAATCTTGGGTTTTTCCCAGTGCTATGATCGCCCACATAGTCAATGTTTTCTTTTGTGGCAGATTGTACTTATGACTTTAGCCAACCAAACATTACGCACTGGGATAATCAGTACAATATTGACGTAATTGACAATTATAAATAGCCGGTAACACTTGTTAGCTGCACGCAAACGATTCCTTTCCTGAAGTAAATAGTAGAATTTTCTTTTCAATCACCTTTGTCACAACTATTTCCATAAAATTTTTCAAATGCATCGAAAACTGTTTCCTATTTTCGTTTACCATCGTTTAACACGCGCAACATCATTCTTATTTTTCAGTTTGGGCACCATATTTGCAGCTATAGCTGATTGAAAAAAATCTCCAAAAAATGTGGCACTTTCTACTGATTCTGTGCGTGCTTACGGCATCATTGGACGTCAGTTTTTTTAATTATCGTATATCCTCTTAATACCATCGGTGTTTTCGCTCATAAAATTTGATGGGGGTTTACTCGAGGATAGGGGGAGGGGCTATTCAAGGAAGTTATTTATTGTCAGGATTTTATTCAACGGTGGTTTATTCGGGGATATGCGGTAGGGATAGACACATTTGATATTTATTTCAACATGTTTACACGATGGCCTATAACACCAGTGGATTGTTACTGCGTAGGCCAGAAGAGTTCGCTTTCGCACGAGACGTCCGCGCAGTGCAGACGATGTGATGCTGGATGCAGCTGACATTTGCAAGTTGGTTCCTATCCTCCAGCACAGTATGCACCAGCGAATACTTATGTCTTGCAAATTCACCAATATGTGATTCTTATGCACGCGCTTTCATAAAAAATATCTAAAAAGAAGCTTACAAGCACGTTATGAAACGTTTAAACGTTTTTTTTCATTTTACGGACAATTGTTTTTTTATTAATGATGACGTCATGATGAGGTTTCTTTCAGAAAATTTTTCTTTCTTTCAGACCTGCCAGCTGTCTGTAAAGATTTTTTACCAAAATTTATCATTATTAAACACTCTGCTAGACACAACACCTCATGTATTATTGAATAATCTCATTGTATTGTAAGAATATGATGGGGCATTTACATTGGAATATTTTTTCCAGTGAAATTTTTATATTTTTTTGCAGCGTCACTAACTTTAAATCCATGTTAACAGCATCTAAACACAAAAGTACAAAGCACATGAAAAAACTGATGTGACAACATTGCATTTACCATTCCAAAAAAAAACTAAGGTCCCTTTCACACTGCACTTGTGTGCAACGATGGGTAAGTTCTCCAAAAAAAAACACTTTCTGTGTTTTGAGTTTTTCAAAAATGAATACCTGTGTTTTGAGTTTTTTTCTTGAAAAAAACTTGAGTAACTCTGTTTTTATTTCTGTGTTTTTTGTAAAAACTTGAGTTTTTTGAGTTTTTTCTAAAAGAACTCGAGTTTTTTTCCAAAAAATTCAAGTTTTCCCCCAAAATATTTTGATTTACAGCATTTCGATCTGGAAACAGTGGTTTTCTTAAATTTTTTTTTGGTTTTGCACATGTTTTAACCCCACATAACATTTGTGTATTCATTGAAGTGTCAAAAAGTCCTTAAAAATGTCCACAATGAGGACTTCAACATCACAACACCAGCAACAAAATGACCAGAAACGACAATTTACGCAGTACTCCAAAATTCTTCAATGGAGGTGCACTGTATGGAAGACTACGGGATTGATTTGAACTACAACTACCATATTACCTCGAAATACCCCCATGGGCATTATTATTTTGTCAGAAAGTTTTGTAAGGATCATAGAAAATAGTAGGCATTTACATACCCAAAACAGGTTAATTATGCGTACAGGATATATTTGAAATAAACATGTAGTCAGCTACACAACCTAGTACAGTCTATGTGTAGCTGCGATGCAAATTAGCAGTAATAACGACATCGTGTACATTGGGTACATGATGTACATCATCCCGGAAGGGGGTATTTCAAGGGGGGCAGGGCTTATTATTTCACCAGTCCATTTTGAGGGGAGTTAATTCAAGGGGGGTTTATTCAAGGTAATAAAGTATACTAAAATGTCGAAACTTCAATTGTCAAATCCACCATGAGATGTGCATGCCATCTTTAATTTTTTTTTGTGCCATTATAAAATATGAATACATTATGTACATATTTACATACTATAGATGCTTATCTTATCTTGTTTAGTTTAACTGAATTAATGTGCATTCAACCACTTCACTGAAAAAAACACAAAAACTCAAAAAACTTTTCTGTGTTTCTGTGTTCTCCAAGAAAAAACTCATTTGAGTTTTGAGTTTTTCAAAATTTATGAGTTTCCGTGTTTCTGTGTAAAACAAAAACACAGAAACTCAATGAGTTTCTGTGTTCAATTTCTGTGTTTTTTCCATCGTTGCTTGTGTGACGACAATAGATCTTACTTGTCACAGACCGTTTTGTGATGACAAATCTATTTTTTAGCAGATTTTCATGAGTGTGACGACTAGGGTGTCAACTTTCCGTTTTCCGTTTTCCGTTTCCGCTTTCCGCAGGCAAATTTTTTTCCGTTTCTGTTTCCGTTTTCCGGCTGCTAAATTTTTTTTCCGTTTCCGTTTCCGTTTTTCCGGCTCATTTTCCGTTTTCCGGCTACAATTTCAGTTTTTCCGCCTTTTTTCCGTTTTCCGGCTCCATTGTCTGTTTTTCCAACTTTTTTTCATTTTCTGGCTTAATTCTCTGTTTTCTGTTTCAGCCAAACTGGTAAACATGCATGCAGGTTCTCAATTATGTGAATTGTTTCTATTTCTAGCAAGATTTCTGCAAATTTTTTGATTTCTGGATAAATTTCTGCAAATTTTCTTCCATTTCCGGCAAAATTTCAGCAAATTTTTTTCCGTTTCCGGCATAATTTCAGCAAATTTTTCCGTTTCCGTTTCCGTTTTCCGGCCCTTCATTTTTCCGTTTTCCGTTTTCCGGCAGGTTCAAGAATTTTTCCGTTTCCGTTTCCGTTTTCCGCCAAAAAGTTTTTGTTGACACCCTAGTGACGACTGGTCGGCCTCATTATTGGCGACAGGTAGCAACCCTTTTTTAACCATGCTCATTGTGATGACTAGATCAAATATTTTACTTGTCGTCACACTCTCACAATGTGATGACTTTTTTTAAATTGTCGGCGCACCTGTCAGGCTCCAACAGTGGCAAAATTTTTTTAAACATGTATAACTCTTGAGCAACACATACAATTCATCTGAAATTTGCCATGCATATACACCTAGGTGGTATGTATACTTGACCACATTCACTCATGAATATGGAACTTTTCACTCAACTTATGGAACTTTTTCAAGTGTTGTCAGAGTCGTCACAAAAATGCAGTGTGAACGCTGTCTAAACATTTTTTTGGAAAAATATCACCAGAAAATCTCTCAAAAATGATATCCTCAAAATGCCCCCAGGTGTGATTGTTTTAGAGTGAGAATTTTGAGGGGGTGGTAAAACGAGGGGGGTATTTTGAAGGGGGCTGATTGTTTTTGAATTTTTGAACATTTTTTGAACTCCAGTAAATTTTTGAACTCCCAGTACTAATTTTTTTGTCTGTAACGTATGCAGACGTTGAAAAATATGACAATAAAATCACTATGTATACGAATCTATAGACTTAAATAGGCATGTAGATGGTATAAAACAGGTTCTAACGTAACACAGTCATCATTTTTAAGGTGTGTTTTGCATTGTCTGGATCAAAAACCATACCTGTTGTCGTTTATGTTCTCTTTACACTCAATTTGGGGACGTAGTTCGAGGGTAGGCTAATAAATTCATAATGTCCATTTTGAGGGGGGGGGTAGTTTGAGGGTAGGCAGATAAATTCATAATGTCCATTTTGAGGGGGGGGCGTATTTCGAGGGGGTGGGGGTATTTTGAGGAAATACAGTAATTAAATATTTTCAAAAACCATGGTAACAATATAAAAACCCATAAATCTTGTATTTTTGAGTGTTTTTCTTATACATTTTAAACAAATTTAGGAAAACCTCTCAAAAAGAAAAAAAATTAATGTCTCAGGAAATGTCTCAGTAAAATATTATATTAAAAGAAAAAGATGTATAAGTATCTTCTGATATTCAAAGCAACATAAATCACCCTAGATTTTTTCAATGCCAATAGAACTCAATTTCAACTGCGATTGCAGGAAATGCAATGACGGGGACGAATCTTCGTGCGCCGCACTGGTGGAACTGAACCTGGCCAACGACGGTGTGAATGTGTGCGAGCCGGGGCACGGCGACGGCAGACACGCCCCACAGGGGGAGTACAGCGAGTAGCTCCACGTGTTTGCCTCATGATCAAGCTGTGGGACCAGATGAAGGGGACTCTTGGTATTGAGTTGATCTTTTTGGTGATTGTAGATGGCAGCGTGTGTACTCCGCGGACTGGGTAGTATCCATTCGTTTTTTAAAGAAACAAAACACTTCACTATGATGTCACCGTGATGTCATAAAATCTAAAAAATAAAAAAAAACGAAAAATTGGCAGAAACATAAAATGCATTGTTTTTATTTACGCGACTCCGCGTTGTCGTAAAAAAACATGGGTATTTTTTGTGCATCTGTGAATTATGCTGTCCGCGGTGTATACCACACTCTTATGCCAGTGGCCAGTTCCGCAAATTGAGAAGTGAGAAGTAAAATGGCAAATGCGAAGTAAAATGGCAAAAGCGAAGAGAAATTACTTCTTCATAGTTGTTTTTTACTTCGCTTTTGCCAATTTACTTGCCATTTCACTTCACTTCTGCCATTTTACTTAGCTTTTGCCATTTTACTTTTCACTTCTCAATTTGCGGAACTCAATTCTGCAAGTTGAGAAGTGAGGATAAAAACGGCAAAAGCGAAGTGAAATGGCAAAAGTGAAGTGAAAAAATAAAAATAAAAAGTAATCTCTCTTCGCGTTTGCCATTGTACTTCTCGCTTCTCCAATTGCGGAACTTGCCCCAGTTGTGTGTGATCTGCATCTAAATGTATCTGTTTAACTCGCGATTCTTGAAATAAATACCTACATAATATTTTGTGTATGTGTGAAATATTTTAAAGTTGGTGCTGCATTGACCACTCTGGGGTCGAATTCAATCTACACTTATGTTTGTTAAAAGTAAAACGATTTTCGAGCAAATTTGATGGATTTCGAATGCCGTACGACCTCGAAATACCCCCAGGGGGGTTTATTATTTCGCCAGCAAAATTTGAGGGGGGTTAATTCGAGGGGGGGGGGGTTATTATTTCGTCAGAAATTTTCGTAAGCATCGTAGTAAAAAGCATTTGCGTACCCAAATTATCAATGCTAGTCGGCAGTAGTGATGTAAAGGCGCCGGGGCACCGGTGCCCCGGTGCTGGGCACAACGATGGAAAAAACACAGAAATTGAACACAGAAACTCATTGAGTTTCTGTGTTTTTGTTTTACACAGAAACACGGAAACTCATAAATTTTGAAAAACTCAAAACTCAAATGAGTTTTTTTTTTGGAGAACACAGAAACACAGAAACACGGAAACACAGAAAAGTTTTTTTTGAGTTTTTGTGTTTTTTTCAGCAAAGCGGTTGAATGCACATTAATTCAGTTAAACTAAACATGATAAGATAAGCATGTATAGTATGTAAATATGTACATAATGTATTCATATTTTATAATGGTACAAAAAAGAAATTCAAGATAGCATGCACATCTCATGGTGGATTTGACAATTTAAGTTTCGACTGTTTTAAGTATATCTTAGTTTTAAGTATATCTTATTACCTCGAATTAACCCCCCCCCCTTGAATTAGCCCCCCTTAAAATGGACTGGTGAAATAATAAGCCCCCCCCTCGAAATAGCCCCCTCCGGGATGATGTACATCATGTATCCAATGTGCATGATGTATTTATTACTGCTAATTTGCATTGCAGCTACACATAGACTGTACTAGGTTGTGTAGCTATCTACATGTTTATTTCAAATATATCCTGTTTGTATGCATTTATAACCTGTTTTGGTTACGTAAATGCCTACTATTTTCGATGATCCTTACAAAACTTTCTGATGAAATAATAGACCCCCATGGGGGTATTTCGATGTAAATGCTAGTTGTAGTTTAAATCAATTCCGTAGTCTTCCATACAGTGCACATCCATTGAAGAATTTTGGAGTACTGCGTAAATAGTTGTTTCTGGGCATTTTGTTGCTGGTGTTGTGATGTTGATGTCCTCATTGTGGACATTTTTATGGACTTTTTGACACTTGAATGAATACACAGATGTTATGTGGGGTTAAAACATGTGTAAAACCAATATTTTATAAGAAAACCATTGTTTCCAGATTGAAATGCTGTAAATCGAAATTTTTTGGGGGAAAACTCGAGTTTTTTGGAAAAAAACTTGAGTTTTTTAGAAAAAAACTCAAAAAATCGAGTTTTTACAAAAAACACAGAAATAAAAACAGAGTTACTCAAGTTTTTTTCGAGAAAAAAACTCAAAACACAGGTATTCATTTTTGAAAAACTCAAAACACAGAAAGTGTTTTTTTTTGGAGAACTTACCCATCGTTGGCTGGGCACCGAAGGGCACCAGCACCGGTGCTGGTGCGGTGCCATTGCAATTTCAGGGGTGCCATGCCGGTGCCGGTGCCATTTTTTTCAGAATAGCACCGGTGCCGGTGCGGTGCGGTGCCATTTTTTTGCCGTTGCCAAAGGTGCTAGCACCAGGCCAAAGTAAAAGGCACCGGGAAAGGCACCGACCAAGGCTTCATGTGCAGTGCAATTTTGTCCATAGTATGTGCTTATTCATATTTCAAAATACAGCGATATATTTACCCAACAGTTTTTGCTTATTTTGTAAACCTCCCATCAAATAAATATACCTACTGTGAAATCCATTATACCCGATACGTGATCTGATGAGCGAATCTAAAATTTTGTTGAATTTTGAATCATGTTTATATTTTATATTTATCTTACTTGTTTGTTCAAAATTTGTTGGCAGTTTACAACAGAGATACCTAGTTCAATTCTCTGTACAGCAACGACTCCGATCAGTAGACAATAGTGGCTATGGACATTGCAGTGAATTAAATATTTTATCTTTCATTTGTAGCCATTGTAATTGCTTCATAAAAGTGATTGCCACATCATTCTGATCATGTTCAGTGCTCAACCATCAAAATCGGTTGAAAGTTCATGGAAATATGCACTTCCAAAGGTGAGACCACTGAAAAACTGCCCGATATTTACTTCAGAAATTCCAGCCCGGTGCGGTGCCTTTCGGTGCTAGCACCGGCAACCCGCCGGTGCCCTTCGGTGCCGGTGCCATTTTTTCCAAAAGGCACCGGTGCCGGTGCGGTGCGGTGCCATTTTCTGGCCGGTGCCCCAGGGTGCCAGGTGCCCTTTTCATGCGTTGGCAAAGGTGCCGGTGCGGTGCGGTGCCATTTTTCCCGGTGCCTTTAACATCACTAGCCGGCAGGTGGGACGCCTTTGGCCCCACGCACCAAATGATTTATGGATTGCTAGTCCAAGGTGTGCACCAAAAAGTTCATGTGCGGCACCTCGCTGTACACTGAGCGTTTTGTCTGCCTAGCCGGATTAGCCATCCATATACCAAGATGTAAAACCAGAAATAATTACCAAGCTGTACCACTGGCAACTTACCCTCCATCCGCCATACCGTTTAAACTCCTTGGCACCCCAGGCGCGCGGTGTGACCACTCAGGGGCAAATCTTTATTTCCGGTTGCCATTTTCGGGACACCAGTCGTTCAAAATCTGAGATGGAGATATGTCGCAACGTAGTAAGTGTGTACCCTAAGTGTAAAAATACAAAATTAGCAACATATGTTGGAAAAAACCAACATTTCGATGTGTAAACAAATAAATCAAGCGAAGTCGACCACAAGCCGTTTTTTATTTATTTTTACTTTATAAATACAGTAATCACAAAGTGACAAGGGCAGAATATGACATCATAATTAATGTATGAAAAAATAAAAATAAAAACCAGAAAAATTTTTAAAGGTGAAAGAAGAAATTAGAAAAGGTTATTTGCTCATTGTACTATGTCACTTTTGTCAAAAATATTGTATTTATAAAGGAGGCTTGTGTATCTGTAACAAAATCGAAAGAAATACTTTCTCGGCTATTTACACAGGTCCCGGCCGGGGACAGGGACCCGGCAAAAAATATTTTTTTCAAAAATGAATAATTGGCGTGGATGGGTTGTTTGCATGTTAATTAGGTGAATTATCACCAAATTAGCATGCACAAAATTTTTGCGAGACGGTGACATGCGCTGATGCAAATTTTTTTTGGGGGGTGTATAGTTTTTTTTGATTTGTCTGAATTTTGGCATGTGTACTCAGTAAACGAAGGAGTACACACATGCCACATTTGAGACAAATCGAAAAAAACTATACACCCCCAAAAAAAAATTTGCATCAGCGCATGTCACTGTCTCGCAAAAATATTGTGCATGCTAATTTGGTGATAATTCACCTAATTAACATGCAAACAACCCATACATGCCAATTTTTCATTTTTGAAAAAAATTATCTTTTGCCGGGTCCCGGTCCCCGGCCGGGACCTGTGTAAATAGCCTACTTTCTCAGCTTAATTTCAGTATATCCATGGGGGGTATTTCGAGGGGGGGTTATTATTTCCCCAGCCCATTTTGAGGGGGGGGTTAATTCGAGGGGGGGTTATTATTTCCCCAGCCCATTTTGAGGGGGGGGGTCAATTCGAGGGGGGATAATATGAGGTCATACGGTCAGTCGTTCTCCATGTAAAAACGCTCAAATGAGCTATTGGAAGGTTTCATGGCAATATGCCAAACTTCTATTTGTTATTTTTGTCAAATGCTTTGCTTGCGGTTGTAAATATTTATTATATTCTAATAGAAGAGCACCGTTTAATTTTTTCATCAGTAATCTGACAGCTGATCTTCATAATTTATTTTTTCCAAGGGTTTGATAATTGATGTCCGTCAGTGAACGTTAGTCTATCTGTGAAAGTGCAGAATACCTTGAAACCGGGTCCGGAGATGAGCCCGCTAGAAAGTACATCTATCCAAATGTGCCGTTTAAATATACCGTATTACCTCGAAATACCCCCAGGGGATTTATTATTTCGCCCGCAAAATTTGAGGGGGATAATTCGAGGGGAGGGCCTATTCGAGGGGGTCTATTATTTGCCAGAAATTTTTGGAAATTCCCCATACTCAGACGTAGAAAAATCGACCAATTACATATACATATACATCCTCGAAAAAGACCCCCCTCAAATAACTCCCCCTGTTGGCCAGATGAGGAAAAAATAACTCCCCCCTTGAATAACTCCCCCTCCTGAATAACTCCCCATGTGTATGAAAAGGATACAATACAAAATATTTTACATAAGAATATTAGCCAACAGCAGCAACAGCAGATAAATACATTATGTGCATGCAGTGTAGTGCAGAGTTGTTAAAACTTTTTTCAAAGTAAACGTAAGCGTAAAGTATTTTTCGTTTACTCACTCCTGAGTACAGAAAACGTAAAGTATTTTTAAAATACTTTTACATGTGCCATATTTTTAAAATACTTTTACATGTGCCTTTTACATGTGCAGTATTTTTAAAATAGTTTTACACTGCGTAAAACGTGTAGTAAAATACTTTTTTTCCAGAGAAAATGTAATAACAAGATTTTTTCTGGAGAAACGTAAAAAACGGGTATTTTTTTCTCACAGAAAACGTAAAAGTTAGTATTTTTCTCAGAAAAAAGTAAGTGTTTTTCGAATTTTTACTCTGATATACAAAATTATGTGTTTTTCTCTCCTGTTTTTTCAAGTATTTCTTACAAAAATGTCATATTTATGTTTGTCACTTTCTGTTTGGCCAAATGACATTTTCTGTCCCCTAAAAATACGTTTTCTGCACTCACGTACTTTCAAAAAGTACGCGAGTAAGTGAGTACCGGTATTTTTTTCGCGAGGAAACATAAACGTATTTACGCAGTAGTCGAGTATCCATAATTATCGAGTAAACGTAAATACGTGTTAACAACTATGGTGTAGTGCACACGTCTTTTTGTTGTTGTTTACAGTTTAATAATACCTGAATGAATAGGTCACATGAGCAGGGTTGGCAAAATCTCAGAAAAAAATAAAAATAAAATAAAAATAAAATGGAATATTCAAGAATAAAATAAAATAAAATAAAATGGAAAATTTAAGAATAAAAATAAAAATTGTATAAAAATTCGAATTTTTGTAAAATTTTTGTAAAATTGTATAAAAATTCATATTTTTGTAAAATTGTATAAAAATTCATATTTTTTGTAAAATTTTGTCTCATTGCTCGAGTCTCTACCTATTTATTCATGGATCTGGGGGGTGTCCCAAGCATTATAAAATTTTATTTCGAAATCTTATGTTTTGTATCCAAATTATGTTGTTGTTAACTCCAAAACTTTATGTGAACATTTGGATACAAAAACATAAGATTTGGATATAAAACATACTATGGATACAAAAACACAAGATTTGGATACACAATTTACACTTTGCATGACATTTGTCATGACAATTGCCACTTTGCTTGATATTTTACATGACACTTGACATTTTGCGTGACAATTGATACTTTACTTTACATTTGTCATGACAATTGACACTTTGCATGACATTTTACAAATGTGCCCAGCACACTCCAGTAGTCCTTCTACTGAAAATGCAAACCATTCTTATCAATAATTGTAACTTTACACTTGCAGCTAGCTAACAATACATATTGCATACAACTTTTGAAAAGTAAGGGAAAAATTTGTCACAGGTTTTTCATGTAAGGTCTAATTATAACATTTTTCTGGCCTTGCATGCATGTTTCTGATTTTTTGTAAAATTTTTGTACAATTTTTGTAAAATGAGTCATTTTATTTTATTAATGACTTTTGGGAATAAAATAAAATAAAATAAAATGAAACAAGAATAAAATAACAATAAAATAAAAATTTTATACAATTTTTATACAATTTTACTAAAATGAATTTTTATAAAACCAACCCTGCACATGAGTGACAGACTGCATCTGCAATGATTTGAGTCCAAGTTTTCTGAGAAAAAAATAACTCCCCCTCGAATAACTCCCCCCACCTTGAATAAGTCCCCCCTCAAAAACATCTGTCGAAAAAATAACTCCCCTGGGGTCTGATTCAGGGATTTGGGGTATGTGTTGATAGGCATATATTTATAACTGAGGCGTCCAATTCTAAAAGTCGACAAGTCCAATATGTGAAAATTTCGAGTGAGGCCCGGAAACGTCATCTAGGGATACTCCCGCACATTTTTCATGATTTTCCATAAATTTTTTGACCTCACATGCCCATATGGCATCATGCCAAATTTAACATTTTTGGGGAAAAATGCAAAAAATTTGGGCAAGAAGTCGACAAGTCCACTTAGTTTTGGGCTAAAAGTCGACAAGTACATCCTCCGCATCCTTTTTTATGGGAAAAAACACAAGAAATGTGATAAGTCCACTGTGGACACCGATTTCTAAAAAGCGACAAGTCCATAATTTTCCCATAAGGCAGCGTCCTCGTCACCGGGAACAAAAATGTTCTCGGGTGCAAGAAGGCGACAAGTCCATTTCCCTCCCCGAAACAGTTTTGCTAGGACCAAATTGAATTTTATGGACACCCCATTTTTTCATATACCGTATTTCCTTGAAATACCCCCAGGGGGTTTATTTTTTCAGAGTGGGAATTTTGAGAGAAAAACGTGAAAAATGCAACAATAATCACCATTTATAAGTTTTTACAGCCTTATATAAGGATGTAGATGGTATAAACGATGTTCTACCGTAACACAGTAAGTGTTTTGAACGTCTGTTATGCATTTCCCGGACCACAAATTCATAGTGCCCATTTTGAGGGGGGTATTTCGGGGGGGGGGGGGGTATTTCGAGGAAATACGGTATTTACGTTTAAATTAGGGGCTGAAAATCTGACACTTTATGGTCAACATACATATGAAACTTGATGGAAAGCATGAGAGAGCCAAATTGGACACGTACCACGGGCCTGGAATTAGATCTGAAACTTAAAATGCTTTACTCAAAATCGCATTTTGTGGACTTGTCGACTTTTAAGCGGGAATTAGATGCAATGCTGCTTGCAATGGTCTGACGTGAAATGTCAAGTTGTTCCCTGACACTGTGACGTGAAATGATGATGACGTGAAATGATAAAAATCGAATTTTTCAATTCGCTCTAGTTGTGGCTGATAACACTCAGTATTGGACACGATTAAGGTATTGATTCATATATTATCCTTAGAAAATTGTAGACCCGTAGCATGATCCACACTCGTGTAATTAATTTCACGACAACATTTCACGTCATCATTTCACGTCGAATCGACGCTGAGCTCTAATTCCGGCCTTAGAATTAGACGCCTCAGGCTCAACTGTATATACACATAAACCTTTCCCTAACGTCACTCAGTCAGCGGTTTTAACGTGTGTTCTGCATTGTACAGATCACAAACTGCGGTATGTGTCATGTATTTACGTTACATTCAATTTTAGGGGGGTATTTTGAGGGGGGTTTATTATTTCCTGAGCCAAATTTTAGGGGGGGATATTTCGAGGGGGGGGGGTTAATTCAAGGGGGTTAATTCGAGGTAATACAGTAAACCAGCGTAAGGTAAAGATGAAGCGAAATCAAGACGCAAGAGACCAATGTCAATGAGATTGTGTGATCAACTGTGCAAACTACTGCATCGGGCCACTTTGCTGATTTGTGGGCGTGCATCGAAGTAAACGTTTGAAGCCTAGCTACAAGAAGTGACACCAGTGTTGCAAAAATAACTGTGGAAATTAATGCGGTGTGCTTGCTATATGAGAAAAACCGAGCAATGTATAATATGGCTTTTGTTATGGAACCTGCCAGCAAAAACAGCAGAAGAATGTCAGCTGCCCCTGAGTTTGCTTGTCACAAAAATACTGTCTGCGCAGTGGAAGTATTGTGTAGTATTTGATTGAATTACTACAATATAATATTGTAGTAATTCAATCAAATACTACAATTGGCGCTGGCGCCACAAATCTTGGGTTTTTCCCAGTGCTATGATCGCCCACATAATCCAATGTTTTCTTTTGTGGCAGATTGTGCTTACGAGTTTTGCCAACCAAACATTACGCACTGGGATAATAAGTCCAATATTGACATAATTGACAATTATAAATAACCGGAGATACTTGCTAGCTTCACGCAAACGATTCCTTTCATGATGTAAATAGTAGAATTTTCTTTTCAATTACCTTTGTCACAAGTCACAACTATTTCCATAAAATTTTAAAATGCATCGAAAACTGTTTTCTTTTTTCGTTTACCATCGTTTAACACGCGCAACATCATTCTTATTTTTCAGTTTGGGCACCATATTTGCAGCTATAGCTGATTTAAAAAAATCTCCAAAAAATGTGGCACTTTCTACTGATTCTGTGCGTGCTTACGGCATCATTGGATGTCAGTTTTTTTAATTATCGTATATACTCTAAATCAGAGTTGTTCAAATACTGGTATTTCTGGAAAACGTAAACGTAAACGTAAATACCTTTTCCAAATCTAAAGTATAAATACTAAAACGTAAGGTATTTTTAAAATACCAAGGAATAAGTATAAAAAAAACGTAAACGTAAAAATTTCAAGAAGTGCCCCATATGAGCAGAGCTTCTGAAAATACCATTGTTGTGACATTTTCAACAATGTATACATAATTTCCATCCATATTTTTCACTTACCGTATTACCTCGAAATACCCCCATGGGGGCTTATTATTTCGCCAGCAAAATTTGAGGGGGGGTTTAATTCGAGGGGGGGTTAATTCGAGGGGGGGTTAATTCGAGGGGGGGGTTATTCGAGGGGGGGTTTTATTACTTCGTCAGAAATTTTCGTAAGGATCGTAGTAAATAGAAGGCATTTGCGTACCCGAAATAGGTAATACCGTATTACCTCGAATTATCCCCCCTTGAATTAACCCCCCCCCCTCGAAATACCCCCCCTAAAATTCGGCTGAGGAAATAATAAACCCCACCCCTCGAAATACCCCCCCCCCCTAAAATTGAGTGTAAAGAGAACATACATGACAAATACTGTAGTTTGTGATCTGTACAATGCAGAACACACGTTAAAAGTGATGGCTATGTGACGTTAGGGTAGGGTTTATGTGTATACTCGGCAGACATTATGCGAGTCAATGGTCTAACGAATTTTTGTACAAGTGCCATTCTAACCCAATTTCATTGTTATTGACACTCGTATTTCATGCGTAGGGATGACCATCAACAAATTTTTCAATTAGATAAGTGAACGTCACCGTCGAAATTTGAATTTAAGATCTACACTTGATAAATATACGATAATTTCTTATTATTACGAACATAGTGAGCATTTTATGTTATTCAGAGCAATTTTTAGATTTTCAAAACGATCCAGATTTAGCTAGTGGTGTACAGTGTACAGGGTCG
This sequence comes from Sphaerolaimus hirsutus, assembly GCA_964036195.1. NCBI lineage: Eukaryota > Metazoa > Nematoda > Chromadorea > Monhysterida > Sphaerolaimidae > Sphaerolaimus > Sphaerolaimus hirsutus. Next base: position 26,895,117 of record OZ038455.1, read on the forward strand.
TTCTTACCTTGTTCTATCGCACGCACACATACGTACTTTTTTGTTGGAATTTGTCCGGGCTGTTACAATAAAATACCTTGTTATCTGCTTTCATATGACAATATGCATGTTCAGTTTATCCTGTTCTCGCATAAAACGTCGGATTGAATAAGATTTACCATGAATCGATTGGAATGCATTCAATCAAATTCAAAATTAACTTAACAATTTTAACGAAATTTAAAATTGGTACGTAAGGGCCGAATCACTGATTCCTTTCATGTCTGCCGAGTTTATATACAGTTATATATGCCTATAAACAGATATACATCGACGTAATTGTTCGATTTTTCTACGTCTGCGTATGGGGAATTTCCGAAAAGTTCTGGCGAAATAATAGACCCCCCCCTCGAATAAACCCCCCCCCCCCCTCGAATTATCCCCCCTCAAATTTTGCTGGCGAAATAATAAACCCCCTGGGGGTATTTCGAGGTAATATGGTAAATGTGTCCAAACAGGATATATTTGGACATAAAAACGTAGATAGCTACACAAACTAGTCTATGTGTAGCTGCAATGCAAATTAACAGTAATATACATCATGTACATTGCGTACATGACGTATTTATTATGTACATGATGTACATCATTCCGAAGGGGGGGGGTATTTCGAGGGGGGGGGGTTATTATTTCCCCAGCCCATTTTGAGGGGGGGGTTAATTCGAGGGGGGGTTAATTCAAGGGGGGGGATAATTCGAGGTAATACAGTAAATTCATAGCAAACAAAAAAATCTTATTTAAATTTTTGTCTGATTGTTTACGAATGTTGGTGCTGATGGCCTCGCAGTTTAGCACATGGATCAGCACACTTCTTCATCAAAAATTATATTACTGCAAAACTTCAGCATAATATGAATAAAACAAAACAGTGAATGATTGTAAAATCCACAACACAAATGCGTACACACATTCAACTTTTCTGCTTGTATTTATAGGTAACACATTCCTAGACACTGTTCATATTCCAAAATTGACACATTGAATACATTTACAATTGATTGATTGCACTTATTTACAATATTTTCACTGTCAAAAAGACAGTTACACAACATAGGTAATTGGCATTATTTAGGTCCAGTGGTAGAACTATTTACACAAAATCAATGTGACTGCGGTAATAGAGCGCATTTCACAGACGCGTGGTTTCGTGTGGCTGGATTTTTACGTTTTCTCTGGTACCCGGGTAATTGTGCCAGGAAAACGTAACAAAACGTAATGGTATTTTTGGAAAACGTAAACGTAAACGTAAGTATAAATACCCGAATAACCGGGTATTTCGGGTAAACATAAATACGTTTTTCCATCTCTGCTCTAAATACCATCGGTGTTTTCGCTCATAAAATTTGGTGGGGGTTTACTCGAGGATAGGGGGAGGGGCTATTCAAAGAAATTTATTGATTGTCAGGATTTTATTCAACCGTGGTTTATTCGAGGATATACGGTAGACACATTTGATATTTATTTCAACATGTTTACACGATGGCCTATAATACCAGTGAATTGTTACTGCGTAGGCCAGAAGAGTTCGCTTTCGCACGAGACGTCCGCGCAGTGCAGACGATGTGATGCTGGATGCAGCTGACATTTGCAAGTGGGTTCCTATCCTCCAGCACAGTATGCACCGGCGAATACTTATGTCTTGCGCGCAAATTCACCAATATGTGATACTTATGCACGCACTTTCACAAAAAATATCTACCTAAAAAAGAAGCTTACAAACACGTTATGAAACGTTTAAACGTTTTTTTCATTTTACAAACAAGTTTTTTTAAATTAATGATGACGTCATGATGGGGTTTATTTCAGAAAATTTTCTTTCTTTCAGACCTGCCAGCTGTCTGTAATAATTTTTTTCAAAATTTATCATTATTAAACACTGTTCTAGACACAACACCTCAGGTATTATTGAAAAATCTCATTGTATTTTAAGAATATGATGGGGCATTTACGTTGGAACATTTTTTCCAGTGGAATTTTTGTAAATTTTTTGCAGCGCCACTAACTTTAAATCCATGTTAACAGCATCTAAACACAAAAGTACAAAGCACATGAAAAAACTGATGTGACAACATTGCATTTGCCATTCCAAAAAAACTAAGGCCCCTTTCACACTGCACTTGTGTGACGACAATAGATCTTACTCGTCACAGACCGTTTTGTGATGACAAATCTATTTTTTAGCAGATTTTTATGAGTGTGACGACTGGTCCGCCTCATTATTGGCGACAAGTAGCGACCCTTTTTCACCATGCTCATTGTGACGACTAGATCAAATATTTTACTTGTCGTCACACTCGCGCAATGTGATGACCTTTTTTAAATTGTCGGCACACCTGTCGGGCTCCAACAGTGGCAAAAATTTTTTAAACATGTATAACTCTTGAGCAACACATACAATTCATCTGAAATTTGACATGCATATACGCCTAGGTGGTATGTATACTTTACCACATTCACTCATGAATATGGAACTTTTCACTCGACTTATAGAACTTTTTCAAGTGTTGTCAGAGTCGTCACAAAAATGCAGTGTGAACGCTGTCTAAACATTTTTTTGGAAAAATATCACCAGAAAATCTCTCAAAAATGATATCCTTGAAATGCCCCCAGGCCCCACATTTAATTGGGCAGACAGATTTCTGCCCTCCGCGCCCGGCACCTGACACGCCCGTCATGCACGCCAGGCAAAATTTTGTAAAACGAGATTCAATTGCGCCCTGCATGCCAGGCGCCGGACACGCCCGACGCGCCTGCCAGGCATGCCCTCACGAGTGCCTGACTTGCCTGACAATTGCAAAATGAGATTTAATTGTGAGGGCATGCCTGGCAAAATTTAACAGAACATGAAAAATGTGCCCTGCATCCTCAGAGGTGCAGGGCAGGTAACTTTTCATGTTTTCAGTTTAACTTTTTCCATGGTGTATCCAAATATATTTTTTTGTATCCAAATCTTATTTATCATGTATCCAAATCTTATGTTTTTGGTATCCAAATCTTATGTTTTGTATCCAAAACTTATGTTTGTGTATCCAAATCTTATGTTCATGCCTGTCCTGCCAGGCACCTGACAGCTGCCACCCGGCACGCAATTAAATTTTGCTCTGCCTGGCAGTCGGGCGGTGGCTGTCAGGTGCCTGGCACGACGGGCAGTTGGCGCGGGCATGCCTGCCCAATCAAATCTCGAATTGCCAGACACGTCTGTCATGTCCTCCCTCTCAGGGATAATCTGCCCAATTAAATGTGGGGCCAGGTGTGATTGTTTCAGAGTGAGAATTTTGAGGGGTGGTAAAACGAGGGGGGTATTTTGACTGATTGGGGGGCTGATTGTTTCACCAGAAAATTTTTGAACTCCCAGTACTAATTTTTTGTCTGTAACGTATGCAGACGTTGAAATATATGACAATAAAATCACTATGTATAAGAATCTATAGACTTATATAGGCATGTAGATGGTATAAAACAGGTTCTAACGTAACACAGTCATCATTTTTAAGGTGTGTCCTGCATTGTATGGATCAAAAACCATACCTATTGTCGTTTATGTTCTCTTTACACTCAATTTGGGGGGGGGGTAGTTCGAGGGTAGGCTAATAAATTCATAATGTCCATTTTGTTGGGGGGGCGTATTTCGAGGAAATACAGTAATTAAATATTTTCAAAAACCATGGGAACAATATAAAAAAACCCATAAATCTTGTATTTTTTTAAAATAAATACATTTTAAACAAATTTAGGAAAATCTCTCAAAAACCAAGAAAAAATTATGTCTCAGGAAATATCTCAGTAAAATATTGTATAAAAAGAAAATGATGTGTTAGTATCTTCTGATATTTAAAACAACATAAATCACCCTAGATTTTTTCCATGCCAATAGAACTCAATTTCAACTGCCATCGCAGGAAATGCAATGACGGGGACGAATCTTCGTGCGCCGCACTGGTGGAACTGAACCTGGCCAACGACGGTGTGAATGTGTGCGAGCCGGGGCACGGCGACGGCAGACACGCCCCACAGGGGGAGTACAGCGAGTAGCTCCACGTGTTTGCCTCATGATCAAGCTGTGGGACCAGGTGGCAATCCCAAGCCCTGTAAAGTGTAAAGGAAAGTGTCAAATGTTAAGTCAAATGCAAAGTAAACTGTCAACTGTCATGCAAAGTTCAGTAATAAAATCTTTTCTTTTTTGTTTCGATTGACACTTTACTTTGCATTTGACTGTACCTTTGGCACTTTACTTTACACTTTACAGGGCTTGGGACTGCCCCCAGATGAAGGGGACTCTTGGTATTGAATTGATCTTTTTTGGTGATTGTAGATGGCAGCGTGTGTACTCCGCGGACTGGGTAGTATCCATTCGTTTTTTTAAAGAAACAAAACACTTCACTATGATGTCACCGTGATGTCATTAAATCTAAATAATCTCAAAAAATAAATGAAAAATTTGCAGAAACATAAAATGCATTGTTTTTATTTACGCAACTCCGCGTTGTCGCAAAAAAGAACATAAGTATTTTTTGTGCATGTGTGAATTATGCTGTCCGCGGTGTATACCACACTCTTTTACCAGTGGCCAGTACCGCAAATTGAGAAGTGAGAAGTAAAATGGCAAATGCGAAGTGAAATGGCAAAAGCGAAGTGAATTGAGAAGTAAAATGGCAAAAGCGAAGTGAATTGAGACGTAAAATGGCAAAAGCGAAGAGAAATTACTTCTTAGTTGTTGTTTTTATCTTAGCTTTTGCCAATTTACTTGCTATTTCACTTCACTTCTGCCATTTCTCTTCGCTTTTGCCATTTTACTTCTCGCTTCTCCAATTGCGGAACTTGCCCCAGTTGTGTGTGATCTGCATCTAAATGTATCTGTTTAACTCGCGATTCTTGAAATAAATACCTACATAATAATTTGCGTATGTGTGAAATATTACAAGTTGGTGCTGCATTGACCACTCTGGGGTCGAATTCAATCTAGACTTATGTTTGTTAAAAGTAAAACGATTTTCGAGCAAATTTTATGGATTTCGAATGCCGTACAACCTAGAGATAAATACATAAGTATCCTGCTGGCGCGGTATTGACTGAGACATAAGTAATTTAGGGCGCATACTTTGCGGTCCACCGAGTATAGCTATTAAATTTACCTGTACAGCACCGGTCGTGTAGTATTGGAACCCAGGGGTTTACATATTTATTTACATAGTAAATCGCTCGTCTGATGGGATAAATAATTAAAATAATCGTTGTTCTTTTTTGGAAGGGGGGGGGGAGCACGTAGCCAAGCCGAAGGGGGGGGGGGGTCGGGAGCATCAATTACCGTATTTCTCCGTGTAAACGACCCCAGTAAACAACGCCCGGGGCGTCACGCTGCTTTATAGGGGCCCGGGGCGTTATGCTTAAAAATCAGAAAAGTTGAGATATCGATACTATTTACAAATAAAAGCAACGCAGTCATGAAATGTCGAATTTGTTTCAGTGCAAAATTTTTGCGACTGGCATGGAGATGAATATTCTTTTGTACGTTTGTATCGCCTCCTTTTCATCCAGAGGGGGGAGTTATTCAAGAGGGGGAGTTATTCGAGTGGGGGGGCATTTTTTCTCACCTCGCCAACGGGGGGGGGGGTATTCAAGGGAGAGTTGTTCGAGGGGTTTTATTCGAGGATTTGCGGTAGCTGCATTCTGGGAATATAAAAGAAACCTATGTAGAGACGTTGACAGAACACCAAAAAGCTTTTATTGCGGGGCGTTTTAGAAGAGTTTACCTAGGTGTACTCGGCAGACAACACACTTAGTATGAAAACCTACCATAACCCATCTGAATAATGAACCAAAAATTAAACACTTTTTTCATCATAATATTTCGTTTTTACAATGGAATAATTAATTACGAAATTTCTCACAAGATTTTATTCATTAAATTATGGTAGGTTTTTATACTAGGTGTGCTGTCTGCCGCTTATACTTTAAAGTGCCTTGATTTTATACAACACCCGGGCGGAAAAATTTGCCTCGGGATAGATAAATAGTTGAGCGGCGTTTCGAATAAATACCTAGATACTTAATTATCGCATATTGGGGGTCACCGCACCCCCCACAGAACCCCCCCTAACAGATTTAGACTAAATTTCGGCCACCCCAATTCACGCTCGTGCCAAAACGCACAGCATGTCTCAGTTGCCATGGCAATGAAAATAAGCTTACAAAGCGCCCCCGCGCAGAGGCGAACGACATTGAACTCACGCGAGCTCGCACCAATCAAAGTGGCGTGATCCTTAATTGAGGATTGAATAAGTTAATTTTGTCCTTCAGTCATTTGCGGTAGGCCGGCGTAAATATTTGCGGCATTTATTGATCGCAAGGGAAACATTGGCGGCGTTGATAGTGAACTTTGGCACTGGGAAAAGGAACAGAGAAACTCATGGTTGGTGGTTGGATGCGTGAATTTGTGATGTGCGCTTTTTTATTGCGCTAAATAGTGGAATTCGTGATTCGTTCGAAAAAGTTTTGTCAACTTGACAGTTATAGTGATACTAGGAGCATGACACTACTGGTGAAAATATAGCGCCGGTGAAAATTAAGGCGTCCAATTCTAAAAGTCGACAAGTCCACAATCTGAAAATTTCGAGGTAGGCCCAGAAAAGTCATCTGGGGCTACTCCCGCACATTCTTCATCATTTTCCATAAACTTTTTGACCTCACATGCCAATATGGCATAGTGCCAAATTTGACATTTTTGGGGGAAATATGCAAAAAAAAATTTGGCAAGAAGTCGACAAGTCCACAATTCCCTTTTTATTTGGGCTAAAAGTCGACAAGTCCATCCTCCGCATCCTTTTTCATGGCAAAAAAATGCAAGAAATGTGATAAGTCCATTGTGGACACCGATTTCTAAAAGGCGACAAGTCCATAATTTTCCCATAAAGCAGCCTCGGCTTCCTCGGGAACAAAAATGTTCTCGCGTGCAAGAAGTCGACAAGTCCATTTCCCTCCCCGAAACACTTTTGCTCTGACTGAATTGAATTTTATGGACTCTCCATTTTTCACATACCTATACGTTGAGATTAGGGGCTGAAAATTTGACACTTTATTGTCAACATATGGAACTTAATGGAAAGCATGAGAGAGCCAAATTGGACACGCACCACGGGCCTATAATTGGATCTGAAACTTAAAATGCGATTTACTCAAAATCGCATTTTGTGGACTTGTCGACTTTTAGAATTAGACGCCTCAATTGCGTCATGGCGACACACCAATGGCCCGCGGCGTTCTTCTTAAAATGGCGCGGGCGCCAGAGACAATTGGCGCAATACATGACATAAATATTGGCTCCAACTGTTTGACGGTATTTTGAAAGGGTGCCGGGGCGGCACCAGAAAAATAAATACCTAGTCTGAAGTGGGCTTGGCTCCGTCCGGAAAATTGGTGCCGGGGGCCAACGTCACCACGAGAAAAAGTACCATTTCCACGGCGCTATTTCGCTTTCTCAAATTGCGCCGAGTGTGCTACACGAAACATGTAAGCGCACGAAACATTTTGGAGAGTATAGCAAGATTTAAGCTACCCGAGATTTAACCCATCGACTGTAAAGCCAAAGTACCTCGCTAGGTAAGCCAAAGTATGGCGACATTTAAGCCACAATTAACGTGAAAAGTTGTCATCATTTAAGCCATTGTGCCTCATTATTTAACCCAATGTGTCGACTCGTAAGCCGCAGTACAGGTAAATACATAACATGTATACATATAAGATGGATGTATAGACATCACATGTGGCGGTAAGATCTGTCGTTTTTGGCTAATGCACTTGGACATAGTAGACTTGGTCCTAATAAAGCGAAATGGACAACAGACAGTGTTTCATGCATGAGACTATCAAATGGAGAGAAAAAGCTGTTTATTTTTATATTTATCCACATTATTTTCCATTGCATATGTTTCTTTTGCATTTTTCAAGGGGGGTAACAAAATTGATTCAATTTGAAAGTGAGCGCGATATACTTAAAATGAAATTTGTGAGTTACCTAGATAAATATATCTATTTCCCTTGTTCATCCCACATTGAAAGTATCATTGGTCACCGTGTAAACACATATTTACATTGGTTCCGCACGGGGCACGACAGCAGGGGCCAGTTCCGCAAGTGGAAAAGTTAAGAGTTAAAATTTAAGAGTTGTGTAAAATGACAAATGACAAGTTATGAGTAAAGTTAAGAGTTAACAGTTGAGTAAAACGACAAACGATTTTACTCAACTCTTAACTTTTAATTTAACTCTTAACTTATCATTTATCATTTTACTCAACTCTTAAGTTTTAACTCTTAACTTTTCCACTTGCGGAACCGGCACCTGCGCTATGTATTCGCTGGCATTCAAAAAATACACAAATATAAACTAAATACATGTGTACACATGGCTTAAATAATGACACAAAATTTGTACCATGTACTCATGGCTTAAATAATGACACAGTGGGGTTAAATAATGACACACTTTGGGTGACGAGTCGAATGATTGGCTGCGGCTACGAGACGAGGTACTTTGGCTTAAATCTTGATGCACTTTGGCTTACAAGACGATGGGTTACAAGTCGCTGTGGTTAAATAATGGGTTTCCCTCAACATTTTGTATCATTACACACGCACACGCGCCCATGAAACACGCCGGTTTGCCCATGAAACACGCGCGCGCGGTGTCATAGCAATGTATGTGCGCGCGTCACATTTAATTTTTTTTTGTAAGTATAATCAACCGTTTTCAGCGCTCTATTTTACCTATTTACATGTGTGCCAAATTGCGTTTGATGCCTCTGATAGTCAAATGCACACAGTAAACATTGTTAGATGATGAATGACTGAAAGAAATGAAAGAAAAAATGAATGACTATCAAAAAATGCTGATTTTTTAGTGCAAATTTCCAAAAGCTCCAATAGTTACAATATATGACACTTGAAAAAGTTTTGATGGAATTTTTTGGAAAAATTGGAAATGTGTGAAAACAATTTCAGATGCTGTTTCTGTGCTTAATTAAATTTTTGAAATTTAGTAGTTATCAACTTTTAAGCCGGAATTAGAGCTCAGCGTCGATTCGGCGTGAAATGAAGACATAAAATGACGTCGTAAAATTTATTACACGAGTGTGGATCATGCTACGGGTCTACAATTTTCTAAGGATAATATATGAATCAATACCTTAATCGTGTCCAATACTGAGTGGTTGCTTGCAATCATTGACGTGAAATGTAAAATTTGCTCCCTGACGTAAAATGATGACGTAAAATGATAAAAATTGAATTTTTCAATTCACTCTAGTTGTGGCTGATAACACTCAGAATTGGACACGATTAAGGTATTGATTCATATATTATCCTTAGAAAATTGTAGACCCGTAGCATGATCCACACTCGTGTAATTAATTTCACGACATCATTTTACGTCGTCATTTCACGTCGAATCGACGCTGAGCTCTAATTCCGGCTTTAGAAGTGGATGTCTAAGACGCAATTCCATTACGCAAGAAAAATTAATTTGAGATTTTTTCAACTGACGTATGAACAGATTTACACTATGCTCACGGTAGTCAATATTTGGCACATTCAAATTATCCATGCTGCCAGCCGCGCATTCACGCCTTGCCAATCAGAGTAATTATCGACACTCTACTTAACAAACTATCAGTACACAGATTGCGCACTCACGCATTGCTATGACACCGCGCGCGCGTGTTTCATGGGCAAACCGGCGTGTATCATGGGCGCATGGGCCTGTGTAATGACACAAAGTGTTTCATGGGCGCGTGTGCGTGTGTAATGATACAAAATGAATCGTGCGCTTACATGTTTCATTGGATCCTCCTGCTTGAGAGATTCACTACAGACCAGTACATTTCCAATTTTTTATTATTATTATCTGTTTGTGAATATGAATTGTGAATACGCGGCGGACATCAAACTTAGTATGAAAACCTACCATAACCCATCTAAATAATGAACCAAAATTATACAGTTTTTTCATCATAATATTTCATTTTTACTATGGAATAATTAATTACGAAATTTATCACACGATTTTATTCATCAAATTATGGCAGGTTTTCATACTAGGTGTGCTGTCTGCCGAGTATATGCATTTGTCCCCGTGTGCAATCTGCATCTGCGTTTGAACCAGGCGACGCATTCCTTGGAGTCAGCAACAACTAAAAAACCACCGCCCATATCGCACTGTGCCACAATTATCATTGAAAAAATCGTCAATTTTTGGAAAATATAATAAAATATAATCTCAGAAAATCTCTCAAGAATAAAATATAATTAAATCTCTCTCAAAAAAACCTGGAAAAAATATAAATAAATATAAATATCAGAATTTGAGAGATTTTCTGATTTTTTTAAAAATCTCAAAAAATCTCTCAAAAAGAAAATATAATTAAATCTCTCTGGAAAATCGTGGAAAAAATATAAATCTCAGAAAATCTTATATTTTCTGAGATTTTTTAAATAAATCTCGCAGAGATTTTTTCAGCCAACAAACTACCTAGCCCACAAAAAGCACATGTGCCCAGGGTCTGCTGTCGCTGCTGCGCAAGATGCGCAAGACGGAGGGGCGGGAGCTGCGCATCCTGCTGCTGGGGCTGGACAACGCGGGCAAGACCACCCTGCTCAAGCAGCTCGCCTCCGAGGACATCTCCACCATCACGCCCACCCAGGTCGGCCGCTTCTCTGTGCCACTGTGCACACTACAGTGTATACTCCGATAAGCACACACCAGAGTTGTAAAAATGTACGTGAATTTACTTGAAAATACGCGTACGCGAGTACGCGGTAAATACATTTACAAATACTTTTTTTATAGTAATGTACTCACTTTTACGCGTGCATTTTTAAAGTACACACGTACAGAGAAAATGTATTTTTTGTTCCAAAATAACAAGTTTCTGTTGCTAAAATAAGAAAATTTTGAAGAAATCATATCATTTTTCCAAAAAATACTGAATAATCACCAAACAACGACATCTATTATGTCTTCCAGTGAAAAACTCACTCTCACATGTAAAAAGATTTGGCTTTTTTACGTTTTCCAGGGGAAAAGTACTAGCTTTTACATTTTCCTGGGGAAAAAAGTATTTTACTCACATTTACGCATGAGTACAAGTAAAAAATGAATACTTACATTTACATATACTTTAAAAAAACGTTCAGTAATTCTAACAACTCTGGCACACACCCCTCTTGTAGACATGAGCAGGGTTGGTTTTAGTAAACACCTTCCCGGACAAGTTCACCACCCATTTTTTTATTTCACTTCAGATGCAATATCTCTGGCTATGGGAACCGTATAAAGCTAATATTTGGTTGGTATATAGTCCTAACACTCCGCTACTCCGTATTAATGGGGGGAGGTGCGGCGACTCACTACAGAGTGGGTCGCCCTACATGCAAACATTTTTTTGGCTTTTTTGGTGTCCCAAACAAGTTCACCATTCACTTGATTGGCTACACTACGAGGGCTATATCTCCAGCTGTGTGGGCGATAGAAAGCTGAAATTTGGGGGATGTCTTGCAAACAACCCCCTCTAACAATTCATCAGTGGGTGGCCGCCGACGACCCACTACTGCATGGGTCGCCGCATATAAAGTTGTTCATTTTTTAAAAACAACCTAAGTCTCCCAAACAAGTTCGCCATCCGTCTGCATTATAAAAAAATGTTGTGAGAATGTACCTGATATAAAATTGAATAACATTTGAACGCTAGTTCTGCTCATTAAAAATGTTTCAGTACGGCACCCACCCCGTCCCATAAACATCAGACTGAAAATTTCACTTTAAACCAATTTTTTGTTTCACACTTAAAAAGTTGGTTTACAAAGTTCACTAGGGAAGGGTTTAAGGTTCAAAGTTATGTAAACAACATAACCTCTAAAATGTCTGCATAAGGAAATTTATTTGGGGTGAATGAAAAAATGGAAATTTTGTCAAATTTTGTTCCTGTGATGATGTCATTATGGCATCATAATTTTCACCCCAAATAAATTTCCTTAAGGAGGCATTTTAGAGGTCATGTTGTTTACGTAACTTTGAACATTGAACCCTTCCCTAATGAACTTTGTAAACCAACTTTTTAAGTGTGAAACAAAAAATTGGCTTGAAGTGAAATTTTCGGCCTGCTGTTTATGGGACGGGGTGGGTGCCCTACTGAAAAATTTAATGAGCAGAATTAGGGTTCAAATCTGACTCAATTTTATACCAGCTATGTTCTCACAACATTTTTTTATAATGCAGTTTGATGGCAAACTTGTTTGAGACGCTTGGGTTGTTTTGAAAAAATGAACAACTGTACATGCAGCAATGCATACTGTAGTGGGTCGCTGGCAGGCAGCCCCACTGGTGTGTTGTAAGGGGGGTTGTTGGCAAGACATCCCCCAAATTTCAGCGTCATACCAGCCTCACAGCTGGAGATACGACCCTCGAAGTGTAGCTAATCAAGTGGGTGGTGAACTTGTTTGGGACAGCAAAAAAGCCAAAAAAAATTGTTGCGTATAGGGCAACCCACCCTGCAGTGAGTCGCCCCACCTCCCCCCATTGTAGCAGAGTAGGGGGGTGTTACAACTTTATATATTCAAAGTTTCAGCTTTATAACACCCCCATAGAAGGAGATATTACATCCGAAGTGAAATAAAAAATTGGGTGGTGAACTTGTCCGGGAAGGTGTTTAGAATTCTTTTTACTAAAATTGTAGTAAAATTGTATAAAAATTGTCTTTTATTTTAATTTTATTCTTAAATTTTCCATTTTTATTTTTTATACTGATTCGAGGACACATTCGTATGGGACGAAAGTAAAGTTTTTACATTTTCCTGAAAAATAGCATTTTACTCACATGTACTCATGAGTACCGGTAAAAAAACAGTATTTAACATTTTCTGCATTATACTCCAATTTTACCGGTGGAAAAATGACCCCCATTTTTCAGGGTTTCAACATAAAATCGGTGATGGCAGACAATGTCAAGCTGAACGTATGGGACATCGGAGGGCAGAGAAAGATTAGACCTTACTGGAAGAATTACTTTGACAATACAGACGTACTCATCTATGTCATCGATAGTGCTGACCAAAAGAGATTTGATGAAACGGGAATGGTCAGTTCGTGAAAATTTGTTTTTGGAAAGGGACCGTCGCAGAATTTTGGAGGATATTGAATCGGCATCTAAATAGCTGTAAGGTATATATTTATTGAAGTACACATAAATATAACCATAAATGGTAATCTTTCAGGTTAAAGTGGGCAAAAAGGTCCACAGAATGTTCACCTGGCTGCGTTGATGCACTGTATTTTGAGTGTGAAATGGGGAAATTTAGAAATGTCTAAACATTTTTTTTTTAAACACGTTTTTTTAAAGCGGGGAGGCTGAATTTTTTGTAATACGTAAAAAATTGTAATTTACATTTTCCACACTCGGGGGGGGGGTAAGTAAACAGAAAATATTTTACATTTACATTCAGGTAATTAAGAAAAAATTGCGTAATTTTCACAAGTCTGGCCCAACCCCACAACGTAGGAACTGCTGGAACTGCTCTCGGAGGATAAGCTGCGCTCGGTGCCGCTGCTGGTGTTCGCGAACAAGCAAGACCTGGTGCGAGTCTCAGACCTCGTAAACGACCCTGCAAAATGTCAAATTCCCTGTAAAATGTCATGTAAAATGCCCTGTAAAATGAAAAGTCATGCAAAGCATCAAAAATCGTGTAAAATGCCCTGCAAAACGACAACTCGGTTGCCATTTTGCTGGGCATTTTACACGACTTTCGACACTTTGCATAACATTAGTCATTTTACGGGGTCTTTTACATGGCATTTTACACGCCACTTGACATTTCTGCGGGCATTTCACGGGGTGCGGGACTGGCGCCCGGTGACGGCGGCCAAGGCGAGCCACATCGCCGACGGGCTGCAGCTGGTCGTGCTCAGGGACCGGCCCTGGCAGATACAGGCCTGCAGCGCAGTCACTGGGGAGGGCTTGAGGGTGCGATAGGACGTTGCTTTTTTGTGGTGGGGGGGGGGGGGGTTGTCACCTTGACTACGCACTATCGAGTTGGATTTCGAGTTCGCTTTTATTTATCTCCAGTTGACGGAGGTTAGAATGGAAACTCAAAATTAAACTCAAATACGTGCAAAGCTTATTTATCACTGGGTACTCAATTTCGATACGCAGAATACCGAAATTCACGTATAGGTAAAATTTCTTCCTTTGCCAGGATGGTATGGACTGGATTTGCAAGAACTTGAAGGGCAACTGACAGATTCCAGTGCAGCTGCAAACGCGCACACAAATGGCTCTCTAGTCAACTTTTCCTACATTTGCAATTCCGTGATCGTTTATCACACTCATCAATAATGGTCACATTATTTTTGCAAATTCTATCGATTTTCACTTTTGTATTGGAAAAATAGTTAAAAAAATTCACGCATTCCAGAGACTTTCTCGAATATCACATTTATTATAATTATTATGTTAATAATATTGTAAAAGTAACGAATGAAGAAAAAAGTTGCAGCAGGTACAGAAAAACGAGTAAATCTGCTTCACAATCTAAAAACAAATGATCACACAGAAATGGGAGAAATCACTAAAGGAAACCTGATTCAACAAGGGGTTCAATAATCACAAATATCGAAAAAAGTCATAATCACACTAAAACGAGTAGAAAAATGGAAAAAATGCAACAAGCAAACTTCTGTGTAGAAAATGTTAGCAGCATAACTTAGTCAATTTAGCAGCATGTGGTGAAATTTGTTTTTGAAATTGATTTTGGCTGAGCGAAAGGTAATCTAAGGCACACCTGCGAACAAGATAACATTGCAATCATTTTAAAACCATTGAATACATACATACATAAACATCACTAGCAAAATACACAGCAAGTGGCAAGAGCAAAGTGTAGAAAATAGAATATGATAAACTGAATTAGTGCATAGTTCATAGTGAATAACAGCCACCAGGAGCGCAATTCAAATGGCCACTTTCCTACGAAAATCTACTGCTGTTGATTATGCAGTCCGATCACCGATAGCTCTATTTGTGCACGGAAATATTTACGTCCGCTGGGCGAAAATGCTCACAAATGTCCATTGGGCATATGGTAAACTGACCGTCGCTCCATATTTTTGTTCGTGCTGAATTCCATCACATAAACATCTATGTTTCTTGAAATATCTCACGGCGAAAGGAAACCTATTTGATAAATACCGTATTTCCTCGAAATGCCGGAGGTTTACTTTTTCGGGGGGGGGGGGTAATCGAGGGAGGTGGTATTTCGAGGGTGGTTTATTCATTCGCCAGAATTTGGGAGTTTATTATTTCTTTTTTGTACTGCCAGTACAACGATAGGTAACCGACATGTATGAGTGTCTTTAGACTTTTATCGGTATGTAAATGGTATTTATAAGCTCTGCCCTAATTCAATTCAATTATTGCTTTTTAACGTGTGTTCTGCATTACGTAGATCACAAAATGTTGTTTTTGCAATTACATTATCTTTACACTCATTTTCGGATTGGGGTATTTCTAAGGGGGGATGTGGAGTCATTTTTCAGAGTGCTACTTTTGAGGGGGTAATTCGCGGGTGGGGTTATTTTGAGGGGAGTTATTTCGAGGAAATACGGTACTTTGAAAAATAGTTTACAAATAATCTCCACGTCCAATTTGCACAATTACTTGACAAGCTAAATATGAAGAAGCTAGTAAAATGGGCCATGTTGCAAGGTTAACAAAATAATAAATAAATAGTATGCACACAGATACACACAAATTGTGGGCAAAAAAAAGAAACAAATGACAGCAACGTGGACCACCACCAAAAAAACGGAATGCGCAAAAACAATAGCACAGCGAGCTCAAAGGGTCTGCTTCCTGGCGACGGGCGCGTGCGGCAGCTTGGCTCCGCCTTCCGCGGCGACGCCGGCGGGCGCGATGCCAGCCAAGACAGCGTTCAGTTTCTCCAATTCCGCCGGCGACAGGCGCGGCGCGATCTCCATCATCGTCTCCAGCATCAGCTCTGGCCGCGCCGTCAGCTCGCTGCGAATGCATTCTCATGAACGTAGGCTCCCTAGACATGTGAACCTGCTCAACGTGTAGTCCCGTTTAACATGTATTCCTACCCGCTTGACATGTAGACCCGTTAGACATGTAGCAGGGGCGTACGTGTCAGGCAGGCAGGTAATTGTCAAGCTAGCAGGGTATGATATGATTTTGATTTCAGTTTTTTTTCAAATCATATGGTGGTAACAGATGGTAGAAGTACAAGGTGACCAGGGCTACATGCCAAGCAGAATTACATGTCCACAGGCACAAGGGGCTTCTCATGTTCTACTACAGCCTATTGGAGAATGAGACATTTCGGCTGTGCAAAAGTGCCTCTGCAAGATCGAGACTGCACAAGAGTCCAGTACAATTATAATACAAATGAAAGTGAATCTGTGTACAGCGTGTTCAGTAGCAAAAATCCCGGTCTCCAGTGAACACCCTAGCTCACACACACAGCCAAATTGAGATCAGGCGCACGCACCTCTGTATGTTGTGGGCGGCGGCCTCCCTGTGCAGCGCCTTGATGTTGTCCCAGAGCGGCGTGGACCCGTCGGACGTGTCGAGCTGCGTCGCCAGCCAGTTGACCACCGTCTCGTCGTTGTCCCACGCCGCAGAGCTCTGCGATGATGCTCAACATCACCAGCCGTCGCGAGCGCAATGGACGCATTGTGGGTGCAGCCCTCCCGGGGCTCATGCGCGG
Source organism: Sphaerolaimus hirsutus (assembly GCA_964036195.1). Taxonomy (NCBI): domain Eukaryota; kingdom Metazoa; phylum Nematoda; class Chromadorea; order Monhysterida; family Sphaerolaimidae; genus Sphaerolaimus; species Sphaerolaimus hirsutus. The sequence goes on from OZ038455.1 coordinate 26,911,923, forward strand.
TGCCGGTGCCCCATGGCGGAAACTCGCAGCACAAGTAAACTACCGGCGCAAGTAAGCTCTCAGCGCAAGTAGTCGCTCAAAATAGCTCATTTCATACCTTTTAATAGTTTTTCACCAGTACAAACTTCAAAATCATTATCGTTCATGTGAATGATCGCTAATTTTCGACTTTTTTTGGTTTTTGTCATTTTCGCCTATTTTTAGTGATTTTTCTCCTTTTTTCATTTTACACCTTGAAAAATCCTGCATATTGAACCCTCGCGAACCCCAATCAACTGGTTCAGTTATCTGTCCCTTCGGAGGAGTGATTTACTATCTATATGCACCCCGGAGGGGTCCAAACACACTAAACCCGACTGCGAGTAGATTACTTGCGCGGAGAGCTTACTTGCGCGGAGAGCTTACTTGCGCAGGGAGTTTACTTGCGCCGAGGCACACCCCCTACACGAGCACAGGGTTCGCATGAACAGGGGTGCCATCGGCGTACCTGGTTGTGCTGCGCGAACCACCTGTGGAAGATGGCGTCCACGTGGGCGTCGAGGCGGTTGGCTGGCGACGCGTGCCGGATGTGCGTCTTGGCTTGCTGCTCGAGCAGGCGGCGGCGCAGGCGCCAGTACAGCCGCCGGCGAGACTCCGACCAGCGCACCACCGCCTGCGAGTCAGGAGGCTGGCATTTCACACTTCCCCTACTCCTTCCCCCAAATCGCTCCGCGTCTACTTATCCGGAGCTCATTCCGACCCATCTATCCGTAATTTTACCTCAACATCCGCTCATTTTTTGCACATTTTTGCAAATTTTCACCTTCAAAATCAGCTTTGAGCTAGTGAATCGTTTAAGAATTTTTTTTACAATTATCGCCCTCCAAAGGACAGGGTGGGGTGATTTTTTGGGCAGCGACAAGGGACTCACGTTGATGACTTTCTTCTCGAACATGCGGCCGGCGGTGTCGTGCAAGTCTGCGAACTGCACGGCGACCGTGTGGTAGATCGGCCGCAGCAGCTCCAGCCGCTCGGTGTGCTCGCGCTGGCAAAGTGGACACACTGGCGAGTATAGATGACTGACGGGACGTAGGCTCATCCCACATCTAAACCCATCCCACATCTACATCTATTTACTTTGTCTCTCAAATAGACTGTATTTAGGTAATTTAAGGAATTTCAAAAAAGTCATGACGATACAAGGTAATCAATCTAATATAACATGTTAGAGTGTTTGAAGGCAATTTGACACCACATGTGTTAAAACATGACAGTTGACAACTATTGAGTGCAGTCAGTGGTATTGAGTATACAACTTTGACCTGCGAAATCACCGAGTCATCAAAAGTAGCTCTTAATGTACCACTTTTTCATCATCAACATTTTTTACATCCATTATCCACCAAAAATGCAAGGAATACACATCAAATATGACAGGCATCCAATTTCTGGGCCAGGATGTGGGATGGGTCTAGATGTGGGATGGCACAGACCCGTCTGACGGCACACCTTACAATCAAATCTACCATAGTCCATCTGAATAAACAGACAGGAAAAGAAACAAATTGCTCATCACATCACATTGCTCCCAGATTGGGTGCATTAGGTGCACAATTTTTCACGTAACTTTGTTCATCAAAATACGGTAGCATCCATTGTACAGCCGTCTGTCCGTCCAGCATATTTGCCATTTGTGTAATCGAGTGAAATTGGTGGCGGATAGTTTTCGCGATAGTTTTTCAAATGTGTGAACTTATTTGCTTGTTGCGAAAGTCAAATCCGGAGCAGATAACGTCATAAACGACCACGAAATTAATAAAAATTACAAATTAAAAAGCTCACCTGCAACTCCTTCACAGTTTCTTGCAGCTTTTTCTTTTCCTCCTGCAAATCGGCACTTTTCGCGGCACTGTTATCACCACTCGCAGAACTCAATTTGGCCAATTTCGTCTCTGCCGCCGCTAATTCGCCAGCCAAAGCGGCAAACTTTTCGTCGGTCCGCTCAATTGTTTTGACCAGATCGCGCTGTCTGTATTTGATCTCGACGATGCCTTCGGGCTCCAGGACGCCGCCCCTGCAATGCGACAAATTCACAGTGCAGAAGAAACTTTTTAATGCGAACATATCGCTCGCAAATAAGACACCAAAAAACTTTTGTCCATACCCTACCGCGCTCATAAGAGCAGTGTGTTTACATGAGTACTGATATAAAAAACAGATAAATCTGAGTTTAACACATTTGAATTTACCAGACTGATCTTATTCTGGTAAGCATAGACGCGTTCAAAGGAGCCTGTGCCTCTGTGCATGTTTACCCGCTGTGCATGGAGGCCCGATGTGCATGTAGGGGGACCAACATGCACACCCGGGAACCCACATGCGCCGCGGTTTACATGCACAGAAGGCATCAGTCCCCTCCTATAGCCATACCACCCAATTGTATCCCCCCACGGGACCACAAAATCCCGTAATTTTTCTGGATTCTGGAACGTGACACCGTTCGGACCGCAGGCGGGGCTACCGAACCACCCTGTACGCACCTGGCGTTCTCGTCGGCGAACATCTCCATGTGGCGGGGGTTGATGGCGGGGTCGACCACGACCCAGGCGCCGCCGCGCAGCTCCCCGTAGGGCGGGATGTAGATGATGATTGGCTGCGAGTACTCCCGCAACCCGTCCACGATGTACGCGCCGAACTTGACCACCTGGTCGTACATGTCTGCGGGGTAAGTCCTTTGTTCACGTTTGTAGCCAAGTTTTTTTTGTGAAATTTTTTTTTGGTGATATTTTTGGTTGAAAATGCTCGAAAACAATGCGCAACAGGAGAAGACATTTTCGTATGGGTTCAAGACTCGAGACAATTCACTTATACGAAAATCTCTAATCTTGTTGCGTGTATTGGTATTGAGTATTGACATAAATGCGCAAAAAAGTGAAAATGCGCTTGCGGTAACAGATTAGAAGACCTACTAAAAATTTAGATTTATCTAAAATAGGTAGTCAAAAATTCTGAATTTAGAACGAAAAATTTGATTATTTCAGGAAAAAAACGCTTAAACACTGATGTCAACACGTTTCTTCAGAGGGTTTGCCATCGTATCCAAATCAGATAGAAGAATGGGTGCATTGGGTCAATGAACCAAATTGAATGTTCTTTTCAATGATCATTTCTAGTGTAGAATTTTGTAAATTTTTCCCAAAGTGTCCAAAAATGTTTCGACTAAATACTATGCAATCATAGAAAGTATCGTGATTTTCCTAATTGGCTTCCAGCCGAATTGGCACATAAAAGCGACAGTCGGGTATAATAGCACATTTGATACAAAAAGTAAGAAAATGGGACATTTTCACCCCTGACACCACAAAATGGACCTTTAACCCCCCAAACACCCGCCCACCTTTCATCCCTCCACTAAATCCTCGCCAGTTAGCGAAAATGACCAGTGGCAATCGTTCCCTGTTGAAGTCCTTGATGGCCTGGGCAGTTTTGTAGGCGGAGTCTGGGAACCAAACCTGCCCGGCTTGGTTGGACAGGCGCGCTTCGCTGTCTAGGGCGGCCGGGTCGGCGGGGATTTCCAGCTCTACTATGCGCGTTTCCACCGCTATCACTCCGCAGGGGATGCCTGAGGGGCAGAGCATTGTTGGGGGGGGGGGGGTTGGTCGATGGGATTGTGAAATACCCCCAACCAGAAACGCTACAGTAGTCTATTAGCTATTTTGTCACAGTTTTCACACAAAATAGCATATATTTTTGGCACCTCTTTGCTCTACAAACTATTGGGAGCTAGGGCTATTTTAGCTTTTTTCGCTCGATTTGAAGAACATAACTGTGCATAGGAGAATTTTTGACTAGTTCGCGTCTTTGTAGATATCCACGGTCACGCAGAAACGGGACAGAAAAACAGTGTGTCTCAAGGCATGTCTCATTGTGCAGTGGTGATCACGCACTTGCGAATGTACGCGTGCGTTTTGCAAACGTGCAACACACCTCCCAGTCTGGCGCGCCCAACGACGACAGTCTTGGCCCAGCCAGACATGATTTCATCCCAGCTGCCCCGGTCGAAGAAGCCAGACTCCCACACGTCCGGTGCGCTCGGCGACGGCCGGCCTGCAAGCATTTTTGGGAAATTGTGATTGATAAACCCACGCAAACTATTTTCCTACCAAAATTACAAAAATTTGGTAAACTCGTCAACTGGTTCCGATCCCAATTGAAAGCTGGCTGACGCGCCAGCGAAAGACGTTCAAATGCCAGCTTTGAATTGGGATCGGAACCAGTTGACATTTTGTGTCGATGTCAACTAGTGTGTGTGTGGGGCCAATCACAAACAGTGCAAAAAGTGTAAACCCCCAACGCACCAGCCAACATCCACCTGGGGTCGTAGGGGTTCTTGGTGGGGCAGAACTGCACCGGCCTGTCCACCGGGTCGTCCGCGCTCAGACAAATCGGGGGTGGGCTGTGCACGTCTTTGGGGATGTACGACAGCCAGCGCAGGGCGCAAACGACCGCGGAGAAATCGTTGGACACCACCGCGTGGGACACGCCGTTTTTGTGCATTATTTGGATGCCTGCCATTTTGCAGGGGGGGGGGGTTAGAAATGCATTGAGCTGAGAAATTTTTCACGAAGTTCATACAGATTGAAAAGGATGGCGAGTTTCTTCTATATTACTATCAAAATAGACGATAAAAATAGAAAAAAACTACTTTTTTACTTTTTCTTAAAGATAGATTCTGATTTAAAAAAACTAATGATCTGAAATAGTAAATACACGGAAAATCAAAAATTGATCCAACCTCCCAGCTGATTACTGCTCGTGTACACTTCCCTGCCGAGCAATTTATTCAAAGCGGGAGCGCCGGTCAGAATGATGTGACTGTTTTCCACTTGGATGGTCCTTTGTCCCAACCTGACCAGATAGGCCCCTATGCCCACAGTTCTGCAGGACACTATCGAAATTGTTACGATTTCATTGTAAGCCTGCGACGTTTCGCCGGCTATCATAGCAGAGCCTGTGCGAGCGAAGTTGAGACTATAAAAATTGTGATAACTGGGTGAAATGCCCGGTGAACTGTTTACAGGGGGCAGTCCCAAGCCCTGTAAATTGTATTTATTATTTTATGATTTATGACGAAAAGGAATGATTTTATTACTGAACTTTGCATGACAATTGATCGACACTTTACTTTGCATTTGACTTTACATTTGACACTTTACTTTACACTTTACAGGGCTTGGGACTGCCACCAGGTCGTCAAAAATTTCATTTGTCAATTGACTTTAGCATCTGTAAACTTTAAGACAAACATTTCCAGATAATTTAAACGTGTCCATCTAATTTGTCATCTTGCAAAGTACTTTACAGACTGCGAGATAATGCCGGTGAGTGAGCGGAGCAAAATGTCGTAAAAAATTGCTGCACTATGTATCACAATTGGGATGGCGCCATTTGAGAGCGTCAAAGGGGCAACACAATGGCGCCATTGGCGCTCGGCGCCATTTTTCTGGCGCTATTTCATCACCAACTAAGTAGCATAATGTCGACTAGGCAACGTGACCACATTCATTTACTGAGCCTGTGCCTTTGTGCATGTGTACCCGCTGTGCATGTCAGGGGTATTCTAGATTTTGACCCTTCAGGGGGTTGGATAGATAGCTAATCGCTCCTCTGGAGGAATAGAAAGCTTGAATAGTTTTTGGTGGGTTTGGGGGTTCACGGGGGTTCAATATAGAAATTTTCTAAGATGTAGAAAAAAGGTAGAAAAATCACTAAAATAGGTGGAAAATTACTAGAAATAGGCATATAAGCACATAAATACAAAAAATAGCTGAAACTAGACTCTAAACCCCTTTAATTAGTGATTTTGAAAGGGCTAATCTATAAAACGCTATGAAAATTAGCGATTTTGAGTGGAAATTAAAGTCTTAAATTAAATTAAATTAAAGTCACCGGGTTTACGTGCACAGGAATCTTCAGTGACATTTACCCACCTTTCAAGTTCTCCACGCCGATGCTGTGCGCCCGTCCGATCACATCCTTCAACTTGTGCCTCTGTTCCCCGCTCTCGGTGGTGATCAGTTCGGCGTTGACGCTCAGACCGCCCGCGTTGACCTGCAGAAATCGAAATAGCTGATTGGAGATTTACTCATTCTTTGCAGGGAATGAAGGATGGAAAAAAGGTCTTTTTTCAACGGCCCGCTTTTAAAAAAAAAATAGCTGGGATCCTGGTACTTTGTTTTAAATAGCGGCGTTTTTGAAAAAGCGCTTGAAAAAAAGTGTTGGCCATCCCTACAGGGAATGCTACCGTATTTCGATGAATACACAGCGAAATGACAAATATTGCACATAGTTCAATGCCAGCGAAATTGAAGTGAACGCCAGTGAATGTGAATGTAAGCTGATGAAAAAAGAGTATATTTTCTGGTTAATCAGATGTGGATGGATTTATCTAATGGCCCACCACACACTCCAAAGTGGCACAGGCGGTTCGGACATGGTCGGAATTCAAAGGCGGAATTAAAAAGAGGGGTTGCCTTTGCTTGCTTGCGGAACCTTTGCTTGCGGAACCTTTGCTATTAGACTGACCCTCTTAAAATCCTCAGGGGTCAAATACAAATAATGAAAGCCCTTTTCCTTGTCATTTTCGTCGACCCAGGCGATTTTGTACACGGCTTTGACTTCGTCGGCCAAACCGATGCGCGCGCCGCTGTTCGCAGCGATGTACACCCGCGGGATGCCTGCGTTGTGCTCTTGCGAATGTGCGCTTGTTTGAAGCAGTTTAAAGCCGGAATTACAGCTCAGCGGGGTTTGACGTGAAATGATGACGTCGTAAAATTGATTACATCAAAATAGACAAAGGTACAACATTGAAATTTCAGAATTAGATAGTTCTAGTAATTGTGTGTAATGTCCCAAAAAAATTTTTATCAAATAATCATTATTTAAGTAGTTATTAATTTAACGTCAAAATTTTTTGGTGACGTAAAATGTTTGACGTGAAATGTTGACGTAGAATGTGTAAATTTTGACGTAAAATTTATAACTTATTAAAAAATAATTATTTTCTTAATTTTTTTAGGACATTACACACAATTACTAGAACTATCAAATTCTGAAATTTCAACGCTGTACCTATGTCTATTTTGATGTAATCAATTTTACGACCTCATCATTTCACGTCAAACGCCGCTGAGCTGTAATTCCGGCTTTAGGGTTGGAAAAACAACTTTTTAAATTTGAAAAAACATTTAGCCAAAAATGATTAATCGAAACATTTTAATTTTTTGGGTTAATTAGCGTAGATACACACTGAAAAAAATCTTGAATATCCTCGACGGATATCACACTTAGTATGGAAACCTACCATAAACTCTGAAACTTGAACCAAACATTATATAGTTTTTTCAACATAATATTTCGTTTTTACTATTTACGAAAAAATTAATTTTCGAAATTTATCCCAAGACTTTATTCAGTAAACTATGGTAGGATTCTCCACGTACTTTGCCGTCCGCCCAGGTGCCACTCCCAAACCCTGTAAAAGCCGTGTAAATTGTCAAATGTCATGCAAAGTGTCAAAAGTCATGGAAAATGCCATGCAAAATGGCAACTCGGTTGCCATTTTGCAGGGCATTTTCCATGCCTTTTGACACTTTGCATGACATTTGACATTTTACAGGGCTTTTTACACGGTCTGGGAGTGCCCCCAGTATACAATAGATATACCAGCACCTATCTCATTTGATTTATTTTAAAAATGGTTTATTATTTTGAAATAGTAAAAAACGGACCCAGGCGTCTGGCCATCTCGCTGGCCTCTTTGAATAAATCGTCCTCGGCAACGCCAAATGACCCGATCAAATGCGTGATATCATTGGCTGCGCAAAGTGAAACAAATTCGGCAAATTTACTGAATGGAACAAGTTATTAATTGATCAGGACAAAGGTTGGTCCAAATATAATTATACGTAAATCCTACAGATAAACTTTTTTTATTTGAACCAACTATCAATTAAGCTTACAAAACTGTCCAAGTAAAATTTGTTTTATACTATAAATATGTTTCAATTCGTTTAAATTTTGGTGAATTATATAAAATATAAAAATACTTATCGAACCAAATAAATCATTATTGAAAAATAAAACGATCGATTCCAAAATCACATTGGTTCGCAATTTTTCTCTCCAATATTTCCATGAATCCACCTTTTCAATGCGCAAGTGGGACGAGCGAGGCAGGGCCGTATCCAGGGCCCCGCTGTAGCCCCCCCCCCTTCCGGGGTCAGACCGGAAAAAAAAACCAGGAGATGGGATTCAATTTGGGGGTTTTTGGGTTCAATTCAACTTTTGGGATTCAATTTTTCCCTTTCGACGAAAATTTTGCGCGCAAGCGCGCATTTTACCTCCTGTCGCCTTATATTTTCGTTAGATCAGTCCCCATAAACACAAATCCATGAAAATGCACTGAATATGTGCCTGTCGCTGTACTTGTATGTATTTTTACATACATATACAGCGGTTTCTGGCCCCAGCGCCAACGCCACTGGCGCCATGGCGTCATTCCGTCACTTTGAAGGCTAAATTCCCCCCCCCCCCCGCTCGCCGGGCTACGTAAACAAACAGCCCCCCCCGCTCAAAAATCCTGAATACGTCCCTGGAGCGAGGGTTTCTTGAATTTGGACCCTCAAAACTTTTTTGGTGGCGGTTGCGGGGGGGGGGGTCGTAAGGGTTGCATATATTGGCTTTTTAAAGGTGTAGAAGGAAGAAAGGGCGAAGAAATAGCCAAAAGAAGGTGAAAAACAACGAAAAATTTGTATGTGTAAAATGTATGCGTAAAATATGTATAAAAAGTCTGTATGATGTATGAAACCCGTGAAGACGTGATTTCGAAGGTGACTCGACCCACCCCCATTCCACCCCCGGGGGTGGAGGAAAGGGGTTGCTAGGGACGCACCGACGACGACGAGGTCCCTGCCGCCGGGGTACTCTGGGGTGCGCAGGGTCATGCGCCAGGCGACCATGCCGCACTCGTTCTGCCCGGGGAAGCGCAGCGTCTCCACCAGGTGCCCCGCAGAGTCCATCACCAGCTCCTTGCAGCTCAGCACGCTGTCCGACTGCGCGGCACGAATCACTTAGTAATGCACTTAGACACATTCCAAAACGAACACACAATTGTAAAAAAAAACAGCTGTGGGCATCATTATCATGTAAAAAGCATCATTACCCCGTAGAGATCCTAAATAATCAGTTTTCATTTTTGGCGGCGACTAAACTGAGGACATATTACCAATGCGGAAGGAGCCAATGTGCAGTTGGTGCCCACAAAGAAGGGATGTCTAGGGGGTAAAGATGTCCACGGGCCCATACAGAATTTTTTGACATTTTGCATGACTTTTCATACGTAAATCTGGTGTTTTCAAAGTGAGTACATCATTTTTTCATCATTCTTGCAGTGTGGTACATTTGCACAAAATGCTCATTTTCACACAATTATGAGAAATATCTAATTTACAGTAGCGCGCAGAAAGGTGCACAATATTTTCACACTTTATTTACTTATTGCATACGTACCAAAACTTTTATTTATACTTGATTTTTTTCCGGATTCGATGCGAAATTTAAGGTTCGAAACTTCGGATTCGATGCTGCGATCTTTAAAAAAACCCGATTTTTTTTTATTGAAAAAAAACAGGACCCATTTCAACACCCCCCCAACCTGTCTCTCCTCGCCCCCATCCAGCTCCACCTCGGACAGGGCGATGGCGTCGCTGCACAGGTCGCTCTTGTCGCCGCTAGCGGAGCCGGCCTCCGCACCGGCCAGCGGCGAGTTCTGCTGCGGCGTGCTGCCGCTCGAACACGGCGCCACCGTCTGCGAGCGGGGTTGGGCCGGTCGATTTAAGGTTTTGAGGTGATGTTGTGGGCAGTGGAGGGTTGACAATCGACGTGGAATGTTGAGAATTTGGTCATGGATCGTTGTATAGCATGCGATTACTTCACAAAATCACCCGGTGGCTAACGGCATGAAATTTGGAAAACTTATAAATCAGCTCTCAGTTTGCCGATTTTGACAATTGCCATTTCGCAGGGCAGTTTACAGGGTCTGGGACTGGCACCGGGGGGCAAGACAAACGCAAAGGACAGATACCCCCTAGGCGGACCAGGTCGGCGTCGAGCAGCGAGACGACCTTGGAGGAGACGCGTCTGTGCTGGCGACTTTGCCGCCTGTCGCCCTGGCGCTCGCGCCACAGCCGCACCGCCGCCTGCCGGAACATCTCGGGCAGGTCGTACACGTAGCTGCACCAAGACAAATGACTGTGCGCTGCTGATAGTCTTGCAAAACGGTTTCTTAAAGTTAGAGCAGAGCACTATGTGGCCTCCTGGTAGTTCAGTCGGTTAGAGTATTCACATGCAAATGAAAGGTCCCGGGTTCGAGTCCCGGCCAGAGCGAATACATTTTTGTATTTTTCTTTAACGACGTTTAAAAAACATGCATATCTTTTTAAGAAAACGCCGACCGCCGCTAGCTGGAAAGTGGCGAAATGAGGAACCAAGACACGCCGGCAATTGTGGTTCTCGCAAATTGACATTGACTACGTCGAAAAACAGGTTCAATTTTCTGCCAATAACTTACACTAAAGCCGCATAAAAACGATCAAAACTCACGTAGTGCCCATTTTCTGGGCGAAATATCGTTTCTGTTGCAGATCATCGCGAGTTGCGTACGGGAAACCAATGACCAATCCCTCCAAGGGGGCATTCCTGCCCGAATCCGCGCTCTCAGCCGGATTCCAACTTTTGTACACCTACAATTAGAGTTGCGAGTCTAAAAAGTGGTAAAATAAATTCCAGAAAAAAAATATCGCAGGGGTCTAGAGGGGGGGGGGGTACCACACCCAGAAAAAAATCGACCAAAAGTTTTCAAACTTTTCGAAATGTCGAAAAAAGTTATTCTTAAATCAGTGAAAAATGGGCGGGATCAAAGCTACCTATATGCCGTTTCCGTATGCTATTAACTCGAAATTTTCGAAATTTTGCAATTAAGAAGAAGTAGAACTTCAAGTAATTCGACTTTAAGAAGTGGACCCCTCAAATATTCCATAAAAAAAATTCAATAAAAACCACGATTTTCTCGCGTCAACGGACCGACTGCGCGGCTCCGCTGTCGTCGACGACGGTCTCCTCCTTGTACAGGTGCACGTCCAGGTGGTAGCCGCTCGCGTTCGACACCGTCAGTCGCATGTTGATCGCCGGTCCGTCTTTGAATAGGCGGATTCTGTGGGGGGGGGGCAGGTTTGAGGTTGCAGAGTGTGGTTTGAAGGCAGATGAGATTTACGTTTGCAAGTGTTTTTACGTTTAAACGTTTTCTACCACAAGCGCATTCACTATAACCACCAACAAGACAGAAAAATACAACCCCCTCAAAAAGTCTGACGAAAAAAGAATTCCCTTGGGGAATTATTCGAGTAAATACAGTATATATTATGTACGGTATTTCCTCGAAATACAACCGGGGAGTTTATTTTTTCAGAGTGCAGACTTTAAGGGGGGGGGGGTTATTCGAGGTGGGTATTTTTCTCAGGCCAAAATCAAGTAAGTTATTTCGAGGGGGTAGTTCAAGGGGGTATTTCGAAGAAAAAAGGTATGTATATTCACTTATTGTCATCTCGACGCACACACCTGAAAGCGATTTCCGCCTCCAAAACTCTGATGTTCCACAGTCGGAATCCGTGCTGCACCACGATCCGCCTGACCGTGTCCTCGACCAGTTCGGGGTTGAGCACGACGCACGGCACGAAGTTCAGGAAGATCTGGTTGCAGTCGGTGCGGCTCGCGTCCGGGTGCGACTGCATGGCCACCTGCGAATTGTGCAAACGCAGTGCATGTTGTCAGTTGTACATGGCCAGTTGGTTGCGAGGATTGGGTATCCCTTGTTGCCGCCTGGGGCAGTCCCGCACCCTGTAAAGTGCACGTGAAGCGGCAAATCTCATGCCATGGCAATTGACACTTAATCTGACACTTTTCATGACAATTGACAAATTTGCACGAAATTTACCTAGCGTGTCATTTGACACTTATCTTCACACTTTACGATGCTCGGGACTGGTACCAGGTCCGCACCCGAGAAAAAAAAGCCAGTCTCATTTGCAAATTAGCAAAGCTAAACTGCATTTCAATTGACAATTATTTTCTTGGCCTAATCGGAATAAGCAAACAAGTCACGATCCCAACTAGGAACAACTATATAAATAACAAAGAATCCATGTGACGCTCCCATACCCTGTAAAAAGCTCTGTAAAATGTCAAATGTCATGCAAAGTGTCAAAAAGCTCTGTAAAATGTCAAATGTCATGCAAAGTGTCAAAAAGCTCTGAAAAATGTCAAATGTCACGCAAAGTGTCAAAAAGCTCTGTAAAATGTCAAATGTCATGCAAAGTGTCAAAAGTCATGTAAATTTAGAATATTTTGATAACGAAAAAGTGTATTGAAGTTTATTGAAGGGTGAGGAACCTTTGCCCCCGCGGCCACACTGTGGTGGTTTGTTAAACCGACTAGACTCACAGAAAAAAGCGTAGATGACCGGTGCCTCGCACCTGGCTTTAGCGCTTCCACTCTCTATGTTATACCACGAAAAAATCCAGGTACATAACTAATGTCAGAAACGAAAAAAAAGAAAAAGTAAGCTCAAGTAAAATGCCCTGCAAAATGGCAACCGAGTTCTTATTTTGCAGGGCATTTTACGTGACTTTGACACTTTGCATGACATTTGCCATTTTACAGGGCGTTTTATAGGGTCCTGGGAGCGCCCCATGACGCAACAACGCACTTCCAGCGCTTCGATCGCCTCCAGCAGCACCCTTTCGCCCTCGTCTTTCATGAAGCCGAAGCTCGTCTTGTTCGTGATCAAATCGGCGTGTCTGATGATGCAACGGACGAAAAATCGCGTGTCAGCCGTCGGCGAGCTCGAAGTCACTGGCGCCGGAGCCGAGCTGCTCGTGACTGTTGGGGGGCGTCGCGCGCGCCCCAGGTACAGGTGCATTCTGCGACAACAGAGGGTGTGTGGTGCATAAATGTTAAAACGTTAAAACGTTAAAATACGTTTACTCGATAAATCAATACGTATACTCGAGTACCTCGTAAATACGTTTACGTATCCTCCCGAAAAAAACCCGGTACTCACTTACTCGCGTACTTTTTAAAAGTACGCGAAGTACGCGAGTACAAAAAAATATAACTGAGAAATGTTTTTGGGTGCATAAATGCAAAAACCACTCAAGACTTATTGAAACAGCTGCAGAAATGACGGTGGAAATGATAGAAATTGTTCGCGTACTCACCTTCTGTTGGCCGTGGGGATTCGATTCAAATCAAAATTGCGCATGCGGTTGATTTCCAGTTGGAAGGCCATCGCCGGCTCCAGGTGTCTACAGAAAAATTCACACATTTTTCAAATAATTAAAGCTCAACACGCGCTAGTTGACATCGACACCAAATGTCAACTGTTTCCGTTCCCAATTCAAAGCTTGCGTTTGAACGTCGTTCGTCAGCTCGTCAGCAAGCTTTGAATCGGGATCGGCACCAGTTGACATTTGGTGTCGATGTCAACTAGTGTGTGTGGGCCCTAAAATGGTGAAAAACAGGCAAAACAATAAAATCACCTGTAAATTCTGTCCTCCTCGAAGCCGTGCCTGGCCCTGTACGTGAAGTACTTGGGGAACTGCCTTTGCTCCAAGCACATAAATGTCATACGGCGCACGTTTACAGCGTTCAGCGCGCTGCGGTGGCTCTGGCAAAATTCCTGCAGCCTGTATTTATGTACCTAGTTTTGTATGATGTTTTTGAACAACTGTTTGATGTGGACAATAATTCAAAACACTGTGAGTGGCACCGGATCCGTTTAGCCAAAAATATCGTTCATATTTACGCCACCACCAGTGTTGATCATTGCACCAAGTCGAAGTGTAAATTGAGTCATGAAGGTTGCCGCAAAATCGATTCAGTCGCGCCGGACACCCATCCCGTCACAGTCAACTACGTCCCGTCGCCCAAACGCAACATGACGAAACGACCCAACCCCAAACGGCACCTGTTGGCGAGCGCCTGGTCGCCCTTCTCGGCGGTGCCCTTGTGCATGCGGATGGCGGCCGTGACCACGTTGATGGGCTCCTCGGCGCGCGCGCTCTCCGTCACGTCCAAGACGGGGCACACGCTGCGAGTTGACGATCACAGTTGGTGACGATGAATTTTACGGCAACTGGATTAGAAGTTTAGAAAACCAGAATTGGGCCCACACACACTAGTTGACATCGAAATTCGTGTCAACTGAATTCAACTAAACTTTAGGTTCAATATGTTATTGCAACATTCTTATGCTGTTAATCGATGCTCATATTTTATATCGTGACGATTAGTTTTCATTGTTTCTGTTAAGTGCGATGCTTACAATTTTTTGTATTTTCAGTTGACATACAGTTTGACACGAATTAACTGTGTCAACTAGTGTGTGTGTGTCAACCATTCAACTCAAAAACGCTAAAAAAATGTCAACACACGGATCTCTGAAGGCGTCGGCGGGCGAGCCCTGGTCGACTTGCAGCGTGAACTTGGCCAGGAGCGAGGCGAACTCCTGCACGAAGTGGTCGTAGGTGGGGAAGGCGGCCATCAGACCCACGCGCTGGCAGCTCCGCGGCTCGGAGCACTCGAAAATCACCCCCGACGCGTCCTCATCCATGCCTGGGGGGGGGGGTGGTTGTCAGTAAAATATTAATAGTGACACATGAGGTACGTTCCACACGTACTGTGCAAAATGTCATGTAAAAAGCAATATTTATGTTTAATCTCAAGAGAAATATCACGTAAAATGCAACCCACCCAATACTAGTCAGTTGACACTTTACATGCTATTTTACACTTTACACAACATTCGCCAGGGTGCGCGACTGGCTCCCGGGTGCGTTGGTAGCCAAAATAAAAAAACAGGTGAAATTTAGCGTGCTCAAATGAATACCGAAACGCTTTCAGTCCAAAAATCTGAAACCTATTGCTGAACAAAAAACATATACCTAGGTAGATATTTCCTAAACACCCCCCTCAAAATGGCCACCATGAATTAAAACCCCAGAATTTGCCGTACCATACCGTACCGCGTACCGCACTTTTCAGTATACCGTACCGTACGGTTTACCGCAAGGCCGTACCGTCTGCCACCCTACCCCCCCACATACAAGTGACGGTGGTGTGCAGGCCGGCGGCGCAGCTGCCCTGTCTGGCCAGGCGGTTGGGGTGGGTGGGCGGCAGGCTGAACTGGTACTCGATGGCGCGCACCTGGCCCAGCCCCACGCCGCCCGACAGCTCGTGCAGCTTGAGGCAGTTCAGCGGGAAGCTCGTGTACGACCGGCGCACGTACACCTGCGCGGAGGGGATGCGGCCGGATGAACGTGACAACGTTCGAACGTTCGTGCATTCGAACGTTTTTTGGTTGCGCGAGTGCAGAAATGGCATTAATGTAGTTTTATGAGGCAACATTCAGAAAATGTTTAAATTTACAGTTTATCTCAAATAATATTTTCAACACTTTTTCTATTTTCGGAAAGATCATTTAAACGCACAAATAACAAAATACGACCAAAAAACGTACCTCCAGCGCGGCCGTGCGCACATCCAATTCGGGGTGGTAGAAAAAATCATGCAGAACATCATAAATGGCCGTCTCGGAACTGATCAACTTTTGCAACTCATCGGGATCTGAATTCTGGCTGCCAAATTTGTCAACTGAAGCCAAAAAGACCGATTCTACGTAATTGTGTCGACTGTCGTAGGAGGGCTGCTGCGACGTGATTAGCACCTGGCGCGCGTGCAGAGCCACCCTGAAACAGTCACAGCATTGGTTAGCGAGTATACACGAGTGTCTTCAGAAAAAAAAAATTTTTGAAGACTTAAAAAGTTTTTTTAAATTTGCACCTGAAATAATTAGTTTTCACTTTTGCGCTACCTATATTTCAAAATGTTTTTACAAAAACATCTTTTGCAACACATAAAACGACACTGTTTTTCTTACACTGACAGCATTGACGTAACATCAGATTGAGGAATGTCAATTACTAGAGTTGAGTTTAGTTTTAAAAGGTTTTTAGTGTTTTTGAGTCTTCTGGCATTACATTAAGGAATGCAATTGCTTCTCAATTATCAAACATCAACGACAATGCCCTACGCAGAACAAATCAAAGGAATGATACAATTTTCTCTGACACTAGGCTCGCTACTCATCTAAACCCGCTACTCATGCAGACCCCCACAGCCGAAGATGTTGTGCGATGTGAACTGTGTGACTGCACACCGTGAGTGTACACCGGCGCACACGCAAAAAACATGCTTGCTTAGAAGCTGCCTGCTGTACACTGCGCAGCAATCATCTGATTACTGTACTGGTAACTGTGCACTGATGCATGTGCAGCAGAGTTGTACAAATACTGGTATTTTCGGAAAACGTAAACGTAAACGTAAATACCTTCTCTAAATTGTGAGTATTAATACTGAAAACGTATAATACTTTTAAAATACACGGGTAAACGTAAAAAAAACGTAAACGTAAAAATTTCTTTGAAGTGCACAACCCGTGATCAGATGCATTGAAAAACACCTTTGTTTTTCCTATTTCAAGCATTTCTCTGCTAATACGATCACATTTTTGCTTACCTATGTTATTTATCAAACAATTAAGCAGCTAATTGGCCAAAAATATAAATTGTACTTATTGTATCAGAAAAAAGTTAAAAAATGCACTGTTTTTGTGCATTTTCCATACGATTTTTACGTTTTCTCTGGTACCCGGGTAATTGTGCCAGGAAAACGTAACAAAACGTAATGGTATTTTTGGAAAACGTAAACGTAAATATAAATACCCAAATAACCGGGTATTTCGGGTAAACGTAAATACGTTTTTCCAACTCTGATGTGCAGTGAGGCATGTGCATGTGAGGCATACGCAGTGCATGCATTTTAGTCACATAATTGCATGAAGTTCCAACCAGCCAACTGCCATTGGCAGTGTGTTATGCCGTGCCACTTATCGACAAGGCAGTCGCGCAGTGAATATTGCGTGATGTCTGTGGCTGCAGGCGGTATAGATGAGTAGCGGGTAGATCTTGAGGAGTGGCGTGTCTAGATGAGTAGCAGGTTTAGATGAGCAGCGGATTTAGATGAGTACCGACACAGGGCGCTTTTCTACAGCCGAAACATAAACCCGCATCACCGACCGTGAGTGCTCCACTCTGCCCAGAAGCGTGAGCTCTTGAAGAATCGGTTTCAAATCCTGAATCAAACCAGATTCATTTGTGAAAATGTGGTTGACCAGCGCTATGATCAGTTTGTTCTTCTTTGCAATCTGACAGTGCGAGAAAATCATTCGAGTCACTTGTGCCTTGTCCTTGATTTCCTCCCTCAAAGCGCCCACGGCTTTGTCGTATGGCACCTGTGAATGATGCATTATTGGTTTTTAATTGACACACTTTTCTTATTGATAGCTCACACTAGTTGACATGAAAATAAGTGTCAACTCATTTCAACCAGGTAAATTTTGGACGATTACCTACCTATGTGATTTCAAATTTCCCATGTGGTAGAGTATAGTTGATCGAATATCGTGACACTTAATTTTGATTGTTTCTGTTATTTAACTGTGATGCTTTTCAGTTGACAGGAATTTACGATGTAAACTAGTGTATGTGGACCCTTTATAACCATTCGCTGAACAAACCATTGTGTTATTGCACACGCAGTGAAGGACGCACTGCATTGGTGCCGACCAAATAACGCACTGTTTTATACCCAAAAAAATGTCTGGTGCCACTCCCAGACCCTGTAAAATGCCAATGTCATGCAAAGTGTCAAAAGTCATGGAAAATGTCCTGCCAAACGGCAACCGAGTTGCCATTTTGCAGGACATTTTCCATGAATTTTGACACTGCATGACATTTGACATTTTACAGGGCTTTTTACAGGGTCAGGGAGTGCCCCCTGGCCAGCACGAAACCCCCGAAAAAAATCTCACCTGAAAATGCTGTTCGCAGGACAAATAAGTCCTCAACAAATCTTCAATGACAATCTTCATGTGCCCGCGGGTGCCGTCGCGGTACCGCTCAACTAAATTCATGATTTGCGCCGCCGCCAAGAAGAAGGCTTCACGTTCCGGTACGGACAATGTTGCCGAGTATCGATCGATTTCGGAGGCGATCGCCTGCGCAAAAATGCGAATAAACGAAAAAGACCCCACTTGACAAGCTACCTCCTTGAATAACTCCCCCCTGTTGGCCCAGTGAGGAAGAACCCCCCCCCCCCCTTGAATAACTCCCCCTATGTGATAGGCTAGGGCCCATTCCGCATCAAAGCCCATTCCGCATGTAGACCCATTATAGACACAATATGCCTGCAGGGGTAAGAAAGGGGGGTGGGTAACACCACCCCAAACCGCCCAGATATCTATCTATCCCTAGCGCAATTTTTTTTGGCTACATTCCCTTGAACACCCCCACACCCGCAAATTGCCCAGATATCTAGCTATCTGGAGCGCTTTTGAGCAATTTTACCCTAATTTCCACCAAAATTCCCTAATTTTCCCACTTCTTATAGATTTCCACCTTCAAAATCACTAGGTCATGTGTTTTATTACCTATTTTCAACATGCCAGGTATAACTGAATGTGTTCCTGGTCAACATGCGGGATGGGTTTAGATGCGGAATAGTGCACTGCCCTGTGATAGGTGGAAAAGACGTTAGGTCAATCTATGAAGTTAGACAGACCAAAGCTACGCCTGGGCTGCAAATGCAGTTCCGTGTGTGAAACGAGAATAACAAAAATATTAGCCTACATCAGCGACAACAGATACATAATGTAAATCTGAGAAAAATAAATCCCCCTTGAATAACTCCCCCTCAAAAACTTGGACGAAAAAATAACTCCCCTGGGACTTATTCGAGGATATACGGTAGGTTTGCCGGGAAAAGCGGATTTTCCCGCTGACATTCCCATCAAAAATAGGACTCATGTATGTGGAAATTTATTACAAACTTAACCAACTTGATAGTTGCTTTTTTAAGGGAGGGGGGGGGGGTTGAAAACTTTTTGGTAAAAAAACACAGTAGCACTAACCTGGCTTGGGAACCTTGCCAGCACGCTGGTGATATTATTCGCATATTTCACAATGTTCTCCCTAATTTTGGCTTCCAAATCGCTTGGCAGTCTGCCAGTCAAGACGGACATAACTTCCTGCAGCTCCAAAAGGGGCAACTTTGGATGGCGCAGCACGCTGAACAAGTCTACAACCAATTTTTTCATTTTATCGCTGAAGTAGGGATCCGGTAGCGTGTAGCTGCGAAAAACACGCGCATTTTATGAACACAAATAATATATAAATACATACCGTATATCCTTGAATAATACCCCGCCCCCTTGAATAACACCCCCATGTTGGGCAGGTGAGGAAAAAATAACTCCCCTTTGAATAACTCCCCCCTCTGGTTATTTGAATTGTTTATCCAAAACGTGTATTTGAATGATTTGGATACTGATGAACACGAATTTTAGGATGAATACCATGTTTTTGTTGTAATTGAACTGTTCAAAACACGAATAACATGAGCTGACGCCTGACGGGATGCATTCATACAATGAATAGTGCAAGTTCTGAGGTAAAAATGACCCCCCTTCAATTACCCCCCTCCAAAACCTCTTCATGAAATAATACCTCCCCTGGGGTCTTATTCGAGGATATACGGTATCTAGGTGATAAAAAACCTCACTCACCCATCGAGTATATTGTTCAACTGGACAATCAACTGCCTGAAAATGGCGTGCAATTTGGTGTCTCTGTTCGCATTGTTGCTGAGCGCCTGCGCCAGTCGCGGTTCGGGAAAGGTGCCCTCGAATTTCTCAGCGCGATTCGCGCGACTGGAGTCGTCCAATTCGAGCCTGGCAATCACCTGGCCGGGCGACAAGACCGCGCCTGAAAATGCCATAGTTTTTCATATTTATAATCGTCAATTGTGTGGTCGAAACGTAGTGGTCAAGGTTCGGAAAAAATATGAAATTTTAAAGCTTGTTAAGAATTTTTCACATTTTTAATTTAGATTTATTTATTTTTTATAAATCAGAATTGAAAAATTCTTATAAGATTTAAATAGCCTAAACTGGGTATGAAACAGGAAGAAGGTATGTTTATACGACGATAAAGATAAATGTGATGTTCTCATCATGCGATGTTTATCTTTTTACACTATGTTACATTTGCACAAAATGATCATTTTCACAGTTTGTCAAATATCCCATTGACGTCTCATAACATTTCGTCTGGAGCAAGTAAGTAATAAGGATGAATTTCTGCACATATAAAAAATTTGCACTACACACAGTGAATTAATTTCCGCCAAAATTTTGTCAAAAAAACGCAGATCGACCAACGATTTTTATAAAAATAGATTTTTCAAACCAATCTAAAAAAATCAATGAAAAAGGCTCTGTAAAGTGTCAAATGTCATTCAAAGTGTCAAAAGTCATGGAAAGTGCCCTGCAAAATGACAACTCGGTGGCCATTATGCCATTTTGCAGGGCAATTTCCATGACTTTAAGACTTTGCATGACATTTGCAATTTACAGGGTCCGGGACTGGCACCAGAGCGATTCACAACGTACCTGGCCTGAGCACATAGCGCACGATGCCAGCGTCGTGGGAGGACAGCGTCATGACCATCTTCATGACTTCGATCTCGGCGTACGGCACCCCCGCAGACACGGGCGCTGTTCACAGTTGACATTAATGTTTAATAGCAGATCCCGAGAACAATTTTAATGAAGCGACGTTCACACTGATTTTTGTGTCGACAAAAAAAACTGTGAAAAAGTTCCATAATTCCGGAATAAAGTTCCATGGTTGCAACAAAAAGCAGTGAGTGTACGCACATGCCAATTTGCAGATAATTCGTGCATGTCGTCCAAGTTTTAAAATGAATTTTAGTTGTCGGTTTGGTTTCAAAACGAAAACCGGTTTTGAAACCGAACCGACAACTGAAATTCATTTTCAAACTTCAACGGCAATCACTAATTGTCTGCAAATTGGCATGTGTGTGCACTCAGCCAGTGAGTAAAAATCACTGCATTTTCTTGCAGATATGAAACTTTATACCAAGATTATGGAACTTTAAAACTCAATTTTTTGGTCGGCACAGGAAACCGTGTAAACGACCTTTTAAGTACCGAAAATCACACTTACCATTATCCTGGACTAAATAATTGACCAATTTCCCCGCGCTGGGACTCCTCAGCTCGCTGGGGTCGTTTTCCTTCTCGAATTCGATAGTCTTATTTCCGATGGTCACCACAAACTTCTGCGGCTCCTCTTTCATGTAGCACGTGTGCGAGTTGCCGTTGTAGGAGATTAGAACTGCACCGTCGCACTGGGGGCACTCCCAGACCCTGTAAAATGCCCTGTAAATGTGAAATGTCATGCAAAGTGTCAATAGTCATGGAAAATGCCCTGCAAAATGGCAACAGAGTTGCCATTTTGCAGGGCATTTTCCATGACTTTTGACACTTTGCATGACATTTTACATTTTACAGGGCTTTTACATGGGGTCTGGGAGTGGCACCAGATTGTGAAATTCAGTTTCCACGGCGGATCCGTTCAACACGATGTGGTACCGCTCCGGGCCGCATTTCGTCGCCTAGATGTTTACATTCATTATGAAAAAGGACAAAAGCGATATTGCGTAAAATTTAGTAATTTTTGGCGAGAGTATGAGCAAAATCTCTCAAAATTTGTTCCACATAATAAATAGATAGATAGCTGAGCAATTTTGGGCACGGGCGTTCATGGGATTGTAGTATGGATGGCCAAAAAAGTTGTTTTTCAACGACAGTTTTTTTTTAACCGTCTTTTTTCAAAAAGAGGGTTTTATTTAAAAAGTAAAACCGTTTTATGAGTAAAACCAGATATGGTTATGAGTCAACATATACAGGTATATCAGACAGGTGAAAGTACTTTCTGGTGTGATATTTAGCCATATAATGGCTGTGGAGCCATGAAATATTGTTATAAGTGGTTATTTCTGTCAAAAATATCCGTCAAAAATTTTATGTCGACTTATTTTATGTCGGCTTTTGTCGAATGTTTGTGACTTCAAGTGAAGTTGGCCTTGGAATAGTGTTTAAATTACCGCAAATCCTCGAATAAGACTCCCCCTCGAATAAGTCCCCCCTGCTGGAGGTGTTAGGAAAATATAACTCCCCCCTTTGAATAAGTCCCCCCTGCTGGAGGTGTTAGGAAAAAATAACTCCCCCCTTGAATAACTCCCCCTCTTAGATAACTCCTCCCTCTGATGAAACGGATACAAATCAAAATTATAAAAGAATAGTAGCCTATGGCAGTGACAGCAAATACATAGTGTGTATGCAATGTATACACATTGTTTTGTTGTGATTGAACTGTGAAATACCAGAATTACACGAGTTTACATAGTGCATCCATACAATGAATAAAGTCCAAGTTACCCGAAGAAAAAATAACTCCCCCCTCGAATAACTCCCCCCCCCCCCCTAGGGTTCAAACGGGATCCCGATCCCGATCCCGGATCCCGTGAAATTCCGGGATTTAGCAGTCCCGATCCCGATCCCGATCCCGAAACTTGTCAAATCCCGATCCCGATCCCGAGAAACTCAAAAGTCCGGGATCCCGATCCCGGAAAAATTACTGGAAATTATCAAAAGTGAAAAAACGACGTTTTTGCATGCAAAAATGTGAACGCAAACCCCCAGCGTTCATTTTATGCCACGTTTCTGGCACCCAACAGTGTTTTTAGACCTTTATGAACAACTGTGGATGCCAAAACATTGG
This sequence comes from Sphaerolaimus hirsutus, assembly GCA_964036195.1. Lineage (NCBI taxonomy): Eukaryota > Metazoa > Nematoda > Chromadorea > Monhysterida > Sphaerolaimidae > Sphaerolaimus > Sphaerolaimus hirsutus. Next base: position 26,934,782 of record OZ038455.1, read on the forward strand.
CCAAAATCTCTATCCCAAGACCCCAATCCCGATCCCGAAAAAATGCCAATCCCGATCCCGATCCCGATCCCGTGACCCCAATCCCGGCCAATCCCGATCCCGATCCCGAAATCTCAAAAAAACAATCCCGATCCCGATCCCGATCCCGAAAAGTCAATCCCGTTTGAACCCTACCCCCCCCCCCCCCCTTGAAAAACTCCCCCTCCAAAACTTCTGACGAAAAAATAACTCCCCTGGGGTCTTATTCGAGGATTTAGGGTAGGTTACAATAGAAGGCTAATTCATTAGAAGTGATTTTTCACACTGTACAAGTATATCGAGGCACATTGACTGGATATTATATACTACACTAACATATCTCGGCTTATTATGGCACAAAAGCATGAACAAATGGAAGCTTTTACAGTAAAAATGCCGCAAAACCAATGAAAACAACCACAAAAAGTAATGTGCATGTGAAATTGCGCGCTTGGGCGCAAAAAATTGCTAAATACCTAGTCCTTAGTACAAAAAAATTTGGTCAAAATATAAATAATAAAAGCGGTTTCGATGGTCGGTTTTTTTTAATAAAACGTTTTTATTTAAAAAAATCCTTTGAAAAAAAACCTTGGCCATCCCTAGATTGTAGCCAAATATTTTTACTTCGGGATCGGGATACATAGATAGCTGCGATTCAGTTTGAGTAGATAAATAAATGTATAGCCGGCCGATTTTGGGGGGAGGGGTTACCCCCCCCCCCTTCAACCCACCCCAATATATACAAAAAGCAGTTCCAACAGACACACCAACGAACCATAGTTTTATACAGGACTTCCTCATGAATGAGGTCCAAGTTTTTGTGGTCGGTGAGCGTGCTGGCGGGCAGGGCCTGGCCGCGCTCGAGGCAGTTCTGGAAGTTCTGGAACACGTTGACCAGGTGCGTCTCGGCGATGAGCACCGACGCGCACACCACCCCCAGCAGCACCGGCGGCTTCTCGCTCTGCGACCGGGTGTACCGTTTTTGTGCAGATGTAAAAGGGTTCGGTTATTTGTTGTTGTAATTTTTTATATATATTTTTACAAAAAATCAATTGGAGAATTTATTCTTTCGAGATTTTTTAAACGACCAGTTATCAGGTTTTTTTTCGATGGGCCAAAATTGCGTATAGAGTGAGGATAAAATAATATTTATTAGGTGGCACGTAAAGTATTACCATGGCTTTTGTGACATTTTTTGCAAGCCATGGCATAGCATTAATTATACCAAGTGGTGATTTCTGCAACAAAAAAAGAACAGCACCTGACTCGTTTGTATAGCGGAATTCATCAAATATTCGGTCTTCAGCATAAAACAGAATAAAAATAAAAAGCTGAGAATAGAAAATTGATTGACTTTTCAGCTTGCAATGTACTAAAAACCTGTTTACTAAAAAAAGAAAAATTTGAAAAGAAAAACTGTCAGTTTCCAGATTCATCAACAACAAACAGTCATTCTGCCAGCTATAAGTTCGTCCAACCAGGCGGTGTTGAAGTCGTTCATGACGAAGTCCTCCGTCTCCACCAGCCCGATCAGGTACTCCACCGTGGTGCGGAAGTCCCCTCTGATCGACAGCTCTTTCAGCGCCAATACCAGGTTGTGTCTGTTGGAAACGTGCCAACATTGAATGGCAAAGTTCTGTCGTCAGGGTTCAAAAGAGACAGACTTTTTGAGATAGAAACCGAGATCGAATGCCTTACCGGTTCCCGAACCGTTGCCACATTTTAATGCACAAACGTGCAGCTGCTATACCTTTTGTCAATAAAAAAGTAGTCATTAGTCCCAATTTAGTCATGTAAAGCCACCATGGCGCTGGTGCTGAAGCTAGCGCCAAAGCAAAAAAAGCGCCACGGCGCTAGACGCCATTTTATTCTGGCGCCATTGGCGCTTGGCGATGGGGAAAAACGCTCGGCGCCAAAGTCGTGGCGCATTTCACACCACTAGTCGCAGTAATCGAAAGGGCCTCCAACTTTACCTGGCATCCTCCCTGTTTTCGCCCCACGAGAAACAGTGTCCGAACTGGGAGTCTGCAAACTCGTGCAGCCCGCTCCTGGCGCACACGGAAAAGTAGCCCCAGACATCTTTGGCAGAGCGGAATGTCAACTCTTCCACTTGGCCCGAAGATGGGCGGAAACCTAAAAAGTTGACCAAAAATTAAAGTTGACAAAAAATTGGAGTAAAAATTTGTTGGCGGCATTTGTTATTGACACTGGCGCCAATGACTGATTTGGCTGTTTGATAGATAACTGGTGCCAATTTTCATTATACCCGACACGTTTTTCGGACTTGTTCAGATGACTGAGACCCTCTGTGCATGTTTACCCGCTGTGCATGTAGACCCTAATTTTCTGCGCTGTGCATGTAGACCCTTGGGCTGTCAAAAAAGTGATATCGTCTGTAAAACAATGAATTTGTCTGCGACCTTTTCTCTGAGGTAGCCATACAATCCGAAACCTAAATGGAGTTTAAGCGAGTCGTATTTACACACGTAAATCAATAAATAATTATACTCTACCTAAATACTTAGTAATTGGTAATATATAGATGTAAGGAGTCTTCAGGCCCCCCAAAGTGCCCACGGCAACCGACCTTCGTCAGGGTTCTCACTAGTAATCCTGGCGGCAATAACGTGTCCCCTGGGTTTTGGCATGCCGCCCATTTGGCACTTTTCCCAATTGATTGTGGTCGTCCCCCAGGGCGCCTGGCCGTACATGACTCGGATGTCTTTTATCCTGTGCAACGGCACGCCCATGGCGATTTGCAGTTGCGCCGAGGGCAGGTTCACATTGGTCACCATCTCCGTGCACGGGTGCTCCACCTAGAGAAGTCTTTTTGATGAATTGCTTTATAATAAATGTAAGTGGAATATCTAGGGTTTTCGATATTCGATATTTTTACCTGTAACTCGATAACCGATATTGATACGGACCCTCAATATCGAAACACCAATAAAAATAATCGATATCAATACTCGATATGACAAAATAGTCGATAATCGACACGAACCCAAGCAATATCAACACGCACCTGCAACCGGGGGTTGAGCTCCAGGAAGAAGTACTCCTGCGTGTCGGGCAGGTACAGGTACTCGACGGTGCCCGCGGACACGTAGCCGACCATTTTAGCCAGGCGCACGGCGTCCTTCGATAGTGGATATATCGACAAAAATGAGTTTAAAAAGAAAATCGACAACACTCACCCGCTCCATGGCTGCGAAAATCTCCTTCGGTGCGATTGTCGTGGGCGCTTCCTCGATAATTTTCTGGTGCCTGCGCTGGATGGAGCAGTCGCGTCCGAACAGCGAAATCGCATTGCCTGTGTGAAAAGAAGCATCAGCGTGAGCCCAGGCTAAGGTGTAACCATTTAGACCGGCTATTCATCTAAACCCGCCAGTCATCTAGACCCGGCAGTCATCTAAGTATACCGGCTACTCATCTAAACCCGCTAGTCATCTACGTCTACCGGCTACTGATCTGTACCCCCTCCTGCAGCCACAAAGGTCACTCAATCTACACTGCATAGCGTGACTGCACACTGCCCATTGGTGCACAAAAAAGTACATAAAAGATGCTTGCTGACAAAGCAATCATGTGCATGTGCAGTGCATGCAGTGTAATTGTGTAAAAAGCGCCATCCAGCCGCGCATCTTTTATCTGTGTGCAGTGTGCACATTGCGTGCCACCTGCGGCTGCAGAGGGTACAGATGAGTAGCGGGTACATCTAGATGAGTGCCGGGTCCAGATGAATAGCTTGTTTAGATGAGTACAGGCACAGGCTCGGTGTAACTCGTGACCAGGCGTCGGAAAACTCGCTACACGCACAAATTTACATTTGACATGTCAACTGGTTGACGTCGATTTCAGATAACGAGTTGCAGAGCGAACTTCAAATTCACACACCACGATATTTAGTTCTCAACGTTGCGATAAATACGTGCATTTGGAGATCGTTCCGAGACACGCGAACTAATTAGAGTTGACATCAACCAGTTGACATTCGAATGTCAACTCAATCAGTGTTTGGGCGCCAAACATGCGTACCGTGTCGATCGCCGACCACCTGCACCTCCAGATGCCTGGCCTCCTCCGCGAGTTGCATCAGGAAAATGGGACTGCCCGGCACCTCGGCTTGCACTTGGCGGAACATGGCCGGGAAATCGTCCTAAATAGACACTCAATGTAGCGTTGATTGACTAGAGCACTCAATTTTTTGAGTTTTTTTAAACATTTTTTTCGACAATTAAAAACAATTTGGCATAGCTTGTGTACCGGGGCTCGCCTGTACTTTGCATTCACGTAATCTTTGACAGTATCTGAGTCGAATACAGAAAACGTATTTTTTACTGATGCGCTTTTATATCTATTTTGAGAAACAATTATGAACTTTTTGTGAGGAATTTTTTGAATATATGATAAACACATAGAGACGTGTTCCTAGGAATTTCAAATACTTCCCGTCTACGGATATTTAAAAAAGGTTGCGTACTTAAAAAATACGTTTTAAAAAAATGCCACAGCACCGACCACGTGATCGCACTTCCTAATGCCCTTGCCGCCGCCGCCCTCGGAGGCTTTGATCATGCAGGGTGTCCCAATTCGATTGACCGCCCTGAGGCCGTCCTCCACTGAGCGCAGCGTGGCCTCGTTGTAGATCACGGAGGGCACGCTGATCACGCGGCCCGACTGCAAGTCGTCCTCCGACCACGGCACCTGCGTGAGCCGTTTTTTATGGGGCGTAATTTTATGGTGTTTTTGGTCTGGGGTTACTCTACGACCTTGGGAAATACAACGCGATGTGTAAAATGTCATGTAAAAGTGTCAAAAAATTATGAAAAAGGCGAACAACCAGTAAAAAAGAAAATAAAATTTTACGTTTGACATGACTTTTTGCACTTTTCATGGCATTTTACATTTATTTATTTTGGCAGATCGCCGGGCTAACATTTGCACGCTCGACTTCAGAGGAAGTACCGAACGCACAATACACACCACACAAATTAACTACCAGGCGTTTCCTATTGAAAAATCAATAGATACCATCAAATTCGAACACACAACCTCACACAACCCTCCCAAAAAAAAACAAAAAAAAAAAACCTCACCCTGAGCCCAGTGCCGCTCCAGGGTATAGTGGGCACGCCAGCGCTCTGCGCCACGATGGTGCTGGCGATTTTGTCGCCCAGCGCCCACATGGCCCTCTCGGGGGGGCCGATGAAAGCGATGTTCGCCTTGCGCAGCGATTCGGGCAGTTTGGGGTTCTCGGACGCGTGGCCCCAGCCCGCCCACACCGCCTGCGAGGGGGGCACCATTGGGACATCGTTGGCAGTCCATTCGACACCATCGAGGGGTAAGCGACTAATGCGGCAGATAGTCATTGCATTGGTGGTACACTATTGTGCTATGTATTGGACTAGTTGACAAGGACACCAAATGTCAACTGGTTCCCATTCCAATTCGAAGCTTGCTCGCGAACGGACCGATTACGCTCGCAGATTACGTGTGTGAGGCTATTCATGGATTTTGAACGCATTGAAAAAGCCCACATATTTTAGTCCCGTGTAGGGTGTCAACTTTCCGTTTTCCGTTTCCGCAGGCATATTTTTTTCCGTTTCCGTTTTCCGGCTGCTAAATTTTTTTTTCCGTTTCCGTTTTTCCAGCTCATTTTCCGTTTTCCGGCTATATTTGAAGTTTTTCCGCCTTTTTTCCGTTTTCCGGTTCAATTGTCTATTTTTCCAACTTTTTTTCACTTTCCAGCTCAATTTTTTGTTTTCTGTTTCAGCCAAACTGGTAAACATGCATGCGGGCTCTCAATTATGTGAATTTTTCCCATTTTTAGCAAAATTTCTGCAATTTTTTTTAATTTCCAGCAAAATTTAAGCAAATTTTTTCCGTTTCTGACATATATTCGGCAAATTTTTCCGTTTCCGTTTTCCGGCTTTTCATTTTTCCGTTTTCCGGTAAGTGCAAAAAAAAATTCGTTTCCGTTTCCGTTTTCCGGCAAGTGCAAAGTTTTTTCCGTTTCCGTTTTCCGCCAAAAAGTTTCCGTTGACACCTAGGGTTCAAACGGGATTGACTTTTCGGGATCGGGATCGGGATCGGGATTCACTTTTTGAGATTTCGGGATCGGGATCGGTATCGGGATTGGGGTTTCGGGATCGGGATCGGGATCGGGATTGGTTTTTTGAGATTTCGGGATCGGGATCGGGATTGGCCGGGATTGGGGTCACGGGATCGGGATCGGGATTGGGATAGGCATTTTTCCGGGATCGGGATTGGGTTCTAGGGATAGAGATTTTGGCCATTTTTCTGGCATTCACAGTTGTTCATAAAGGTCTCAAAACACTGTTGGATGCCAGAAAAGTGGCATAAAATTGACGCTGGGGGTTTGCATCCACTTTTTTGCATGCAAAAACGTCATCATTTCACTTTTTATAATTTCCACTAATTTTTCCGGGATCGGGATCCCGGACTTGGGAGTTTCTCGGGATCGGGATCGGGATTTGAAAACTTTCGGGATCGGGATCGGGATCGGGATTGGTATTTTTGAGATTTCGGGATCGGGATCGGGATTGGGGTTTCGGGATCGGGATTGGGACTGGTAAATCCCGGAATTTCACGGGATCCGGGATCGGGATCTGGATCCCGTTTGAACCCTATTGACACCCTAGTCCCGTGTACCCATCCGAAAAAAACACACGAAATATTTCAGCAATTTGTCGTATGAGAGGAGCGCTTTACTATAAATCTGAACCGCTGCAGGGGCCCAAATCTGCAAAAAAAGACAGGTGAAAAGTGACCTGGACGCCCATCCTTCTAGCGATGTCCACGATCAGCTGCACGTTGGCGTAGTTGTTGTTGTTCGGCCCGCCGGGCACGATTTCGAACTGATCCGCCATTCGGATGTATTCTGCGCGCGTTTGTGACACCGAATATTGCACGTTACAAACTTACAAGTGTTCTATTCATTCGCAATAACATGGTGATTGTTTTGGGGAGGTTACAACGGCGCCAATGCATACATCGACTATACTCGGATGACATAACGCTAGGGTTGGCAAGCGATTTTTTTAAGCGATTTTTTTTTTTTTAATTCCGATTTTTAATTAAAAAAATCGCAGCCCCTGCGCCGATTTTTTTTTTTAATCGCTGGGGAAAAGTTTAGTACTCATGCACTAGGTAAAATGCAAAAATTTTGCGCGCATGCGCGCACTTTCATGCTAGCAATCCACTAGTTGTTTTGTTTCATAGTTTTTACAAGCAATTTGGTGGTGTAGCACCCATTTCCGTGTGCTTTTAAGAATGTAAGGTAGGCTGTGAATCATTGTGGGTAGTATACATTGTTTTGCTGTGTTTTCTTATCAAACATGAATGGAAATGCATTCATGTTCACTTCAAAAATGTGTTCTCAGTGAAAACAAGCAATTTCTGCAAACAAAACTGCTAATGGTCGATGAAATTTGATTCACGTAGCAAATACAACAATTTTATTACTTTTAAACTTCAAAATAATTGACTTTTAAGCTTTTCCACAGCTGTACAGTACTCATATTACCACACAAAGAATAACTGTACACTGCATATCAATTTACATGTATTTTATTACCCTCAGAGGCGATTTTCGAGTGAAATGGGACTAATTACGACCCCAGCGATTTTGATTAAAAAAAATCGACTTTTTTAAAAAACGCCGTACATTTTTCCCGAAAAAACACACCATCATGACGTCATACCCGAAACAGTCAGCGTACGCGCAAATCTTTTTTTTGTGGGGTGTTTGTTCATAAGTTTTCGGTTGGCCGACTGCCAGCCGAAGACATAAATCATATCTATTTGTAGAGTATCATGTCTGCCGAGTATAGTAAGTAAGCACATAAAAATAAGCAGTGATATGTTGTGCAGCATGTTTGAAAGATTGTCAATATGCTTCAACACTCTTCTACGTGTTATTGTTAATGCAAGTATTTCAAGTGTGATATTTTCTCAATTTTATTGAAACACTGCGTTCTATGTTCAATTTCTATTGTTGAGTAATGAGAGGACATGAACTGAACATTTTGTCAATCACTACACGCCGTGTTGTTGCATGCTGTTGCCACTACACAGTATACATATTCACTAAATATTTTAGTATTTGTATCATTGACTATTTCACTTGAGATGTTGATGATGATAAGTTTTACTCAAGAAACGTTTCAGACTGAAAAAGGCTAGACAACGTTCTGTTTCAAACACTAGTAAAAAGTGTCAGGTGCCACTCTCAGACTCAATATAATGCCATGTAAATTATCAAACCTTATAATACAAAAGTATCAAAAGTAATGTTAAATGTCAATATTTTACATTTTTTGCACTGATTGTTTGACATTTTTCATGACATTTCACACGACTTTTGGATTTTTCATGACATTTTACATGAAATTTTACACCGTGCATGTCTCTTGACAATTTACAAGGTCCAAGAGTGGCCCCAGGTAAATTCCATACCAGCACCAACTTCCCAGGATATTCTAGACAGAATACACAAAAACTTTGATTACTTAATTTCCTATGACAGCATCACTTCAAATTTCTCGTATTTGCGCAGTGCCACATTTCATTTCCCAAAGCTAGCATCCTATCAGCTCCATAAAAACAGAATCCGACGGTATCAAATGACATAAATGAAAACCTTTCCGAAAAAAAGCTCAGCCGAAAAAATGTGTAACGCATTCATGAAAGAAATCTCCAAAACGACTATTCCAAAAGATGATCCGCATTCCAAGGATTCGTGGACATCTGAGATCGCAATTCTCAGCATTGTTGGCTTTGTGATTTTCATGGTGAAGCTAAATTTTGCATTTTTGGCGCCGCGCACACCAGTACCAGGGACGTATCCAGGATTTTTGAGCGGGGGGCTGCTTGTTTACGGAGGCCAGCGAGGGTGCCCCCCTAAAATTTTAGCTGCATAGTGGCGGAATGGCGCCATGGCGCTGGCACCATTGACGTTGGCGCCAGCGCCATGGAACGCTGTATATGTATGTAAATATACATACAAAACACCAAAAAGCACAACATTGAGTGAATTTATAGCGATTTGCGGCCACATGGAGCAAATCTGATGATAATACCTTATGTCTGTTGAAGAATGCGCGCTTGCGCGCAAAATTTTTTACGCTGACGTTGAAAAAGTCGCATTTTCCGGTCATTTTGTGGTCTCGCCCCGGGAACGGGGGGGGGGGCTGCAGCCCCCCCCCCCCCGCCCCCCCCCCTGGATACGGCCTTGACCAGTACACCACCGAAGTTTGAGAAACTCATGTTTTGAACACATTTTAGTTCAGTAGATTGATGATTATTCACAATTTCTGTTGAAAATTATTAATTCTGGTAACTCAAATGTCTTCAATACAGTTTTATTAGTTCCCAAATTTCGACTGTGTACCAATGTGCGTGGCCACAATGGCGCCACACACACTGGGTGTCAACTGGTTTCGGTGTCAACTAGGTTCAAACGGGATTGACTTTTCTGGATCGGGATCGGGATTGGCTTTTTCAAATTTCGGGATCGAGATCGGGATTGTCGTTTCGGGATTGGGACCACAAAATCCCGAAATTTCTCGGGATTCGGGATCGGGATCCCGTTTGAACCCTAGTGTCAACTTGACTTTAGTTCAAATTTAGGTAGTAAGTAGGGTGTCAAAAAATTTTTTTTACGGAAAACGGAAAACGGAAAGGTAAAATTTTTTCACTTTACGGAAAACGGAAAACGGAAAGGTAAAAAAAAAATTTCTGCCGGAAAACGGAAAACGGAAAGGTAAAAAAATTTCACTCAGCGGAAAACGGAAAACGGAAAGGTAAAAAAAAAATTTCTGCCGGAAAACGGAAAACGGAAAGGTAAAAAAATTTCACTCAGCGGAAAACGGAAAACGGAAAGGTAAAAAAAAATTGTCGGCCGGAAAACGGAAAATGGAAAAATGAAATGCCAGAAAACGGAAAACGGAAAGCAAATATTTCACGGAAACGGAAAAAAATAAAGTGAAATTAGCACGGTAATAGGAGGACCAATTACAACACCATTAGCACTGGGCCTACTCCTGAGGTTCAGGGCAGGCAATCTAGCATTAATTGCTGATATTGAAAAGGCATTTTTGCAAATAGGATTGCATGACCAAGCTAGAGACCACACATGATTTTTCTGGCTGAAAGATGCCTCAAAACCAGTAACTGAAAATAACTTAATAGTACTTCGTTTTAAACGTGTACTGTTTGGACTTGTCTGCAGCCCAGCAATTTTGGGAGCAGTCATAAAATACCATTTAAATGTGACAATAAACAACATGAATGAATATGAAGAAAATGAAGGGGAACGAAACCAGTTGGTGATGATAATAAACAACATTTACGTCGATAACTTCATCATGAGTGTCACAAATGAAGTTGAAGCTTTAGAACTATATTACAAAGTCAAAGCTTTATTTAACCAATGTTCTATGAAAATGGGGGAATGGCTGTCAAACTCCAGATCAGTCATGAATGAAATAGCAGAAAACAACAGGAGTCCAAAGGTGAATAAAATTGTCGCAGTAATGGGCATGAAAAAAAATCACCAAACGGACATGCTGGCAATATCAACACCAAAATTGCAAATTGACAGCATCACAACACCAACCAGACGAAACTTGAATAAATCATTGGTGTCAGCATATGACCCAATTGGGTTCACAGCACCTGTTTCACTGACCCTGAAATCCCAGTTGTCAATGCGGCTCCAAGAGACAAAAACAACACAATGTGATGAGCCAATCGAAGATAAATATAGATTGTAAAAACAATGGAAACATGCCAGAAAACTGAAAATTGAGCCAGAAAATGGAAAAATGGCCTGGTAAAACGGAAACGGAAAGGTAAAAATTTTTCAGCCGGAAAACGGAAAAATGGGCCGGAAAAACGGAAACGGAAAGGTAAAAAATTTTCAGCTGCCGGAAAACGGAAAACGGAAAGGTAAAAATTTTTCGGCTGCCGGAAAACGGAAAACGGAAAGGTAAAAATTTTTTGGCTGCCGGAAAACGGAAAACGGAAAGGTAAAAAATTTTCCTGCGGAAAGGCGGAAACGGAAAACGGAAACGGAAATTTGACACCCTAGTAGTAAGACAATTTTCAAGTGTACCTGCGGCAATGTTGGAAAGGAATCAATATTGCCATGTGCAATTGAACATGGTTTCACAACCCGTCAACTAAAATCTTAATGAAAACCATCGGGAGATCAATGGATGTCAACTGCGCCGACTGGTTTTCATCGAGATTTTAGTTGACGAATTGCCATATTCTGACAATTTTGATTCCTTTTTGACGTTGCCGCATGTGCATTTGAAAATTGTCCTGCCACCTAAATTGAACTAAAATCGAGTTGACAGTACACTGAATTCAGTTGACATCCAGTGAATGGCGTCAATACCGATAAAATGTGAACTCCAACAATTAAAATATGGCCAAATTTCCCAGGCGATCATGACAATAATCGTGGAATTTGTCTCACCACCGAGATGCCTGCCGTGGCTGTGGCACAAAATCAGAACTATTCACTGTCGCAGACCCAGCAGTGAGTATTGGGTGTATCCTTCATGCCTTTTTGTCAACGTCAAATGAAGACAAAAGTGATCAATTATTCAATCATTGATCATTTTACACATGACACCTGAACAAGAATTTGACAAAAACGCTTAACTTCAACTGCTACTGCGGATGGTACAGGTACCAATTCCGCAATTGGAGAAGTAAAAAAAACATTTGAGAGGTGTGAAATGAAAAAAGATAAGTGAAATTGCAATTAAAAAGTTTAAGAAATTATATGTCATTTTACTTAGCTTTGACTATTATTTACTTGTCATTCCACTTCTCATTCCTAATTTCACTTCTAATTTTGCAGGTGGCTATCAACTTCTCCACGTGCGAAATTGAACCCTGATCCAAATTTCCATCCGAAATTTCAATCAAAATTTCCATCCGAAATTTCAATCAAAATTTCCATCCGAAATTTGTCGCCCCCTAGCAGAAGCCAAGCGGCAGAAAATCAACGCCAAAAGCGTGGCAGATCGGCGTCAATTCGTGAGCAAATACAGACGCGAAGCGGTGAAATGGCGCGTCAAACCGCCGAAAGGCAACGGCAACGTGCGCGCGTCCGGCGTGCACGACTCCAACTACTACGACCAATTCCACGACTCCGGCACGGACATGGAGCAAGTCTTTTCGCTGCAGTGGAAGGTGAACGGCGGCGGCGGCGACTTCTTTTGATGATAATTAAAATTTATTTCAATTAAAATTTATTTCAAAAATCAAAATTTCTTTCTCTCAGAACTAGGGTTCGAACGATATGACTTTTCGATATCGATATTCGATATTCGATATTTTTTTCTGAAACTCGATATTCGATACGATATGGAACCTCGATATCGATATTCGATATTCGATATTGAAAAATGGTCGATATTCGATATTTCGATATTTTCGATATTCGATATTGCGATTTGCTTTTGGTATAGCAAGGCATATTTCAAGTGGCATATTGTATTTTCATGTGGTTGCACACATCGTTAATCATCTCTTTACTGAAATGTGAATGGTACAAGTGATTTTAACAAGGTTTACATCACTCAAAAGAAGAACATGGCAAAGAAACATGATGAATCATAGTGTATCAGACAAATAAAAAATTGGTAGATATTACAGTTTATACTTATAACCTAATTGCTTAAGGGCATGTTGCAAAAAATAGCATAAATATCTCAATATGAAAATGATAACTTGATTTAGGGACACAATGCAGGTTCGATATATCGAAAAATGGTCGATATTCAATATCGATATTCGATATTTTTTCAAAATTTTCGATATCGATATTCGATATTTTTTCAAAATTTTCGATATCGATATTCGATATGAAAAAATGGTCGATATCCGATATTCGATACGATATATCGTTTGAACCCTACTCAGAACCCCGATCCCACGATCGCGCCGCAAGAGCGGCAGAAACGCTTGCGCCTGTTCGAAGCGGCCATCTGGGACGAGGAGGTCACCAGAGACGTGGAAGAGATGGAAAGGTGCGTTCGGAATGCAAGCGCGTCGGTTTGCAAGCGCTCCGTTTCGCAATCGGACCTTTGTGCGCAGCATTCTGAACGTACCGGAGGCATAGGGGATTTTGGGGTTAGCATTTTGGGGGGGGGGGGGGTTCACCTGCCGGCGCGTGCTAATAACTCGGGAACCGCTTAGCGAAAAATGTTGAAATTTGGATATGATATAGTTCTAGGTTGGGGCTACGCACAATTTTGACGATTTTTTTCTACGACCACCCAGACCGGAGATAGGGGGGGTCTATAAAAACACTGTCATTTGCGTTTTTTTGGGTGTCGCCGAGAAGATGCAAACTTTAAACATCAATATCTCGGTCATTTGTGAACCGATTTTAGTCATTTAAATGTTAAAATGATCACAAATGTTCGGAAAGTTCATTTCTGAGGTCAAATCGGAGATGTACATTTGTTTATATATCGATTTAGCCCGATTTTGAAATGCAAATTTTCCGCAAAAGTTTGCTTTTTGAACATGCTATCCTATTCTCCTGATCGAGAGAAACTCAATGAAAGAAAAATGAGATCGATATCTCTTTCCGATCAAATGTTATGGCGCTTCAAACTTTTCCCTCCCATCCACATAAATAAGCACATGCACGCAACTTCAAAACTCCATATCTCGGCCATTTCTCAGCCGATTTTCACTGATGAACACTTAAAATGATCAGAATAACATGTAGATATCATTTTTATCTACAGTTTATTTGTATGCATTTTCATTATGGCAATTTAATTCAAGAGTTCGCATTATTTTCTTGTATCGGAAATCTGCTGCAAAATACGGATAATCTGGTCCTAATAATGAAACAACAACAAATAAGAGTGAGCAACATGGTAAATGTGAGAGTGATCAAAATGGTAAATGTGAGAGTGATCAAAATGGTAAATGTGAGAGTGAGCAAGATGGTAAATGTGAGAGTGAGCAAGATGGTAATGTGCTAATGATGAAAATGAAAAATTTGAGATGGAAAGATGCTTATGTGTGCAGGCACAATTGTGATATTTCTAAAGTGGTTTTTGATATTTTCTGTAATCCAGGATGTGAATGTGATATTTTCAAAGACTTACATTGTGATTGTGATTGTAGATTGTGAATGTGATATTTTACATTTTGCTACAATTGCACAAAGTGGTCAAGCACTGTACAATGTCATGCGGAATTGCTCCCAAGGGCCAGTCCCGCAAGTTTACACGAAAAGAGTCAAAAGTCAAGAGTCAAGTAAAATGACAAATGATAACTTAAGAGTAATGACAAGTGACAAGTTGAAAGTCAAGAGTAAAGTGAAGTCAAATGACATGTGACAAGTTAAAAGTCAAGAGTCAAGTCAAATGACAAGTGACAAGTTACAAGTCAAGAGTAAAGTTATGAGACAAATGGAAAATGATAGAAAATTTGATAAAAATAAAGAAAAAGGAACAAATTAATTCAGATCTAGAGAGCATCATTTCCAATGGGTATCCCAGGGAACTCCTAACTTGACTCCTTACTTTGAGTTTGTCATTTGTCATTTCACTTTACGTTTAACTTTGAACTTGTCACTTGTCATTTGACTTGACTCTTGACTTTTCACTCTTAAATTGTCAACTTGCGTGACTGGCACCAGGGCATAGTTAAATGTAGAAAGTGGTGCTAAAGCATTTGTTAGATGAAAGCACCATGTCTAGTGCCATGGTTTAATGAATGAAATTTATGAGGCAGTTGATCATGATTCTGATCATGAGGAACAGGATTCCAGAAAACAGTAAAATCAGCCTGTGGAGTCGCGCTCAAACAAATCGGGGGTGGGCTGTGCACGTCTTTGGGGATGTACGACAGCCAGCGAAGTGCGCAAACGACCGCGGAGAAATTCCACCGCGGACCAGTTGACATTCGAATTGGCGGCGATTCGAATGAATGAATTTCGAAATCATACTTTCTTTTTTTCTAGAAACAATGATTTGGATACGTAACGCTAAAAAAATGTGTGCCCAGTAGTGTCGATTTTGTCCCAATTAATAAATGTATATTCCGACGTCAGAAATGAAATATTCACATTGAGCCGATCATTTGAAGTGTTTAATGGTGAAAATCGGCCCAGAAATGGCCGAGTTGTTGCTTATTTTTAAAAAGGCCGCTTTTGTGCTCAATTGAGAGTTCCTGGTGCGGCTTATGCTCGTTTGGGCACAATAAATAGGTTTAAAAAAACGCAGCTTTGTGCTTTATTTATATTTATGTTTATCATTTAATACGTTGCCAATGGACAGAAATATCACACTTTGAAAGATTTAACAGTTTATAAACACTATACCACATTTCCTTGAATAATTCCGTTGGAAATAAATGTTTCATAATAAGTAAGTATTCCTTATTTATTCAGGCATTTATTCATGAAGAAAGATTAAATACTAGTAAAGTACGTTTTCCTGGAAAAAAAGTAAAGGTCACTATTTTTGAGATATTTCTACAGAATTATAACTCACAATCACTAATTTAATCTTATTTCTGTCAATTTTCACGTCCAAATTCACTAGTTCATCTATGTGTTTTTGCCTATTTTCAGCTTTACTTGACATTTGCAGAAAATGCCAACTTTTCCAATTTGAAGTGAATGATTTATATTATGTTTCTCAACATTTTTAGCCACTTCATTACATGTTACACACGAAATGTGAGAGTGCGCAAAATGTGACACTTCAAAATTCATACTTCATCTGTTTTCTTTGTTGCTTATTTTCAGCTATTTTTGACATTTGCACAAAATGCCTATTTTCACACTTTGATGACCTATGACTCACTTACAGTAAGTATTAAAAGTGAATTTGTGAAGTTAAGTGAATTAGTGAAGTTAATTAAATGTGAGAGTTCGTGAAGCTGCAAATGTGATAGTGAGCAAAATTGTAAATGTGAGAGTGTGCAAAGCTGCAAATGTGAGAGTGAGCAAAATTGTAAATGTGAGAGTGCACGAAGCTGCAAATGTGAGAGTGCGCGAAACTGCAAATGTGAGAGTGAGCAAAATTGTAAATGTGAGAGTGCGCAAAGCTGCAAATGTGAGAGTGAGCAAAATTGTAAATGTGAGAGTGCACGAAGCTGCAAATGTGAGAGTGCGCGAAACTGCAAATGTGAGAGTGAGCAAAATTGTAAATGTGAGAGTGCACGAAGCTGCAAATGTGAGAGTGAGCAAAATTGTAAATGTGAGAGTGCATGAAGCTGCAAATGTGAGAGTGCGTGAAACTGCAAATGTGAGAGTGCGCGAAACTGCAAATGTGAGAGTGAGCAAAATTGTAAATGTGAGAGTGCACAAAGCTGCAAATGTGAGAGTGAGCAAAATTGTAAATGTAGAGTGCGCAAAACTGCAAATGTGAGAGTGAGCAAAATTGTAAATGTGAGAGTGCACGAAGCTGCAAATGTGAGAGTGAGCAAAATTGTAAATGTGAGAGTGCACGAAGCTGCAAATGTGAGAGTGAAGGTCACTATTTTTGAGATATTTCTACAGAATTATAACTCACAATCACTAATTTTATCTTATTTCTGTCAATTTTCACGTCCAAATTCACTAGTTCATCTATGTGTTTTTGCCTATTTTCAGCTTTACTTGACATTTGCAGAAAATGCCAACTTTCCCAATTTGAAGTGAATGATTTATATTATGTTTCTCAACATTTTTAGCCACTTCATTACATGTTACACACGAAATGTGAGAGTGCGCAAAATGTGACACTTCAAAATTCATACTTCATCTGTTTTCTTTGTTGCTTATTTTCAGCTATTTTTGACATTTGCACAAAATGCCTATTTTCACACTTTGATGACCTATGACTAGTGATGTAAAAAGCGCCAGGATTTTAGCGCCAAGCGCCAAAAGCGCCATGGCGCTTTTCAAAGTCCAGCGCCAAGCGCCAAGGGCTCCACCACAAAATGGCGCCAAGCGCCAAAAGCGCCATGGCGCTTTTCCAGACCATGGCGCCAAGCGCCAATGGCGCCAGCGCCAAAATATTTTTTGTTTATGACGCAGGCCTAATTCACCTATCAGACCTTATGACTTCTATCGTTTCCCAGAACGTAATAATAACCAAATGAAAGCCAAAAAGCTTTCTTGCTTAACACTTAAGGTAGTAATTCCACCTGGGGACACTCCCAGACATTGTAAAACTCTGTTAAGTGTCAAATTATCTGTAAAATGCCAAAAGTTTTGTAAAAAGACCCCCGTAAAATGTCAAATGTCATGTAAAATATTCTGTAAAATGTCATTTGAAAGACCGCGTAGAATGTCAAATTTCAATATGTTTCACATTTTACAGGGCATTTTACATGACTTTTAAGACTTATTAGACCGGTAGTATGATGCACACTTCATTCATAAGAATAAAAAATAGCCATAAAATGAATTGGCCATCGAGCTTACGCATTTTGCAGTCAGTTATCGCAGCGTAAATTTTTCATTCTCTGGCGCTTTTTTGGCGCTTTTTAAAATGCTAGCGCCAAGCGCCAATGGCGCCACCGGAAAATAGCGCCAAGCGCCAAAAGCGCCATGGCGCCTTTCGGAAGCATGGCGCCAAGCGCCAATGGCGCCAGAGCATTTTAGCGCCAAGCGCCAATGGCGCCAGAGCATTTTAGCGCCAAGCGCCAAAAGCGCCATGACGCTTTTTGCTTTGGCGCTAGCGCCAGGCGCCAGCGCCATGGCGCTTTTACATCACTACCTATGACTCACTTACAGTAGGTATTAAAAGTGAATTTGTGAATATTAGTGAATTAGTGAAGTTAATTAAATGTGAGAGTTCGTGAAGCTGCAAATGTGATAGTGAGCAAAATTGTAAATGTGAGAGTGTGCAAAGCTGCAAATGTGAGAGTGAGCAAAATTGTAAATGTGAGAGTGCACGAAGCTGCAAATGTGAGAGTGCGCGAAACTGCAAATGTGAGAGTGAGCAAAATTGTAAATGTGAGAGTGCGCAAAGCTGCAAATGTGAGAGTGAGCAACATTGTAAATGTGAGAGTGCACGAAGCTGCAAATGTGAGAGTGCGCGAAACTGCAAATGTGAGAGTGAGCAAAATTGTAAATGTGAGAGTGCACGAAGCTGCAAATGTGAGAGTGAGCAAAATTGTAAATGTGAGAGTGCATGAAGCTGCAAATGTGAGAGTGCGCGAAACTGCAAATGTGAGAGTGAGCAAAATTGTAAATGTGAGAGTGCACGAAGCTGCAAATGTGAGAGTGAGCAAAATTGTAAATGTGAGAGTGCATGAAGCTGCAAATGTGAGAGTGCGTGAAACTGCAAATGTGAGAGTGCGCGAAACTGCAAATGTGAGAGTGAGCAAAATTGTAAATGTGAGAGTGCACGAAGCTGCAAATGTGAGAGTGAGCAAAATTGTAAATGTGAGAGTGCATGAAGCTGCAAATGTGAGAGTGCGTGAAACTGCAAATGTGAGAGTGCGCGAAACTGCAAATGTGAGAGTGAGCAAAATTGTAAATGTGAGAGTGCACAAAGCTGCAAATGTGAGAGTGCACAAAGCTGCAAATGTGAGAGTGAGCAAAATTGTAAATGTGAGAGTGCACGAAGCTGCAAATGTGAGAGTGAGCAAAATTGTAAATGTGAGAGTGCATGAAGCTGCAAATGTGAGAGTGCGCGAAACTGCAAATGTGAGAGTGAGCAAAATTGTAAATGTGAGAGTGCATGAAGCTGCAAATGTGAGAGTGTGTGAAACTGCAAATGTGAGAGTGCGCGAAACTGCAAATGTGAGAGTGAGCAAAATTGTAAATGTGAGAGTGCACAAAGCTGCAAATGTGAGAGTGAGCAAAATTGTAAATGTAGAGTGCGCGAAACTGCAAATGTGAGAGTGAGCAAAATTGTAAATGTGAGAGTGCACGAAGCTGCAAATGTGAGAGTGAGCAAAATTGTAAATGTGAGTGAGCACGAAGCTGCAAATGTGAGAGTGAGCAAAATTGTAAATGTGAGAGTGCATGAAGCTGCAAATGTGAGAGTGCGCGAAACTGCAAATGTGAGAGTGAGCAAAATTGTAAATGTGAGAGTGCACGAAGCTGCAAATGTGAGAGTGAGCAAAATTGTAAATGTAGAGTGCGTGAAACTGCAAATGTGAGAGTGAGCAAAATTGTAAATGTGAGAGTGCACGAAGCTGCAAATGTGAGAGTGCGTGAAACTGCAAATGTGAGAGTGAGCAAAATTGTAAATGTGAGAGTGCACGAAGCTGCCAATGTGAGAGTGCGCGAAGCTGCAAATGTGAGAGTGCGCGAAGCTGCAAATGTGAGAGTGCAGGAAGCTGCAAATGTGAGAGTGAGCAAAATTGTAAATGTGAGAGTGCGCAAAGCTGCAAATGTGAGAGTGAGCAAAATTGTAAATGTGAGAGTGCGCGAAGGTGCAAATGTGAGAGTGAGCAAAATGGTAAATGTGAGAGTGAGCAAAATGATAAACATGAGAGTGTGCAAAATAGTAAATGAGAGTGAGCAAAATGGTAAATGTGAGAGTGAGCAACATGGTAAATGTGAGAGTGATCAAAATGGTAAATGTGAGAGTGATCAAAATGGTAAATGTGAGAGTGAGCAAGATGGTAAATGTGAGAGTGAGCAAGATGGTAATGTGCTAATGATGAAAATGAAAAATTTGAGATGGAAAGATGCTTATGTGTGCAGGCACAATTGTGATATTTCTAAAGTGGTTTTTGATATTTTCTGTAATCCAGGATGTGAATGTGATATTTTCAAAGACTTACATTGTGATTGTGATTGTAGATTGTGAATGTGATATTTTACATTTTGCTACAATTGCACAAAGTGGTCAAGCACTGTACAATGTCATGCGAAAGTGTCAAAAGTCAAGTAAAATGCCGTGTAAAATGCAAAATTTTCAATAATGCTTCACTGTATGTTTAGCATTTTACATTTTACACATTTTACATAAGAACATAAAAATGAAATCTACAGGTCATTATGATCATTTTAAGCATTCATGGGTGAAAATCGGCAGAGAAATGGCCGAGATGTAAAGTTATGAATTTGCATGCTTTGTGCTTCATGCGGTAATGTATATTTATGGTTTGGGGGTGGAAGTTCAAAGTGCGGTAACTTTTAGAGAAGGAGATATTCAAATAATTTTTAAGCCATATTTATTCTTTTTGTTTGAAAGTATATGATAGCATGTGCTACAAAACCATCTTGAAAAATTATGTTCTCGGGACTGGGGAATTATTCCATAGTTGTTAGAATTACAGAACCTTTTTAAAAGTATAGGTAAACGTAAAGTGTTTTTTTTCTACTCACCACAAAGTATAGAAAATGTAATATACCTTTTTTTACTCTTACGTACGCGTAAATGTGGGTACTTTTCGTAAAAGTGTAGAAACGGCTACTTTTCTTCATAGAAGACCCTAAATCCTCGAATAAGACCCCAGGGGAGTGGTTTTTCCCCTCATTTTGAAATTTCTGTGTTCAATTTCTGTGTTTTTCCATCGTTGGCGGTGGGCCATTATGTTTGAAGTTCTTAGTGTATTTTGCATTATAGGCCAAGTGTTTTCACCCCCGAAACTGGCTTCTGTTCGGTTGACATCTTGTCGCCACATTTGTAGTTCAAAACCCCTTCGGACGTGAAACCGATTTTTTTAAATCTACCCCGCGCAGCGCAAATTATACGCCCCCTAGCGTTCACGATAATATTACACAGCCACACTGAATATTTTTTACACGCGCCCGCTGCGCGTACAGTCGCTCGCGGTTCCATTACACCTGTTTTTTACAAGTGCCTGCAGCGAGAACACAATGTGGCCAGCGTGTCCAAAAAAAATGAAATATTGGCGGTCCACACACTAGTTGACACATGGGTGTCAACTGGTCTGTGTCAACTCAGATGTCGGCTTCACGTGGCGCAGAGCGATCTTCCAATGGACTCGTCAATATTTATTTTTCATCATCACCGCATGTGCATTTGGAAATCGGTCGGCGACAGGTGAAGCCGAAATCCGAGTTGACACAGACCAGTTGACACCAGTTTAAGGGTTTTAAGTTGTGTAAAAAACCTTAGCTCCAAAAAGCCTTCATAAGAAAATTAGCTCGGGGTAAATTTAAAATTGTAAATTTTACTTATTTTTGTTCCTGCAATGATGTCATTTTTTCAATTCGAAATTCTACCCAAGCAAATTTTCTTATGACGGCATTTTGGAGGTAAGGTTTTTTACACAACTTGAAACCTTGAACTCTCCCCTAAAATTTATTCTAAACCAGCAGTTCAAGTGTCTAATAAGAAAGTTGTAAAAAGTGATTTTTCGTCAGCCACTGGAGGGATGGGTTCATGTGGTAGGCAGTTTTTGGTGGGATACAATATTTATAGAGGATATTTAATGCTTATTTGACATTATCAATCACTTTAGTGTGGAAACAACACAAAAGTGCTTATTTTTTAAAATTCAATTGGGTGCTAGACCTGTGTGGGACAGTAATGTTTTGATAAATTTTGAATGCTGCACCCCACACTGCGGTGAGTTGCCAAAAACCACCTGGCCAGTGTATAGTAGGGGATGGGTGTTGGCGACACATCCCCAAAATTGTAGATTTTTACCCCTCCCACAGCTGAAGGTATGGCGCAAGAAATCAGCAGGGGCTGGTGTGTGGGACACTACATAGCCATGAATTTTTTTGCACTTAGGGTGACCCACCCTGTAGGGGGTCGCCGCGACCCCTCCAATTCATGTGAAGTAGAGGGGGGTTGCGCCAATATCTACCCCAAGTTTCAGCTTCTGGCACATCCTAGAACTGGAGATAGGATGTCAGAAGTAAAATAAAAAATGGGGGGTTGGACTTGATCGGGAAGGTGTTTATTAGAGCTTTTTGCTTTTCAGGTGCGGTTAGAGGGGTTCAAATGGGACTTACTTTTCGGGATAGGGTTTGGTTTTTCGAGTTTTCGGGATCGGGATTGGTGTTTTGGGATAGGGATTAGTTTTTTTTAGATTTCAGGTTCATGAAAGGGATTATATTTTCTGTGATTGGGATTTTAAAATTTTCGGGATTCGTTTTTTTTGAGATTTCTGGATCGGGATCAAGGTTTTGGGATTGGGATCAGGTGCCAGTTCCGCAAATTGAGAAGTGAGAATTAAAATGGCAAAAGCAAAAAGTGAAGTGGAATGGCAAGTACCGTATTTCCTCGAAATACCCCCCCCCTCGAAATACCCCCCCCCCCCTCAAAATGGGCACTATGAATTTGTGGTCCGGGAAATGCATAACAGACGTTCAAAACACTTACTGTGTTACGTTAGAACATCGTTTATACCATCTACATCCTTTTATCAGGCTGTAAAAACTTATAAATGGTGGTTATTGTTGCATTTTTCACGTTTTTCTCTCAAAATTTTCACTCTGAAAAAATAAACCCCCGGGGGGGTAATTTGAGGAAATATGGTAAATTAGCAAAAGTGAAGTGAAAAAATAAAAAGTCATTTCTCTTCGCTTTTGCCATTTTACTTCTCAATTCACTCCGCTTTTGCTATTCCACTTTGCATTTGCCATTTCACTTCGCATTTGCCATTTCACTTCGCATTTGCCATTTTACTTCTCACTTCCCAATTTGCGGAATTGTCCCCAGTACAGCCAAATCCTGAAATTTTTCCACGATTCGGAATCGGGATCCTGTTTGAATTCCTTTGGTTGTATTTGAATCACTGTCAATTTATGTGACTAATCACCTTTAGTTTATTGGATTTATCTTATTTACCTATTTATCTATCTAACTGCATAGGTAACTGTTGCTGCACATGCTATTAAGTCAATGAGAACCAGAAAACAGTAAAATCAGCCTGTGGAGTAAAACAAACAACTACTCACATGTGAAGTGAAAATATTAGGAACCTGAATAATAGGTGGTTCTCACAAAAAGTTTAGGTTGTTTGAAATTGTACACCATGCAATCATGCTCAATGTAGCTTTCCAAAATACAGGAATGTAAATGTGATTTTTTTATAGTAAGTGTGTCATCTCTGTATCA
This sequence comes from Sphaerolaimus hirsutus, assembly GCA_964036195.1. NCBI lineage: Eukaryota > Metazoa > Nematoda > Chromadorea > Monhysterida > Sphaerolaimidae > Sphaerolaimus > Sphaerolaimus hirsutus. The sequence continues at coordinate 26,957,860 of OZ038455.1, forward strand.
TTTTTACTGTGCATTACATTTGCACAAAAAAGTGATTTAACAGTTTGATGTCAAATATCTTGTTGACAGTAGGTTTTGCACAATTCTGTCTGGAAACAAAGTTGTAAAGATTCCAAATGTCTAGACAATTGTCTATATGAGATTGGTTTCTTTCAATTACTTCAGATCTGATTTTATTATGTACTGCATTTTTTAATTCACATTTGAAAAAATTTATTCAATTGAAGACAATTCAGATAACTGCCTTTCCCTTGGCCAAAATGGCTGCCATATATCTGAGTGCACGTGATTCCAGTTTTCTCCTGAAAATGTGTTAAATTGCACTGGTTCAGTGAGGTAGACAGTCTGACTGGGTACACTGCCAGGCACAGTGCCAGAGCAACTTAGAAAAAGTTGTTTGCTCAACTGCAGGCAGAATACCCAAACAGTTGAGCTTGCAACTGTTTTGTAATCAGGCAATGAGAATTCATATGCTGAGTGTGCCAACAGTTGCACTTTGTTGGCATCCTGTGAAGGCCACTGGAATACTGCCACTATTAACTATGTTTCAAGCACTGTTGAAATTTTTTGGTGGGTTTATTATTCATATATAGTTTGCCACTGGTTTTTACCCAAACATACTGAGGTAACACTGTGGGAATACACGACCCGAAATTTTCAGGACCCAATACCCGAACCCGAAACTTTTGAAATTCCCAACCCTAATCTCTACGGTAACTGATTAAGCTTTGGTTTCTTCACGTTTTGTGTAAATTGCCTTGTCCAGTGACAATTTTCAATGATTTAGATTTTCTGCGCACTTCTAGGTGTGATTGGACTAAATTTATCCTTTATTTTTACATATGTCACATGAATTCAATAGTTTATTTCAGCTGTACATGCCACATGGCCGAAATTTGAAGAATCGTAAACTCTGCAGTGTGGAAATTATTAGTTTGCGTAGGGCCATTGCGTTAAAAAATCAATGTTTCCATTGGCCCTGCACACACTAGTTTTCACACGAAATTTCAAAAATGCATAAATGAGCTTTGAACGTGTCCGACTTTTCCTCAATGAGTCATTTATAATCTCTGTCAACTGTAGTTGACGGCCACCTAATTGTAGAAAACTCAAATGCGTTCTAAGCTGATTTGTGAGTTTTCGAAATTTCGTGTGAAAACTAGTGTGCGCAGACACATTGACGCACTGTTAGCCCGAAAGAATGTTCCATCGCCGTTTTAGGTTGCTCCCATTTACTTTTGTGACGCCCCCTCTGTTGCGCTTGTATTCATTTTCCGCCTTCCATTTTCATTTCACCCACCAGAACAGCGTGCCAGATGTTTTTTTCGCAGCCGCGCGGCTGGCGTCAACGAATCTGGGCCGACCTCTGCGCGCTGTGAATGCCCCCCCCCCAGATGGTTAGCCTCTCAGTACTCGCGCGCGTGCGAATGTCGCTTTTTTCGCAGGCCGGCTGGCGTGGTGTGCTCTACCACAACCTGGTGCCAGTCCCAAGCCCTGTCAAGTTTTGTCAAATCTCATACAAATTTGTCAAATGTCATGCAAAGTATCAATTGTCATGCAAAGTTCAGAAATAAAAGCTTTTGTTTTGATTTTACATGATATTTTACACTTGGGCCCAGGACTGCTGACCCAGGTGCCAGTCTCGCACTCTGAAAAGTAAATTTTCATACAAATTAGTTCATTGTCATGTAAAGTGTCAAAAGTTCTTTTCGCTTTGTTTATTTTGATTGGCATTCTACATGACACTTGACTTTACAGGGATGGAATGCGGAATTGCTCCCAAGGGCCAGTCCCGCAAGTTTACACGAAAAGAGTCAAAAGTCAAGAGTCAAGTAAAATGACAAATGATAACTTAAGAGTAATGACAAGTGACAAGTTGAAAGTCAAGAGTAAAGTGAAGTCAAATGACATGTGACAAGTTAAAAGTCAAGAGTCAAGTCAAATGACAAGTGACAAGTTACAAGTCAAGAGTAAAGTTATGAGACAAATGGAAAATGATAGAAAATTTGATAAAAATAAAGAAAAAGGAACAAATTAATTCAGATCTAGAGAGCATCATTTCCAATGGGTATCCCAGGGAACTCCTAACTTGACTCCTTACTTTGAGTTTGTCATTTGTCATTTCACTTTACGTTTAACTTTGAACTTGTCACTTGTCATTTGACTTGACTCTTGACTTTTCACTCTTAAATTGTCAACTTGCGTGACTGGCACCAGGGCATAGTTAAATGTAGAAAGTGGTGCTAAAGCATTTGTTAGATGAAAGCACCATGTCTAGTGCCATGGTTTAATATGAAATCAAGCAGAATGCAGTTTTTCTCAATGCAGGAATGTAAATGTGACTTTTAGAAAAGAAAGTGAGCCATTTCTGTATCAATTTTACTATGCATTACATTTGCACAAAATGGTGATTTTACAGTTTGATGTCAAATATCTCATTGACAGTAGGCAAATCACACTTATTTATAGAAGGAAAGTTGTAAAGATTCAAAATGTGTAAATGATTGTCTATATGAGTCAATTGCTTAAAGTAAATGGCCCAACAGTTACGAGGCAGAATATTTATATGCATATATTTAGCATTTGAAGATGTTTTGCCTTGTAACTGTTGAAGCATTTACTTTTTATATTCAAACAGTCAGCACAATTTTTGAGGGATTTACATTCTTTACAATTGTCGTCTCCAGGCTACATGGAAACAAGTATCTGGCTCATGATATTTCTGATGTAATACATTTAAATTTAAATCTATCTTACATTTAAGTTTATATTCTCAAAAATTCAATTATATTCCTGCAACCCCCCACTCCGCAGAAAAATGCTGTGTAAGTTGCATTCAGCGTTTCGATTTGCTTATTTATAACAGCAATTTGATCTGGGTGCAAGTGCACAATTGGGGAGTTCCATTCTAAAAGTTCACAAGCGCCAGAAAAATCCAGTTGAGCGTGGATTTGACCTCCACGTATAGTTTTTCACATTTTAGAAAAAAAATATTTTACATTTACATTCAGGTAATTCAGAAAAAATTGCGTAATTTCCACAAGTCTGGCCCAACCAGGCTGTCCGCGCCGGAAACGCGTAGTGTTTCCAGCGCGTTTATTGCAGCGCGCCCGCCAAAGCTGCAAGCGCTTTAATGGCCGCGCACTAAAGTGTTTGCAGGGGGGAAACCCTTTAGCGCGCGTGGTTCCCGGACCGCAGTCGCGCAGCGCATGTGCCACCTGCGCGCTTGCGGGGGGGAGACGCTTTAAGCGCACGCGTCTCCTGTCTTGGAATCGCGTGCGCATAAAATTGGCTGCGTGTCTGCAGCTGGGAATCGCTTTCTCGATCAATGGCACTTTGTTATTGATCGTTCAAGTTTTTTTTCTCGCATGTTTGTATTTTTGAGTGCCACACACACTCGATGCCAACTGGATTTTGTGTCAACTCGATTTGTCAAAATATTTCCATGCCAATCTGAGCATGGTTTTGCTAACTATCAACTTCAATGTTACTTACGACCAGGGGGCAGTCCTAGACCCTGTCAAAAGCCCTGTAAAATGTCAAATGTCATGCAAAGTGTCTAAAGTCATGGAAAATGCCCTTCAAAATTGCAAACATACAATACAGATCATTGGTTCATGGACAGGGTTGGTAAAATCTCAGAAAAGAATAAAAATAAAATAAAAATAAAATGGAAAATTGAAGAATAAAATAAAATAAAATAAAATAAAATGGAAAATTTCAAAATATAAATAAAAATTGTATAAAAATTCAAATTTTTGTAAATTTTTTGTAAAATTGTATACAAATTCATATTTTTGTAAAAATTGTATAAAAAATTCATATTTTTTGTAAAATTTTTTTCTGTTGTTTATAGTTCAACCTGTGAAACTTGTGAACTGATTCATCACGGGGTGCGGGACTGGCGCCCGGTGACGGCGGCCAAGGCGAGCCACATCGCCGACGGGCTGCAGCTGGTCGTGCTCAGGGACCGGCCCTGGCAGATACAGGCCTGCAGCGCAGTCACAGGGGAGGGCTTGAGGGTGCGATGGCATGTTGCTTTTTTGTGGGGGGGGGGGGGGGTTGTCACCTCGACTACGCATTATCGGGTTGAATTTCAAGTTCGACTGTATTAATCTCCAGTTGACGGAGGTTAACATGTAAACTCAAATACGTGCAAAGCGGATTTATCTCTGGGTACTCGATTCTGAGTGCACTGGGGCCAGTTGGTGGTAATGGAAAGGCGCAATCGAATCCACCCAGAAGAATGGCGCCAGGCGTCAAAGGGCGCTACAAACAATGTGGCCAATAGGTAATGTTTTCACATTTGTACGACCAGTTTAACTCACAACGGGGAGGAATAGCTCCGACACTGGTTTTTCAATTCGCTGAATTCCGAATTTCACGTATAGGTATATTTCTTTCTTTGCCAGGATGGTATGGACTGGATTTGCAAGAACTTGAACTGACAGATTCCAGTGCAGCTGCAAACGCGCACACAAATGGCTCTCTAGTCAACTTTTCCTACATTTGCAATTCCGTGATCGTTTTTCAAACTCATCAGTAATGGTCACATTATTTTTGCAAATTCTATCGATTTTCACTTTTGTATTGGAAAAATAGTTTAAAAAATTCACGCATTCCAGAGACTTTCTCGAATATCACATTTATTATTATTATTATGTTAATAATATTGTAAAAGTAACGAATGAAGAAAAAAGTTGCAGCAGGTACAGAAAAATGTGTAAAACTGCTTCACAATCTAAAAACAAATGATCACACAGAAATGGGAGAAATCACTAAAGGAAACCTGATTCAACAAGGGGTTCAATAATCACAAATATCGAAAATAGTCATAATCACACTAAAACGAGTAGAAAAATGTAAAAAATGCAACAAGCAAACTTCTGTGTAGAAAATGTTAGCAGCATAACTTAGTCAATATAGCAGCATGTGGTGAAATTTATTTTTGAAATTTATTTTGGCTGAGCGAAAGGTAATCTAAGGCACACCTGCGAACAAGATAACATTTCAATCATTTTAAAACCATTGAATACATAAACATCACTGGCAAAATACACAGCAAGTGGCAAGAGCAAAGTGTAGAAAATAGAATATGATCAACTGAATTAGTGCATAGTATAACAGCCACCAGGAGCGCAATTCAAATGGCCACCTTCCTATGAAAATCTACTGCTGTTGATTATGCAGTCCGATCACCGATAGCTCTATTTGTGCACGGAAATACCGTATTACCTCGAAATACCCCCAGGGGGTTTATTATTTCGCCAGCAAAATTTGAGGGGGGGGGGATAATTCGAGGGTGGGGTTTATTCGAGGGGGGGTCTATTATTTCGCCAGAAATTTTCGGAAATTCCCCATACGCAGACGTAGAAAAATCGAACAATTACATAGATGTATATGTGTTTATAGGCATATATATCTGTATATACACATAAACCCTTCCCTAACGTGACTCAATCATCGGTTTTAACGTGTGTTCTGCATTGTACAGATGACAAACTGCAGTATTTGTCATGTACGTTCTCTTTACACTCAATTTTAGGGGGGGTATTTCGAGGGGGGGGTATATTCAAGGGGGGGGGGATCATACCAGGTAATACGGTATTTACGTCCGCTGGGCGAAAATGCTCACAAATGTCCATTGGGCATATGGTGAACTGACCGTCGCTCCACATTTTTGTTCGTGCTGAATTCCATCACATAAACATCTATGTTTCTTGAAGTATCTCACAGCGAAAGGAAACCTATTTGATAAATGCCGTATTTCCTCGAAATGCCCCCAGGGGGTTTACGTTTTCGGAGTGCAAATTTTTAGGGGGGGGAGGGGGTAATCGAGGGAGGTGGTATTTCGAGGGAGGTGATATTTCGAGGGTGGTTTATTGATTCGCCAGAATTTGGAGGTATATTATTTCTTTTTTGAACTCCCAGTACAACGATAGGTAACCGACATGTAAAGTGCCTTTAGACTTTTAAAGGTATGTGAATGGTATTTATAAGCTCTGTCCTAACTCTATTCAATCATTGCTTTTTTACGTGTGTTCTGCATTCCGCAGATCACAAAATGTTGTTTTTGCAATTACATTGTTCCTACACACACTAGTTTTCACCGTGACTCCATGTGAAAACTGAAATTTTTTAAAATGCAAATCAATGAGCACGGTTGAATGATAAGAGTAGGCTGAATGTCGCCATGTCGCCATTTCAGTTTTCACACAGGTTCCGGTGAAAACTAGTGTGTGGAGACTGGAGGGCCATTATCTTTTCACTCACTTTCGGATTGGGGTATTTCTAAGGGGGGATGGGGCATGGGGAGTCATTTTTCAGAGTGCTACTTTTGAGGGGGTAATTCGAGGGGAGTTATTTCGAGGAAATACGGTACTTTGAAAAATAGTTTACAAATAATCTCCACGTCCAATTTGCACAATTACTTGACAAGCTAAATATGCAAGAAGCTAATAAAATGGGCCATGTTGCAAGGTTAACAAAATAATGAATAAATAGTATGCGCACAGATACACACAAATTGTGGGCAAAAAAAAGTAACAAATGACAGCAACGTGGACCACCACCAAAAAAACGGAATGCGCAAAAACAATAGCACAGCGAGCTCAAAGGGTCTGCTTCCTGGCGACGGGCGCGTGCGGCAGCTTGGCTCCGCCTTCCGCGGCGACGCCGGCGGGCGCGATGCCAGCCAAGACAGCGTTCAGTTTCTCCAATTCCGCCGGACACAGGCGCGGCGCGATCTCCATCATGGTCTCCAGCATCAGCTCGGGCCGCGCCGTCAGCTCGCTGCGAATGCATTCTCATGAAAGTAGGCTCCCTAGACATGTGAACCTGCTCAACGTGTAGTCCTGTTTAACATGTATTCCTGCCCGCTTGACATGTAGACCCGTTAGACATGTAGCAGGGGCGTACATGTCAAGCAGGCAGGGTATGATATGATTATGATTTCAGTTTTTTTCAAATCATATGGTGGTAACAGATGGTAGAAGTACAAGGTGACCAGGGGCCAGACTCGCTGTGCATTTTTACCCGCTGTGCATGGTTACCCAGCGTGCATTTTTCGCTGCCCGGTGTGCATTGTTGCCCGGTGTGCATGGAGGGGCGGCCGCCATGCACACCGGGCAACAATGCACACCGGGCAGCGAAAAATGCACGCCGGGTAACCATGCACACCGGGTAAAAATGCACAGCGGCACAGGCTCGGTGACCAGGGCTACATGTCCACAGGCACAAGGGGCTTCTCATGTTCTACTACAGCCTATTGGAGAATGAGACATTTCGGCTGTGCAAAAGTGCCTCTGCAAGATCGAGACTGCACAAGAGTCCAGTACAATTATAATACAAATGAAAGTGAATCTGTGTACAGCGTGTTCAGTAGCAAAAATCCCGGTCTCCAGTGAACACCCTAGCTCACACACACAACCCAATTGAGAACAGGCGCACGCACCTCTGTATGTTGTGGGCGGCGGCCTCCCTGTGCAGCGCCTTGATGTTGTCCCAGAGCGGCGTGGACCCGTCGGACGTGTCGAGCTGCGTCGCCAGCCAGTTGACCACCGTCTCGTCGTTGTCCCACGCCGCAGAGCTCTGCGATGATGCTCAACATCACCAGCCGTCGCGAGCGCAATGGACGCATTGTGGGTGCAGCCCTCCCGGGGCTCATGCGCGGTGCCCCATGGCGGAAACTTGCAGCACAAGTAAACTCCCGGCGCAAGTAGTCGCTCAAAATAGCTCATTTTCATACCTTTTAATAGTTTTTCACCATTACAAACTTCAAAATCATTATCGTTCATGTGAATGATCGCTAATTTTCGACTATTTTTGGTTATATATGTGCTTATATACCTCTTTTTTTGTCATTTTCACCAATTTTTTAGTGATTTTTTCTCCTTTTTTTTCATTTTACACCTTGAAAAAGCCTGCATATTGAAGCCAACTGGTTCAGTTATCTGTCCCTTCGAAGGAGGGATTTACTATCTATATGCACCCCGGAGGGGTCCAAACACACTAAACCCGACTGCGAGTAGATTACTTGCGCGGAGAGTTTACTTGCGCTGGGAGTTTACTTGCGCAGGGAGTTTACTTGCGCCGAGGCACACCCCCTACACGAGCACAGGGATCGCATGAACAGGGGTGCCAAGCGGCGTACCTGGTTGTGCTGCGCGAACCACCTGTGGAAGATGGCGTCCACGTGGGCGTCGAGGCGGTTGGCTGGCGACGCGTGCCGGATGTGCGTCTTGGCTTGCTGCTCGAGCAGGCGGCGGCGCAGGCGCCAGTACAGCCGCCGGCGAGACTCGGACCAGAGCACCACCGCCTGCGAGTCATGGGGATGGCATTGCACCCACTTCCCCTACTCCTTCCCCCAAATCGCTCCGCATCTACTTATCCGGAGCTAATTCCCACACACCTTTCCCTAATTTTACCTCAACATCCGCTCATTTTTTGCACATTTTTGCAAATTTTCACTTTGAAAAATCAAAATCAAACTTTGTCAAAATCGACTTTGATCTAGTGAATCGTTTAAGAAATTTTTTTATAATGATCGCCCTCCAAAGGGGGTGTGCACTGATACGCACATCTGCCCGTTACGCACATTTGCCCGTTTTTTTCACTTGACACTTTTCCAAGTGATTTTCAGATATGAGTGAAGTGAAAAACGTTGCGCATTGACATTAGTGAACTTTTTTCACTTCACTCATATCTGCGCTCAAAAAAACGCGCAAATGTGCGTAACGGGCAGATGTGTGTATCAGGCCTGCCCCCTCCAAAGGACAGGGTCGGGTGACTTGTTCGGCAGCGACAAGGGACTCACGTTGATGACTTTCTTCTCGAACATGCGGCCGGCGGTGTCGTGCAAGTCTGCGAACTGCACGGCGACCGTGTGGTAGATCGGCCGCAGCAGCTCCAGCCGCTCGGTGTACTCGCGCTGGCAAAGTGGACACACTGGCGAGTATAGATGACTGACGGGACGAGGCTCATCCCACATCTAAACCCATCCCACATCTACATCTATGCACTTTGTCTCTCAAATAGACTGTATTTAATTTGAGGAATTTCAAAAAAGTGATGATGACACAAGGTAATCAATCTATGTTAGAGTGTTTGAAGGCAATTTGACACCACATGTGTTAAAACATGACAGTTGACAACTATTGTCAGTGTTATTGGGTACAACTTTGACCTGCGAAATCACCAAGTCATCGAAAGTAGCTCTTAATGTAGCACTTTTTCATTATCAACATTTTCTACATCCATTATCCACCACAAATGCAAGGAATACGCATCAAATATGACAGGCATCCAACTTCTGGGCCAGGATGTGGGATGGGTTTAGATGTGGGATGGCACAGACCCGTCTGACGGCACCTTACAATCAAATCTACCATAGTCCATCTGAATAAACGGACAGGCAAAGAAACAAATTGCTCATCACATCACATCACATTGCTCCCAGATTGGGTGAATAAGGTGCACAATTTTTCACGTAACTTTGTTCATCAAAATACGGTGGCATCCATTGTACAGCCGTCTGTCCGTCCAGCATATTTGCTATTTGTGTAATCGAGTGAAAGTAGTGGCGGATAGTTTTCGCGATAGTTTTTCAATTGTTGGAACTCATTTGCAAGTCGCGAAAGTCAAATCCGGAGCAGATAAAGTCATAAACGACCACGAAAAAATTAAAAATTACAAATAAAAAGCGCACCTGCAACTCCTTCACAGTTTCCTGCAGCTTTTTCTTTTCCTCCTGCAAATCGGCACTTTTCGCGGCACCGTTATCACCACTCGCAGAACTCAATTTGGCCAATTTCGTCTCTGCCGCCGCTAATTCGCCAGCCAAAGCGGCAAACTTTTCGTCGGTCCGCTCAATTGTTTTGACCAGATCGCGCTGTCTGTATTTGATCTCGACGATGCCTTCGGGCTCCAGGACGCCGCCCCTGCAATGCGACAAATTCACAGTGCAGAAGAAACTTTTTAATGCGAACATATCGCTCGCAAATAAGACACCAAAAAACTTTTGTCCATACCCTACCGCGCTCATAAGAGCAGTGTGTTTACATGAGTACTGCTATTTAAAAACAGATAAATTTGAGTTTAACACATTTGAATTTACCAGACTGATCTCATTCTGGTAAGCATAGACGCGTTCAAAGGAGCCTGTGCCTCTGTGCATGTTTACCCGCTGTGCATGGAGGCCCGATGTGCATGTAGGGGGACCAACGTGCACACCGGGCACCCACATGCGCCGCGGTTTACATGCACAGAAGGCATCAGTCTCCTCCTATAGCCATACCACCCAATTGTATCCCCCACGGGACCACAAAATCCCGTAATTTTTCTGGATTCTGGAACGTGACACCGTTGGGACCGCAGGCGGGGCTGCCGAAACAGCCTGTACGCACCTGGCGTTCTCGTCGGCGAACATCTCCATGTGGCGGGGGTTGATGGCGGGGTCGACCACGACCCAGGCGCCGCCGCGCAGCTCCCCGTAGGGCGGGATGTAGATGATGATTGGCTGCGAGTACTCCCGCAACCCGTCCACGATGTACGCGCCGAACTTGACCACCTGGTCGTACATGTCTGCGGGGTAAGTCCTTTGTTCACGTTTGTAGCCAAGTTTTTTTGTGAAATTTTTTTTTGGTGATATTTTTGGTTGAAAATGCTCGAAAACAATGCGCAACAGGAGAAGACATTTTCGTATGGGTTCAAGACTCGAGACAATTCACTTATACGAAAATCTCTAATCTTGTTGCGTGTATTGGTATTGAGTATTGACATAAATGCGCAAAAAAGTGAAAATGCGCTTGCGGTAACAGATTAGAAGACCTACTAAAAATTTAGATTTATCTAAAATAGGTACCGTATTTCCTCGAAATACCCCCCGGGGGGTGATTGTTTCATAGTGGTCCCGAGAGGGGGGGGGGTTAAACGAGGGGGGGGGGTATTTCGAGGAGGGGGGGGGTTATTGTTTCACAAGAAAAATTTTGAAAACCAAGTACAAAATTGTCGTCTGAAACGTACGCAGACGTCGAAAAATGCAACAAAAACCGCCATTTATAAGGTTCTGTAGACTAATATTAGTATGTAGATGGTATGTACACTGTTCTAACGTGATTCCGACATTGTTTTAACGTGTGTTCTGCACTACGTAGAACACAAACTGCCGTATTTGTCATGTACGTTCTCTTTACACTCAATTTGGGGGGGGGGTATTTCGAGGGGGGGGGGGGTGATTGTTTCATAGTGGTCTCGAGAGGGGGGGGGTCAAACGAGGGGGGGGGGTATTTCGAGGGGGGGGGGTATTTCGAGGAAATACGGTAGTCAAAAATTCTGAATTTAGAACGAAAAATTTGATTATTTCAGGAAAAAAACGCTTAAACACTGATGTCAACACGTTTCTTCAGAGGGTTTGCCATCGTATCCAAATCAGATAGAAGAATGGGTGCATTGGGTCAATGAACCAAATTGAATGTTCTTTTCAATGATCATTTCTAGTGTAGAATTTTGTAAATTTTTTCCCAAAGTGTCCAAAAATGTTTCGACTAAATACTATGCAATCATAGAAAGTATCGTGATTTTCCTAATTGGCTTCCAGCCGAATTGGCACATAAAAGCGACAGTCGGGTATAATAGCACATTTGATACAAAAAGTAAGAAAATGGGACATTTTCACCCCTGACACCACAAAACGGACCCTTTAACCCCCCAAACACCCGCCCACCTTTCATCCCTCCACTAAATCCTCGCCAGTTAGCGAAAATGAGCAGCGGCAATCGTTCCCTGTTGAAGTCCTTGATGGCCTGGGCAGTTTTGTAGGCGGAGTCTGGGAACCAAACCTGCCCGGCTTGGTTGGACAGGCGCGCTTCGCTGTCTAGGGCGGCCGGGTCGGCGGGGATTTCCAGCTCTACTATGCGCGTTTCCACCGCTATCACGCCGCAGGGGATGCCTGAGGGGGCAACGCTTTGGGAGGGGGTCTAGTTGATGGGATTGTGAAACACCCCCCCCCCCTCCCCGCCAACGCTAAAGCAGTTTATTAGGGATTTTGTGACAGTTTTCACCCACAATAAAATATATTTTTGTTACCTCTGCTCTAGAAGATGTTTGGAGCTAGGTATATATTTATGTACCGGTATATCTAGGTATTTAAACCCTTTTTTGCCTTCTGCATTTGAAAAAATAAATAAATAAAAAAACCCACGTATAACACAGTATCAACCGAAGAAACTTATAAAAATGTCATAACAGAATAGAACTGTGCAGAGCAGAATTTTTGACCAATTTAGGTCTTTGTAGATATGCACGGTCATGCACAAACGGGACAGAGAAAACGTTGCCGCTTATAGCATGTTTCATTCTGCAGTCGTGATCATGCACTTGCAAATCTAAATGAGGCGTCCAATTCTAAAAGTCGACAGATCCAACATATGAAAATTTCGAGTTAGGCCCGGAAACGTCATCTGGGGCTACTTCTGCAAATTTTTCATCATTTTCCATAAATTTTTTGACCTCACATGCCCATATGGCAAAGTGCCAAATTTGACATTTTTGGGGAGAAATGCAAAAAGTTTGGGCAAGAAGTCGACAATTCCACTTAATTTTTTGCTTAAAGTCAAGAAGTCCATCCTCCGCATCCTTTTTTATGGGAAAAAACGCAAGAAATGTGATCAGTCCACTGTGGACACTGATTTCTAAAAGGCGATAGTCCAAATTTTTTCCCATAGAGCAGCCTCGGCATCCCCGGGAACAAAAATGCTCTCGCGTGCAAGAAGTCGACAAGTCCATTTCCCTCCCTGAAACAGTTTTGCTCTGACCGAATGGAATTTTATGGACACCCCATTTTTCACATATAGGTTGAGATTAGGGGCTGAAAATTTGACACTTTATAGTCAACATATGGAACTTAATCAAAAACATGAGAGAGCCAAATTGGACACGCACCACGGGCCTCGAATTAGGTCTGAAACGTAAAATGCGATTTACTCAAAATGACATTTTGTGGACTTGTCGACTTAGAATAAGACGCCTCAAATATGTGTGCGTTTTGCAAATGCGCAACACACCTCCCAGTCTGGCGCGCCCAACGACGACAGTCTTGGCCCAGCCAGACATGATTTCATCCCAGCTGCCCCGGTCGAAGAAGCCAGACTCCCACACGTCCGGTGCGCTCGGCGACGGCCGGCCTGCAAGCATTTTTGGGAAATTGTGATTAATAAACCCACGCAAACTATTTTCCTACCAAAATTACAAAAATTTGGTAAACTCAAAAATCAATTTTGAATGCACTGAATAAATCCGAGTTTGAAGTCCGACTACTGTAAATTGAGATTCAAAACGATGATTTTTGATAAAATGATAAACATTTATGCGTGAGCCACAGTTCCACATAAAAACTTGCCACATTTCAAAGCGGACCGCAAAGGAATAATCCCCGAAAATCGTGTCGAAAATTCACAACGACAAAAAGCGTCAAAAGTGCAAAACCCCCAAACGCACCAGCCAACATCCACCTGGGGTCGTAGGGGTTCTTGGTGGGGCAGAACTGCACCGGCCTGTCCACCGGGTCGTCCGCGCTCAGACAAATCGGGGGTGGGCTGTGCACGTCTTTGGGGATGTACGACAGCCAGCGCAGGGCGCAAACGACCGCCGAGAAATCGTTGGACACCACCGCGTGCGACACGCCGTTTTTGTGCATTATTTGGATGCCTGCCATTTTGCAGGGGGGGGGGGGGGTTATTAATGCATTGAGCTGAGAAATTTTTCACGAAGTTCATACGGATTACATAGGATGGCGAGTTTTTTCTCTATTACTATCAAAATAGACGATAAAAATAGAAAAAAACTACTTTTTTACTTTTTCTTAAAGATAGATTCTGATTTAAAAAAACTAATGATCTGAAATAGTAAATACACGGAAAATCTAAAAATTGATCCAACCTCCCAGCTGATTACTGCTCGTGTACACTTCCCTGCCGAGCAATTTATTCAAAGCGGGAGCGCCGGTCAGAATGATGTGACTGTTTTCCACTTGGATGGTCCTTTGTCCCAACCTGACCAGATAGGCCCCTATGCCCACAGTTCTGCAGGACACTATCGAAATTGTAACGATTTCATTGTACGCCTGCGACGTTTCGCCGGCTATCATAGCAGAGCCTGTGCGAGTGAAGTTGAGACAGTAAAAATTGTGATAATTGGGTGACAAATTCCCCATCAACTTTACAGGGCATCTGAAATTTGATTTGTCAATTGACAAAGCATTTGGAACCTTAAAAGTGACATTTACTTTTACATTTAAGTGACCTTAACAGTGACTTAAAAGGAACGCGGAATTTAAATCACTCTCTAATTTGTCACCTTGCCAAGTATTTAGTTTACAGACTGCGAGATAATGCCGGTGAGTGAGCGGAGCAAAATGTCGTAAAAAATCGCTGCACTATGTATCACAATTGGGATGGCGCCATTTGAGAGCGTCAAAGGGGCAACACAATGGCGCCATTGGCGCTTGGCGCCATTTTTCTGGCGCTATTTCATCACTAACTAAGTAGCATAATGTCGACTAGGCAACGTGACCACATTCATTTACTGAGCCTGTGCCTTTGTGCATGTGTACTTGCTGTGGATTACCGGGATTTATCCCCCGATGGACTTCTTACCCCGGGGGATGATATAGTCCTCGAGGACTATATCGGCCGACAGCCCTTTTTGTATGAGGACTATATCGACCCATTTTATATATATTACCACCTGTGTGCGTTACATTGACCCGCGTGTGCGGATAAATGGCGTTTTATACTTATTGTCAGTACTTTTCTATTGCATACGGCGCGTGGCTTGGGTCTACGGGTGTGCAACAGACACCATTATGCCACTTAAGCTGATTAACGTCGTAACGTTAATGGCCGCATTCAAAAATAGTACCCCGCCTGTGTTATGCAAACATTCTGCGTATGCGTGTCAAGTTTATAAAATGTGAAAAACTCCAGAACTCCAGGGATATTCTAAGTTAAAAATATTGACATGTAATGTCTCAATTTATTTTTATTGCACATGTCGATTTTTCATGTTTTTTTCTTCAAAATATATCATCTCGCTCATCGAGTTTTAACAGTTATCGAATTTCAGAAAGTAAATATAGCGGTTCTATTTCACGCGCATACACAGAATATTCCATAGCACAGGCAAAAGACATATTTTTATGAACACGCCATTGACCCCCAAAAATCCAATATGGTGAAAAGCCTATAACTGGCGTCTGTTGCACACCCAGTGACCCACGCCACACCGTATGCAATATTTATTGCAATGCAAGAACACTGCTTGCATCAGATCAAAAATCTTTATTGACGCCTGGCAGGCAAGGGCCCATTCCGCAAAAAAGCCCATTCCGCATTTGTGCCCATCCCGCAAATTATGTGACCCATCCCGCAAGTTGCATCACCTGTTTGCGGAATGGGCACATTTGCGGGATGGGTCACATAATTTGCGGGATGGGCAAAAATGCGGAATGGGCTTTTTTGCGGAATGCTACACTGTCGCCTGGCACGCCAATATTATGCACGCGTCTGTTAGGCCTATTGCATCGATTATTGATTGTGTGGGTAAACAAAGAACAATGCATGCAACTTCAAAACTCAATTTCTTGGCCATTTCTCAGCCGATTTTCACCAATGAACACTTAAAATGATCAGAATCACATGGAGATTGCATTTTTATGTTCAGATTATTAAGAATTTGGTAAACTCATGGTAATCATGACAGACAAATCGCCAATATACTACAGACAAAACGCGAATGCAACACAGACAAAACGCGAATGCAACACAGACAAAACACCAATGGATCACAGACAAAATGCTTTGGCAAAAATTGTAAATGTAGAGTGCGCGAAACTGCAAATGTGAGAGTGAGCAAAATTGTAAATGTGAGAGTGCACGAAGCTGCAAATGTGAGAGTGCGCGAAACTGCAAATGTGAGAGTGAGCAAAATTGTAAATGTGAGAGTGCATGAAGCTGCAAATGTGAGAGTGCGCAAAGCTGCAAATGTGAGAGTGCGCAAAGCTGCAAATGTGAGAGTGCACGAAGCTGCAAATGTGAGAGTGAGCAAAATTGTAAATGTGAGAGTGCGCAAAGCTGCAAATGTGAGAGTGAGCAAAATTGTAAATGTGAGAGTGTGCGAAGGTGCAAATGTGAGAGTGAGCAAAATGGTAAATGTGAGAGTGAGCAAAATGATAAACATGAGAGTGTGCAAAATAGTAAATGAGAGTGAGCAAAATGGTAAATGTGAGAGTGAGCAAGATGGTAAATGTGAGAGTGATCAAAATGGTAAATGTGAGAGTGATCAAAATGGTAAATGTGAGAGTGAGCAAGATGGTAAATGTGAGAGTGAGCAAGATGGTAATGTGCTAATGATGAAAATGAAAAATGTGAGATGGAAAGATGCTTATGTGTGCAGGCACAATTGTGATATTTCTAAAGTGGTTTTTGATATTTTCTGTAATCCAGGATGTGAATGTGATATTTTCAAAGACTTACATTGTGATTGTGATTGTAGATTGTGAATGTGATATTTTACATTTTGCTACAATTGCACAAAGTGGTCAAGCACTGTACAATGTCATGCGAAAGTGTCAAAAGTTAAGTAAAATGCCGTGTAAAATGCAAAATTTTCAATAATGCTTTACTGTATGTTTAGCATTTTACATTTTACACATTTTACATAAGAACATAAAAATGAAATCTACAGGTCATTATGATCATTTTAAGCATTCATGGGTGAAAATCGGCAGAGAAATGGCCGAGATGTAAAGTTATGAATTTGCATGCTTTGTGCTTCATGCGGTAATGTATATTTATGGTTTGGGGGTGGAAGTTCAAAGTGCGGTAACTTTTAGAGAAGGAGATATTCAAATAATTTTTAAGCCATATTTATTCTTTTTGTTTGAAAGTATATGATAGCATGTGCTACAAAACCATCTTGAAAAATTATGTTCTCGGGACTGGGGAATTATTCCATAGTTGTTAGAATTACAGAACCTTTTTAAAAGTATAGGTAAACGTAAAGTGTTTTTTTTTCTACTCACCACAAAGTATAGAAAATGTAATATACCTTTTTTTACTCTTACGTACGCGTAAATGTGGGTACTTTTCGTAAAAGTGTAGAAACGGCTACTTTTCTTCATAGAAGACCCTAAATCCTCGAATAAGACCCCAGGGGAGTGGTTTTTCCCCTCATTTTGAAATTTCTGTGTTCAATTTCTGTGTTTTTCCATCGTTGGCGGTGGGCCATTATGTTTGAAGTTCTTAGTGTATTTTGCATTATAGGCCAAGTGTTTTCACCCCCGAAACTGGCTTCTGTTCGGTTGACATATTGTCGCCACATTTGTAGTTCAAAACCCCTTCGGACGTGAAACCGATTTTTTTAAATCTACCCCGCGCAGCGCAAATTATACGCCCCCTAGCGTTCACGATAATATTACACAGCCACACTGAATATTTTTTACACGCGCCCGCTGCGCGTACCGTTGCTCGCGGTTCCATTACACCTGTTTTTTACAAGTGCCTGCAGCGAGAACACAATGTGGCCAGCGTGTCCGAAAAAAATGAAATATTGGCGGTCCACACACTAGTTGACACATGGGTGTCAACTGGTCTGTGTCAACTCAGATGTCGGCTTCACGTGGCGCAGAGCGATCTTCCAATGGACTCGTCAATATTTATTTTTCATCATCACCGCATGTGCATTTGGAAATCGGTCGGCGACAGGTGAAGCCGAAATCCGAGTTGACACAGACCAGTTGACACCAGTTTAAGGGTTTTAAGTTGTGTAAAAAACCTTAGCTCCAAAAAGCCTTCATAAGAAAATTAGCTCGGGGTAAATTTAAAATTGTAAATTTTACTTATTTTTGTTCCTGCAATGATGTCATTTTTTCAATTCGAAATTCTACCCAAGCAAATTTTCTTATGAAGGCATTTTGGAGGTAAGGTTTTTTACACAACTTGAAACCTTGAACTCTCCCCTAAAATTTATTGTAAACCAGCAGTTCAAGTGTCTAATAAGAAAGTTGTAAAAAGTGATTTTTTGTCAGCCACTGGAGGGATGGGTTCATGTGGTAGGCAGTTTTTGGTGGGATAGATATTTATAGAGGATATTTAATGCTTATTTGACATTATCAATCACTTTAGTGTGGAAACAACACAAAAGTGCTTATTTTTTAAAATTCAATTGGGTGCTAGACCTGTGTGGGACAGTAATGTTTTGATAAATTTTGAATGCTGCACCCCACACTGCGGTGAGTTGCCAAAAACCACCTGGCCAGTGTATAGTAGGGGATGGGTGTTGGCGACACATCCCCAAAATTGTAGATTTTTACCCCTCCCACAGCTGAAGGTATGGCGCAAGAAATCAGCAGGGGCTGGTGTGTGGGACACTACATAGCCATGAATTTTTTTGCACTTAGTGTGACCCACCCTGTAGGGGGTCGCCGCGACCCCTCCAATTCATGTGGAGTAGAGGGGGGTTGCGCCAATATCTACCCCAAGTTTCAGCTTCTGGCACCTAGAACTGGAGATAGGATGTCAGAAGTAAAATAAAAAATGGGGGGTCGGACTTGATCGGGAAGGTGTTTATTAGAGCTTTTTGCTTTTCAGGTGCGGTTAGAGGGGTTCAAATGGGACTTACTTTTCGGGATAGGGTTTGGTTTTTCGAGTTTTCGGGATCGGGATTGGTGTTTTGGGATAGGGATTAGTTTTTTTTAGATTTCAGGTTCATGAAAGGGATTATATTTTCTGTGATTGGGATTTTAAAATTTTCGGGATTCGTTTTTTTTGAGATTTCTGGATCGGGATCAAGGTTTTGGGATTGGGATCAGGTGCCAGTTCCGCAAATTGAGAAGTGAGAATTAAAATGGCAAAAGCAAAAAGTGAAGTGGAATGGCAAGTACCGTATTTCCTCGAAATACCCCCCCCCTCTCGAAATACCCCCCCCCCTCAAAATGGGCACTATGAATTTGTGGTCCGGGAAATGCATAACAGACGTTCAAAACACTTACTGTGTTACGTTAGAACATCGTTTATACCATCTACATCCTTTTATCAGGCTGTAAAAACTTATAAATGGTGGTTATTGTTGCATTTTTCACGTTTTTCTCTCAAAATTTTCACTCTGAAAAAATAAACCCCCAGGGGGTAATTCGAGGAAATACGGTAAATTGGCAAAAGTGAAGTGAAAAAATAAAAAGTCATTTCTCTTCGCTTTTGCCATTTTACTTCTCAATTCACTCCGCTTTTGCTATTCCACTTTGCATTTGCCATTTCACTTCGCATTTGCCATTTCACTTCGCATTTGCCATTTTACTTCTCACTTCCCAATTTGCGGAATTGTCCCCAGTACAGCCAAATCCTGAAATTTTTCCACGATTCGGAATCGGGATCCTGTTTGAATTCCTTTGGTTGTATTTGAATCACTGTCAATTTATGTGACTAATCACCTTTAGTTTATTGGATTTATCTTATTTACCTATTTATCTATCTAACTGCATAGGTAACTGTTGCTGCACATGCTATTAAGTCAATGAGAACCAGAAAACAGTAAAATCAGCCTGTGGAGTAAAACAAACAACTACTCACATGTGAAGTGAAAATATTAGGAACCTGAATAATAGGTGGTTCTCACAAAAAGTTTAGGTTGTTTGAAATTGTACACCATGCAATCATGCTCAATGTAGCTTTCCAAAATACAGGAATGTAAATGTGATTTTTTTTATAGTAAGTGTGTCATCTCTGTATCATTTTTACTGTGCATTACATTTGCACAAAAAAGTGATTTAACAGTTTGATGTCAAATATCTTGTTGACAGTAGGTTTCGCACAATTCTGTCTGGAAACAAAGTTGTAAAGATTCCAAATGTCTAGACAATTGTCTATATGAGATTGGTTTCTTTCAATTACTTCAGATCTGATTTTATTATGTACTGCATTCCTTAATTCACATTTGAAAAAATTTATTCAATTGAAGACAATTCAGATAACTGCCTTTCCCTTGGCCAAAATGGCTGCCATATATCTGAGTGCACGTGATTCCAGTTTTCTCCTGAAAATGTGTTAAATTGCACTGGTTCAGTGAGGTAGACAGTCTGACTGGGTACACTGCCAGGCACAGTGCCAGAGCAACTTAGAAAAAGTTGTTTGCTCAACTGCAGGCAGAATACCCAAACAGTTGAGCTTGCAACTGTTTTGTAATCAGGCAATGAGAATTCATATGCTGAGTGTGCCAACAGTTGCACTTTGTTGGCATCCTGTGAAGGCCACTAGAATACTGCCACTATTAACTATGTTTCAAGCACTGTTGAAATTTTTTGGTGGGTTTATTATTCATATATAGTTCGCCACTGGTTTTTACCCAAACATACTGAGGTACCACTGTGGGAATACACGACCCGAAATTTTCAGGACCCAATACCCGAACCCGAAACTTTTGAAATTCCCAACCCTAATCTCTACGGTAACTGATTAAGCTTTGGTTTCTTCACGTTTTGTGTAAATTGCCTTGTCCAGTGACAATTTTCAATGATTTAGATTTTCTGCGCACTTCGAGGTGTGATTGGACTAAATTTATCCTTTATTTTTACATATGTCACATGAATTCAATAGTTTATTTCAGCTGTACATGCCACATGGCCGAAATTTGAAGAATCGTAAACTCTGCAGTGTGGAAATTATTAGTTTGCGTAGGGCCATTGCGTTAAAAAATCAATGTTTCCATTGGCCCTGCACACATTAGTTTTCACACGAAATTTCAAAAATGCATAAATGAGCTTTGAACGTGTCCAACTTTTCCTCAATGAGTCATTTATAATCTCTGTCAACTGTAGTTGACGGCCACCTAATTGTAGAAAACTCAAATGCGTTCTAAGCTGATTTGTGAGTTTTCGAAATTTCGTGTGAAAACTAGTGTGCGCAGACACATTGACGCACTGTTAGCCCAAAAGAATTTTCCATCGCCGTTTTAGGTTGCTCCCATTTACTTTTGTGACGCCCCCTCTGTTGCGCTTGTATTCATTTTCCGCCTTCCATTTTCATTTCACCCACCAGAACAGCGTGCCAGATGTTTTTTTCGCAGCCGCGCGGCTGGCGTCAACGAATCTGGGCCGACCTCTGCGCGCTGTGAATGCCCCCCCCCAGATGGTTAGCCTCTCAGTACTCGCGCGCGTGCGAATGTCGCTTTTTTCGCAGGCCGGCTGGCGTGGTGTGCTCTACCACAACCTGGTGCCAGTCCCAAGCCCTGTCAAGTTTTGTCAAATCTCATACAAATTTGTCAAATGTCATGCAAAGTATCAATTGTCATGCAAAGTTCAGAAATAAAAGCTTTTGTTTTGATTTTACATGATATTTTACACTTGGGCCCAGGACTGCTGACCCAGGTGCCAGTCTCGCACTCTGAAAAGTAAATTTTCATACAAATTAGTTCATTGTCATGTAAAGTGTCAAAAGTTCTTTTCGCTTTGTTTATTTTGATTGGCATTCTACATGACACTTGACTTTACAGGGATGGAATGCGGAATTGCTCCCAAGGGCCAGTCCCGCAAGTTTACACGAAAAGAGTCAAAAGTCAAGAGTCAAGTAAAATGACAAATGATAACTTAAGAGTAATGACAAGTGACAAGTTAAAAGTCAAGAGTAAAGTGAAGTCAAATGACATGTGACAAGTTAAAAGTCAAGAGTCAAGTCAAATGACAAGTGACAAGTTACAAGTCAAGAGTAAAGTTATGAGACAAATGGAAAATGATAGAAAATTTGATAAAAATAAAGAAAAAGGAACAAATTAATTCAGATCTAGAGAGCATCATTTCCAATGGGTATCCCAGGGAACTCCTAACTTGACTCCTTACTTTGAGTTTGTCATTTGTCATTTCACTTTA
Source organism: Sphaerolaimus hirsutus (assembly GCA_964036195.1). Taxonomy (NCBI): domain Eukaryota; kingdom Metazoa; phylum Nematoda; class Chromadorea; order Monhysterida; family Sphaerolaimidae; genus Sphaerolaimus; species Sphaerolaimus hirsutus. Next base: position 26,979,773 of record OZ038455.1, read on the forward strand.
CGTTTAACTTTGAACTTGTCACTTGTCATTTGACTTGACTCTTGACTTTTCACTCTTAAATTGTCAACTTGCGTGACTGGCACCAGGGCATAGTTAAATGTAGAAAGTGGTGCTAAAGCATTTGTTAGATGAAAGCACCATGTCTAGTGCCATGGTTTAATATGAAATCAAGCAGAATGCAGTTTTTCTCAATGCAGGAATGTAAATGTGACTTTTAGAAAAGAAAGTGAGCCATTTCTGTATCAATTTTACTATGCATTACATTTGCACAAAATGGTGATTTTACAGTTTGATGTCAAATATCTCATTGACAGTAGGCAAATCACACTTATTTCTAGAAGGAAAGTTGTAAAGATTCAAAATGTGTAAATGATTGTCTATATGAGTCAATTGCTTAAAGTAAATGGCCAAACAGTTACGAGGCAGAATATTTATATGCATATATTTAGCATTTGAAGATGTTTTGCCTTGTAACTGTTGAAGCATTTACTTTTTATATTCAAACAGTCAGCACAATTTTTGAGGGATTTACATTCTTTACAATTGTCATCTCCAGGCTACATGGAAACAAGTATCTGGCTCATGATATTTCTGATGTAATACATTTAAATTTAAATATATCTTACATTTAAGTTTATATTCTCAAAAATTCAATTATATTCCTGCAACCCCCCACTCCGCAGAAAAATGCTGTGTAAGTTGCATTCAGCGTTTCGATTTGCTTATTTATAACAGCAATTTGATCTGGGTGCAAGTGCACAATTGGGGAGTTCCATTCTAAAAGTTCACAAGCGCCAGAAAAATCCAGTTGAGCGTGGATTTGACCTCCACGTATAGTTTTTCACATTTTAGAAAAAAAATATTTTACATTTACATTCAGGTAATTCAGAAAAAATTGCGTAATTTCCACAAGTCTGGCCCAACCCCACAACGTAGGAACTGCTGGAACTGCTGTCGGAGGATAAGCTGCGCTCGGTGCCGCTGCTGGTGTTCGCGAACAAGCAAGACCTGGTGCCAGTCTCAGACCTCGTAAAAGACCCTGCAAAATGTCAAATTCCCTGTAAAATGTCATGTAAAATGCCCTGTAAAATGACATGTAAAATGCCCTGTAAAATGACAAGTCATGCAATGCATCAAGTCCTGTAAAATGCCCTCCAAAATGACAACTCGTTCGCCATTTTGCAGCGCATTTTACACGACCTTTGATGCTGTGCATGACATCAGTCATTTGACGGGGTCTTTTACATGGCATTTTACACGCCACTTGACATTTCCGCGGGCATTTCACGGGGTGCGGGACTGACGCCCGGTGACGGCGGCCAAGGCGAGCCACATCGCCGACGGGCTGCAGCTGGTCGTGCTCAGGGACCGGCCCTGGCAGATACAGGCCTGCAGCGCAGTCACAGGGGAGGGCTTGAGGGTGCGATGGCATGTTGCTTTTTTGTGGGGGGGGGGGGGGTTGTCACCTCGACTACGCATTATCGGGTTGAATTTCGAGTTCGCTTTTATTAATCTCCAGTTGACGGAGGTTAACATGTAAACTCAAATACGTGCAAAGCTGATTTATCACTGGGTACTCGATTCTGAGTGCACTGGGGCCAGTTGGCGGTAATGGAAAAGCGCAATCGAATCCACCCAGAAGAATGGCGCCAGGCGTCAAAGGGTGCTACAAACAATGTGGCCAATAGGTAATGTTTTCACATTTGTACGACCGTTTTAACTCACAACGGGAAGGAATAGCTCCGACACTGGTTTTTTCAATACGCAGAATACCGAAATTCACGTATAGGTATATTTCTTCCTTTGCCAGGATGGTATGGACTGGATTTGCAAGAACTTGAAGGGCAACTGACAGACTCCAGTGCAGCTGCAAACGCGCACACAAATGGCTCTCTAGTCAACTTTTCCTACATTTGCAATTCCGTGATCGTTTTTCAAACTCATCAGTAATGGTCACATTATTTTTGCAAATTCTATCGATTTTCACTTTTGTATTGGAAAAAAAGTTTTAAAAATTCACGCATTCCAGACACTTTCTCGAATATCACATTTATTATTATTATTATGTTAATAATATTGTAAAAGTAACGAATGAAGAAAAAAGTTGCAGCAGGTACAGAAAAACGAGTAAATCTGCTTCACAATCTAAAAACAAATGATCACACAGAAATGGGAGAAATCACTAAAGGAAACCTGATTCAACAAGGGGTTCAATAATCACAAATATCGAAAATAGTCATAATCACACTAAAACGAGTAGAAAAATGGAAAAAATGCAACAAGCAAGCTTCTGTGTAGAAAATGTTAGCAGACTAACTTATTCAATTTAGCAGCATGGGGTGAAATTTATTTTTGAAATTTAATTTGAAATTTGGCTGAGCGAAAGCTAATTAAAGGCACACCTGCGAACAAAATAACATTTCAATCATTTTAAAACCATTGAATACATACATACATAAACATCACTGGCAAAATACACAGCAAGTGGCAAGAGCAAAGTGTAGAAAATAGAATATGATAAACTGAATTAGTGCATAGTATAACAGCCACCAGGGGCGCAATTCAAATGGTCACTTTCCTACGAAAATCTACTGCTGTTGATTATGCAGTCCGATCACCGATAGCTCTATTTGTGCACGGAAATATTTACGAAAATGCTCACAAATGTCCATTGGGCATATGGTAAACTGACCGTCGCTCCACATTTTTGTTCGTGCTGAATTCCATCAGATAAACATCTATGTTTCTTGAAATATCTCACAGCGAAAGGAAACCTATTTGATAAATACCGTATTTCCTCGAAATGCCCCCAGGGGGGGTTTACTTTTTCGGAGTGCAAATTTTTAGGGGGGGGGGTAATCGAGGGAGGTGGTATTTCGAGGGAGGTTTATTCATTCGCCAGAATTTGGGAGTTTATTATTTCTTTTTTGTACTGCCAGTACAACGATAGGTAACCGACATGTATAAGTGTCTTTAGACTTTTATCGGTATGTAAATGGTATTTATAAGCTCTGCCCTAATTCAATTCAATTATTGCTTTTTAACGTGTGTTCTGCATTACGTAGATCACAAAATGTTGTTTTTGCAATTACATTATCTTTACACTCATTTTCGGATTGGGGTATTTCTAAGGGGGGATGGGGAGGGGGTAATTCGCGGGTGGGATTATTTTGAGGGGAGTTATTTCGAGGAAATACGGTACTTTGAAAAATAGTTTACAAATAATCTCCACGTCCAATTTGCACAATTACTTGACAAGCTAAATATGAAGAAGCTAGTAAAATGGGCCATGTTGCAAGGTTAACAAAATAATAAATAAATAGTATGCACACAGATACACACAAATTGTGGGCAAAAAAAAGAAACTAATGACAGCAACGTGGACCACCACCAAAAAAACGGAATGCGCAAAAACAATAGCACAGCGAGCTCAAAGGGTCTGCTTCCTGGCGACGGGCGCGTGCGGCAGCTTGGCTCCGCCTTCCGCGGCGACGCCGGCGGGCGCGATGCCAGCCAAGACAGCGTTCAGTTTCTCCAATTCCGCCGGCGACAGGCGCGGCGCGATCTCCATCATCGTCTCCAGCATCAGCTCTGGCCGCGCCGTCAGCTCGCTGCGAATGCATTCTCATGAACGTAGGCTCCCTAGACATGTGAACCTGCTCAACGTGTAGTCCCGTTTAACATGTATTCCTACCCGCTTGACATGTAGACCCGTTAGACATGTAGCAGGGGCGTACATGTCAGGCAGGCAGGTAATTGTCAAGCTAGCAGGGTATGATATGATTTTGATTTCAGTTTTTTTCAAATCATATGGTGGTAACAGATGGTAGAAGTACAAGGTGACCAGGGCTACATGCCAAGCGGAATTACATGTCCACAGGCACAAGGGGCTTCTCATGTTCTACTACAGCCTATTGGAGAATGAGACATTTCGGCTGTGCAAAAGTGCCTCTGCAAGATCGAGACTGCACAAGAGTCCAGTACAATTATAATACAAATGAAAGTGAATCTGTGTACAGCGTGTTCAGTAGCAAAAATCCCGGTCTCCAGTGAACACCCTAGCTCACACACACAGCCCAATTGAGAACAGGCGCACGCACCTCTGTATGTTGTGGGCGGCGGCCTCCCTGTGCAGCGCCTTGATGTTGTCCCAGAGCGGCGTGGACCCGTCGGACGTGTCGAGCTGCGTCGCCAGCCAGTTGACCACCGTCTCGTCGTTGTCCCACGCCGCAGAGCTCTGCGATGATGCTCAACATCACCAGCCGTCGCGAGCGCAATGGACGCATTGTGGGTGCAGCCCTCCCGGGGCTCATGCGCGGTGCCCCATGCCGGAAACTCGCAGCGCAAGTAAACTCCCGGCGCAAGTAGTCGCTCAAAATAGCTCATTTTCATACCTTTTAATAGTTTTTCACCATTACAAACTTCAAAATCATTATCGTTCATGTGAATGATCGCTAATTTTCGACTATTTTTGGTTATATATGTGCTTATATACCTCTTTTTTTTGGTCATTTTCACCAATTTTTTAGTGATTTTTTTCTCCTTTTTTTCATTTTACACCTTGAAAAAGCCTGCATATTGAAGCCAACTGGTTCAGTTATCTGTCCCTCAGGAGGAGTGATTTACTATCTATATGCACCCCGGAGGGGTCCAAACACACTAAACCCGACTGCGAGTAGATTACTTGCGCGGAGAGCTTACATGCGCTGGGAGTTTACTTGCGCCGAGGCACACACCCCCTACACGAGCACAGGGATCGCATGAACAGGGGTGCCATCGGCGTACCTGGTTGTGCTGCGCGAACCACCTGTGGAAGATGGCGTCCACGTGGGCGTCGAGGCGGTTGGCTGGCGACGCGTGCCGGATGTGCGTCTTGGCTTGCTGCTCGAGCAGGCGGCGGCGCAGGCGCCAGTACAGCCGCCGGCGAGACTCGGACCAGAGCACCACCGCCTGCGAGTCAGGAGGCTGGCATTTCACCTACACCTTACCCTACTCCTTCCCCCAAATCGCTCCGAATCTACTTATCCAGAGCTAATTCCCAGCCATATTTCCCTAATTTTACCTCAACATCCGCTCATTTTTTGCACATTTTTTGCAAATTTTCACCGTAAAAATCGACTTTGATCTAGTGCATCGCCCAAGAAATTTTTTTTACAATTATCGCCCTCCAAAGAACACGGTCAGGTGATTTATTCGGCAGCGACAAGGGACTGACGTTGATGACTTTCTTCTCGAACATGCGGCCGGCGGTGTCGTGCAAGTCTGCGAACTGCACGGCGACCGTGTGGTAGATCGGCCGCAGCAGCTCCAGCCGCTCGGTGTGCTCGCGCTGGCAAAGTGGACACACTGGCGAGTATAGATGACTGACGGGACGAGGCTCATCCCACATCTAAACCCATCCCACATCTACATCTACTTTGTCTCTCAAATAGACTGTATTTAATTTGAGGAATTTCAAAAAAGTGATGATGACACAAGGTAATCAATCTATGTTAGAGTGTTTGAAGGCAATTTGACACCACAAGTGTTAAAACATGACAGTTGACAACTATTGTCAGTGTTATTGGGTACAACTTTGACCTGCGAAATCACCAAGTCATCGAAAGTAGCTCTTAATGTAGCACTTTTTCATTATCAACATTTTTTACATCCATTATCCACCACAAATGCAAGGAATACGCATCAAATATGACAGGCATCCAACTTCTGGGCCAGGATGTGGGATGGGTTTAGATGTGGGATGGCACAGACCCGTCTGACGGCACCTTACAATCAAATCTACCATAGTCCATCTGAATAAACGGACAGGCAAAGAAACAAATTGCTCATCACATCACATCACATTGCTCCCAGATTGGGTGCATTAGGTGCACAATTTTTCACGTAACTTTGTTCATCAAAATACGGTGGCATCCATTGTACAGCCGTCTGTCCGTCCAGCATATTTGCTATTTGTGTAATCGAGTGAAAGTAGTGGCGGATAGTTTTCGCGATAGTTTTTCAATTGTTGGAACTCATTTGCAAGTCGCGAAAGTCAAATCCGGAGCAGATAAAGTCATAAACGACCACGAAAAAATTAAAAATTACAAATAAAAAGCGCACCTGCAACTCCTTCACAGTTTCCTGCAGCTTTTTCTTTTCCTCCTGCAAATCGGCACTTTTCGCGGCACCGTTATCACCACTCGCAGAACTCAATTTGGCCAATTTCGTCTCTGCCGCCGCTAATTGGCCAGCCAAAGCGGCAAACTTTTCGTCGGTCCGCTCAATTGTTTTGACCAGATCGCGCTGTCTGTATTTGATCTCGACGATGCCTTCGGGCTCCAGGACGCCGCCCCTGCAATGCGACAAATTCACAGTGCAGAAGAAACTTTTTAATGCGAACATATCGCTCGCAAATAAGACACCAAAAAACTTTTGTCCATACCCTACCGCGCTCATAAGAGCAGTGTGTTTACATGAGTACTGCTATTTAAAAACAGATAAATTTGAGTTTAACACATTTGAATTTACCAGACTGATCTCATTCTGGTAAGCATAGACGCGTTCAAAGGAGCCTGTGCCTCTGTGCATGTTTACCCGCTGTGCATGGAGGCCCGATGTGCATGTAGGGGGACCAACGTGCACACCGGGCACCCACATGCGCCGCGGTTTACATGCACAGAAGGCATCAGTCTCCTCCTATAGCCATACCACCCAATTGTATCCCCCACGGGACCACAAAATCCCGTAATTTTTCTGGATTCTGGAACGTGACACCGTTGGGACCGCAGGCGGGGCTGCCGAAACAGCCTGTACGCACCTGGCGTTCTCGTCGGCGAACATCTCCATGTGGCGGGGGTTGATGGCGGGGTCGACCACGACCCAGGCGCCGCCGCGCAGCTCCCCGTAGGGCGGGATGTAGATGATGATTGGCTGCGAGTACTCCCGCAACCCGTCCACGATGTACGCGCCGAACTTGACCACCTGGTCGTACATGTCTGCGGGGTAAGTCCTTTGTTCACGTTTGTAGCCAAGTTTTTTATGTGAATTTTTTTTTTGGTGATATTTTTGGTTGAAAATGCTCGAAAACAATGCGCAACAGGAGAAGATATTTTCGTATGGGTTCAAGACTCGAGACAATTCACTTATACGAAAATCTCTAATCTTGTTGCGTGTATTGGTATTGAGTATTGACATAAATGCGCAAAAAAGTGAAAATGCGCTTGCGGTAACAGATTAGAAGACCTACTAAAAATTTAGATTTATCTAAAATAGGTAGTCAAAAATTCTGAATTTAGAACGAAAAATTTGATTATTTCAGGAAAAAAACGCTTAAACACTGATGTCAACACGTTTCTTCAGAGGGTTTGCCATCGTATCCAGATCAGATAGAAGAATGGGTGCATTGGGTCAATGAACCAAATTGAATGTTCTTTTCAATGATCATTTCTAGTGTAGAATTTTGTAAATTTTTCCCAAAGTGTCCAAAAATGTTTCGACTAAATACTATGCAATCATAGAAGTATCGTGATTTTCCTAATTGGCTTCCAGCCGAATTGGCACAGAAAAGCGACAGTCGGGTATAATAGCACATTTGATACAAAAAGTAAGAAAATGGGACATTTTCACGGCTAGGGCCCATTCCGCATCAAAGCCCATTCCGCATGTAGACCCATTACACACACATTATGCCTGCAGGGGTAAGAAAGGGGGGTGGGTAACACCACCCCAAACCGCCCAGCTATCTATCTATCCCTGGCGTAATTTTTTTGGCTACATTCCCCTGACACCCCCCCCCCCACCTGCAAATTGCCTAGCTATCTAGCTATCTGGAGCGCTTTTGAGCAATTTTACCCTAATTTTCACCAACATTCCCTAATTTTCATACTACTTATAGATTTTCACCTTCAAAATAACTAGGTCATGTGTTTTATTACCTATTTTCAACATACCAGGTATAATCAAATGTGTTCCGGGTCAACATGCGGGATGGGTTTACATGCGGAATAGTGCACTGCCCATTTTCACCCCTGACACCACAAAATGGACCTTTAACCCCCCAAACACCCGCCCACCTTTCATCCCTCCACTAAATCCTCGCCAGTTAGCGAAAATGAGCAGCGGCAATCGTTCCCTGTTGAAGTCCTTGATGGCCTGGGCAGTTTTGTAGGCGGAGTCTGGGAACCAAACCTGCCCGGCCTGGTTGGACAGGCGCGCTTCGCTGTCTAGGGCGGCCGGGTCGGCGGGGATTTCCAGCTCTACTATGCGCGTTTCCACCGCTATCACTCCGCAGGGGATGCCTGAGGGGCAGAGCATTGTTGGGGGGGGGGGGGTTGGTCGATGGGATTGTGAAATACCCCCAACCAGAAACGCTACAGTAGTCTATTAGCTATTTTGTCACAGTTTTCACACAAAATAGCATATATTTTTGGCACCTCTTTGCTCTACAAACTATTGGGAGCTAGGGCTATTTTAGCTTTTTTCGCTCGATTTGAAGAACATAACTGTGCATAGGAGAATTTTTGACTAGTTCGGGTCTTTGTAGATATCCACGGTCACGCAGAAACGGGACAGAAAAACAGTGTGTCTCAAGGCATGTCTCATTGTGCAGTGGTGATCACGCACTTGCGAATGTACGCGTGCGTTTTGCAAACGTGCAACACACCTCCCAGTCTGGCGCGCCCAACGACGACAGTCTTGGCCCAGCCAGACATGATTTCATCCCAGCTGCCCCGGTCGAAGAAGCCCGATTCCCACACGTCCGGTGCGCTCGGCGACGGCCGGCCTGCGAGCATTTTTGGGAAATTGTGATTAATAAACCCACGCAAACGATTTCAATTGAAAGCTGGCTGACGCGCCAGCGAAAGACGTTCAAATGCCAGCTTGGAATTGGGATCGGAACCAGTTGACATTTGGTGTCGATGTCAACTAGTGTGTGTGTGGGGCCAATCACAAACAGTGCAAAAAGTGCAAAACCCCCAACGCACCAGCCAACATCCACCTGGGGTCGTAGGGGTTCTTGGTGGGGCAGAACTGGACTGGTCTGTCCACCGGGTCGTCCGCGCTCAGACAAATCGGGGGTGGGCTGTGCACGTCTTTGGGGATGTACGACAGCCAGCGCAGGGCGCAAACGACCGCGGAGAAATCGTTGGACACCACCGCGTGGGACACGCCGTTTTTGTGCATTATTTGGATGCCTGCCATTTTGCAGGGGGGGGGGGTTAGAAATGCATTGAGCTGAGAAATTTTTCACGAAGTTCATACGGATTACATAGCATGGCGAGTTTTTTCTCTATTACTATCAAAATAGACGATAAAAATTGAAAAAACTACTTTTTTACTTTTTCTTAAAGATAAATTCTGATATAAAAAAATAATGATCTGAAATAGTAAATACACGGAAAATGCAAAATTGATCCAACCTCCCAGCTGATTACTGCTCGTGTACACTTCCCTGCCGAGCAATTTATTCAAAGCGGGGGTGCCGGTCAGAATAATGTGACTGTTTTCCACTTGGAAGCTGCAAATGTGAGAGTGCGCGAAACTGCAAATGTGAGAGTGAGCAAAATTGTAAATGTGAGAGTGCACGAAGCTGCAAATGTGAGAGTGAGCAAAATTGTAAATGTGAGAGTGCATGAAGCTGCAAATGTGAGAGTGCGTGAAACTGCAAATGTGAGAGTGAGCAAAATTGTAAATGTAGAGTGCGCGAAACTGCAAATGTGAGAGTGAGCAAAATTGTAAATGTGAGAGTGCACGAAGCTGCAAATGTGAGAGTGAGCAAAATTGTAAATGTGAGAGTGCATGAAGCTGCAAATGTGAGGGTGCGCGAAACTGCAAATGTGAGAGTGAGCAAAATTGTAAATGTGAGAGTGCACGAAGCTGCAAATGTGAGAGTGAGCAAAATTGTAAATGTAGAGTGCGCAAAACTGCAAATGTGAGAGTGAGCAAAATTGTAAATGTGAGAGTGCACGAAGCTGCAAATGTGAGAGTGCGCGAAACTGCAAATGTGAGAGTGAGCAAAATAGTAAATGTGAGAGTGCACGAAGCTGCAAATGTGAGAGTGCGCGAAGCTGCAAATGTGAGAGTGCGCGAAGCTGCAAATGTGAGAGTGCACGAAGCTGCAAATGTGAGAGTGAGCAAAATTGTAAATGTGAGAGTGAGCAAAATTGTAAATGTGAGAGTGCGCGAAGGTGCAAATGTGAGAGTGAGCAAAATGGTAAATGTGAGAGTGAGCAAAATGATAAACATGAGAGTGTGCAAAATAGTAAATGAGAGTGAGCAAAATGGTAAATGTGAGAGTGAGCAAGATGGTAAATGTGAGAGTGATCAAAATGGTAAATGTGAGAGTGATCAAAATGGTAAATGTGAGAGTGAGTAAGATGGTAAATGTGAGAGTGAGCAAGATGGTAATGTGCTAATGATGAAAATGAAAAATGTGAGATGGAAAGATGCTTATGTGTGCAGGCACAATTGTGATATTTTTAAAGTGGTTTTTGATATTTTCTGTAATCCAGGATGTGAATGTGATATTTTCAAAGACTTACATTGTGATTGTGATTGTAGATTGTGAATGTGATATTTTACATTTAGCTACAATTGCACAAAGTGGTCAAGCACTGTACAATGTCATGCGAAAGTGCCAAAAGTCGAGTAAAATGCCGTGTAAAATGCAAAATTTTCAATAATGCTTTACTGTATGTTTAGCATTTTACATTTTACACATTTTACATAAGAACATAAAAATGAAATCTACAGGTCATTATGATCATTTTAAGCATTCATGGGTGAAAATCGGCAGAGAAATGGCCGAGATGTAAAGTTATGAATTTGCATGCTTTGTGCTTCATGCGGTAATGTATATTTATGGTTTGGGGGTGGAAGTTCGATGTGCGGTAACTTTTAGAGAAGGAGATATTCAAATAATTTTTAAGCCATATTTATTCTTTTTGTTTGAAAGTATATGATAGCATGTGCTACGAAACCATCTTGAAAAATTATGTTCTCGGGACTGGGGAATTATTCCATAGTTGTTACATAATTACAGAACCTTTTTAAAAGTATAGGTAAACGTAAAGTGTTTTTTTTCTACTCACCACAAAGTATAGAAAATGTAATATAGGTACCTTTTTTTACTCTTACGTACGCGTAAATGTGGGTACTTTTCGTAAAAATGTAGAAACGGCTACTTTTCTTCATAGAAGACCCTAAATCCTAGAATAAGACACCAGGGGAGTGGTTTTTCCCCTCATTTTGAAATTTCTGTGTTCAATTTCTGTGTTTTTCCATCGTTGGCGGTGGGCCATTATGTTTGAAGTTCTTAGTGTATTTTGCATTATAGGCCAAGTGTTTTCACCCCCGAAACTGGCTTCTGTTCGGTTGACATCTTGTCGCCACATTTGTAGTTCAAAACCCCTTCGGACGTGAAACCGATTTTTTTAAATCTACCCCGCGCAGCGCAAATTATACGCCCCCTAGCGTTCACGATAATATTACACAGCCACACTGAATATTTTTTACACGCGCCCGCTGCGCGTACAGTCGCTCGCGGTTCCATTACACCTGTTTTTTACAAGTGCCTGCAGCGAGAACACAATGTGGCCAGCGTGTCCAAAAAAAATGAAATATTGGCGGTCCACACACTAGTTGACACATGGGTGTCAACTGGTCTGTGTCAACTCAGATGTCGGCTTCACGTGGCGCAGAGCGATCTTCCAATGGACTCGTCAATATTTATTTTTCATCATCACCGCATGTGCATTTGGAAATCGGTCGGCGACAGGTGAAGCCGAAATCCGAGTTGACACAGACCAGTTGACACCAGTTTAAGGGTTTTAAGTTGTGTAAAAAACCTTAGCTCCAAAAAGCCTTCATAAGAAAATTAGCTCGGGGTAAATTTAAAATTGTAAATTTTACTTATTTTTGTTCCTGCAATGATGTCATTTTTTCAATTCGAAATTCTACCCAAGCAAATTTTCTTATGAAGGCATTTTGGAGGTAAGGTTTTTTACACAACTTGAAACCTTGAACTCTCCCCTAAAATTTATTGTAAACCAGCAGTTCAAGTGTCTAATAAGAAAGTTGTAAAAAGTGATTTTTTGTCAGCCACTGGAGGGATGGGTTCATGTGGTAGGCAGTTTTTGGTGGGATACAATATTTATAGAGGATATTTAATGCTTATTTGACATTATCAAACACTTTAATGTGGAAACAACACAAAAGTGCTTATTTTTTAAAATTGAATTGGGTGCTAGACCTGTGTGGGACAGTAATGTTTTGATAAATTTTGAATGCTGCACCCCACACTGCGGTGAGTTGCCAAAAACCACCTGGCCAGTGTATAGTAGGGGATGGGTGTTGGCGACACATCCCCAAAATTGTAGATTTTTACCCCTCCCACAGCTGAAGGTATGGCGCAAGAAATCAGCAGGGGCTGGTGTGTGGGACACTACATAGCCATGAATTTTTTTGCACTTAGGGCAGAGTTGTTAAAATACCGGTATTTTTGGAAAGCGTAAGCGTAAGCGTAAATACACTTTCCAAATCTTGAGTATGGATACTGAAAGCGTAAGGTATTTTTAAAATACCTAGGAAAGCGTAAATAAAAGCGTAAGCGTAAAAATCTTTTAGAGGCTTTTTGCTCAGTGAATTCTTTCCAAATCAAGCTCTCACAGATGTCCACTTAGTATAGTTTGCCCTCATATTTTGTTTCGTTATTCTTCGGCAGCAACACTTAAGTCATCCTCATCTTCCAACGTGGAGTTAGTGCTGTCGACGGCGATAAAATCGTCGTCGTGATCCATTTTCAGCAACAAAATTTCTAATCTGAAACCACGATTTTGATCGATGACACAGTATACTACAGTTACTTTACACCTTGTACGCGTGGTTCCGGCTGGAAGTGTGCCAGCGATCGTAAACGCGTGCGAGTTTCATAAAAATATGACAAAATTGATTGTTGTTATAATGTTATTCATAAACATATTCACATCGATGAATTTTTCATCTTTTGATGGAAATCACATGATTTAATGATCATTGGCACACTTCCAACACGAGACATAAATCAGTGCGAGGGCAGGGTATCATGTCCGACGAGTAAATTAACATTCATATCGCGACACAATTTGTACATGTGCTACTATTTCCAGTGAATTACTGCACACACGCAGTCTTTTTTTGGTACGTAGTCTCGTTCACTCTTTTCTTGTGGTTTTACGCTTTTTCAAAGGCGTAAAACTAAACTGTGTGAAAATCTTTTTTACGCTTTTAGTACCCGGGTATTTTGGCCGGGAAAGCGTAAAAAAGCGTACGGGTATTTTATGAAAGCGTAAGCGTAAGCGTAAGTATAAATACCCATTTACCCGGGTATTTCGGGTAAGCGTAAATACGCTTTCGCAACTCTGACTTAGGGTGACCCACCCTGTAGGGGGTCGCCGCGACCCCTCCAATTCATGTGAAGTAGAGGGGGGTTGCGCCAATATCTACCCCAAGTTTCAGCTTCTGGCACATCCTAGAACTTGAGATAGGATGTCAGAAGTAAAATAAAAAATGGGGGGTCGGACTTGATCGGGAAGGTGTTTATTAGAGCTTTTTGCTTTTCAGGTGCGGTTAGAGGGGTTCAAATGGGACTTACTTTTCGGGATAGGGTTTGGTTTTTCGAGTTTTCAGGATCGGGATTGGTGTTTTGGGATAGGGATTAGTTTTTTTTAGATTTCAGGTTCATGAAAGGGATTATATTTTCTGTGATTGGGATTTTAAAATTTTCGGGATTCGTTTTTTTTGAGATTTCTGGATCGGGATCAAGGTTTTGGGATTGGGATCAGGTGCCAGTTCCGCAAATTGAGAAGTGAGAATTAAAATGGCAAAAGCAAAAAGTGAAGTGGAATGGCAAGTACCGTATTTCCTCGAAATACCCCCCCCCCCTCGAAATACCCCCCCCCCCCCTCAAAATGGGCACTATGAATTTGTGGTCCGGGAAATGCATAACAGACGTTCAAAACACTTACTGTGTTACGTTAGAACATCGTTTATACCATCTACATCCTTTTATCAGGCTGTAAAAACTTATAAATGGTGGTTATTGTTGCATTTTTCATGTTTTTCTCTCAAAATTTTCACTCTGAAAAAATAAACCCCCGGGGGGTAATTCGAGGAAATACGGTAAATTGGCAAAAGTGAAGTGAAAAAATAAAAAGTCATTTCTCTTCGCTTTTGCCATTTTACTTCTCAATTCACTCCGCTTTTGCTATTCCACTTTGCATTTGCCATTTCACTTCGCATTTGCCATTTCACTTCGCATTTGCCATTTTACTTCTCACTTCCCAATTTGCGGAATTGTCCCCAGTACAGCCAAATCCTGAAATTTTTCCACGATTCGGAATCGGGATCCTGTTTGAATTCCTTTGGTTGTATTTGAATCACTGTCAATTTATGTGACTAATCACCTTTAGTTTATTGGATTTATCTTATTTACCTATTTATCTATCTAACTGCATAGGTAACTGTTGCTGCACATGCTATTAAGTCAATGAGAACCAGAAAACAGTAAAATCAGCCTGTGGAGTAAAACAAACAACTACTCACATGTGAAGTGAAAATATTAGGAACCTGAATAATAGGTGGTTCTCACAAAAAGTTTAGGTTGTTTGAAATTGTACACCATGCAATCATGCTCAATGTAGCTTTCCAAAATACAGGAATGTAAATGTGATTTTTTTTATAGTAAGTGTGTCATCTCTGTATCATTTTTACTGTGCATTACATTTGCACAAAAAAGTGATTTAACAGTTTGATGTCAAATATCTTGTTGACAGTAGGTTTCGCACAATTCTGTCTGGAAACAAAGTTGTAAAGATTCCAAATGTCTAGACAATTGTCTATATGAGATTGGTTTCTTTCAATTACTTCAGATCTGATTTTATTATGTACTGCATTTTTTAATTCACATTTGAAAAAATTTATTCAATTGAAGACAATTCAGATAACTGCCTTTCCCTTGGCCAAAATGGCTGCCATATATCTGAGTGCACGTGATTCCAGTTTTCTCCTGAAAATGTGTTAAATTGCACTGGTTCAGCGAGGTAGACAGTCTGACTGGGTGCACTGCCAGGCACAGTGCCAGAGCAACTTAGAAAAAGTTGTTTGCTCAACTGCAGGCAGAATACCCAAACAGTTGAGCTTGCAACTGTTTTGTAATCAGGCAATGAGAATTCATATGCTGAGTGTGCCAACAGTTGCACTTTGTTGGCATCCTGTGAAGGCCACTGGAATACTGCCACTATTAACTATGTTTCAAGCACTGTTGAAATTTTTTGGTGGGTTTATTATTCATATATAGTTCGCCACTGGTTTTTACCCAAACATACTGAGGTACCACTGTGGGAATACACGACCCGAAATTTTCAGGACCCAATACCCGAACCCGAAACTTTTGAAATTCCCAACCCTAATCTCTACGGTAACTGATTAAGCTTTGGTTTCTTCACGTTTTGTGTAAATTGCCTTGTCCAGTGACAATTTTCAATGATTTAGATTTTCTGCGCACTTCGAGGTGTGATTGGACTAAATTTATCCTTTATTTTTACATATGTCACATGAATTCAATAGTTTATTTCAGCTGTACATGCCACATGGCCGAAATTTGAAGAATCGTAAACTCTGCAGTGTGGAAATTATTAGTTTGCGTAGGGCCATTGCGTTAAAAAATCAATGTTTCCATTGGCCCTGCACACATTAGTTTTCACACGAAATTTCAAAAATGCATAAATGAGCTTTGAACGTGTCCAACTTTTCCTCAATGAGTCATTTATAATCTCTGTCAACTGTAGTTGACGGCCACCTAATTGTAGAAAACTCAAATGCGTTCTAAGCTGATTTGTGAGTTTTCGAAATTTCGTGTGAAAACTAGTGTGCGCAGACACATTGACGCACTGTTAGCCCAAAAGAATTTTCCATCGCCGTTTTAGGTTGCTCCCATTTACTTTTGTGACGCCCCCTCTGTTGCGCTTGTATTCATTTTCCGCCTTCCATTTTCATTTCACCCACCAGAACAGCGTGCCAGATGTTTTTTTCGCAGCCGCGCGGCTGGCGTCAACGAATCTGGGCCGACCTCTGCGCGCTGTGAATGCCCCCCCCCAGATGGTTAGCTTCTCAGTACTCGCGCGCGTGCGAATGTCGCTTTTTTCGCAGGCCGGCTGGCGTGGTGTGCTCTACCACAACCTGGTGCCAGTCCCAAGCCCTGTCAAGTTTTGTCAAATCTCATACAAATTTGTCAAATGTCATGCAAAGTATCAATTGTCATGCAAAGTTCAGAAATAAAAGCTTTTGTTTTGATTTTACATGATATTTTACACTTGGGCCCAGGACTGCTGACCCAGGTGCCAGTCTCGCACTCTGAAAAGTAAATTTTCATACAAATTAGTTCATTGTCATGTAAAGTGTCAAAAGTTCTTTTCGCTTTGTTTATTTTGATTGGCATTCTACATGACACTTGACTTTACAGGGATGGAATGCGGAATTGCTCCCAAGGGCCAGTCCCGCAAGTTTACACGAAAAGAGTCAAAAGTCAAGAGTCAAGTAAAATGACAAATGATAACTTAAGAGTAATGACAAGTGACAAGTTAAAAGTCAAGAGTAAAGTGAAGTCAAATGACATGTGACAAGTTAAAAGTCAAGAGTCAAGTCAAATGACAAGTGACAAGTTACAAGTCAAGAGTAAAGTTATGAGACAAATGGAAAATGATAGAAAATTTGATAAAAATAAAGAAAAAGGAACAAATTAATTCAGATCTAGAGAGCATCATTTCCAATGGGTATCCCAGGGAACTCCTAACTTGACTCCTTACTTTGAGTTTGTCATTTGTCATTTCACTTTACGTTTAACTTTGAACTTGTCACTTGTCATTTGACTTGACTCTTGACTTTTCACTCTTAAATTGTCAACTTGCGTGACTGGCACCAGGGCATAGTTAAATGTAGAAAGTGGTGCTAAAGCATTTGTTAGATGAAAGCACCATGTCTAGTGCCATGGTTTAATATGAAATCAAGCAGAATGCAGTTTTTCTCAATGCAGGAATGTAAATGTGACTTTTAGAAAAGAAAGTGAGCCATTTCTGTATCAATTTTACTATGCATTACATTTGCACAAAATGGTGATTTTACAGTTTGATGTCAAATATCTCATTGACAGTAGGCAAATCACACTTATTTCTAGAAGGAAAGTTGTAAAGATTCAAAATGTGTAAATGATTGTCTATATGAGTCAATTGCTTAAAGTAAATGGCCAAACAGTTACGAGGCAGAATATTTATATGCATATATTTAGCATTTGAAGATGTTTTGCCTTGTAACTGTTGAAGCATTTACTTTTTATATTCAAACAGTCAGCACAATTTTTGAGGGATTTACATTCTTTACAATTGTCGTCTCCAGGCTACATGGAAACAAGTATCTGGCTCATGATATGTCTGATGTAATACATTTAAATTTAAATATATCTTACATTTAAGTTTATATTCTCAAAAATTCAATTATATTCCTGCAACCCCCCACTCCGCAGAAAAATGCTGTGTAAGTTGCATTCAGCGTTTCGATTTGCTTATTTATAACAGCAATTTGATCTGGGTGCAAGTGCACAATTGGGGAGTTCCATTCTAAAAGTTCACAAGCGCCAGAAAAATCCAGTTGAGCGTGGATTTGACCTCCACGTATAGTTTTTCACATTTTAGAAAAAAAATATTTTACATTTACATTCAGGTAATTCAGAAAAAATTGCGTAATTTCCACAAGTCTGGCCCAACCCCACAACGTAGGAACTGCTGGAACTGCTGTCGGAGGATAAGCTGCGCTCGGTGCCGCTGCTGGTGTTCGCGAACAAGCAAGACCTGGTGCCAGTCTCAGACCTCGTAAAAGACCCTGCAAAATGTCAAATTCCCTGTAAAATGTCATGTAAAATGCCCTGTAAAATGACATGTAAAATGCCCTGTAAAATGACAAGTCATGCAAAGCATCAAGTCCTGTAAAATGCCCTCCAAAATGACAACTCGTTCGCCATTTTGCAGCGCATTTTACACGACCTTTGATGCTGTGCATGACATCAGTCATTTGACGGGGTCTTTTACATGGCATTTTACACGCCACTTGACATTTCCGCGGGCATTTCACGGGGTGCGGGACTGGCGCCCGGTGACGGCGGCCAAGGCGAGCCACATCGCCGACGGGCTGCAGCTGGTCGTGCTCAGGGACCGGCCCTGGCAGATACAGGCCTGCAGCGCAGTCACAGGGGAGGGCTTGAGGGTGCGATGGGACGTTGCCTTTTTGTGGGGGGGGGGGGTTGTCACCTTGACTACGCACTATCGAGTTGGATTTCGAGTTCGCTTTTATTAATCTCCAGTTGACGGAGGTTAACATGTAAACTAAAATACGTGCAAAGCTGATTTATCACTGGGTACTCGATTCTGAGTGCACTGGGGCCAGTTGGTGGTAATGGAAAGGCGCAATCGAATCCACCCAGAAGAATGGCGCCAGGCGTCAAAGGGCGCTACAAACAATGTGGCCAATAGGTAATGTTTTCACATTTGTACGACCGTTTTAACTCACAACGGGAAGGAATAGCTCCGACACTGGTTTTTTCAATACGCAGAATACCGAAATTCACGTATAGGTATATTTCTTTCTTTGCCAGGATGGTATGGACTGGATTTGCAGGAACTTGAAGGGCAACTGACAGATTCCAGTGCAGCTGCAAACGCGCACACAAATGGCTCTCTAGTCAACTTTTCCTACATTTGCAATTCCGTGATCGTTTATCACACTCATCAGTTATGGTCACATTATTTTTGCAAATTCTATCGATTTTCACTTTTGTATTGGAAAAATAGTTTTAAAAATTCACGCATTCCAGAGACTTTCTCGAATATCACATTTATTATTATTATTATGTTAATAATATTGTAAAAGTAACGAATGAAGAAAAAAGTTGCAGCAGGTACAGAAAAATGAGTAAAACTGCTTCACAATCTAAAAACAAAAAATCACACAGAAATGGGAGAAATCACTAAAGGAAACCTGATTCAACAAGGGGTTCAATAATCACAAATATCAAAAATAGTCATAATCACACTCAAACGAGTAGAAAAATGGAAAAAATGCAACAAGCAAACTCCTGTGTAGAAAATGTTAGCAGCCTAACTTAGTCAATTTAGCAGCATGTGGTGAAATTGGTTTTTGAAATTGATTTTGGCTGAGCGAAAGGTAATCTAAGGCACACCTGCAAACAAAATAACATTGCAATCATTTTAAAACCATTGAATACATACATACATAAACATCACTGGCAAAATACACAGCAAGTGGCAAGAGCAAAGTGTAGAAAATAGAATATGATAAACTGAATTAGTGCATAGTATAACAGCCACCAGGAGCGCAATTCAAATGGCCACTTTCCTACGAAAATCTACTGCTGTTGATTATGCAGTCCGATCACCGATAGCTCTATTTGTGCGCGGAAATATTTACGTCCGCTGGGCGAAAATGCTCACAAATGTCCATTGGGCATATGGTAAACTGACCGTCGCTCCACATTTTTGTTCGTGCTGAATTCCATCACATAAACACCTATGTTACTTGAAATATCTGACAGCGAAAGGAAACCTATTTGATAAATACCCTATTTCCTCGAAATGCCCCCAGGGGGTTTACTTTTTCGGAGTGCAAATTTTTAGGGGGGGGGGTAATCGAGGGAGGGGGTATTTCGAGGGTGGTGTATTGATTCGCCAGAATTTGGGGGTTTATTATTTCTTTTTTTTGAATTCCCAGTACAACGATAGGTAACCGACATGTAAAGTGTCTTTAGACTTTTAAAGGTATGTAAATGGTATTTATAAGCTATGTCCTAACTCAATTCAATTATCGCTTTTTAACGTGTGTTCTGCATTACGCAGATCACAAAATGTTGTTTTTGCAATTACATTATCTTTACACTCATTTTCGGATTGGGGTATTTCTAAGGGGGGATGGGGATTCATTTTTCAGAGTGCTACTTTTGAGGGGGTAATTCGCGGGTGGGGCTTTTTCGAGGGGAGTTATTTCGAGGAAATACGGTACTTTGAAAAATAGTTTACAAATAATCTCCACGTCCAATTTGCACAATTACTTGACAAGCTAAATATGCAAGAAGCTAGTAAAATGGGCCATATTGCAAGGTTAACAAAATAATAAATAAATAGTATGCACACAGATACACACAAATTGTGGGCAAAAAAGAAACAAATGACAGCAACGTGGACCACCACCAAAAAACGGAATGCGCAAAAACAACTGCACAGCGAGCTCAAAGGGTCTGCTTCCTGGCGACGGGCGCGTGCGGCAGCTTGGCTCCGCCTTCCGCGGCGACGCCGGCGGGCGCGATGCCAGCCAAGACAGCGTTCAGTTTCTCCAATTCCGCCGGAGACAGCCGCGGCGCGATCTCCATCATGGTCTCCAGCATCAGCTCGGGCCGCGCCGTCAGCTCACTGCGAATGCATTCTCATGAAAGTAGGCTCCCTAGACATGTGAACCTGCTCAACGTGTAGTCCCGTTTAACATGTATTCCTGCCCGCTCGACATGTAGACCCGTTAGACATGTAGCAGGGGCGTACATGTCAAGCAGGCAGGGTATGATATGATTATGATTTCAGTTTTTTTCAAATCATATGGTGGTAACAGATGGTAGAAGTACAAGGTGACCAGGGCTACATGTCCACAGGCACAAGGGTCTTCTCATGTTCTACTACAGCCTATTGAAGAATGAGACATTTCTGCTGTGCAAAAGTGCCTCTGCAAGATCACGACTGCACAAGAGTCCAGTACAATTATAATACAAATGAAAGTGAATCTGTGTACAGCGTGTTCAGTAGCAAAAATCCCAGTCTCCAGTGAACACCCTAGCTCACACACACAGCCCAATTGAGAACAGGCGCACGCACCTCTGTATGTTGTGGGCGGCGGCCTCCCTGTGCAGCGCCTTGATGTTGTCGCAGAGCGGCGTGGACCCGTCGGACGTGTCGAGCTGCGTCGCCAGCCAGTTGACCACCGTCTCGTCGTTGTCCCACGCCGCAGAGCTCTGCGATGATGCTCAACATCACCAGCCGTCGCGAGCGCAATGGACGCATTGTGGGTGCAGCCCGCCCGGGGCTCATGCGCGGTGCCCCATGGCGGAAACTCGCAGCGCAAGTGAACGCACGGTCAGGGACGTATCCAGGATTTTTGAGCGGGGGGGGGACTGCTTGTTTACGGGGGCCGGCGAACGCGGGGGCTCAGTCCCCCCCCCCCTAAAATTTTTCCCTATATAGGGACGGAAAGGCGTTTTGGCGCTAGCGCCATACAAAGCCATGGCGCTATTGGCGTTGGCGCCAGCGCCAGGAACCGCTTTGTATGTACCATATTTGCTTGAATAATCCCCCTGGGGGATTATTATTTCGTCAGACATTTTTGAGGGGGGAACTATTCGAGGGGGGAATTATTCAAGAGGGGGAATTATTATTTCGCCAAAATTTTCGAGCCTGTTTCTATCAACTCATTTCATGAAATATGGTTTATAAACACAATAACGTGTCATTTTTGTTAAAAATAGGTACAACATATTGATCAAATATTTAAAGGGGGGATTTTTCAAGGGGGGGGGGATTATTATTTCTTCACTCGTCTTACAGGGGGGGGGGATTTTTCGAGGGGGGGAATTATTCAAGGGGGGAACTATTCAAGCAAATACGGTATGTAAATATGCATACATATACAGTGAAATTTGGAAAAAATCTGTTCATTTCCAAGGAAATTGGTTTTCAGGGGCCGTTCCGCTGTAAATACACTGCATGGGCAAGAAATTGCGCGCTTGCGCGCAAAAATTTTTAAGAAACATCGAAAAATATATCGGAAAAGTGGCATTTTCCGGGACTTTTTAGGTATCACCCCGGGAAGGGGGGCTGCAGCCCCCCCCCCCCGCCCCCCCTGGATACGTCCTTGCTCACGGTGCAAGTAGTCGCTCAAAATAGCTAATTTTTCATACCTTTTTAAGGTTTTTCACCATTACTAGCTTCAAAATCATTATCGTTCATGTGAATGATTGCTAATTTTCGACTATTTTTTTGTTATATTTGTGCTTATATACTTCTTTTTTTTGGTCATTTTCGCCTATTTTGAGTGATTTTCTCCTTTTTTCATTTTACACCTTGAAAAAGCCTGCATATTGAAGCCAACTGGTTCAGTTACCTGTCCCTTCGGAGGAGTGATTTACTAAATATCTATATGCACCCTGGAGGGGTCCAAACAAACTAAACCCGACTGGGAGTAGATTACTTGCGCGGAGAGCTTACATGCGCTGGGAGTTTACTTGCGCCGAGGCACACACCCCCTACACGAGCACAGGGTTCGCATGCACAGGGGTGCCAAGGGCGTACCTGGTTGTGCTGCGCGAACCACCTGTGGAAGATGGCGTCCACGTGGGCGTCGAGGCGGTTGGCTGGCGACGCGTGCCGGATGTGCGTCTTGGCTTGCTGCTCGAGCAGGCGGCGGCGCAGGCGCCAGTACAGCCGCCGGCGAGACTCGGACCAGCGCACCACCGCCTGCGAGTCACGAGGCTGGCATTTCACCTACACCTTACCCTACTCCTTCCCCCAAATCGCTCCGCATCTACTTATCCGGAGCTCATTCCGACCCATCTATCCGTAATTTTACCTCAACATCCGCTCATTTTTTGCACATTTTTGCAAATTTTCACCTTCAAAATCGACTTTGAGCTAGTGAATCGTTTAAGAATTTTTTTTACAATTATCGCCCTCCAAAGGACAGGGGTGGGGTGATTTATTGGGCAGCGACAAGGGACTCACGTTGATGACTTTCTTCTCGAACATGCGGCCGGCGGTGTCGTGCAAGTCTGCGAACTGCACGGCGACCGTGTGGTAGATCGGCCGCAGCAGCTCCAGCCGCTCGGTGTGCCCGCGCTGGCAAAGTGGACACACTGGCGAGTATAGATGACTGACGGGACGAGGCTCATCCCACATCTAAACCCATCCCACATCTACATCTACTTTGTCTCTCAAATAAACTGTATTTAATTTGAGGAATTTTAAAAAAGTGATGATGACACAAGGTAATCAGTCTAATATAACATGTTAGAGTGTTTGAACGCAATTTGACACCACATGTGTTAAAACATAATAGTTGACAGCTATTGAGTGCAGTCAGTGTTATTAAGTACAACTTTGAACTGCGAAATCACCGAGTCATCGAAAGTAGCTCTTAATGTAGCACTTTTTCATCATCAACATTTTTTACATCCATTATCCACCACAAATGCAAGGAATACGCATCAAATATGACAGGCATCCAACTTCTGGGCCAGGATGTGGGATGGGTTTAGATGTGGGATGGCACAGACCCGTCTGACGGCACCTTACAATCAAATCTACCATAGTCCATCTGAATAAATGGACAGGCAAAGAAACAAATTGCTCATCACATCACATCACATTGCTCCCAGATTGGGTGCATTAGGTGCACAATTTTTCACGTAACTTGGTTCATCAAAATACGGTAGCATCCATTGTACAGCCGTCTGTCCGTCCAGCATATTTGCCATTTGTGTAATCGAGTGAAATTGGTGGCGGATAGTTTTCGCGATAGTTTTTCAATTGTGGGAACTCATTTGCAAGTCGCGAAAGTCAAATCCGGAGCAGATAAAGTCATAAACGACCACGAAAAAAACGAAACGTTTAAAAAAAACGCAGCTCTGTGCTTTATTTATATTTATGTTTATCATTTAATACGTTGCCAATGGACAGAAACATCACACTTTGAAAGATTTAACAGTTTATAAACACTATACCATATTTCCTTGAATAATTCCGTTGGAAATAAATGTTTCATAATAAGTAAGTATTCCTTATTTATTCAGGCATTTATTCATGAAGAAAGATTAAATACTAGTAAAGTACGTTTTCCTGGAAAAAAAGTAAAGGTCACTATTTTTGAGATATTTCTACAGAATTATAACTCACAATCACTAATTTAATCTTATTTCTGTCAATTTTCACGTCCAAATTCACTAGTTCATCTATGTGTTTTTGCCTATTTTCAGCTTTACTTGACATTTGCAGAAAATGCCAACTTTCCCAATTTGAAGTGAATGATTTATATTATGTTTCTCAACATTTTTAGCCACTTCATTACATGTTACACACAAAATGTGAGAGTGCGCAAAATGTGACACTTCAAAATTCATACTTCATCTGTTTTCTTTGTTGCTTATTTTCAGCTATTTTTGACATTTGCACAAAATGCCTATTTTCACACTTTGATGACCTATGACTCACTTACACTAGGTATTAAAAGTGAATTTGTGAAGTTACGTGAATTAGTGAAGTTAATTAAATGTGAGAGTTCGTGAAGCTGCAAATGTGATAGTGAGCAAAATTGTAAATGTGAGAGTGCGCAAAGCTGCAAATGTGAGAGTGAGCAAAATTGTAAATGTGAGAGTGCACAAAGCTGCAAATGTGAGAGTGCTCGAAACTGCAAATGTGAGAGTGAGCAAAATTGTAAATGTGAGAGTGCGCAAAGCTGCAAATGTGAGAGAGCAAAATTGTAAATGTGAGAGTGCACGAAGCTGCAAATGTGAGAGTGCGCAACACTGCAAATGTGAGAGTGAGCAAAATTGTAAATGTGAGAGTGCATGAAGCTGCAAATGTGAGAGTGCGCGAAACTGCAAATGTGAGAGTGCGCGAAACTGCAAATGTGAGAGTGAGCAAAATTGTAAATGTGAGAGTGTGCAAAGCTGCAAATGTGAGAGTGAGCAAAATTGTAAATGTGAGAGTGCACGAAGCTGCAAATGTGAGAGTGCGCGAAACTGCAAATGTGAGAGTGAGGAAAATTGTAAATGTGAGAGTGCGCAAAGCTGCAAATGTGAGAGTGAGCAAAATTGTAAATGTGAGAGTGCACGAAGCTGCAAATGTGAGAGTGCGCAAAACTGCAAATGTGAGAGTGAGCAAAATTGTAAATGTGAGAGTGCGCAAAGCTGCAAATGTGAGAGTGAGCAAAATTGTAAATGTGAGAGTGCACGAAGCTGCAAATGTGAGAGTGCGCAACACTGCAAATGTGAGAGTGAGCAAAATTGTAAATGTGAGAGTGCATGAAGCTGCAAATGTGAGAGTGCGCAAAACTGCAAATGTGAGAGTGCGCGAAACTGCAAATGTGAGAGTGAGCAAAATTGTAAATGTGAGAGTGTGCAAAGCTGCAAATGTGAGAGTGAGCAAAATTGTAAATGTGAGAGTGCACGAAGCTGCAAATGTGAGAGTGCGTGAAACTGCAAATGTGAGAGTGAGCAAAATTGTAAATGTGAGAGTGCGCAAAGCTGCAAATGTGAGAGTGAGCAAAATTGTAAATGTGAGAGTGCGCGAAGCTGCAAATGTGAGAGTGTGCGAAACTGCAAATGTGAGAGTGAGCAAAATGGTAAATGTGAGAGGGAGCAAAATGGTAAATGTGAGAGTGAGCAAAATGGTAAATGTGAGAGTGAACAAAATGGTAAACATGAGGGGGAGTTGTTTGAGGGGGGCAAAATGGTAAATGTGAGAGCGAGCAAAATGGTAAATGTGAGAGCGAGCAAAATGGTAAACATGAGGGGGAGTTGTTTGTGGCGGGGGGCAAAATTTTGAAAACTGATAAATTAGCTTTGAACACATTTGAGTATTCTAGAATGATATTTATCCCTCTGGAGGAGTGATTTACTATCTATATGAACCCCTGTGGCGGTCCAAATCTACAAAACCCCTGCCATTACATTTGCGCAAAATGGCCCTTGCACACTAGTTTTTGACCAAACAACTTTTGAAATGTAAATGTGAGAGTGAGCAAAATGGTAAATGTGAGAGTGAGCAAAATGGTAAATGTGAGAGTGAGCAAAATGGTAAATGTGAGGGGGAGTTGTTTGAGGGGGGGGGGGAAATAATAAATGTGAGAGTGAGGAAAATGGTGAATGTGAGGGGGAGTTGTTTGAGGGGGGGGGGTAAAATGGTAAATGTGAGGGGGAGTTGTTTGAGGGGGAGCAAAATATAAATGTGAGAGTGAGCAAAAATGGTAAATGTGAGAGTAAACAAAATGGTAAACATGAGAGGGAGTTGTTTGAGGGGGGCAAAATGGTAAATGTGAGAGCGAGCAAAATGGTAAACATGAGGGGGAGTTGTTTGTGGGGGGGGCAAAATTTTGAAAACTGATAAATTAGCTTTGAACACATTTGAGTATTCTAGAATGATATTTATCCCTCTGGAGGAGTGATTTACTATCTATATGAACCCCTGTGGCGGTCCAAATCTACAAAACCCCTGCCATTACATTTGCGCAAAATGGCCCTTTGTACACTAGTTTTTGACCAAACAACTTTTGAAATGTAAATGTGAGAGTGAGCAAAATGGTAAATGTGAGAGTGAGCAAAATGGTAAATGTGAGAGTGAGCAAAATAGTAAGTGTGAGGATGAGTTGTTTGAGGGGGGGGGGCAAAATTTTGAAAACTGATAAATTAGCTTTGAACACATTTGAGTATTCTAGAATGATATTTATCCCTCTGGAGGAGTGAATTACTATCTAGATGAACCCCTGTGGCGGTCCAAATCTACAAAACCCCTGCCATTACATTTGCGCAAAATGGCCCTTTGCACACTAGTTTTTGACCGAACAACTTTTGAAATGTAAATGTGAGAGTGAGCAAAATGGTAAATGTGAGAGTGAGCAACATGGTAAACATGAGGGGAAGTTGTTTGAGGGGGGTAAAATGGTAAATGTGAGAGCGAGCAAAATGGTAAACATGAGGGGGAGTTGTTTGTGGGGGGGGGGGGCAAAATTTTGAAAACTGATAAATTAGCTTTGAACACATTTGAGTATTCTAGAATGATATTTATCCCTCTGGAGGAGTGATTTACTATCTAGATGAACCCCTGTGGTGGTCCAAATCTACAAAACCCCTGCCATTACATTTGCGCAAAATGGCCCTTTGCACACTAGTTTCTGACCAAACAACTTTTGAAATGTAAATGTGAGAGTGAGCAAAATGGTAAATGTGAGAGTGAGCAAAATGGTAAACATGAGGGGGAGTTGTTTGTGGGGGGGGGGCAAAATTTTGAAAACTGATAAATTAGCTTTGAACACATTTGAGTATTCTAGAATGATATTTATTCCTCTGGAGGAGTGATTTACTATCTACATGAACCCCTGTGGCAGTACAAATCTACAAAACCCCTGCCATTACATTTGCGCAAAATGGCCATTTGCACACTAGTTTTTGACCAAACAACTTTTGAAATGTAAATGTGAGAGTGAGCAAAATGGTAAATATGAGAGTGAGCAAAATGGTAAATGTGAGAGTGAGCAAAATGGTAAATGTGAGGAGGAGTTGTTTGAGGGGAGGGGACAAAATGGTAAATGTCAGAGTGAGCAAAATGGTAAATGTGAGAGTGAGCAAAATGGTAAATGTGAGGGGGAGTTGTTTGAGGGGGGGAAATAATAAATGTGAGAGTGAGCAAAATGGTGAATGTGAGGGGGAGTTGTTTGAGGGGGGGGGCAAAATGGTAAATGTGAGGGGGAGTTGTTTGAGGGGGAGCAAAATAATAAATGTGAGAGTGAGCAAAATGGTAAATGTGAGAGTGAACAAAATGATCAACATGAGGGGGAGTTGTTTGAGGGGGGCAAAATGGTAAATGTGAAGGTGAGCAAAATGGTAAACATGAGGGGGAGTTGTTTGTGGGGGGGCAAAATTTTGAAAACTGATAAATTAGCTTTGAACACATTTGAGTATTCTAGAATGATATTTATCCCTCTGGAGGAGTGATTTACTATCTATATGAACCCCTGTGGCAGTCCAAATCTACAAAACCCCTGCCATTACATTTGCGCAAAATGGCCCTTTGCACACTAGTTTTTGACCAAACAACTTTTGAAATGTAAATGTGAGAGTGAGCAAAATGGTAAATGTGAGAGTGAGCAAAATGGTAAATGTGAGGATGAGTTGTTTGAGGGGGGGGGGGCAAAATTTTGAAAACTGATAAATTAGCTTTGAACACATTTGAGTATTCTAGAATGATATTTATCCCTCTGGAGGAGTGATTTACTATCTATATGAACCCCTGTGGCAGACCAAATCTACAAAACCCCTGCCATTACATTTGTGCAAAATGGCCCTTTGCACACTAGTTTTTGACCAAACAACTTTTGAAATGTAAATGTGAGAGTGAGCAAAATGGTAAATGCAAGAGTGAGCAAAATGGTAAACATGAGGGGGAGTTGTTTGAGGGGGGCAAAATGGTAAATGTGAGAGAGAGCAAAATGGTAAACGGAATGGATTTCTGCTGCGCGAATTGAAGTAAACCTGAATGGCATTGCTAATACGATGTAAAGGCAGGTATTTTACATGAATGCATCCAGTAATTGTTTACATTTGCCATGCAACTTGGCATGAGAACAAGCAGGGAAGGGAGGGTGACAGTTTGACGCCTAGTATTTAAATAGTTAATCTATTGTCTGAGAAACCATCAGCCATAAAGATATTCAGCAAAAACGCTCTCAAGCGGACCCAATTCACAACAAAACTTTACTTATCAGATTTGATCAACCCATATATCACCATTGAATGCATCTGAGTTTACCAGAATGAGTTATCTTATATCATTGTCAACTGTAGTTGACAGATACCTCTATCTGGTAAACTCAAATGCGTTTAATGTCGATATGTGAGTTGGCATCGTGTACATCGTTGGCGGTGGGCCATTATGTTTGAAGAAATTTGGAGTTCTTAGTGCATTTTGCATTATAGGCCAAGTGTTTTCACCCCCGAAACTGGCTTCTGTTCGGTTGACATCTTGTCGCCGCATTTGTAGTTCAAAACCCCTTCGGACATGAAACCAATTTTTTCAAATCTACCCCGCGCAGCACAAATTATACGCCCCCTAGTGTTCGCGATAATATTATTTACACACCCACACGTGAATATTTTTTTACACGCGCCCGCTGCGCGTACAGTCGCTCGCGGTTCCATTACATGTGTTTTTTTTACAAGTGCCTGCAGCGAGAACACAATGTTGGCGCGTGGCCAGCGTGTCCGAAAAAAATGAAATATTGGCCGTCCACACACTAGTTGACACATGGGCGTCAACTGGTCTGTGTCAACTCAGATGTCGACTTCACGCGTCGCAGAGCGATCTTCCAATGGACTCGCCAATATTTATTTTTCATCATCACCGCATGTGCATTTGGAAATCGGTCGGCGACAGGTGAAGCCGAAATCCGAGTTGACACAGACCAGTTGACACACAGTGTCGACTAGTGTGTGAGCCGCCGTTTATTGGAAACATCCTCCGCCTTTATTATTAGAGCTGCGCCCGGTGTTTTTTTTGCTTTTCAGGTGCGGTTAGAGGGGTTCAAACGGGATTTACTTTTCGGGATAGGGTTTGGTTTTTCGAGTTTTCGGGATCGGGATTGGTGTTTTGGGATAGGGATTAGTTTTTTTAGATTTCAGGTTCATGAAAGGGATTATGTTTACTGTGATTGGGATTTTAAAATTTTCGGGATTTGTTTTTTTGAGATTTCTGGATCGGGATCAAGGTTTTTGGATTCGGATCAGGTGCCAGTTCTGCAAATTGAGAAGTGAGAATTAAAATGGCAAAAGCAAAAAGTGAAGTGAAATGGCAAGTAAATTGGCAAAAGTGAGTGAAAAAATAAAAAGTAATTTCTCTTCGCTTTGCCATTTTACTTCTCAATTCACTTCGCTTTTGCTATTTCACTTCCCAACCATAATCTCTACGGTAACTGATTAAGCTTTGGTTTCTTCTTTATGGACCAATCACGTTTTGTGTAAATTGCCTTGTCCAGTGACAATATTCAATGATTTAGATTTTCTGCACACTTCAAGGTGTGATTGAACTAAATTTATCCTTTATTTTTACATATGTCACATGAATTCAATAGTTTATTTCAGCTGTACATGGCATAAATTTGAAGAATCGTAAACTCTGCAGTGTGGAAAGAATATTAGTTTGCGTAGGGCCGTTGCATTAAAAAATCACTGTTTCCATTGGCCCTGCGCACACTAGTTTTCACACGAAATTTCAAAAATGCATAAATGAGCTTTGAACGTGTCCGACTTTTCCTCAATGAGTCATTTATAATCTCTGTCAACTGTAGTTGACGGCCACCTAATTGTAGAAAACTCAAATGCGTTCTAAGCTGATTTGTGAGTTTTCGAAATTTTGTGTGAAAACTAGTGTGCGCAGGCACATTGACGCACTGTTAGCCCGAAAGAATGTTCCATCGCCGTTTTAGGTTGCTCCCATTTACTTTTGTGACGCCCCCTCTGTTGCGCTTGTATTTATTTTCCGCCTTCCATTTTCATTTCACCCACCAGAACAGCGCGCCAGATGTTTTTTTCGCAGCCGCGCGGCTGGCGTCAACGAATCTGGGCCGACCTCTGCGCGCTGTGAATGCCCCCCCCCCAGATGGTTAGCTTCTCAGTACTCGCGCGCGTGCGAATGTCGCTTTTTTCGCAGGCCGGCTGGCGTGGTGTGCTCTACCACAACCTGGTGCCAGTCCCAAGCCCTGTCAAGTTTTGTCAAATCTCATACAAATTTGTCAAATGTCATGCAAAGTATCAATTGTCATGCAAAGTTCAGAAATAAAAGCTTTTGTTTTGATTTTACATGATATTTTACACTTGGGCCCAGGACTGCTGACCCAGGTGCCAGTCTCGCACTCTGAAAAGTAAATTTTCATACAAATTAGTTCATTGTCATGTAAAGTGTCAAAAGTTCTTTTCGCTTTGTTTATTTTGATTGGCATTCTACATGACACTTGACTTTACAGGGATGGAATGCGGAATTGCTCCCAAGGGCCAGTCCCGCAAGTTTACACGAAAAGAGTCAAAAGTCAAGAGTCAAGTAAAATGACAAATGATAACTTAAGAGTAATGACAAGTGACAAGTTAAAAGTCAAGAGTAAAGTGAAGTCAAATGACATGTGACAAGTTAAAAGTCAAGAGTCAAGTCAAATGACAAGTGACAAGTTACAAGTCAAGAGTAAAGTTATGAGACAAATGGAAAATGATAGAAAATTTGATAAAAATAAAGAAAAAGGAACAAATTAATTCAGATCTAGAGAGCATCATTTCCAATGGGTATCCCAGGGAACTCCTAACTTGACTCCTTACTTTGAGTTTGTCATTTGTAATTTCACTTTACGTTTAACTTTGAACTTGTCACTTGTCATTTGACTTGACTCTTGACTTTTCACTCTTAACTTGTCAACTTGCGTGACTGGCACCAGGGCATAGTTAAATGTAGAAAGTGGTGCTAAAGCATTTGTTAGATGAAAGCACCATGTCTAGTGCCATGGTTTAATATGAAATCAAGCAGAATGCAGTTTTTCTCAATGCAGGAATGTAAATGTGACTTTTAGAAAAGAAAGTGAGCCATTTCTGTATCAATTTTACTATGCATTACATTTGCACAAAATGGTGATTTTACAGTTTGATGTCAAATATCTCATTGACAGTAGGCAAATCACACTTATTTCTAGAAGGAAAGTTGTAAAGATTCAAAATGTGTAAATGATTGTCTATATGAGTCAATTGCTTAAAGTAAATGGCCCAACAGTTACGAGACAGAATATTTATATGCATATATTTAGCATTTGAAGATGTTTTGCCTTGTAACTGTTGAAGCATTTACTTTTTATATTCAAACAGTCAGCACAATTTTTGAGGGATTTACATTCTTTACAATTGTCGTCTCCAGGCTACATGGAAACAAGTATCTGGCTCATGATATTTCTGATGTAATACATTTAAATTTAAATATATCTTACATTTAAGTTTATATTCTCAAAAATTCAATTATATTCCTGCAACCTCCCACTCCGCAGAAAAATGCTGTGTAAGTTGCATTCAGCGTTTCGATTTGCTTATTTATAACAGCAATTTGATCTGGGTGCAAGTGCACAATTGGGGAGTTCCATTCTAAAAGTTCACAAGCGCCAGAAAAATACAGTTGAGCGTGGATTTGACCTCCACGTATAGTTTTTCACATTTTAGAAAAAAAATATTTTACATTTACATTCAGGTAATTCAGAAAAAATTGCGTAATTTCCACAAGTCTGGCCCAACCCCACAACGTAGGAACTGCTGGAACTGCTGTCGGAGGATAAGCTGCGCTCGGTGCCGCTGCTGGTGTTCGCAAACAAGCAAGACCTGGTGCCAGTCTCAGATCTCGTAAAAGACCCTGCAAAATGTCAAATTCCCTGTAAAATGTCATGTAAAATGCCCTGTAAAATGACAAGTCATGCAAAGCATCAAGTCCTGTAAAATGCCCTCCAAAATGACAACTCGGTTGCCTTTTTGCAGGGCATTTTACACGACTTTTGACACTTTGCATGACATTAGTCATTTGACGGGGTCTTTTACATGGCATTTTACACGGCACTTGACATTTCCGCGGGCATTTCACGGGGTGCGGGACTGGCGCCCGGTGACGGCGGCCAAGGCGAGCCACATCGCCGACGGGCTGCAGCTGGTCGTGCTCAGGGACCGGCCCTGGCAGATACAGGCCTGCAGCGCAGTCACAGGGGAGGGCTTGAGGGTGCGATGGCATGTTGCTTTTTTGTGGGGGGGGGGGGGGGGTTGTCACCTCGACTACGCATTATCGGGTTGAATTTCGAGTTCGCTTTTATTAATCTCCAGTTGACGGAGGTTAACATGTAAACTCAAATACGTGCAAAGCTGATTTATCACTGGGTACTCGATTCTGAGTGCACTGGGGCCAGTTGGCGGTAATGGAAAAGCGCAATCGAATCCACCCAGAAGAATGGCGCCAGGCGTCAAAGGGCGCTACAAACAATGTGGCCAATAGGTAATGTTTTCACATTTGTACGACCGTTTTAACTCACAACGGGAAGGAATAGCTCCGACACTGGTTTTTTCAATACGCAGAATACCGAAATTCACGTATAGGTATATTTCTTTCTTTGCCAGGATGGTATGGACTGGATTTGCAAGAACTTGAAGGGCAACTGACAGACTCCAGTGCAGCTGCAAACGCGCACACAAATGGCTCTCTAGTCAACTTTTCCTACATTTGCAATTCCGTGATCGTTTTTCAAACTCATCAGTAATGGTCACATTATTTTTGCAAATTCTATCGATTTTCACTTTTGTATTGGAAAAATAGTTTTAAAAATTCACGCATTCCAGACACTTTCTCGAATATCACATTTATTATTATTATTATGTTAATAATATTGTAAAAGTAACGAATGAAGAAAAAAGTTGCAGCAGGTACAGAAAAACGAGTAAATCTGCTTCACAATCTAAAAACAAATGATCACACAGAAATGGGAGAAATCACTAAAGGAAACCTGATTCAACAAGGGGTTCAATAATCACAAATATCGAAAATAGTCATAATCACACTAAAACGAGTAGAAAAATGGAAAAAATGCAACAAGCAAGCTTCTGTGTAGAAAATGTTAGCAGACTAACTTATTCAATTTAGCAGCATGGGGTGAAATTTATTTTTGAAATTTAATTTGAAATTTGGCTGAGCGAAAGCTAATTAAAGGCACACCTGCGAACAAAATAACATTTCAATCATTTTAAAACCATTGAATACATACATACATAAACATCACTGGCAAAATACACAGCAAGTGGCAAGAGCAAAGTGTAGAAAATAGAATATGATAAACTGAATTAGTGCATAGTATAACAGCCACCAGGGGCGCAATTCAAATGGTCACTTTCCTACGAAAATCTACTGCTGTTGATTATGCAGTCCGATCACCGATAGCTCTATTTGTGCACGGAAATATTTACGAAAATGCTCACAAATGTCCATTGGGCATATGGTAAACTGACCGTCGCTCCACATTTTTGTTCGTGCTGAATTCCATCAGATAAACATCTATGTTTCTTGAAATATCTCACAGCGAAAGGAAACCTATTTGATAAATACCGTATTTCCTCGAAATGCCCCCAGGGGGGGTTTACTTTTTCGGAGTGCAAATTTTTAGGGGGGGGGGTAATCGAGGGAGGTGGTATTTCGAGGGAGGTTTATTCATTCGCCAGAATTTGGGAGTTTATTATTTCTTTTTTGTACTGCCAGTACAACGATAGGTAACCGACATGTATAAGTGTCTTTAGACTTTTATCGGTATGTAAATGGTATTTATAAGCTCTGCCCTAATTCAATTCAATTATTGCTTTTTAACGTGTGTTCTGCATTACGTAGATCACAAAATGTTGTTTTTGCAATTACATTATCTTTACACTCATTTTCGGATTGGGGTATTTCTAAGGGGGGATGGGGAGGGGGTAATTCGCGGGTGGGATTATTTTGAGGGGAGTTATTTCGAGGAAATACGGTACTTTGAAAAATAGTTTACAAATAATCTCCACGTCCAATTTGCACAATTACTTGACAAGCTAAATATGAAGAAGCTAGTAAAATGGGCCATGTTGCAAGGTTAACAAAATAATAAATAAATAGTATGCACACAGATACACACAAATTGTGGGCAAAAAAAAGAAACTAATGACAGCAACGTGGACCACCACCAAACAAACGGAATGCGCAAAAACAATAGCACAGCGAGCTCAAAGGGTCTGCTTCCTGGCGACGGGCGCGTGCGGCAGCTTGGCTCCGCCTTCCGCGGCGACGCCGGCGGGCGCGATGCCAGCCAAGACAGCGTTCAGTTTCTCCAATTCCGCCGGCGACAGGCGCGGCGCGATCTCCATCATCGTCTCCAGCATCAGCTCTGGCCGCGCCGTCAGCTCGCTGCGAATGCATTCTCATGAACGTAGGCTCCCTAGACATGTGAACCTGCTCAACGTGTAGTCCCGTTTAACATGTATTCCTACCCGCTTGACATGTAGACCCGTTAGACATGTAGCAGGGGCGTACATGTCAGGCAGGCAGGTAATTGTCAAGCTAGCAGGGTATGATATGATTTTGATTTCAGTTTTTTTCAAATCATATGGTGGTAACAGATGGTAGAAGTACAAGGTGACCAGGGCTACATGCCAAGCGGAATTACATGTCCACAGGCACAAGGGGCTTCTCATGTTCTACTACAGCCTATTGGAGAATGAGACATTTCGGCTGTGCAAAAGTGCCTCTGCAAGATCGAGACTGCACAAGAGTCCAGTACAATTATAATACAAATGAAAGTGAATCTGTGTACAGCGTGTTCAGTAGCAAAAATCCCGGTCTCCAGTGAACACCCTAGCTCACACACACAGCCCAATTGAGAACAGGCGCACGCACCTCTGTATGTTGTGGGCGGCGGCCTCCCTGTGCAGCGCCTTGATGTTGTCCCAGAGCGGCGTGGACCCGTCGGACGTGTCGAGCTGCGTCGCCAGCCAGTTGACCACCGTCTCGTCGTTGTCCCACGCCGCAGAGCTCTGCGATGATGCTCAACATCACCAGCCGTCGCGAGCGCAATGGACGCATTGTGGGTGCAGCCCTCCCGGGGCTCATGCGCGGTGCCCCATGCCGGAAACTCGCAGCGCAAGTAAACTCCCGGCGCAAGTAGTCGCTCAAAATAGCTCATTTTCATACCTTTTAATAGTTTTTCACCATTACAAACTTCAAAATCATTATCGTTCATGTGAATGATCGCTAATTTTCGACTATTTTTGGTTATATATGTGCTTATATACCTCTTTTTTTTGGTCATTTTCACCAATTTTTTAGTGATTTTTTTCTCCTTTTTTTCATTTTACACCTTGAAAAAGCCTGCATATTGAAGCCAACTGGTTCAGTTATCTGTCCCTCAGGAGGAGTGATTTACTATCTATATGCACCCCGCAGGGGTCCAAACAAACTAAACCCGACTGTGAGTAGATTACTTGCGCGGAGAGCTTACATGCGCTGGGAGTTTACTTGCGCCGAGGCACACCCCCTACACGAGCACAGGGATCGCATGAACAGGGGTGCCATCGGCGTACCTGGTTGTGCTGCGCGAACCACCTGTGGAAGATGGCGTCCACGTGGGCGTCGAGGCGGTTGGCTGGCGACGCGTGCCGGATGTGCGTCTTGGCTTGCTGCTCGAGCAGGCGGCGGCGCAGGCGCCAGTACAGCCGCCGGCGAGACTCGGACCAGAGCACCACCGCCTGCGAGTCAGGAGGCTGGCATTTCACCTACACCTTACCCTACTCCTTCCCCCAAATCGCTCCGAATCTACTTATCCGGAGCTCATTCCGACCCATCTATCCGTAATTTTACCTCAACATCCGCTCATTTTTTGCACATTTTTGCAAATTTTCACTTTGAAAAATCAAAATCAAACTTTGTCAAAATCGACTTTGATCTAGTGAATCGTTTAAGAAATTTTTTTATAATGATCGCCCTCCAAAGGGGGTGTGCACTGATACGCACATCTGCCCGTTACGCACATTTGCCCGTTTTTTTCACTTGACACTTTTCCAAGTGATTTTCAGATATGAGTGAAGTGAAAAACGCTGCGTAATGACATTAGTGAACTTTTTTCACTTCACTCATATCTGAAAATTACTTGAAGATGTGTCAAGTGAAAAACAGTGAAAAATGGCTATTTTTCACTGTTTTTTTTTCACATGACACATTTTCAAGTGATTTTCAGATATGACTAAAGTTAAAAAAGTTCACTAATGTCAATGCGCAACTTTTTTTCACTTTACTCATAACTGAAAATAACTTGAAAAAGTGTCAAGTGAAAAAAACGCGCAAATGTGCGTAACGGGCAGATGTGTGTATCAGGCCTGCCCCCTCCAAAGGACAGGGTCGGGTGATTTATTGGGCAGCGACAAGGGACTCACGTTGATGACTTTCTTCTCGAACATGCGGCCGGCGGTGTCGTGCAAGTCTGCGAACTGCACGGCGACCGTGTGGTAGATCGGCCGCAGCAGCTCCAGCCGCTCGGTGTGCTCGCGCTGGCAAAGTGGACACACTGGCGAGTATAGATGACTGACGGGACGAGGCTCATCCCACATCTAAACCCATCCCACATCTACATCTACTTTGTCTCTCAAATAGACTGTATTTAATTTGAGGAATTTCAAAAAAGTGATGATGACACAAGGTAATCAATCTAATATAACATGTTAGAGTGTTTGAAGGCAATTTGACACCACATGTGTTAAAACATGACAGTTGACAACTATTGAGTGCAGTCAGTGTTATTGAGTACAACTTGGACCTGCGAAATCACCGAGTCATCGAAAGTGGCTCTTAATGTAGCACTTTTTCATCATCAACATTTTTTACATCCATTATCCACCAAAAATGCAAGGAATACGCATCAAATATGACAGGCATCCAATTTCTGGGCCAGGATGTGGGATGGGTTTAGATGTGGGATGGCACAGACCCGTCTGACGGCACCTTACAATCAAATCTACCATAGTCCATCTGAATAAACGGACAGGCAAAGAAACAAATTGCTCATCACATCACATCACATTGCTCCCAGATTGGGTGAATAAGGTGCACAATTTTTCACGTAACTTTGTTCAACAAAATACGGTGGCATCCATTGTACAGCCGTCTGTCCGTCCAGCATATTTGCTATTTGTGTAATCGAGTAAAATTGGTGGCGGATAGTTTTCGCGATAGTTTTTCAATTGTGGGAACTCATTTGCAAGTCGCGAAGGTCAAATCCGGAGCAGATAAAGTCATAAACGACCACGAAATTAATAAAAATTACAAATTAAAAAGCTCACCTGCAACTCCTTCACAGTTTCTTGCAGCTTTTTCTTTTCCTCCTGCAAATCGGCACTTTTCGCGGCACTGTTATCACCACTCGCAGAACTCAATTTGGCCAATTTCTGCTCTGCCGCCGCTAATTCGCCAGCCAAAGCGGCAAACTTTTCGTCGGTCCGCTCAATTGTTTTGACCAGATCGCGCTGTCTGTATTTGATCTCGACGATGCCTTCGGGCTCCAGGACGCCGCCCCTGCAATGCGACAAATTCACAGTGCAGAAGAAACTTTTTAATGCGAACATATCGCTCGCAATTAAGACACCAAAAAACTTTTGTCCATACCATACTGCGCTCATAAGAGCAGTGTGTTTACATGAGTACTGATATTAAAAACAGATAAATCTGAGTTTAACACATTTGAATTTACCAGACTGATCTCATTCTGGTAAACACAGACGCGTTCTAAGGAGCCTGTGCCTCTGTGCATGTTACCCGCTGTGCATGGAGGCCCGGTGTGCATATAGGGGGACAAACATGCACACAGGGCACCCACATGCGCCGCGGTTTACATGCACAGAAGGCATCAGTCCCCTCCTATAACCATACCACCCAATTGTATCCCCCCACGGGACCACAATATCCCGTAATTTTTGTGGATTCTGGAACGTGACACCGTTCGGACCGCAGGCGGGGCTGCCGAAACACCCTGTACGCACCTGGCGTTCTCGTCGGCGAACATCTCCATGTGGCGGGGGTTGATGGCGGGGTCGACCACGACCCAGGCGCCGCCGCGCAGCTCCCCGTAGGGCGGGATGTAGATGATGATTGGCTGCGAGTACTCCCGCAACCCGTCCACGATGTACGCGCCGAACTTGACCACCTGGTCGTACATGTCTGCGGGGTAAGTCCTTTGTTCACGTTTGTAGCCAAGTTTTTTATGTGAATTTTTTTTTTGGTGATATTTTTGGTTGAAAATGCTCGAAAACAATGCGCAACAGGAGAAGATATTTTCGTATGGGTTCAAGACTCGAGACAATTCACTTATACGAAAATCTCTAATCTTGTTGCGTGTATTGGTATTGAGTATTGACATAAATGCGCAAAAAAGTGAAAATGCGCTTGCGGTAACAGATTAGAAGACCTACTAAAAATTTAGATTTATCTAAAATAGGTAGTCAAAAATTCTGAATTTAGAACGAAAAATTTGATTATTTCAGGAAAAAAACGCTTAAACACTGATGTCAACACGTTTCTTCAGAGGGTTTGCCATCGTATCCAGATCAGATAGAAGAATGGGTGCATTGGGTCAATGAACCAAATTGAATGTTCTTTTCAATGATCATTTCTAGTGTAGAATTTTGTAAATTTTTCCCAAAGTGTCCAAAAATGTTTCGACTAAATACTATGCAATCATAGAAGTATCGTGATTTTCCTAATTGGCTTCCAGCCGAATTGGCACAGAAAAGCGACAGTCGGGTATAATAGCACATTTGATACAAAAAGTAAGAAAATGGGACATTTTCACGGCTAGGGCCCATTCCGCATCAAAGCCCATTCCGCATGTAGACCCATTACACACACATTATGCCTGCAGGGGTAAGAAAGGGGGGTGGGTAACACCACCCCAAACCGCCCAGCTATCTATCTATCCCTGGCGTAATTTTTTTGGCTACATTCCCCTGACACCCCCCCCCCCACCTGCAAATTGCCTAGCTATCTAGCTATCTGGAGCGCTTTTGAGCAATTTTACCCTAATTTTCACCAACATTCCCTAATTTTCATACTACTTATAGATTTTCACCTTCAAAATAACTAGGTCATGTGTTTTATTACCTATTTTCAACATACCAGGTATAATCAAATGTGTTCCGGGTCAACATGCGGGATGGGTTTACATGCGGAATAGTGCACTGCCCATTTTCACCCCTGACACCACAAAATGGACCTTTAACCCCCCAAACACCCGCCCACCTTTCATCCCTCCACTAAATCCTCGCCAGTTAGCGAAAATGAGCAGCGGCAATCGTTCCCTGTTGAAGTCCTTGATGGCCTGGGCAGTTTTGTAGGCGGAGTCTGGGAACCAAACCTGCCCGGCCTGGTTGGACAGGCGCGCTTCGCTGTCTAGGGCGGCCGGGTCGGCGGGGATTTCCAGCTCTACTATGCGCGTTTCCACCGCTATCACTCCGCAGGGGATGCCTGAGGGGCAGAGCATTGTTGGGGGGGGGGGGGGTTGGTCGATGGGATTGTGAAATACCCCCAACCAGAAACGCTACAGTAGTCTATTAGCTATTTTGTCACAGTTTTCACACAAAATAGCATATATTTTTGGCACCTCTTTGCTCTACAAACTATTGGGAGCTAGGGCTATTTTAGCTTTTTTCGCTCGATTTGAAGAACATAACTGTGCATAGGAGAATTTTTGACTAGTTCGGGTCTTTGTAGATATCCACGGTCACGCAGAAACGGGACAGAAAAACAGTGTGTCTCAAGGCATGTCTCATTGTGCAGTGGTGATCACGCACTTGCGAATGTACGCGTGCGTTTTGCAAACGTGCAACACACCTCCCAGTCTGGCGCGCCCAACGACGACAGTCTTGGCCCAGCCAGACATGATTTCATCCCAGCTGCCCCGGTCGAAGAAGCCCGATTCCCACACGTCCGGTGCGCTCGGCGACGGCCGGCCTGCGAGCATTTTTGGGAAATTGTGATTAATAAACCCACGCAAACGATTTCAATTGAAAGCTGGCTGACGCGCCAGCGAAAGACGTTCAAATGCCAGCTTGGAATTGGGATCGGAACCAGTTGACATTTGGTGTCGATGTCAACTAGTGTGTGTGTGGGGCCAATCACAAACAGTGCAAAAAGTGCAAAACCCCCAACGCACCAGCCAACATCCACCTGGGGTCGTAGGGGTTCTTGGTGGGGCAGAACTGGACTGGTCTGTCCACCGGGTCGTCCGCGCTCAGACAAATCGGGGGTGGGCTGTGCACGTCTTTGGGGATGTACGACAGCCAGCGCAGGGCGCAAACGACCGCGGAGAAATCGTTGGACACCACCGCGTGGGACACGCCGTTTTTGTGCATTATTTGGATGCCTGCCATTTTGCAGGGGGGGGGGGTTAGAAATGCATTGAGCTGAGAAATTTTTCACGAAGTTCATACGGATTACATAGCATGGCGAGTTTTTTCTCTATTACTATCAAAATAGACGATAAAAATTGAAAAAACTACTTTTTTACTTTTTCTTAAAGATAAATTCTGATATAAAAAAATAATGATCTGAAATAGTAAATACACGGAAAATGCAAAATTGATCCAACCTCCCAGCTG
This sequence comes from Sphaerolaimus hirsutus, assembly GCA_964036195.1. Taxonomy (NCBI): domain Eukaryota; kingdom Metazoa; phylum Nematoda; class Chromadorea; order Monhysterida; family Sphaerolaimidae; genus Sphaerolaimus; species Sphaerolaimus hirsutus. The sequence goes on from OZ038455.1 coordinate 27,020,817, forward strand.
ATTACTGCTCGTGTACACTTCCCTGCCGAGCAATTTATTCAAAGCGGGGGTGCCGGTCAGAATAATGTGACTGTTTTCCACTTGGAAGCTGCAAATGTGAGAGTGCGCGAAACTGCAAATGTGAGAGTGAGCAAAATTGTAAATGTGAGAGTGCACGAAGCTGCAAATGTGAGAGTGAGCAAAATTGTAAATGTGAGAGTGCATGAAGCTGCAAATGTGAGAGTGCGTGAAACTGCAAATGTGAGAGTGAGCAAAATTGTAAATGTAGAGTGCGCGAAACTGCAAATGTGAGAGTGAGCAAAATTGTAAATGTGAGAGTGCACGAAGCTGCAAATGTGAGAGTGAGCAAAATTGTAAATGTGAGAGTGCATGAAGCTGCAAATGTGAGGGTGCGCGAAACTGCAAATGTGAGAGTGAGCAAAATTGTAAATGTGAGAGTGCACGAAGCTGCAAATGTGAGAGTGAGCAAAATTGTAAATGTAGAGTGCGCAAAACTGCAAATGTGAGAGTGAGCAAAATTGTAAATGTGAGAGTGCACGAAGCTGCAAATGTGAGAGTGCGCGAAACTGCAAATGTGAGAGTGAGCAAAATAGTAAATGTGAGAGTGCACGAAGCTGCAAATGTGAGAGTGCGCGAAGCTGCAAATGTGAGAGTGCGCGAAGCTGCAAATGTGAGAGTGCACGAAGCTGCAAATGTGAGAGTGAGCAAAATTGTAAATGTGAGAGTGAGCAAAATTGTAAATGTGAGAGTGCGCGAAGGTGCAAATGTGAGAGTGAGCAAAATGGTAAATGTGAGAGTGAGCAAAATGATAAACATGAGAGTGTGCAAAATAGTAAATGAGAGTGAGCAAAATGGTAAATGTGAGAGTGAGCAAGATGGTAAATGTGAGAGTGATCAAAATGGTAAATGTGAGAGTGATCAAAATGGTAAATGTGAGAGTGAGTAAGATGGTAAATGTGAGAGTGAGCAAGATGGTAATGTGCTAATGATGAAAATGAAAAATGTGAGATGGAAAGATGCTTATGTGTGCAGGCACAATTGTGATATTTTTAAAGTGGTTTTTGATATTTTCTGTAATCCAGGATGTGAATGTGATATTTTCAAAGACTTACATTGTGATTGTGATTGTAGATTGTGAATGTGATATTTTACATTTAGCTACAATTGCACAAAGTGGTCAAGCACTGTACAATGTCATGCGAAAGTGCCAAAAGTCGAGTAAAATGCCGTGTAAAATGCAAAATTTTCAATAATGCTTTACTGTATGTTTAGCATTTTACATTTTACACATTTTACATAAGAACATAAAAATGAAATCTACAGGTCATTATGATCATTTTAAGCATTCATGGGTGAAAATCGGCAGAGAAATGGCCGAGATGTAAAGTTATGAATTTGCATGCTTTGTGCTTCATGCGGTAATGTATATTTATGGTTTGGGGGTGGAAGTTCGATGTGCGGTAACTTTTAGAGAAGGAGATATTCAAATAATTTTTAAGCCATATTTATTCTTTTTGTTTGAAAGTATATGATAGCATGTGCTACGAAACCATCTTGAAAAATTATGTTCTCGGGACTGGGGAATTATTCCATAGTTGTTACATAATTACAGAACCTTTTTAAAAGTATAGGTAAACGTAAAGTGTTTTTTTTCTACTCACCACAAAGTATAGAAAATGTAATATAGGTACCTTTTTTTACTCTTACGTACGCGTAAATGTGGGTACTTTTCGTAAAAATGTAGAAACGGCTACTTTTCTTCATAGAAGACCCTAAATCCTAGAATAAGACACCAGGGGAGTGGTTTTTCCCCTCATTTTGAAATTTCTGTGTTCAATTTCTGTGTTTTTCCATCGTTGGCGGTGGGCCATTATGTTTGAAGTTCTTAGTGTATTTTGCATTATAGGCCAAGTGTTTTCACCCCCGAAACTGGCTTCTGTTCGGTTGACATCTTGTCGCCACATTTGTAGTTCAAAACCCCTTCGGACGTGAAACCGATTTTTTTAAATCTACCCCGCGCAGCGCAAATTATACGCCCCCTAGCGTTCACGATAATATTACACAGCCACACTGAATATTTTTTACACGCGCCCGCTGCGCGTACAGTCGCTCGCGGTTCCATTACACCTGTTTTTTACAAGTGCCTGCAGCGAGAACACAATGTGGCCAGCGTGTCCAAAAAAAATGAAATATTGGCGGTCCACACACTAGTTGACACATGGGTGTCAACTGGTCTGTGTCAACTCAGATGTCGGCTTCACGTGGCGCAGAGCGATCTTCCAATGGACTCGTCAATATTTATTTTTCATCATCACCGCATGTGCATTTGGAAATCGGTCGGCGACAGGTGAAGCCGAAATCCGAGTTGACACAGACCAGTTGACACCAGTTTAAGGGTTTTAAGTTGTGTAAAAAACCTTAGCTCCAAAAAGCCTTCATAAGAAAATTAGCTCGGGGTAAATTTAAAATTGTAAATTTTACTTATTTTTGTTCCTGCAATGATGTCATTTTTTCAATTCGAAATTCTACCCAAGCAAATTTTCTTATGAAGGCATTTTGGAGGTAAGGTTTTTTACACAACTTGAAACCTTGAACTCTCCCCTAAAATTTATTGTAAACCAGCAGTTCAAGTGTCTAATAAGAAAGTTGTAAAAAGTGATTTTTTGTCAGCCACTGGAGGGATGGGTTCATGTGGTAGGCAGTTTTTGGTGGGATACAATATTTATAGAGGATATTTAATGCTTATTTGACATTATCAAACACTTTAATGTGGAAACAACACAAAAGTGCTTATTTTTTAAAATTGAATTGGGTGCTAGACCTGTGTGGGACAGTAATGTTTTGATAAATTTTGAATGCTGCACCCCACACTGCGGTGAGTTGCCAAAAACCACCTGGCCAGTGTATAGTAGGGGATGGGTGTTGGCGACACATCCCCAAAATTGTAGATTTTTACCCCTCCCACAGCTGAAGGTATGGCGCAAGAAATCAGCAGGGGCTGGTGTGTGGGACACTACATAGCCATGAATTTTTTTGCACTTAGGGCAGAGTTGTTAAAATACCGGTATTTTTGGAAAGCGTAAGCGTAAGCGTAAATACACTTTCCAAATCTTGAGTATGGATACTGAAAGCGTAAGGTATTTTTAAAATACCTAGGAAAGCGTAAATAAAAGCGTAAGCGTAAAAATCTTTTAGAGGCTTTTTGCTCAGTGAATTCTTTCCAAATCAAGCTCTCACAGATGTCCACTTAGTATAGTTTGCCCTCATATTTTGTTTCGTTATTCTTCGGCAGCAACACTTAAGTCATCCTCATCTTCCAACGTGGAGTTAGTGCTGTCGACGGCGATAAAATCGTCGTCGTGATCCATTTTCAGCAACAAAATTTCTAATCTGAAACCACGATTTTGATCGATGACACAGTATACTACAGTTACTTTACACCTTGTACGCGTGGTTCCGGCTGGAAGTGTGCCAGCGATCGTAAACGCGTGCGAGTTTCATAAAAATATGACAAAATTGATTGTTGTTATAATGTTATTCATAAACATATTCACATCGATGAATTTTTCATCTTTTGATGGAAATCACATGATTTAATGATCATTGGCACACTTCCAACACGAGACATAAATCAGTGCGAGGGCAGGGTATCATGTCCGACGAGTAAATTAACATTCATATCGCGACACAATTTGTACATGTGCTACTATTTCCAGTGAATTACTGCACACACGCAGTCTTTTTTTGGTACGTAGTCTCGTTCACTCTTTTCTTGTGGTTTTACGCTTTTTCAAAGGCGTAAAACTAAACTGTGTGAAAATCTTTTTTACGCTTTTAGTACCCGGGTATTTTGGCCGGGAAAGCGTAAAAAAGCGTACGGGTATTTTATGAAAGCGTAAGCGTAAGCGTAAGTATAAATACCCATTTACCCGGGTATTTCGGGTAAGCGTAAATACGCTTTCGCAACTCTGACTTAGGGTGACCCACCCTGTAGGGGGTCGCCGCGACCCCTCCAATTCATGTGAAGTAGAGGGGGGTTGCGCCAATATCTACCCCAAGTTTCAGCTTCTGGCACATCCTAGAACTTGAGATAGGATGTCAGAAGTAAAATAAAAAATGGGGGGTCGGACTTGATCGGGAAGGTGTTTATTAGAGCTTTTTGCTTTTCAGGTGCGGTTAGAGGGGTTCAAATGGGACTTACTTTTCGGGATAGGGTTTGGTTTTTCGAGTTTTCAGGATCGGGATTGGTGTTTTGGGATAGGGATTAGTTTTTTTTAGATTTCAGGTTCATGAAAGGGATTATATTTTCTGTGATTGGGATTTTAAAATTTTCGGGATTCGTTTTTTTTGAGATTTCTGGATCGGGATCAAGGTTTTGGGATTGGGATCAGGTGCCAGTTCCGCAAATTGAGAAGTGAGAATTAAAATGGCAAAAGCAAAAAGTGAAGTGGAATGGCAAGTACCGTATTTCCTCGAAATACCCCCCCCCCCTCGAAATACCCCCCCCCCCCCTCAAAATGGGCACTATGAATTTGTGGTCCGGGAAATGCATAACAGACGTTCAAAACACTTACTGTGTTACGTTAGAACATCGTTTATACCATCTACATCCTTTTATCAGGCTGTAAAAACTTATAAATGGTGGTTATTGTTGCATTTTTCATGTTTTTCTCTCAAAATTTTCACTCTGAAAAAATAAACCCCCGGGGGGTAATTCGAGGAAATACGGTAAATTGGCAAAAGTGAAGTGAAAAAATAAAAAGTCATTTCTCTTCGCTTTTGCCATTTTACTTCTCAATTCACTCCGCTTTTGCTATTCCACTTTGCATTTGCCATTTCACTTCGCATTTGCCATTTCACTTCGCATTTGCCATTTTACTTCTCACTTCCCAATTTGCGGAATTGTCCCCAGTACAGCCAAATCCTGAAATTTTTCCACGATTCGGAATCGGGATCCTGTTTGAATTCCTTTGGTTGTATTTGAATCACTGTCAATTTATGTGACTAATCACCTTTAGTTTATTGGATTTATCTTATTTACCTATTTATCTATCTAACTGCATAGGTAACTGTTGCTGCACATGCTATTAAGTCAATGAGAACCAGAAAACAGTAAAATCAGCCTGTGGAGTAAAACAAACAACTACTCACATGTGAAGTGAAAATATTAGGAACCTGAATAATAGGTGGTTCTCACAAAAAGTTTAGGTTGTTTGAAATTGTACACCATGCAATCATGCTCAATGTAGCTTTCCAAAATACAGGAATGTAAATGTGATTTTTTTTATAGTAAGTGTGTCATCTCTGTATCATTTTTACTGTGCATTACATTTGCACAAAAAAGTGATTTAACAGTTTGATGTCAAATATCTTGTTGACAGTAGGTTTCGCACAATTCTGTCTGGAAACAAAGTTGTAAAGATTCCAAATGTCTAGACAATTGTCTATATGAGATTGGTTTCTTTCAATTACTTCAGATCTGATTTTATTATGTACTGCATTTTTTAATTCACATTTGAAAAAATTTATTCAATTGAAGACAATTCAGATAACTGCCTTTCCCTTGGCCAAAATGGCTGCCATATATCTGAGTGCACGTGATTCCAGTTTTCTCCTGAAAATGTGTTAAATTGCACTGGTTCAGCGAGGTAGACAGTCTGACTGGGTGCACTGCCAGGCACAGTGCCAGAGCAACTTAGAAAAAGTTGTTTGCTCAACTGCAGGCAGAATACCCAAACAGTTGAGCTTGCAACTGTTTTGTAATCAGGCAATGAGAATTCATATGCTGAGTGTGCCAACAGTTGCACTTTGTTGGCATCCTGTGAAGGCCACTGGAATACTGCCACTATTAACTATGTTTCAAGCACTGTTGAAATTTTTTGGTGGGTTTATTATTCATATATAGTTCGCCACTGGTTTTTACCCAAACATACTGAGGTACCACTGTGGGAATACACGACCCGAAATTTTCAGGACCCAATACCCGAACCCGAAACTTTTGAAATTCCCAACCCTAATCTCTACGGTAACTGATTAAGCTTTGGTTTCTTCACGTTTTGTGTAAATTGCCTTGTCCAGTGACAATTTTCAATGATTTAGATTTTCTGCGCACTTCGAGGTGTGATTGGACTAAATTTATCCTTTATTTTTACATATGTCACATGAATTCAATAGTTTATTTCAGCTGTACATGCCACATGGCCGAAATTTGAAGAATCGTAAACTCTGCAGTGTGGAAATTATTAGTTTGCGTAGGGCCATTGCGTTAAAAAATCAATGTTTCCATTGGCCCTGCACACATTAGTTTTCACACGAAATTTCAAAAATGCATAAATGAGCTTTGAACGTGTCCAACTTTTCCTCAATGAGTCATTTATAATCTCTGTCAACTGTAGTTGACGGCCACCTAATTGTAGAAAACTCAAATGCGTTCTAAGCTGATTTGTGAGTTTTCGAAATTTCGTGTGAAAACTAGTGTGCGCAGACACATTGACGCACTGTTAGCCCAAAAGAATTTTCCATCGCCGTTTTAGGTTGCTCCCATTTACTTTTGTGACGCCCCCTCTGTTGCGCTTGTATTCATTTTCCGCCTTCCATTTTCATTTCACCCACCAGAACAGCGTGCCAGATGTTTTTTTCGCAGCCGCGCGGCTGGCGTCAACGAATCTGGGCCGACCTCTGCGCGCTGTGAATGCCCCCCCCCAGATGGTTAGCTTCTCAGTACTCGCGCGCGTGCGAATGTCGCTTTTTTCGCAGGCCGGCTGGCGTGGTGTGCTCTACCACAACCTGGTGCCAGTCCCAAGCCCTGTCAAGTTTTGTCAAATCTCATACAAATTTGTCAAATGTCATGCAAAGTATCAATTGTCATGCAAAGTTCAGAAATAAAAGCTTTTGTTTTGATTTTACATGATATTTTACACTTGGGCCCAGGACTGCTGACCCAGGTGCCAGTCTCGCACTCTGAAAAGTAAATTTTCATACAAATTAGTTCATTGTCATGTAAAGTGTCAAAAGTTCTTTTCGCTTTGTTTATTTTGATTGGCATTCTACATGACACTTGACTTTACAGGGATGGAATGCGGAATTGCTCCCAAGGGCCAGTCCCGCAAGTTTACACGAAAAGAGTCAAAAGTCAAGAGTCAAGTAAAATGACAAATGATAACTTAAGAGTAATGACAAGTGACAAGTTAAAAGTCAAGAGTAAAGTGAAGTCAAATGACATGTGACAAGTTAAAAGTCAAGAGTCAAGTCAAATGACAAGTGACAAGTTACAAGTCAAGAGTAAAGTTATGAGACAAATGGAAAATGATAGAAAATTTGATAAAAATAAAGAAAAAGGAACAAATTAATTCAGATCTAGAGAGCATCATTTCCAATGGGTATCCCAGGGAACTCCTAACTTGACTCCTTACTTTGAGTTTGTCATTTGTCATTTCACTTTACGTTTAACTTTGAACTTGTCACTTGTCATTTGACTTGACTCTTGACTTTTCACTCTTAAATTGTCAACTTGCGTGACTGGCACCAGGGCATAGTTAAATGTAGAAAGTGGTGCTAAAGCATTTGTTAGATGAAAGCACCATGTCTAGTGCCATGGTTTAATATGAAATCAAGCAGAATGCAGTTTTTCTCAATGCAGGAATGTAAATGTGACTTTTAGAAAAGAAAGTGAGCCATTTCTGTATCAATTTTACTATGCATTACATTTGCACAAAATGGTGATTTTACAGTTTGATGTCAAATATCTCATTGACAGTAGGCAAATCACACTTATTTCTAGAAGGAAAGTTGTAAAGATTCAAAATGTGTAAATGATTGTCTATATGAGTCAATTGCTTAAAGTAAATGGCCAAACAGTTACGAGGCAGAATATTTATATGCATATATTTAGCATTTGAAGATGTTTTGCCTTGTAACTGTTGAAGCATTTACTTTTTATATTCAAACAGTCAGCACAATTTTTGAGGGATTTACATTCTTTACAATTGTCGTCTCCAGGCTACATGGAAACAAGTATCTGGCTCATGATATGTCTGATGTAATACATTTAAATTTAAATATATCTTACATTTAAGTTTATATTCTCAAAAATTCAATTATATTCCTGCAACCCCCCACTCCGCAGAAAAATGCTGTGTAAGTTGCATTCAGCGTTTCGATTTGCTTATTTATAACAGCAATTTGATCTGGGTGCAAGTGCACAATTGGGGAGTTCCATTCTAAAAGTTCACAAGCGCCAGAAAAATCCAGTTGAGCGTGGATTTGACCTCCACGTATAGTTTTTCACATTTTAGAAAAAAAATATTTTACATTTACATTCAGGTAATTCAGAAAAAATTGCGTAATTTCCACAAGTCTGGCCCAACCCCACAACGTAGGAACTGCTGGAACTGCTGTCGGAGGATAAGCTGCGCTCGGTGCCGCTGCTGGTGTTCGCGAACAAGCAAGACCTGGTGCCAGTCTCAGACCTCGTAAAAGACCCTGCAAAATGTCAAATTCCCTGTAAAATGTCATGTAAAATGCCCTGTAAAATGACATGTAAAATGCCCTGTAAAATGACAAGTCATGCAAAGCATCAAGTCCTGTAAAATGCCCTCCAAAATGACAACTCGTTCGCCATTTTGCAGCGCATTTTACACGACCTTTGATGCTGTGCATGACATCAGTCATTTGACGGGGTCTTTTACATGGCATTTTACACGCCACTTGACATTTCCGCGGGCATTTCACGGGGTGCGGGACTGGCGCCCGGTGACGGCGGCCAAGGCGAGCCACATCGCCGACGGGCTGCAGCTGGTCGTGCTCAGGGACCGGCCCTGGCAGATACAGGCCTGCAGCGCAGTCACAGGGGAGGGCTTGAGGGTGCGATGGGACGTTGCCTTTTTGTGGGGGGGGGGGGGTTGTCACCTTGACTACGCACTATCGAGTTGGATTTCGAGTTCGCTTTTATTAATCTCCAGTTGACGGAGGTTAACATGTAAACTAAAATACGTGCAAAGCTGATTTATCACTGGGTACTCGATTCTGAGTGCACTGGGGCCAGTTGGTGGTAATGGAAAGGCGCAATCGAATCCACCCAGAAGAATGGCGCCAGGCGTCAAAGGGCGCTACAAACAATGTGGCCAATAGGTAATGTTTTCACATTTGTACGACCGTTTTAACTCACAACGGGAAGGAATAGCTCCGACACTGGTTTTTTCAATACGCAGAATACCGAAATTCACGTATAGGTATATTTCTTTCTTTGCCAGGATGGTATGGACTGGATTTGCAGGAACTTGAAGGGCAACTGACAGATTCCAGTGCAGCTGCAAACGCGCACACAAATGGCTCTCTAGTCAACTTTTCCTACATTTGCAATTCCGTGATCGTTTATCACACTCATCAGTTATGGTCACATTATTTTTGCAAATTCTATCGATTTTCACTTTTGTATTGGAAAAATAGTTTTAAAAATTCACGCATTCCAGAGACTTTCTCGAATATCACATTTATTATTATTATTATGTTAATAATATTGTAAAAGTAACGAATGAAGAAAAAAGTTGCAGCAGGTACAGAAAAATGAGTAAAACTGCTTCACAATCTAAAAACAAAAAATCACACAGAAATGGGAGAAATCACTAAAGGAAACCTGATTCAACAAGGGGTTCAATAATCACAAATATCAAAAATAGTCATAATCACACTCAAACGAGTAGAAAAATGGAAAAAATGCAACAAGCAAACTCCTGTGTAGAAAATGTTAGCAGCCTAACTTAGTCAATTTAGCAGCATGTGGTGAAATTGGTTTTTGAAATTGATTTTGGCTGAGCGAAAGGTAATCTAAGGCACACCTGCAAACAAAATAACATTGCAATCATTTTAAAACCATTGAATACATACATACATAAACATCACTGGCAAAATACACAGCAAGTGGCAAGAGCAAAGTGTAGAAAATAGAATATGATAAACTGAATTAGTGCATAGTATAACAGCCACCAGGAGCGCAATTCAAATGGCCACTTTCCTACGAAAATCTACTGCTGTTGATTATGCAGTCCGATCACCGATAGCTCTATTTGTGCGCGGAAATATTTACGTCCGCTGGGCGAAAATGCTCACAAATGTCCATTGGGCATATGGTAAACTGACCGTCGCTCCACATTTTTGTTCGTGCTGAATTCCATCACATAAACACCTATGTTACTTGAAATATCTGACAGCGAAAGGAAACCTATTTGATAAATACCCTATTTCCTCGAAATGCCCCCAGGGGGTTTACTTTTTCGGAGTGCAAATTTTTAGGGGGGGGGGTAATCGAGGGAGGGGGTATTTCGAGGGTGGTGTATTGATTCGCCAGAATTTGGGGGTTTATTATTTCTTTTTTTTGAATTCCCAGTACAACGATAGGTAACCGACATGTAAAGTGTCTTTAGACTTTTAAAGGTATGTAAATGGTATTTATAAGCTATGTCCTAACTCAATTCAATTATCGCTTTTTAACGTGTGTTCTGCATTACGCAGATCACAAAATGTTGTTTTTGCAATTACATTATCTTTACACTCATTTTCGGATTGGGGTATTTCTAAGGGGGGATGGGGATTCATTTTTCAGAGTGCTACTTTTGAGGGGGTAATTCGCGGGTGGGGCTTTTTCGAGGGGAGTTATTTCGAGGAAATACGGTACTTTGAAAAATAGTTTACAAATAATCTCCACGTCCAATTTGCACAATTACTTGACAAGCTAAATATGCAAGAAGCTAGTAAAATGGGCCATATTGCAAGGTTAACAAAATAATAAATAAATAGTATGCACACAGATACACACAAATTGTGGGCAAAAAAGAAACAAATGACAGCAACGTGGACCACCACCAAAAAACGGAATGCGCAAAAACAACTGCACAGCGAGCTCAAAGGGTCTGCTTCCTGGCGACGGGCGCGTGCGGCAGCTTGGCTCCGCCTTCCGCGGCGACGCCGGCGGGCGCGATGCCAGCCAAGACAGCGTTCAGTTTCTCCAATTCCGCCGGAGACAGCCGCGGCGCGATCTCCATCATGGTCTCCAGCATCAGCTCGGGCCGCGCCGTCAGCTCACTGCGAATGCATTCTCATGAAAGTAGGCTCCCTAGACATGTGAACCTGCTCAACGTGTAGTCCCGTTTAACATGTATTCCTGCCCGCTCGACATGTAGACCCGTTAGACATGTAGCAGGGGCGTACATGTCAAGCAGGCAGGGTATGATATGATTATGATTTCAGTTTTTTTCAAATCATATGGTGGTAACAGATGGTAGAAGTACAAGGTGACCAGGGCTACATGTCCACAGGCACAAGGGTCTTCTCATGTTCTACTACAGCCTATTGAAGAATGAGACATTTCTGCTGTGCAAAAGTGCCTCTGCAAGATCACGACTGCACAAGAGTCCAGTACAATTATAATACAAATGAAAGTGAATCTGTGTACAGCGTGTTCAGTAGCAAAAATCCCAGTCTCCAGTGAACACCCTAGCTCACACACACAGCCCAATTGAGAACAGGCGCACGCACCTCTGTATGTTGTGGGCGGCGGCCTCCCTGTGCAGCGCCTTGATGTTGTCGCAGAGCGGCGTGGACCCGTCGGACGTGTCGAGCTGCGTCGCCAGCCAGTTGACCACCGTCTCGTCGTTGTCCCACGCCGCAGAGCTCTGCGATGATGCTCAACATCACCAGCCGTCGCGAGCGCAATGGACGCATTGTGGGTGCAGCCCGCCCGGGGCTCATGCGCGGTGCCCCATGGCGGAAACTCGCAGCGCAAGTGAACGCACGGTCAGGGACGTATCCAGGATTTTTGAGCGGGGGGGGGACTGCTTGTTTACGGGGGCCGGCGAACGCGGGGGCTCAGTCCCCCCCCCCCTAAAATTTTTCCCTATATAGGGACGGAAAGGCGTTTTGGCGCTAGCGCCATACAAAGCCATGGCGCTATTGGCGTTGGCGCCAGCGCCAGGAACCGCTTTGTATGTACCATATTTGCTTGAATAATCCCCCTGGGGGATTATTATTTCGTCAGACATTTTTGAGGGGGGAACTATTCGAGGGGGGAATTATTCAAGAGGGGGAATTATTATTTCGCCAAAATTTTCGAGCCTGTTTCTATCAACTCATTTCATGAAATATGGTTTATAAACACAATAACGTGTCATTTTTGTTAAAAATAGGTACAACATATTGATCAAATATTTAAAGGGGGGATTTTTCAAGGGGGGGGGGATTATTATTTCTTCACTCGTCTTACAGGGGGGGGGGATTTTTCGAGGGGGGGAATTATTCAAGGGGGGAACTATTCAAGCAAATACGGTATGTAAATATGCATACATATACAGTGAAATTTGGAAAAAATCTGTTCATTTCCAAGGAAATTGGTTTTCAGGGGCCGTTCCGCTGTAAATACACTGCATGGGCAAGAAATTGCGCGCTTGCGCGCAAAAATTTTTAAGAAACATCGAAAAATATATCGGAAAAGTGGCATTTTCCGGGACTTTTTAGGTATCACCCCGGGAAGGGGGGCTGCAGCCCCCCCCCCGCCCCCCCTGGATACGTCCTTGCTCACGGTGCAAGTAGTCGCTCAAAATAGCTAATTTTTCATACCTTTTTAAGGTTTTTCACCATTACTAGCTTCAAAATCATTATCGTTCATGTGAATGATTGCTAATTTTCGACTATTTTTTTGTTATATTTGTGCTTATATACTTCTTTTTTTTGGTCATTTTCGCCTATTTTGAGTGATTTTCTCCTTTTTTCATTTTACACCTTGAAAAAGCCTGCATATTGAAGCCAACTGGTTCAGTTACCTGTCCCTTCGGAGGAGTGATTTACTAAATATCTATATGCACCCTGGAGGGGTCCAAACAAACTAAACCCGACTGGGAGTAGATTACTTGCGCGGAGAGCTTACATGCGCTGGGAGTTTACTTGCGCCGAGGCACACACCCCCTACACGAGCACAGGGTTCGCATGAACAGGGGTGCCATCGGCGTACCTGGTTGTGCTGCGCGAACCACCTGTGGAAGATGGCGTCCACGTGGGCGTCGAGGCGGTTGGCTGGCGACGCGTGCCGGATGTGCGTCTTGGCTTGCTGCTCGAGCAGGCGGCGGCGCAGGCGCCAGTACAGCCGCCGGCGAGACTCGGACCAGCGCACCACCGCCTGCGAGTCACGAGGCTGGCATTTCACCTACACCTTACCCTACTCCTTCCCCCAAATCGCTCCGCATCTACTTATCCGGAGCTCATTCCGACCCATCTATCCGTAATTTTACCTCAACATCCGCTCATTTTTTGCACATTTTTGCAAATTTTCACCTTCAAAATCGACTTTGAGCTAGTGAATCGTTTAAGAATTTTTTTTACAATTATCGCCCTCCAAAGGACAGGGGTGGGGTGATTTATTGGGCAGCGACAAGGGACTCACGTTGATGACTTTCTTCTCGAACATGCGGCCGGCGGTGTCGTGCAAGTCTGCGAACTGCACGGCGACCGTGTGGTAGATCGGCCGCAGCAGCTCCAGCCGCTCGGTGTGCCCGCGCTGGCAAAGTGGACACACTGGCGAGTATAGATGACTGACGGGACGAGGCTCATCCCACATCTAAACCCATCCCACATCTACATCTACTTTGTCTCTCAAATAAACTGTATTTAATTTGAGGAATTTTAAAAAAGTGATGATGACACAAGGTAATCAGTCTAATATAACATGTTAGAGTGTTTGAACGCAATTTGACACCACATGTGTTAAAACATAATAGTTGACAGCTATTGAGTGCAGTCAGTGTTATTAAGTACAACTTTGAACTGCGAAATCACCGAGTCATCGAAAGTAGCTCTTAATGTAGCACTTTTTCATCATCAACATTTTTTACATCCATTATCCACCACAAATGCAAGGAATACGCATCAAATATGACAGGCATCCAACTTCTGGGCCAGGATGTGGGATGGGTTTAGATGTGGGATGGCACAGACCCGTCTGACGGCACCTTACAATCAAATCTACCATAGTCCATCTGAATAAATGGACAGGCAAAGAAACAAATTGCTCATCACATCACATCACATTGCTCCCAGATTGGGTGCATTAGGTGCACAATTTTTCACGTAACTTGGTTCATCAAAATACGGTAGCATCCATTGTACAGCCGTCTGTCCGTCCAGCATATTTGCCATTTGTGTAATCGAGTGAAATTGGTGGCGGATAGTTTTCGCGATAGTTTTTCAATTGTGGGAACTCATTTGCAAGTCGCGAAAGTCAAATCCGGAGCAGATAAAGTCATAAACGACCACGAAAAAATTAAAAATTACAAATAAAAAGCGCACCTGCAACTCCTTCACAGTTTCTTGCAGCTTTTTCTTTTCCTCCTGCAAATCGGCACTTTTCGCGGCACTGTTTTCACCACTCGCAGAACTCAATTTGGCCAATTTCTGCTCTGCCGCCGCTAATTCGCCAGCCAAAGCGGCAAACTTTTCGTCGGTCCGCTCAATTGTTTTGACCAGATCGCGCTGTCTGTATTTGATCTCGACGATGCCTTCGGGCTCCAGGACGCCGCCCCTGCAATGCGACAAATTCACAGTGCAGAAGAAACTTTTTAATGCGAACATATCGCTCGCAAATAAGACACCAAAAAACTTTTGTCCATACCCTACCGCCTACCGCAGAGTTGTTAGAATTACTGAACTTTTTTAAAAGTATATGTAAACGTAAAGTAGTTTTTTTTACTCACCACAAAGTATAGAAAACGTAAAATACTTTTTTTTACTCGTACTTACGCGTAAATGTGGGTACTTTTTTGTGAGTGTAGAAACGACTACTTTTCTTCATAGAATGTGTAAAAGTGGGCACTTTTTCATACGTGTACAGCACAACGTATGTTTTTCTATAAGCAAATGACAGATTATATAGTTTTCAAGGTCTCTTTTTTCTAGGAGATAAAAGTCATCGTTCTCCCGACTCGTTTACCACATCCATTGTCTCCACAACCATTTCGATTTGGTTGCGAATTTTGAAATTTTTAAAGGCACTACCCCCGCATATCTAAAATATTCAATGGAACAACTTCTGTAAATACATAGCAGTGTAGTTATAGTCGGCAGACATGATATTACACAGGTTTGGTCCACTTATGTTTCCCTTCGCTGAGCGTCAATGAAATTCAACATCTTACTGAACAGTGAAGTGCGATACATCTTAAATACGGTAGAAAAACGGTGCACAGTGGGTCGTGAATATGTCAATATGTATAGTCGACAGACAAATCATTCCACAAAATTGGAAAGTTATATTTTGTTCTTGTAGAGCGAACGAGAAAGGAATTTAGTAAAAACGAAAATATAAAGATAGTAAGAAGGAAAATAAAAATGTGCTGTTCTTTACGCACTCGTTTACTCCAATTTTTGTGCCGATAAGTGCTGCAAATTTTTGATTATACATTTACCTACGTTTAATCTAATTCATATTTAGAAAAGTTACACGCTATCGATTCATTTTGACGAAAACTTGTTACGTTCAAAATTTTGAATTGAGAAAACGTTCCCGCTTTGTATTTATTCAGATCCAGACGACGCTTGGATGGCATCATGCCAAAAAACTCAACTACACTTTGACGGGGGTTTGAATTGTGCGGGCACAATTGAATAGTTTCATTCCGTATGTGCGTAAGCACGAGTCACAAAAACAGAGTTCTACGGGTTGGATACAGCGTGCATGATATGACATCATGCGACTCATTGTATAGTATCATGTCTGCCGACTATACTTTATTAACATGTCCCTCATTGAATTTTCATAAATACATTTTCCGTACGCGTACGCTTTGAAAGTGTACGCGTACAGGTGCGTACGGTATTTTTTTGAAAAGTATATGTAAATGTATTCACCGCGTACTCGCGTACGCGTATTTTTCGAGTAAACGTACATTCCTTTTAACAACTCTGCCCTACCGCGCTCATAAGAGCAGTGTGCATGAGTTCTGATATTTAAAAACAGATAAATCTGAGTTTAACACATTTGAATTTACCAGACTGATCTCATTCTGGTAAACACAGACGCGTTCAAAGGAGCCTGTGCCTCTGTGCATGTTTACCCGCTGTGCATGGAGGCCCGGTGTGCATGTAGGGGGACCAACATGCACACCCGGGAACCCATGCGCCGCGGTTTACATGGAACGTGACACCGTTCGGACCGCAGGCGGGGCTACCGAAACACCCTGTACGCACCTGGCGTTCTCGTCGGCGAACATCTCCATGTGGCGGGGGTTGATGGCGGGGTCGACCACGACCCAGGCGCCGCCGCGCAGCTCCCCGTAGGGCGGGATGTAGATGATGATTGGCTGCGAGTACTCCCGCAGCCCGTCCACGATGTACGCGCCGAACTTGACCACCTGGTCGTACATGTCTGCGGGGACACGTTTGTTCGCAACGTCTTTTTGCACTACCCAATCGTAAAGTGTAGCACTCAGAAAAGCGACAGCCGGATATATTTACGTATACTCGGTTGACTGGAAAACAACCATAACCCATCTGATTAATTAACCAAAAATTATACAGTTTTTTAATCATAAATTTCGTTTTAACTATGGAATTTTTAATTACGACATATTTGTCACAAGGTCTTATTCACTAAATTATGGTACGATTTTGCGCAAAGTATGCGCTCCACTCGGTATACGTACGCTGTACGTAGGGTTGGCCGATGTTTTTTTTATAAACGTTTTTTATTAAAAAAAACGTTGTTTTTTTTAAAAAAACATGACGTCCGAAATGTTTTTTTTTTTAAAAAAACATCGACCGAAATTTTGAGTACTAAGCACTAGGTATTTTGCAAAAATTTTGCGCGCAAGCGCGCAATTTCACACACAAATTGACATTGGTGGTTGTTTTAATTGGTTTTGTGGCATTTTTAGTATCAAAGTATCCATTTCTATGTGCTACCATGGGTTAATAAGCCGTCATATGTTGCTGTAGTATATAATATTGAGGTAATGTGCTTCCATGTACCTCCACAGTGTGTAACTTCACTCCCAAAGTAACAACCTCGTTTTATAACCTTGTTTGATCACTATTCCGTGCCAAACTTTACCTGAAGTCACAAACATTTGACTATAAGGCGATATACGAACGATATGTCGACGAAAAATGGATATTTTTGACACAAATCACCACTTATAATGCTATCCCATGGCTCCACAGACATTATATGGTCATATATAACATCACAGAGTATTGCCACTGTCTGATATACCTATATATGTTGACACAAGGTCATATCTGGGAGCTTTTAAAAAAAACGTTTTTTATTAAAAAAAAACGTTTAAAAAAACAAAAAACGTTGTTTTTTTTTTAAAACATCGAGTTAAAAAAAACGTTTTTTTTCCAACCCTAGTTGTACGAGCCTTTAACATTTTTCAAGGGACATTTTCACCCCTGACTAGGGTTCAAACGATATATCGTATCGAATATCGAATATCGGATATCGACCATTTTTTAATATCGAATATCGAATATCGATATCGAAAATTTTGAAAAAATATCGAATATCGATATCGAAAATTTTGAAAAAATATCGAATGTCGATATCGAATATCGACCATTTTTTTCGATATATCGAACCTGTATTGTGTCCCCAAATTTACTTTTCATTTTCATTTTGAGATATTTATGGTTGATCTGATGTGCTTATAGTATTGTATTTGATGAGTAAAAGTACAGTATTTATAATGTCATTGTTGTTGGAGTGCTAAATTTGAAGCCAGAAAACGCTGATATACTTTTTTTGCAACATGCCCCTAAGCAATTAGGTTAGGATGAACTGTAATATCTACTAATTGTTATTTGTCTGATACACTTTGATTCATCATGTTTTTCTTCTATTTTCTACCATTGAGTGATGTAAAGCTTGTTAAAATCACTTGTACCATTCACATTTCAGTAAAGAGATGATTAAACATGTGTGCAACCACATGAAAATACAATATGCCACTTGAAATATGCCTTGCTATACCAAAAGCATATCGCAATATCGAATATCGAAAATATCGAAATATCGAATATCGAATATCGACCATTTTTCAATATCGAATATCGAATATCGATATCGAGGTTCCATATCGTATCGATATCGAATATCGAGTTTCAGAAAAAAATATCGAATATCGATATCGAAAATTTTGAAAAAATATCGAATATCGAATATCGATATCGAAAAGTCATATCGTTTGAACCCTACCCCTGACACCACAAAATGGACCTTTAACCCCCGCCCACCTTTCATCCCTCCACTAAATCCTCGCCAGTTAGCGAAAATGAGCAGCGGCAATCGTTCCCTGTTGAAGTCCTTGATGGCCTGGGCAGTTTTGTAGGCGGAGTCTGGGAACCAAACCTGCCCGGCTTGGTTGGACAGGCGCGCTTCGCTGTCTAGGGCGGCCGGGTCGGCGGGGATTTCCAGCTCTACTATGCGCGTTTCCACCGCTATCACTCCGCAGGGGATGCCTGAGGGGCAGAGCATTGTTGGGGGGGGGGGGTTGGTCGATGGGATTGTGAAATACCCCCAACCAGAAACGCTACAGTAGTCTATTAGCTATTTTGTCACAGTTTTCACACAAAATAGTATATATTTTTGGCACCTCTTTGCTCTACAAACGCACCTCTTTGCTCTACACACTGTTGGGAGCTATTTAGGTACATAAACAGGGTGCACGCCAGGTCCGCCACCGAAATTCTGAGTCGGTGCCGGACGCCATATCTCCAGTTGTAGTGGGGGGATTTATTCGAAATTTTGAAGACATATACTCGAAACCCACCCACTACTATACACGGGCTGGGGAAGGTCGGCGACCCACCTGAGTGTGGGTCGCCGTATAAATGAATAGTTTTTTTTGAAAAAATCGCTGTTCACGCGAGGTCCGCTACCCGTTGTTTTTTTTTGATAAAACGGGCTGCCAAACTAATACTGTTGGGGGGAATTGATCGAAATTTTGAGGAGGTGTACACGACACCCCCCACTACTTTTCACGGAAAGTTGAGCCCCCTGGCGATCCCCCTGAGAGTGGACCGCTGGAAAAAATATATGATATTTTTGAGAATTCGCTGTCCAGGTTTAGCACTGGACAGCAAAACTAAAAATTACATTAGAATGTCCCTTGGAGGACAATGTATACCACTGTAAAAAGTGTGTATTCAAAAAGCAAATTTTAAAATAAAAATTTGATCTGGTACAAAAGTGTATTTGACACCCATACACAAGTTCCAGATTAAATGATGATTAGATTAGATGATGTCGTTCGGGCACAATAAATAGGTTTTAAAAAAACGCAGCTTTGTGCTTTATTTATATTTATGTTTATCATTTAATACGTTGCCAATGGACAGAAATATCACACTTTGAAAGATTTAACAGTTTATAAACACTATACCATATTTCCTTGAATAATTCCGTTGGAAATAAATGTTTCATAATAAGTAAGTATTCCTTATTTATTCAGGCATTTATTCATGAAGAAAGATTAAATACTAGTAAAGTACGTTTTCCTGGAAAAAAAGTAAAGGTCACTATTTTTGAGATATTTCTACAGAATTATAACTCACAATCACTAATTTAATCTTATTTCTGTCAATTTTCACGTCCAAATTCACTAGTTCATCTATGTGTTTTTGCCTATTTTCAGCTTTACTTGACATTTGCAGAAAATGCCAACTTTCCCAATTTGAAGTGAATGATTTATATTATGTTTCTCAACATTTTTAGCCACTTCATTACATGTTACACACGAAATGTGAGAGTGCGCAAAATGTGACACTTCAAAATTCATACTTCATCTGTTTTCTTTGTTGCTTATTTTCAGCTATTTTTGACATTTGCACAAAATGCCTATTTTCACACTTTGATGACCTATGACTCACTTACAGTAGGTATTAAAAGTGAATTTGTGAAGTTACGTGAATTAGTGAAGTTAATTAAATGTGAGAGTTCGTGAAGCTGCAAATGTGATAGTGAGCAAAATTGTAAATGTGAGAGTGCGCAAAGCTGCAAATGTGAGAGTGAGCAAAATTGTAAATGTGAGAGTGCACGAAGCTGCAAATGTGAGAGTGCTCGAAACTGCAAATGTGAGAGTGAGCAAAATTGTAAATGTGAGAGTGCGCAAAGCTGCAAATGTGAGAGTGAGCAAAATTGTAAATGTGAGAGTGCACGAAGCTGCAAATGTGAGAGTGCGCAACACTGCAAATGTGAGAGTGAGCAAAATTGTAAATGTGAGAGTGCATGAAGCTGCAAATGTGAGAGTGTGTGAAACTGCAAATGTGAGAGTGCGCGAAACTGCAAATGTGAGAGTGAGCAAAATTGTAAATGTGAGAGTGTGCAAAGCTGCAAATGTGAGAGTGAGCAAAATTGTAAATGTGAGAGTGCACGAAGCTGCAAATGTGAGAGTGCGCGAAACTGCAAATGTGAGAGTGAGCAAAATTGTAAATGTGAGAGTGCGCAAAGCTGCAAGTGTGAGAGTGAGCAAAATTGTAAATGTGAGAGTGCACGAAGCTGCAAATGTGAGAGTGCGCGAAACTGCAAATGTGAGAGTGAGCAAAATTGTAAATGTGAGAGTGCGCAAAGCTGCAAATGTGAGAGTGAGCAAAATTGTAAATGTGAGAGTGCACGAAGCTGCAAATGTGAGAGTGCGCAACACTGCAAATGTGAGAGTGAGCAAAATTGTAAATGTGAGAGTGCATGAAGCTGCAAATGTGAGAGTGCGCGAAACTGCAAATGTGAGAGTGCGCGAAACTGCAAATGTGAGAGTGAGCAAAATTGTAAATGTGAGAGTGTGCAAAGCTGCAAATGTGAGAGTGAGCAAAATTGTAAATGTGAGAGTGCGCGAAACTGCAAATGTGAGAGTGCGCGAAACTGCAAATGTGAGAGTGAGCAAAATTGTAAATGTGAGAGTGTGCAAAGCTGCAAATGTGAGAGTGAGCAAAATTGTAAATGTGAGAGTGCACGAAGCTGCAAATGTGAGAGTGCGTGAAACTGCAAATGTGAGAGTGAGCAAAATGGTAAATGTGAGAGTGAGCAAAATGGTAAATGTGAGAGTGAGCAAAATGGTAAATGTGAGAGTGAGCAAAATGGTAAATGTGAGGGGGAGTTGTTTGAGGGGGGGGGGAAATAATAAATGTGAGAGTGAGCAAAATGGTGAATGTGAGGGGGAGTTGTTTGAGGGGGGGGGGGTAAAATGGTAAATGTGAGGGGGAGTTGTTTGAGGGGGAGCAAAATATAAATGTGAGAGTGAGCAAAAATGGTAAATGGGAGAGTGAACAAAATGGTAAACATGAGAGGGAGTTGTTTGAGGGGGGCAAAATGGTAAATGTGAGAGCGAGCAAAATGGTAAACATGAGGGGGAGTTGTTTGTGGGGGGGGCAAAATTTTGAAAACTGATAAATTAGCTTTGAACACATTTGAGTATTCTAGAATGATATTTATCCCTCTGGAGGAGTGATTTACTATCTATATGAACCCCTGTGGCGGTCCAAATCTACAAAACCCCTGCCATTACATTTGCGCAAAATCGCCCTTTGCACACTAGTTTTTGACCAAACAACTTTTGAAATGTAAATGTGAGAGTGAGCAAAATGGTAAATGTGAGAGTGAGCAAAATGGTAAATGTGAGAGTGAGCAAAATAGTAAATGTGAGGATGAGTTGTTTGAGGGGGGGGGGCAAAATTTTGAAAACTGATAAATTAGCTTTGAACACATTTGAGTATTCTAGAATGATATTTATCCCTCTGGAGGAGTGAATTACTATCTATATGAACCCCTGTGGCGGTCCAAATCTACAAAACCCCTGCCATTACATTTGCGCAAAATGGCCCTTTGCACACTAGTTTTTGACCGAACAACTTTTGAAATGTAAATGTGAGAGTGAGCAAAATGGTAAATGTGAGAGTGAGCAAAATGGTAAACATGAGGGGGAGTTGTTTGAGGGGGGTAAAATGGTAAATGTGATAGCGAGCAAAATGGTAAACATGAGGGGGAGTTGTTTGTGGATGGGGGCAAAATTTTGAAAACTGATAAATTAGCTTTGAACACATTTGAGTATTCTAGAATGATATTTATCCCTCTGGAGGAGTGATTTACTATCTAGATGAACCCCTGTGGCGGTCCAAATCTACAAAACCCCTGCCATTACATTTGCGCAAAATGGCCCTTTGCACACTAGTTTCTGACCAAACAACTTTTGAAATGTAAATGTGAGAGTGAGCAAA
The DNA here is from genome assembly GCA_964036195.1 of Sphaerolaimus hirsutus. Taxonomy (NCBI): domain Eukaryota; kingdom Metazoa; phylum Nematoda; class Chromadorea; order Monhysterida; family Sphaerolaimidae; genus Sphaerolaimus; species Sphaerolaimus hirsutus. The sequence goes on from OZ038455.1 coordinate 27,043,065, forward strand.
ATGGTAAATGTGAGAGTGAGCAAAATGGTAAACATGAGGGGGAGTTGTTTGTGGGGGGGCAAAATTTTGAAAACTGATAAATTAGCTTTGAACACATTTGAGTATTCTAGAATGATATTTATTCCTCTGGAGGAGTGATTTACTATCTACATGAACCCCTGTGGCAGTACAAATCTACAAAACCCCTGCCATTACATTTGCGCAAAATGGCCATTTGCACACTAGTTTTTGACCAAACAACTTTTGAAATGTAAATGTGAGAGTGAGCAAAATGGTAAATGTGAGAGTGAGCAAAATGGTAAATGTGAGAGTGAGCAAAATGGTAAATGTGAGGAGGAGTTGTTTGAGGGGAGGGGACAAAATGGTAAATGTCAGAGTGAGCAAAATGGTAAATGTGAGAGTGAGCAAAATGGTAAATGTGAGGGGGAGTTGTTTGAGGGGGGGAAATAATAAATGTGAGAGTGAGCAAAATGGTGAATGTGAGGGGGAGTTGTTTGAGGGGGGGGGGGGCAAAATGGTAAATGTGAGGGGGAGTTGTTTGAGGGGGGGCAAAATAATAAATGTGAGAGTGAGCAAAATGGTAAATGTGAGAGTGAACAAAATGATCAACATGAGGGGGAGTTGTTTGAGGGGGGCAAAATGGTAAATGTGAAGGTGAGCAAAATGGTAAACATGAGGGGGAGTTGTTTGTGGGGGGGCAAAATTTTGAAAACTGATAAATTAGCTTTGAACACATTTGAGTATTCTAGAATGATATTTATCCCTCTGGAGGAGTGATTTACTATCTATATGAACCCCTGTGGCAGTCCAAATCTAAACAAATCTAAACAAATCTAAATCGCATGAACAGGGGTGCCATCGGCGTACCTGGTTGTGCTGCGCGAACCACCTGTGGAAGATGGCGTCCACGTGGGCGTCGAGGCGGTTGGCTGGCGACGCGTGCCGGATGTGCGTCTTGGCTTGCTGCTCGAGCAGGCGGCGGAGCTGCAAATGTGAGAGTGAGCAAAATTGTAAATGTGAGAGTGCACGAAGCTGCAAATGTGAGAGTGCGCAACACTGCAAATGTGAGAGTGAGCAAAATTGTAAATGTGAGAGTGCATGAAGCTGCAAATGTGAGAGTGTGTGAAACTGCAAATGTGAGAGTGCGCGAAACTGCAAATGTGAGAGTGAGCAAAATTGTAAATGTGAGAGTGTGCAAAGCTGCAAATGTGAGAGTGAGCAAAATTGTAAATGTGAGAGTGCACAAAGCTGCAAATGTGAGAGTGCGCGAAACTGCAAATGTGAGAGTGAGCAAAATTGTAAATGTGAGAGTGCGCAAAGCTGCAAGTGTGAGAGTGAGCAAAATTGTAAATGTGAGAGTGCACGAAGCTGCAAATGTGAGAGTGCGCGAAACTGCAAATGTGAGAGTGAGCAAAATTGTAAATGTGAGAGTGCGCAAAGCTGCAAATGTGAGAGTGAGCAAAATTGTAAATGTGAGAGTGCACGAAGCTGCAAATGTGAGAGTGCGCAACACTGCAAATGTGAGAGTGAGCAAAATTGTAAATGTGAGAGTGCATGAAGCTGCAAATGTGAGAGTGCGCGAAACTGCAAATGTGAGAGTGCGCGAAACTGCAAATGTGAGAGTGAGCAAAATTGTAAATGTGAGAGTGTGCAAAGCTGCAAATGTGAGAGTGAGCAAAATTGTAAATGTGAGAGTGCGCGAAACTGCAAATGTGAGAGTGCGCGAAACTGCAAATGTGAGAGTGAGCAAAATTGTAAATGTGAGAGTGTGCAAAGCTGCAAATGTGAGAGTGAGCAAAATTGTAAATGTGAGAGTGCACAAAGCTGCAAATGTGAGAGTGCGTGAAACTGCAAATGTGAGAGTGAGCAAAATGGTAAATGTGAGAGTGAGCAAAATGGTAAATGTGAGAGTGAGCAAAATGGTAAATGTGAGAGTGAGCAAAATGGTAAATGTGAGGGGGAGTTGTTTGAGGGGGGGGGAAATAATAAATGTGAGAGTGAGCAAAATGGTGAATGTGAGGGGGAGTTGTTTGAGGGGGGGGGGGGTAAAATGGTAAATGTGAGGGGGAGTTGTTTGAGGGGGAGCAAAATATAAATGTGAGAGTGAGCAAAAATGGTAAATGTGAGAGTGAACAAAATGGTAAACATGAGAGGGAGTTGTTTGAGGGGGGCAAAATGGTAAATGTGAGAGCGAGCAAAATGGTAAACATGAGGGGGAGTTGTTTGTGGGGGGGGCAAAATTTTGAAAACTGATAAATTAGCTTTGAACACATTTGAGTATTCTAGAATGATATTTATCCCTCTGGAGGAGTGATTTACTATCTATATGAACCCCTGTGGCGGTCCAAATCTACAAAACCCCTGCCATTACATTTGCGCAAAATCGCCCTTTGCACACTAGTTTTTGACCAAACAACTTTTGAAATGTAAATGTGAGAGTGAGCAAAATGGTAAATGTGAGAGTGAGCAAAATGGTAAATGTGAGAGTGAGCAAAATAGTAAATGTGAGGATGAGTTGTTTGAGGGGGGGGGCAAAATTTTGAAAACTGATAAATTAGCTTTGAACACATTTGAGTATTCTAGAATGATATTTATCCCTCTGGAGGAGTGAATTACTATCTATATGAACCCCTGTGGCGGTCCAAATCTACAAAACCCCTGCCATTACATTTGCGCAAAATGGCCCTTTGCACACTAGTTTTTGACTGAACAACTTTTGAAATGTAAATGTGAGAGTGAGCAAAATGGTAAATGTGAGAGTGAGCAAAATGGTAAACATGAGGGGGAGTTGTTTGAGGGGGGTAAAATGGTAAATGTGATAGCGAGCAAAATGGTAAACATGAGGGGGAGTTGTTTGTGGATGGGGGCAAAATTTTGAAAACTGATAAATTAGCTTTGAACACATTTGAGTATTCTAGAATGATATTTATCCCTCTGGAGGAGTGATTTACTATCTAGATGAACCCCTGTGGCGGTCCAAATCTACAAAACCCCTGCCATTACATTTGCGCAAAATGGCCCTTTGCACACTAGTTTCTGACCAAACAACTTTTGAAATGTAAATGTGAGAGTGAGCAAAATGGTAAATGTGAGAGTGAGCAAAATGGTAAACATGAGGGGGAGTTGTTTGTGGGGGGGGGCAAAATTTTGAAAACTGATAAATTAGCTTTGAACACATTTGAGTATTCTAGAATGATATTTATTCCTCTGGAGGAGTGATTTACTATCTACATGAACCCCTGTGGCAGTACAAATCTACAAAACCCCTGCCATTACATTTGCGCAAAATGGCCATTTGCACACTAGTTTTTGACCAAACAACTTTTGAAATGTAAATGTGAGAGTGAGCAAAATGGTAAATGTGAGAGTGAGCAAAATGGTAAATGTGAGAGTGAGCAAAATGGTAAATGTGAGGAGGAGTTGTTTGAGGGGAGGGGACAAAATGGTAAATGTCAGAGTGAGCAAAATGGTAAATGTGAGAGTGAGCAAAATGGTAAATGTGAGGGGGAGTTGTTTGAGGGGGGGAAATAATAAATGTGAGAGTGAGCAAAATGGTGAATGTGAGGGGGAGTTGTTTGAGGGGGGGGGGCAAAATGGTAAATGTGAGGGGGAGTTGTTTGAGGGGGGGCAAAATAATAAATGTGAGAGTGAGCAAAATGGTAAATGTGAGAGTGAACAAAATGATCAACATGAGGGGGAGTTGTTTGAGGGGGGCAAAATGGTAAATGTGAAGGTGAGCAAAATGGTAAACATGAGGGGGAGTTGTTTGTGGGGGGGCAAAATTTTGAAAACTGATAAATTAGCTTTGAACACATTTGAGTATTCTAGAATGATATTTATCCCTCTGGAGGAGTGATTTACTATCTATATGAACCCCTGTGGCAGTCCAAATCTACAAAACCCCTGCCATTACATTTGCGCAAAATGGCCCTTTGCACACTAGTTTTTGACCAAACAACTTTTGAAATGTAAATGTGAGAGTGAGCAAAATGGTAAATGTGAGAGTGAGCAAAATGGTAAATGTGAGAGTGAGCAAAATGGTAAATGTGAGGATGAGTTGTTTGAGGGGGGGGGCAAAATTTTGAAAACTGATAAATTAGCTTTGAACACATTTGAGTATTCTAGAATGATATTTATCCCTCTGGAGGAGTGATTTACTATCTATATGAACCCCTGTGGCAGACCAAATCTACAAAACCCCTGCCATTACATTTGTGCAAAATGGCCCTTTGCACACTAGTTTTTGACCAAACAACTTTTGAAATGTAAATGTGAGAGTGAGCAAAATGGTAAATGCAAGAGTGAGCAAAATGGTAAACATGAGGGGGAGTTGTTTGAGGGGGGCAAAATGGTAAATGTGAGAGAGAGCAAAATGGTAAACGGAATGGATTTCTGCTGCGCGAATTGAAGTAAACCTGAATGGCATTGCTAATACGATGTAAAGGCAGGTATTTTACATGAATGCATCCAGTAATTGTTTACATTTGCCATGCAACGTGGCATGAGAACAAGCAGGGAAGGGAGGGTGACAGTTTGACGCCTAGTATTTAAATAGTTAATCTATTGTCTGAGAAACCATCAGCCATAAAGATATTCAGCAAAAACGCTCTCAAGCGGACCCAATTCACAACAAAACTTTACTTATCAGATTTGATCAACCCATATATCACCATTGAATGCATCTGAGTTTACCAGAATGAGTTATCTTATATCATTGTCAACTGTAGTTGACAGATACCTCTATCTGGTAAACTCAAATGCATTTAATGTCGATATGTGAGTTGGCATCGTGTACATCGTTGGCGGTGGGCCATTATGTTTGAAGAAATTTGGAGTTCTTAGTGCATTTTGCATTATAGGCCAAGTGTTTTCACCCCCGAAACTGGCTTCTGTTCGGTTGACATCTTGTCGCCGCATTTGTAGTTCAAAACCCCTTCGGACATGAAACCAATTTTTTCAAATCTACCCCGCGCAGCACAAATTATACGCCCCCTAGTGTTCGCGATAATATTACACACCCACACGTGAATATTTTTTTACACGCGCCCGCTGCGCGTACAGTCGCTCGCGGTTCCATTACATGTGTTTTTTTTACAAGTGCCTGCAGCGAGAACACAATGTTGGCGCGTGGCCAGCGTGTCCGAAAAAAATGAAATATTGGCCGTCCACACACTAGTTGACACATGGGTGTCAACTGGTCTGTGTCAACTCAGATGTCGACTTCACGTGTCGCAGAGCGATCTTCCAATGGACTCGCCAATATTTATTTTTCATCATCACCGCATGTGCATTTGGAAATCGGTCGGCGACAGGTGAAGCCGAAATCCGAGTTGACACAGACCAGTTGACACACAGTGTCGACTAGTGTGTGAGCCGCCGTTTATTGGAAACATCCTCCGCCTTTATTATTAGAGCTGCGCCCGGTGTTTTTTTGCTTTTCAGGTGCGGTTAGAGGGGTTCAAACGGGATTTACTTTTCGGGATAGGGTTTGGTTTTTCGAGTTTTCGGGATCGGGCTCAATGTAGCTTTCCATAATACAGGAATGTAAATGTGATTTTTTTATAGTAACTGTGTCATCTCTGTATCATTTTTACTGTGCATTACATTTGCACAAAAAAATGATTTAACAGTTTGATGTTAAATATCTTGTTGGCAGTAGGTTTCGCAACTGCCTTTCCCTTGGCCAAAATGGCTGCCATATATCTGAGTGCACGTGATTCCAGTTTTCTCCTGAAAATGTGTGAAATTGCACTGCTTCAGTGAGGTAGACAGTCTGACTGGGTGCACTGCCAGGCACAGTGCCAGAGCAACTTAGAAAAAGTTGTTTGCTCAACTGCAGGCAGAATACCCAAACAGTTGAGCTTGCAACTGTTTTGTAATCAGGCAATGAGAATTCATATGCTGAGTGTGCCAACAGTTGCACTTTGTTGGCATCCTGTGAAGGCCACTAGAATACTGCCACTATTAACTATGTTTCAAGCACTGTTGAAATTTTTTAGTGAGTTTATTTTTCATATATAGTACGCCACTGGTTTTTACCCAAACATACTGAGGTAACACTGTGGGAATACCCGACCTGAAATTTTCAGGACCCAATACCAGAAACCGAAACTTTTGAAATTCCCAACCATAATCTCTACGGTAACTGATTAAGCTTTGGTTTCTTCTTTATGGACCAATCACGTTTTGTGTAAATTGCCTTGTCCAGTGACAATATTCAATGATTTAGATTTTCTGCACACTTCGAGGTGTGACTGAACTAAATTTATCCTTTATTTTTACATATGTCACATGAATTCAATAGTTTATTTCAGCTGTACATGGCAGAAATTTGAAGAATCGTAAACTCTGCAGTGTGGAAAGAATATTAGTTTGCGTAGAGCCGTTGCATTAAAAAATCACTGTTTCCATTGGCCCTGCGCACACTAGTTTTCACACGAAATTTCAAAAATGCATAAATGAGCTTTGAACGTGTCCGACTTTTCCTCAATGAGTCATTTATAATCTCTGTCAACTGTAGTTGACGGCCACTTCATCGTAGAAAACTCAAATGCGTTCTAAGCTGATTTGTGAGTTTTCGAAATTTCGTGTGAAAACTAGTGTGCGCAGGCACATTGACGCACTGTTAGCCCGAAAGAATTTTCCATTGCCGTTTTAGGTTGCTCCCATTTACTTTTGTGACGCCCCCTCTGTTGCGTATGTATTTATTTTCCGCCTTCTATTTTCATTTCACCCACCAGAACAGCGCGCCAGATGTTTTTTTCGCAGCCGCGCGGCTGGCGTCAACGAATCTGGGCCGACCTCTGCGCGCTGTGAATGCCCCCCCCCCCAGATGGTTAGCCTCTCAGTACTCGCGCGCGTGCGAATGTCGCTTTTTTCGCAGGCCGGCTGGCGTGGTGTGCTCTACCACAACCTGGTGCCAGTCCCAAGCCCTGTCAAGTTTTGTCAAATCTCATACAAATTTGTCAAATGTCATGCAAAGTATCAGTTGTCATGCAAAGTTCAGAAATAAAAGCTTTTGTTTTGATTTTACATGATATTTTACACTTGGGCCCAGGACTGCTGACCCAGGTGCCAGTCTCGCACTCTGAAAAGTAAATTTTCATACAAATTAGTTCATTGTCATGTAAAGTGTCAAAAGTTCTTTTCGCTTTGTTTATTTTGATTGGCATTCTACATGACACTTGACTTTACAGGGATGGAATGCGGAATTGCTCCCAAGGGCCAGTCCCGCAAGTTTACACGAAAAGAGTCAAAAGTCAAGAGTCAAGTAAAATGACAAATGATAACTTAAGAGTAATGACAAGTGACAAGTTAAAAGTCAAGAGTAAAGTGAAGTCAAATGACATGTGACAAGTTAAAAGTCAAGAGTCAAGTCAAATGACAAGTGACAAGTTACAAGTCAAGAGTAAAGTTATGAGACAAATGGAAAATGATAGAAAATTTGATAAAAATAAAGAAAAAGGAACAAATTAATTCAGATCTAGAGAGCATCATTTCCAATGGGTATCCCAGGGAACTTCTAACTTGACTCCTTACTTTGAGTTTGTCATTTGTCATTTCACTTTACGTTTAACTTTGAACTTGTCACTTGTCATTTGACTTGACTCTTGACTTTTCACTCTTAACTTGTCAACTTGCGTGACTGGCACCAGGGCATAGTTAAATGTAGAAAGTGGTGCTAAAGCATTTGTTAGATGAAAGCACCATGTCTAGTGCCATGGTTTAATATGAAATCAAGCAGAATGCAGTTTTTCTCAATGCAGGAATGTAAATGTGACTTTTAGAAAAGAAAGTGAGCCATTTCTGTATCAATTTTACTATGCATTACATTTGCACAAAATGGTGATTTTACAGTTTGATGTCAAATATCTCATTGACAGTAGGCAAATCACACTTATTTCTAGAAGGAAAGTTGTAAAGATTCAAAATGTGTAAATGATTGTCTATATGAGTCAATTGCTTAAAGTAAATGGCCCAACAGTTACGAGGCAGAATATTTATATGCATATATTTAGCATTTGAAGATGTTTTGCCTTGTAACTGTTGAAGCATTTACTTTTTATATTCAAACAGTCAGCACAATTTTTGAGGGATTTACATTCTTTACAATTGTCGTCTCCAGGCTACATGGAAACAAGTATCTGGCTCATGATATTTCTGATGTAATACATTTAAATTTAAATATATCTTACATTTAAGTTTATATTCTCAAAAATTCAATTATATTCCTGCAACCCCCCACTCCGCAGAAAAATGCTGTGTAAGTTGCATTCAGCGTTTCGATTTGCTTATTTATAACAGCAATTTGATCTGGGTGCAAGTGCACAATTGGGGAGTTCCATTCTAAAAGTTCACAAGCGCCAGAAAAATCCAGTTGAGCGTGGATTTGACCTCCACGTATAGTTTTTCACATTTTAGAAAAAAAATATTTTACATTTACATTCAGGTAATTCAGAAAAAATTGCGTAATTTCCACAAGTCTGGCCCAACCCCACAACGTAGGAACTGCTGGAACTGCTGTCGGAGGATAAGCTGCGCTCGGTGCCGCTGCTGGTGTTCGCGAACAAGCAAGACCTGGTGCCAGTCTCAGATCTCGTAAAAAACCCTGCAAAATGTCAAATTCCCTGTAAAATGTCATGTAAAATGCCCTGTAAAATGACAAGTCATGCAAAGCATCAAGTCCTGTAAAATGCCCTCCAAAATGACAACTCGGTCGCCATTTTGCAGCGCATTTTACACGACCTTTGATGCTGTGCATGACATCAGTCATTTGACGGGGTCTTTTACATGGCATTTTACACGCCACTTGACATTTCTGCGGGCATTTCACGGGGTGCGGGACTGGCGCCCGGTGACGGCGGCCAAGGCGAGCCACATCGCCGACGGGCTGCAGCTGGTCGTGCTCAGGGACAGGCCCTGGCAGATACAGGCCTGCAGCGCGGTCACAGGGGAGGGCTTGAGGGTGCGATGGGACGTTGCTTTTTTGTGGGGGGGGGGGGGGTTGTCACCTTGACTACGCACTATCGAGTTGAATTTCGAGTCCGCTTTTGTTAATCTCCAGTTGACGGAGGTTGGAATGTAAACTCAAATACGTGCAAAGCGGATTTATCACTGGGTACTCAATTTCGATACGCAGAATACCGAAATTCACGTATAGGTATATTTCTTTCTTTGCCAGGATGGTATGGACTGGATTTGCAAGAACTTGAAGGGCAACTGACAGATTCCAGTGCAGCTGCAAACGCGCAGACAAATGGCTCTCTAGTCAACTTTTCCTACATATTTGCAATTCCGCAAGGACGTAGCCAGGGGGGGGGTGGGGGGGGGGTGCCCCCCCCCCCTTCCCCAGCTGAAAATGCAGTCAAATGTTCATTTTCGCTGTATATGTATGTCAAATACATACCTATACAGCGGTATATGGCGCCAATGCCAACGCCAGTGGCGCCATGGCGTGGCGCCTACGAATGGCGCCAGCGCCACCCCCCACTACAGGGGCCAAATTTTTAGGGGGGCGGCGCCGCCCCCCCCCCGTTCGGCGGGCTCCGTATACAATCCGCCCCCCCGCTCAAAAATCCTGGCTACGTCCCTGCAATTCCGTGATCGTTTATCAAACTCATCAGTAATGGTCACATTATGTTTGCAAATTCTATCGATTTTCACTTTTGTATTGGAAAAATAGTTTAAAAAATTCACGCATTCCAGAGACTTTCTCGAATATCACATTTATTATTATTATTATGTTAATAATATTGTAAAAGTAACGAATGAAGAAAAAAGTTGCAGCAGGTACAGAAAAATGAGTAAAACTGCTTCACAATCTAAAAACAAATAATCACACAGAAATGTGAGAAATCACTAAAGGAAACCTGATTCAACAAGGGGTTCAATAATCACAAATATCGAAAATAGTCATAATCACACTAAAACGAGTAGAAAAATGGAAAAAATGCAACAAGCAAGCTTCTGTGTAGAAAATGTTAGCAGCCTAACTTAGTCAATTTAGCAGCATGGGGTGAAATTTATTTTTGAAATTTAATTTGGCTGAGCGAAAGCTAATTAAAGGCACACCTGCGAACAAAATAACATTTCAATCATTTTAAAACCATTGAATACATACATACATAAACATCACTGGCAAAATACACAGCAAGTGGCAAGAGCAAAGTGTAGAAAATAGAATATGATAAACTGAATTAGTGCATAGTATAACAGCCACCAGGGGCGCAATTCAAATGGTCACTTTCCTACGAAAATCTACTGCTGTTGATTATGCAGTCCGATCACCGATAGCTCTATTTGTGCACGGAAATATTTACGAAAATGCTCACAAATGTCCATTGGGCATATGGTAAACTGACCGTCGCTCCACATTTTTGTTCGTGCTGAATTCCATCACATAAACATCTATGTTTCTTGAAGTATCTCACAGCGAAAGGAAACCTATTTGATAAATACCGTATTTCCTCGAAATGCCCCCAGGGGGTTTACTTATTCGGAGTGCAAATTTTGAGGGGGGGGGGGTTATCGCGGGAGGGGGTATTTCGAGGGAGCTGATATTTCGAGGGTGGTTTATTGATTCGCCAGAATTTGGGGGTTTATTTTTTTTTTTGAACTCCCAGTACAACGATAGGTAACCGGCATGTAAAGTGTCTTTGGACTTTTAAAGGTATGTAAATGGCCTTTATAAGCTCTGTCCTAACTCAATTCAATTATTGCTTTTTAACGTGTGTTCTGCATTACGCAGATCACAAAATGTTGTTTTTGCAATTACATTATCTTTACACTCATTTTCGGATTGGGTATTTCTAAGGGGGGATGGGGCATGGGGAGTCATTTTTCAGAGTGCTACTTTTGAGGGGGTAATTCGAGGGTGGGGCTATTTCGAGGGGGAAGTCATTTTTCAGAGTGCTACTTTTGAGTGGGTAATTCGAGGGTGGGGCTATTTCGAGGGGGGGTCATTTTTCAGAGTGCTACTTTTGAGGGGGTAATTCGCGGGTGGGGCTATTTCGAGGGGAGTTATTTCGAGGAAATACGGTACTTTGAAAAATAGTTTACAAATAATCTCCACGTCCAATTTGCACAATTACTTGACAAGCTAAATATGAAGAAGCTAGTAAAATGGGCCATGTTGCAAGGTTAACAAAATAATAAATAAATAGTATGCACACAGATACACACAAATTGTGGGCAAAAAAAAAGAAACAAATGACAGCAACGTGGACCACCACCAAAAAAACGGAATGCGCAAAAACAATAGCACAGCGAGCTCAAAGGGTCTGCTTCCTGGCGACGGGCGCGTGCGGCAGCTTGGCTCCGCCTTCCGCGGCGACGCCGGCGGGCGCGATGCCAGCCAAGACAGCGTTCAGTTTCTCCAATTCCGCCGGCGACAGGCGCGGCGCGATCTCCATCATCGTCTCCAGCATCAGCTCTGGCCGCGCCGTCAGCTCGCTGCGAATGCATTCTCATGAACGTAGGCTCCCTAGACATGTGAACCTGCTCAACGTGTAGTCCCGTTTAACATGTATTCCTACCCGCTTGACATGTAGACCCGTTAGACATGTAGCAGGGGCGTACATGTCAGGCAGGCAGGTAATTGTCAAGCTAGCAGGGTATGATATGATTTTGATTTCAGTTTTTTTTCAAATCATATGGTGGTAACAGATGGTAGAAGTACAAGGTGACCAGGGCTACATGCCAAGCGGAATTACATGTCCACAGGCACAAGGGGCTTCTCATGTTCTACTACAGCCTATTGGAGAATGAGACATTTCGGCTGTGCAAAAGAGCCTCTGCAAGATCGAGACTGCACAAGAGTCCAGTACAATTATAATACAAATGAAAGTGAATCTGTGTACAGCGTGTTCAGTAGTAAAAATCCCGGTCTCCAGTGAACACCCTAGCTCACACACACAGCCCAATTGAGAAGAGGCGCACGCACCTCTGTATGTTGTGGGCGGCGGCCTCCCTGTGCAGCGCCTTGATGTTGTCCCAGAGCGGCGTGGACCCGTCGGACGTGTCGAGCTGCGTCGCCAGCCAGTTGACCACCGTCTCGTCGTTGTCCCACGCCGCAGAGCTCTGCGATGATGCTCAACATCACCAGCCGTCGCGAGCGCAATGGACGCATTGTGGGTGCAGCCCGCCCGGGGCTCATGCGCGGTGCCCCATGCCGGAAACTCGCAGCGCAATTGAACGCACGGTCAGGGACGTATCCAGGATTTTTGAGCGGGGGGGGGGGCGACTGCTTGTTTACGGGGGCCGGCGAACGCGGGGGCTCAGCCCCCCCCCCCTAAAATTTTTCCCTATATAGGGACGGAAAGGCGTTTTGGCGCTAGCGCCATACAAAGCCATGGCGCTATTGGCGTTGGCGCCAGCGCCAGGAACCGCTTTGTATGTACCATATTTGCTTGAATAATCCCCCTGGGGGATTATTATTTCGTCAGACATTTTTGAGGGGGGAACTATTCGAGGGGGGAATTATTCAAGAGGGGGAATTATTATTTCGCCAAAATTTTCGAGCCTGTTTCTATCAACTCATTTCATGAAATATGGTTTATAAACACAATAACGTGTCATTTTTGTTAAAATTAGGTACAACATATTGATCAAATATTTAAAGGGGGGATTTTTCAAGGGGGGGATTATTATTTCTTCACTCGTCTTACAGGGGGGGGGGATTTTTCGAGGGGGGGAATTATTCAAGGGGGGAACTATTCAAGCAAATACGGTATGTAAATATGCATACATATACAGTGAAATTTGGAAAAAATCTGTTCATTTCCAAGGAAATTGGTTTTCAGGGGCCGTTCCGCTGTAAATACAATGCATGGGCAAGAAATTGCGCGCTTGCGCGCAAAAATTTTTAAGAAACATCGAAAAATATATCGGAAAAGTGGCATTTTCCGGGACTTTTTAGGTATCACCCCGGGAAGGGGGGGCTGCAGCCCCCCCCCTGGATACGTCCTTGCTCACGGTGCAAGTAGTCGCTCAAAATAGCTAATTTTTCATACCTTTTTAAGGTTTTTCACCATTACTAGCTTCAAAATCATTATCGTTCATGTGAATGATTGCTAATTTTCGACTATTTTTTTGTTATATTTGTGCTTATATACTTCTTTTTTTTGGTCATTTTCGCCTATTTTGAGTGATTTTCTCCTTTTTTCATTTTACACCTTGAAAAAGCCTGCATATTGAAGCCAACTGGTTCAGTTACCTGTCCCTTCGGAGGAGTGATTTACTATCTATATGCACCCCGGAGGGGTCCAAACACACTAAACCCGACTGCGAGTAGATTACTTGCGCGGAGAGCTTACATGCGCTGGGAGTTTACTTGCGCCGAGGCACACCCCCTACACGAGCACAGGGATCGCATGAACAGGGGTGCCATAGGCGTACCTGGTTGTGCTGCGCGAACCACCTGTGGAAGATGGCGTCCACGTGGGCGTCGAGGCGGTTGGCTGGCGACGCGTGCCGGATGTGCGTCTTGGCTTGCTGCTCGAGCAGGCGGCGGCGCAGGCGCCAGTACAGCCGCCGGCGAGACTCGGACCAGCGCACCACCGCCTGCGAGTCACGAGGCTGGCATTTCACCTACACCTTACCCTACTCCTTCCCCCAAATCGCTCCGCATCTACTTATCCGGAGCTCATTCCGACCCATCTATCCGTAATTTTACCTCAACATCCGCTCATTTTTTGCACATTTTTGCAAATTTTCACCTTCAAAATCGACTTTGAGCTAGTGAATCGTTTAAGAATTTTTTTTACAATTATCGCCCTCCAAAGGACAGGGGTGGGGTGATTTATTGGGCAGCGACAAGGGACTCACGTTGATGACTTTCTTCTCGAACATGCGGCCGGCGGTGTCGTGCAAGTCTGCGAACTGCACGGCGACCGTGTGGTAGATCGGCCGCAGCAGCTCCAGCCGCTCGGTGTGCTCGCGCTGGCAAAGTGGACACACTGGCGAGTATAGATGACTGACGGGACGAGGCTCATCCCACATCTAAACCCATCCCACATCTACATCTACTTTGTCTCTCAAATAGACTGTATTTAATTTGAGGAATTTCAAAAAAGTGATGATGACACAAGGTAATCAATCTATGTTAGAGTGTTTGAAGGCAATTTGACACCAGATGTGTTAAAACATGACAGTTGACAACTATTGTCAGTGTTATTGTGTACAACTTTGACCTGCGAAATCACCAAGTCATCGAAAGTAGCTCTTAATGTAGCACTTTTTCATTATCAACATTTTTTACATCCATTATCCACCACAAATGCAAGGAATACGCATCAAATATGACAGGCATCCAACTTCTGGGCCAGGATGTGGGATGGGTTTAGATGTGGGATGGCACAGACCCGTCTGACGGCACCTTACAATCAAATCTACCATAGTCCATCTGAATAAACGGACAGGCAAAGAAACAAATTGCTCATCACATCACATCACATTGCTCCCAGATTGGGTGAATAAGGTGCACAATTTTTCACGTAACTTTGTTCATCAAAATACGGTGGCATCCATTGTACAGCCGTCTGTCCGTCCAGCATATTTGCTATTTGTGTAATCGAGTGAAATTGGTGGCGGATAGTTTTCGCGATAGTTTTTCAATTGTGGGAACTCATTTGCAAGTCGCGAAAGTCAAATCCGGAGCAAATGACGTTATCAACGAACACGAAAATAATAAAAATTACAAATTAAAAAGCGCACCTGCAACTCCTTCACAGTTTCTTGCAGCTTTTTCTTTTCCTCCTGCAAATCGGCACTTTTCGCGGCACTGTTTTCACCACTCGCAGAACTCAATTTGGCCAATTTCGTCTCTGCCGCCGCTAATTCGCCAGCCAAAGCGGCAAACTTTTCGTCGGTCCGCTCAATTGTTTTGACCAGATCGCGCTGTCTGTATTTGATCTCAACGATGCCTTCGGGCTCCAGGACGCCGCCCCTGCAATGCGACAAATTCACAGTGCAGAAGAAACTTTTTAATGCGAACATATCGCTCGCAAATAAGACACCAAAAAACTTATGTCCATACCCTACCGCCTACCGCAGAGTTGTTAGAATTACTGAACTTTTTTAAAAGTATATGTAAACGTAAAGTAGTTTTTTTTTACTCACCACAAAGTATAGAAAACGTAAAATACTTTTTTTTACTCGTTTTTTTTTTTTTTTTACATCACTACCTATGACTCACTTACAGTAGGTATTAAAAGTGAATTTGTGAATATTAGTGAATTAGTGAAGTTAATTAAATGTGAGAGTTCGTGAAGCTGCAAATGTGATAGTGAGCAAAATTGTAAATGTGAGAGTGTGCAAAGCTGCAAATGTGAGAGTGAGCAAAATTGTAAATGTGAGAGTGCACGAAGCTGCAAATGTGAGAGTGCGCGAAACTGCAAATGTGAGAGTGAGCAAAATTGTAAATGTGAGAGTGCGCAAAGCTGCAAATGTGAGAGTGAGCAACATTGTAAATGTGAGAGTGCACGAAGCTGCAAATGTGAGAGTGCGCGAAACTGCAAATGTGAGAGTGAGCAAAATTGTAAATGTGAGAGTGCACGAAGCTGCAAATGTGAGAGTGAGCAAAATTGTAAATGTGAGAGTGCATGAAGCTGCAAATGTGAGAGTGCGCGAAACTGCAAATGTGAGAGTGAGCAAAATTGTAAATGTGAGAGTGATCAAAATGGTAAATGTGAGAGTGATCAAAATGGTAAATGTGAGAGTGATCAAAATGGTAAATGTGAGAGTGAGCAAGATGGTAAATGTGAGAGTGAGCAAGATGGTAATGTGCTAATGATGAAAATGAAAAATTTGAGATGGAAAGATGCTTATGTGTGCAGGCACAATTGTGATATTTCTAAAGTGGTTTTTGATATTTTCTGTAATCCAGGATGTGAATGTGATATTTTCAAAGACTTACATTGTGATTGTGATTGTAGATTGTGAATGTGATATTTTACATTTTGCTACAATTGCACAAAGTGGTCAAGCACTGTACAATGTCATGCGGAATTGCTCCCAAGGGCCAGTCCCGCAAGTTTACACGAAAAGAGTCAAAAGTCAAGAGTCAAGTAAAATGACAAATGATAACTTAAGAGTAATGACAAGTGACAAGTTGAAAGTCAAGAGTAAAGTGAAGTCAAATGACATGTGACAAGTTAAAAGTCAAGAGTCAAGTCAAATGACAAGTGACAAGTTACAAGTCAAGAGTAAAGTTATGAGACAAATGGAAAATGATAGAAAATTTGATAAAAATAAAGAAAAAGGAACAAATTAATTCAGATCTAGAGAGCATCATTTCCAATGGGTATCCCAGGGAACTCCTAACTTGACTCCTTACTTTGAGTTTGTCATTTGTCATTTCACTTTACGTTTAACTTTGAACTTGTCACTTGTCATTTGACTTGACTCTTGACTTTTCACTCTTAAATTGTCAACTTGCGTGACTGGCACCAGGGCATAGTTAAATGTAGAAAGTGGTGCTAAAGCATTTGTTAGATGAAAGCACCATGTCTAGTGCCATGGTTTAATGAATGAAATTTATGAGGCAGTTGATCATGATTCTGATCATGAGGAACAGGATTCCAGAAAACAGTAAAATCAGCCTGTGGAGTCGCGCTCAAACAAATCGGGGGTGGGCTGTGCACGTCTTTGGGGATGTACGACAGCCAGCGAAGTGCGCAAACGACCGCGGAGAAATTCCACCGCGGACCAGTTGACATTCGAATTGGCGGCGATTCGAATGAATGAATTTCGAAATCATACTTTCTTTTTTTCTAGAAACAATGATTTGGATACGTAACGCTAAAAAAATGTGTGCCCAGTAGTGTCGATTTTGTCCCAATTAATAAATGTATATTCCGACGTCAGAAATGAAATATTCACATTGAGCCGATCATTTGAAGTGTTTAATGGTGAAAATCGGCCCAGAAATGGCCGAGTTGTTGCTTATTTTTAAAAAGGCCGCTTTTGTGCTCAATTGAGAGTTCCTGGTGCGGCTTATGCTCGTTTGGGCACAATAAATAGGTTTAAAAAAACGCAGCTTTGTGCTTTATTTATATTTATGTTTATCATTTAATACGTTGCCAATGGACAGAAATATCACACTTTGAAAGATTTAACAGTTTATAAACACTATACCACATTTCCTTGAATAATTCCGTTGGAAATAAATGTTTCATAATAAGTAAGTATTCCTTATTTATTCAGGCATTTATTCATGAAGAAAGATTAAATACTAGTAAAGTACGTTTTCCTGGAAAAAAAGTAAAGGTCACTATTTTTGAGATATTTCTACAGAATTATAACTCACAATCACTAATTTAATCTTATTTCTGTCAATTTTCACGTCCAAATTCACTAGTTCATCTATGTGTTTTTGCCTATTTTCAGCTTTACTTGACATTTGCAGAAAATGCCAACTTTTCCAATTTGAAGTGAATGATTTATATTATGTTTCTCAACATTTTTAGCCACTTCATTACATGTTACACACGAAATGTGAGAGTGCGCAAAATGTGACACTTCAAAATTCATACTTCATCTGTTTTCTTTGTTGCTTATTTTCAGCTATTTTTGACATTTGCACAAAATGCCTATTTTCACACTTTGATGACCTATGACTCACTTACAGTAAGTATTAAAAGTGAATTTGTGAAGTTAAGTGAATTAGTGAAGTTAATTAAATGTGAGAGTTCGTGAAGCTGCAAATGTGATAGTGAGCAAAATTGTAAATGTGAGAGTGTGCAAAGCTGCAAATGTGAGAGTGAGCAAAATTGTAAATGTGAGAGTGCACGAAGCTGCAAATGTGAGAGTGCGCGAAACTGCAAATGTGAGAGTGAGCAAAATTGTAAATGTGAGAGTGCGCAAAGCTGCAAATGTGAGAGTGAGCAAAATTGTAAATGTGAGAGTGCACGAAGCTGCAAATGTGAGAGTGCGCGAAACTGCAAATGTGAGAGTGAGCAAAATTGTAAATGTGAGAGTGCACGAAGCTGCAAATGTGAGAGTGAGCAAAATTGTAAATGTGAGAGTGCATGAAGCTGCAAATGTGAGAGTGCGTGAAACTGCAAATGTGAGAGTGCGCGAAACTGCAAATGTGAGAGTGAGCAAAATTGTAAATGTGAGAGTGCACAAAGCTGCAAATGTGAGAGTGAGCAAAATTGTAAATGTAGAGTGCGCAAAACTGCAAATGTGAGAGTGAGCAAAATTGTAAATGTGAGAGTGCACGAAGCTGCAAATGTGAGAGTGAGCAAAATTGTAAATGTGAGAGTGCACGAAGCTGCAAATGTGAGAGTGAAGGTCACTATTTTTGAGATATTTCTACAGAATTATAACTCACAATCACTAATTTTATCTTATTTCTGTCAATTTTCACGTCCAAATTCACTAGTTCATCTATGTGTTTTTGCCTATTTTCAGCTTTACTTGACATTTGCAGAAAATGCCAACTTTCCCAATTTGAAGTGAATGATTTATATTATGTTTCTCAACATTTTTAGCCACTTCATTACATGTTACACACGAAATGTGAGAGTGCGCAAAATGTGACACTTCAAAATTCATACTTCATCTGTTTTCTTTGTTGCTTATTTTCAGCTATTTTTGACATTTGCACAAAATGCCTATTTTCACACTTTGATGACCTATGACTAGTGATGTAAAAAGCGCCAGGATTTTAGCGCCAAGCGCCAAAAGCGCCATGGCGCTTTTCAAAGTCCAGCGCCAAGCGCCAAGGGCTCCACCACAAAATGGCGCCAAGCGCCAAAAGCGCCATGGCGCTTTTCCAGACCATGGCGCCAAGCGCCAATGGCGCCAGCGCCAAAATATTTTTTGTTTATGACGCAGGCCTAATTCACCTATCAGACCTTATGACTTCTATCGTTTCCCAGAACGTAATAATAACCAAATGAAAGCCAAAAAGCTTTCTTGCTTAACACTTAAGGTAGTAATTCCACCTGGGGACACTCCCAGACATTGTAAAACTCTGTTAAGTGTCAAATTATCTGTAAAATGCCAAAAGTTTTGTAAAAAGACCCCCGTAAAATGTCAAATGTCATGTAAAATATTCTGTAAAATGTCATTTGAAAGACCGCGTAGAATGTCAAATTTCAATATGTTTCACATTTTACAGGGCATTTTACATGACTTTTAAGACTTATTAGACCGGTAGTATGATGCACACTTCATTCATAAGAATAAAAAATAGCCATAAAATGAATTGGCCATCGAGCTTACGCATTTTGCAGTCAGTTATCGCAGCGTAAATTTTTCATTCTCTGGCGCTTTTTTGGCGCTTTTTAAAATGCTAGCGCCAAGCGCCAATGGCGCCACCGGAAAATAGCGCCAAGCGCCAAAAGCGCCATGGCGCCTTTCGGAAGCATGGCGCCAAGCGCCAATGGCGCCAGAGCATTTTAGCGCCAAGCGCCAATGGCGCCAGAGCATTTTAGCGCCAAGCGCCAAAAGCGCCATGACGCTTTTTGCTTTGGCGCTAGCGCCAGGCGCCAGCGCCATGGCGCTTTTACATCACTACCTATGACTCACTTACAGTAGGTATTAAAAGTGAATTTGTGAATATTAGTGAATTAGTGAAGTTAATTAAATGTGAGAGTTCGTGAAGCTGCAAATGTGATAGTGAGCAAAATTGTAAATGTGAGAGTGTGCAAAGCTGCAAATGTGAGAGTGAGCAAAATTGTAAATGTGAGAGTGCACGAAGCTGCAAATGTGAGAGTGCGCGAAACTGCAAATGTGAGAGTGAGCAAAATTGTAAATGTGAGAGTGCGCAAAGCTGCAAATGTGAGAGTGAGCAACATTGTAAATGTGAGAGTGCACGAAGCTGCAAATGTGAGAGTGCGCGAAACTGCAAATGTGAGAGTGAGCAAAATTGTAAATGTGAGAGTGCACGAAGCTGCAAATGTGAGAGTGAGCAAAATTGTAAATGTGAGAGTGCATGAAGCTGCAAATGTGAGAGTGCGCGAAACTGCAAATGTGAGAGTGAGCAAAATTGTAAATGTGAGAGTGATCAAAATGGTAAATGTGAGAGTGATCAAAATGGTAAATGTGAGAGTGATCAAAATGGTAAATGTGAGAGTGAGCAAGATGGTAAATGTGAGAGTGAGCAAGATGGTAATGTGCTAATGATGAAAATGAAAAATTTGAGATGGAAAGATGCTTATGTGTGCAGGCACAATTGTGATATTTCTAAAGTGGTTTTTGATATTTTCTGTAATCCAGGATGTGAATGTGATATTTTCAAAGACTTACATTGTGATTGTGATTGTAGATTGTGAATGTGATATTTTACATTTTGCTACAATTGCACAAAGTGGTCAAGCACTGTACAATGTCATGCGGAATTGCTCCCAAGGGCCAGTCCCGCAAGTTTACACGAAAAGAGTCAAAAGTCAAGAGTCAAGTAAAATGACAAATGATAACTTAAGAGTAATGACAAGTGACAAGTTGAAAGTCAAGAGTAAAGTGAAGTCAAATGACATGTGACAAGTTAAAAGTCAAGAGTCAAGTCAAATGACAAGTGACAAGTTACAAGTCAAGAGTAAAGTTATGAGACAAATGGAAAATGATAGAAAATTTGATAAAAATAAAGAAAAAGGAACAAATTAATTCAGATCTAGAGAGCATCATTTCCAATGGGTATCCCAGGGAACTCCTAACTTGACTCCTTACTTTGAGTTTGTCATTTGTCATTTCACTTTACGTTTAACTTTGAACTTGTCACTTGTCATTTGACTTGACTCTTGACTTTTCACTCTTAAATTGTCAACTTGCGTGACTGGCACCAGGGCATAGTTAAATGTAGAAAGTGGTGCTAAAGCATTTGTTAGATGAAAGCACCATGTCTAGTGCCATGGTTTAATGAATGAAATTTATGAGGCAGTTGATCATGATTCTGATCATGAGGAACAGGATTCCAGAAAACAGTAAAATCAGCCTGTGGAGTCGCGCTCAAACAAATCGGGGGTGGGCTGTGCACGTCTTTGGGGATGTACGACAGCCAGCGAAGTGCGCAAACGACCGCGGAGAAATTCCACCGCGGACCAGTTGACATTCGAATTGGCGGCGATTCGAATGAATGAATTTCGAAATCATACTTTCTTTTTTTCTAGAAACAATGATTTGGATACGTAACGCTAAAAAAATGTGTGCCCAGTAGTGTCGATTTTGTCCCAATTAATAAATGTATATTCCGACGTCAGAAATGAAATATTCACATTGAGCCGATCATTTGAAGTGTTTAATGGTGAAAATCGGCCCAGAAATGGCCGAGTTGTTGCTTATTTTTAAAAAGGCCGCTTTTGTGCTCAATTGAGAGTTCCTGGTGCGGCTTATGCTCGTTTGGGCACAATAAATAGGTTTAAAAAAACGCAGCTTTGTGCTTTATTTATATTTATGTTTATCATTTAATACGTTGCCAATGGACAGAAATATCACACTTTGAAAGATTTAACAGTTTATAAACACTATACCACATTTCCTTGAATAATTCCGTTGGAAATAAATGTTTCATAATAAGTAAGTATTCCTTATTTATTCAGGCATTTATTCATGAAGAAAGATTAAATACTAGTAAAGTACGTTTTCCTGGAAAAAAAGTAAAGGTCACTATTTTTGAGATATTTCTACAGAATTATAACTCACAATCACTAATTTAATCTTATTTCTGTCAATTTTCACGTCCAAATTCACTAGTTCATCTATGTGTTTTTGCCTATTTTCAGCTTTACTTGACATTTGCAGAAAATGCCAACTTTTCCAATTTGAAGTGAATGATTTATATTATGTTTCTCAACATTTTTAGCCACTTCATTACATGTTACACACGAAATGTGAGAGTGCGCAAAATGTGACACTTCAAAATTCATACTTCATCTGTTTTCTTTGTTGCTTATTTTCAGCTATTTTTGACATTTGCACAAAATGCCTATTTTCACACTTTGATGACCTATGACTCACTTACAGTAAGTATTAAAAGTGAATTTGTGAAGTTAAGTGAATTAGTGAAGTTAATTAAATGTGAGAGTTCGTGAAGCTGCAAATGTGATAGTGAGCAAAATTGTAAATGTGAGAGTGTGCAAAGCTGCAAATGTGAGAGTGAGCAAAATTGTAAATGTGAGAGTGCACGAAGCTGCAAATGTGAGAGTGCGCGAAACTGCAAATGTGAGAGTGAGCAAAATTGTAAATGTGAGAGTGCGCAAAGCTGCAAATGTGAGAGTGAGCAAAATTGTAAATGTGAGAGTGCACGAAGCTGCAAATGTGAGAGTGCGCGAAACTGCAAATGTGAGAGTGAGCAAAATTGTAAATGTGAGAGTGCACGAAGCTGCAAATGTGAGAGTGAGCAAAATTGTAAATGTGAGAGTGCATGAAGCTGCAAATGTGAGAGTGCGTGAAACTGCAAATGTGAGAGTGCGCGAAACTGCAAATG